>CAJQUN010000032.1:669961-1339923 GCA_907163345.1 Haberlea rhodopensis | reverse complement strand
CTCATCACTTAAATTTCTGTAGCATATCGATTTTTAGTTCAAGTCCTTTTTTCACTCCACTGTGTTACATGTATTATGTTAACCAATCTCAGTAATAGTTTACTTTCATCATAGTGCACATCACATAATTGCTAAATCATGTAATCCATGCATATCATGTGTATCTAAGAATGTATGACAATACACCAACATTTATCGTATAAATAACTTCATACCTGTGTTGTTGCAAATGTATGCAACTTATACCAACATCACCCATCACCACCATTGTCCATATGAAGTAGTCGGGTACTCTAGAGTCATTACACATCAACCTCTCATATATCATCTCCTGGCTATTATCTGGTGTAAAGTAATTACTAGAAAACCCATTAGTAATTCTCACATATATATATCCACATTATACGCACCAACAGCCAAAGATCATCAATATCAAATCATAATGAATGGTCTAACACGAATATTCTTACATCACGATTATACGCACATAGCATCATAATATCGTTCATCCCTCAAATTTATCTCATAATTCATCATTTATTCTTATCGACTTGGATAAGTTATCTTGTACTGTCCATCGCTCCTTACTAATCACTTGCTTATAAGCCATTTAAAACAAGGCATCAACATCAATATCGAATAATTCGTCTCATACCTTTATAGATGGAATCATCTACAATACACAATAGCATCATAGTATCATGCTCATCATAGTACTCACATGCTCTTAAGCATCAACTTCCGCATTTCATCACCCAACTATCATCTGTCATGGGACAAGTACTAAAAATAAACTCATTAGTATTTCTCAAATACTCATAGCATAAACACATACCTTGTCATTTACACATTATTGATATTCATAATGTTTCTGTCATCAAACTTAGTATCCCTGCGTCGAAAGTTTCACGCAATCCTGTACACATCATGCTACAACAAACTATCACACTATCTGGATGATTGAAATTCAACATAAGAATCAATTGCATGCCTCAATGACGCAATTCATTTCAATCTTAACTCATCCTTGAAACATAATAATTCATTAATCATGAATGTTCACAAAGATAATATGTCCACACACGACATTCATAGTGATCCCACATCATCCGTGACGTACCCTTTAATCTCATGTCAACACGATCACGTTCACCTACTACTCCTACAATATATCAATCTAGCATGCTTTTCACAGTAATAAATACCATCTCAAGCGATTATCATTTTCTGTTATTCAATCTGTACAACCGATTCTCAAAATTAATATAACTCACTGAGATAATACAATCAGCATCTATCAACATATATTCACATACCAACCAAACGTACAGTTTGCCTCAACTCCTTGTTCCTCTGGAACATTTCAGTATCCTCTTGGGCCTACATCTCATGTACCCAAGGAACAACAATAACACAATGTCCACAGATATCTGAAATCAACACATCATCAATATACATCGCTAACACAATAGCAGTACACTAATACTTATGCTAACATAATAGCAGCACATGGCACCCTAATATTCATTGCTAACACAATAGCAATATATCAATACTCATCGCCAACACTGGCATGCATAATCTCATCGCCGCGACGGGCATGCACAACATCATCGCCACTACTGGCATCCATATAATATCCATAATCAAAGTGAATCAAATTACATTCTTAAAACAATAAGATGTAATAACACTTACTGTACACAGTGGATCCACACTCGATCCTTTAAACTGCCCCTGTTCTCAACATAAATATTCCACAAAATATAATTTCATATCAATACACAAATGATATACTCAACACAATAATAAAGGAAAGTAATATACCTCCTTCCTTTGCTAGCAAAGTAGCGGTCTACCTGTCTCCGTCGCTCAATAGCAATATGCAATCACCACCCGTCGCAGAAGACGGCATAATCCCGTGTGTGCACCTAGCGGCATAATCCATCGCTACAAAATTGACGGCATGATCCCTCGTCACACAGTCAGCAGCATGAGCCTTGCTATGCACATCCGTGCACGAATCATCATCAACCGAATAGCGGAATGAGACATCGCTATATATATAATTGGCGGCAAGAACTATCGCCAAGAAATCAGCGGAACGTACCATTGCTAAACACATGTCCGGCGGCATGAACCATCGCTAATAACACAGCGGAAAAGACATCGTCATACACACACCTGGCGGAATAACCATCGTCAATATTATAGCTGCATGAACCATCGCTCGATATACCTGGCGGCATGAATCATCGCCAATGACATAGCGGAAAGAGGCATCGCTATACACGCACCTAGCGGAATAATCATCGCCCCTAACATAGCGGCATGCACCATCGCTCGATAAACCTGGCGGCATGAACCATCGCCAATAATATAGCGGAATGAGGCATCGCTACATATGTACCGGCGGCATGAACCATCGCCAATCAATATAGCGGAATGAGACATCGCTATCAATATACCTGGCGGCCATGAACCATCGCCAACTGAATCAGCGGAACAGATCAAGGACTCAAGAGGTACTCACATGCATGTAGCACTTTGTTCCTTTCGGACCCAAGAGGTGGTGATCGCTATTATTTTAAACAGTATATTCAGTGTAGCGATTCTCTACCGCAAGTGCACGGTGTCAAGTTTTAGTATAATGATATGATAAGTATGAGTGTCGAACCCACGAGGACTAGGAAAATAATTACCAAACTCCACTAGTTAACTATATTTAGTCTACGATAATTGATTGTGACTTAATAACTAAATTGACTAATTACTCAATATTCAACCCAACAACAAAAGAACGAATAAGAATAGAATCAAAAGAAACAATTATCAAGACTTTGGTTCACCTATGTAACCCCCACCAATTCGCCTATTAGTTAATAATCGAATCAAACACATCTAAGGTGACGAGTTTTCCCAAATTTATCTGATATACTCTCTCGAGTTATATTAACCTAATACTCCAAATTGTAGTAAATCACTCTCGTGTACTTATTTAACAACACAATATTGTATTAAGATCCGTGAAAACTTCTAGCTTTCGATTACTAGATATCTATAGCTATACACGTGTATTTGACTTCATCTCTCGATCGGTCTGAAATCCACGGCATAAATCACTATATCGAATCACAATTTTATCTCTCGATCTCAATTGTAATTTTACTATCATTCAAGGATGGTCAAACCCTTAAAAGCATGAGAACAATGATCTATGCACCTTAGATATAAGAATCAATCAAAAACATTCAATCTAAACTCATGGGTTCATACAAAGGATCCCCTAAGTCTTGAATAACAAACCTAGCCAACAATCTCCATCAAATAACAATGCCACTTAACATGTTTTGCAAATTCTAAACATTAAAATCTAATGAAATATAGAACTAGAGTTAGAAATACGGAAATAACGAGAGGCGTTGACTCCTTGCGTTGCTCCGTGTCCCGTCTCTTCGATTGCGTCTTCTCTTCAATGGTTATGGTGTATAGATGGTGGGGATGATTGAGAGTGATGGTGGGCTGAGTATGTAGGGTTAATTATCAGCCAAAAGTCCCAAAAACGTCCATAATAATCCATATTTATGGTAGGAGGAGTTTCACCAAGTTTGGACACCAAAAAACCAAGATGGAAACAAATCCCGAATTTTTCGAGTCTAGGCGATCGATTGCCTCAAATGAGGCGATGGGTCGCCTCTGGCTACTGCCTGGAGGCGATCGATTGCCTCATTTGAGGCGATGGGTCGCCTCCTCTATTTTCTGCAAATTACGATTTTGCCCCTCCTTTTTCAGCTTTGCTCAGTTTGGTCCTTTTTCATCATTTTAAGTCTATTTCCTCAACTTTTATGCATTTAGCCCTGGATTCCTGAAATATACAAATATAACCAAGAAAAGTAATATTTTCCAAGAATCACTACAAAAACGCCCCTAATCTTATATCAAATTAAGTGTAAAAAATCACACTTATCAACTCCCCCAAACTTAAACTTGATCGTCTCGAGCAAGAAATAAGATCAAACAGTCAAGTTCAACATTGAAGATTCAAATGAACCAATTCATAGTCAATCATGTAGCTCAGATATCTCACTTACTGACAAACAAAAATAAATCAGAAAGTTTAACAAGTTGTGTTTTCTCCTAGATCAAACAACATGTCTCCGAATCAGAACGTGCGTGTGTGCTATTGTCACTTTCAAGTTCCATGCAAATTTCATAGATCAAATCATGCTAGTCAATGAATAGTAAGATTATCCTTGAGCACCCTATAGTCCTATTTTCAAACACTTCTCCACTAATGTAGTCATTCCCTAGACTTGGATCAATAGGTCTTTTAAAGCTTGTAGCGTTAGGCCTAGGTGTTTGGCTGCAAAGAAATGACAGGATAGCACAAAGAAGAGAGTATAAGCATGTAATGTTCATTGTTAGCACAACTTGAGCTTCTCTTCTTTTTTCTTTTTTAGCCTTGGCCACTTTGGGTCTTAGTTGGATAAATTTTTTTTTTCTTTTTTTTCTCAAGGCTTTTTCTATTCTTTTCTTTTCTCATTCATCGTCTTTTTTACAATAAGCTCATCAAAATATAGCAATTCATGTGCATCTAATGAGAATCATTATACTCCCTTAGGTGAAGATAAAAAATTCAATTTAGGCTCAATTGGGTAGGTATAATGAGTTTGCCAAAGAATGTTGAATGGGGGCTAATAGTATGTTAAACATACTCCATTCTTTTTCAATTAGGCTCAAATTAGGATACTAGAGATTGATGTAAACATGGTAAGCTTGAAAGGCTCAAACGGTCAAAAGATCGCCTAGATCATCTCCTAATCAAGTTCATGACTATAAAATTTCGCCTCAAAGTGTCATCATAAAATAGTTTCTAAGGTACTCTAAGATGCTCAAAACAATTCATTAAGTTCACAAAAAAATTTCACCACTACAAATGCAATTCACAAGATTATGACTCAAATGTGCTCAAAATATTCATCATCTTTGACATGCTACTCAAAACAAGATATTCAAAAACAAGTCTTACAATCATCAAAACTCAAGTTGACATACATAGTGAGACTAATATCATCATGGAATAGAGACCACTACTATGATTTATTCTTATCTTACTAATTGAACTCATTTTCAAGAAAATTTGTGTTGGTGCTCTAGAAACGATCAATTTCTAAATAAGAAGCATGACACAGTAATGCACTCCCCCAAACTTAATTCATGCATTGTCCTCAATGTAATAAGCATGGAAAATAAGACAAAGCAGTTACCGTTGACAACGACCGTCAGTGATCGTTGTCCAATTCCTCATCAGCTCGTGGGGTATAGTGTTGGACAGATCACAGCATGCATGGAGTCTCTCACCATAATCAAAACAAAAACAAAAGCAAAACAAAAACAACCAAAATAACTAAAACAAAGCAAAGGGTTAAGAAAGAGTTCTTGATTTATAGTCTCAAGCTGGACTTTTTACCATTTACGCTCAAGTGGCGCTAGGGCCAATAGGGGGTGATTTCACATCATCCTTGTGGTAGTGTCGTAACCACTTCTCTTTCACAGTAAATAATGCCCCATGGTCATCTCTCAGTTTGAAAGTGTCGAATGGTAGAACATCGACAACTTTGAATGGTCCATCCCATGGTGCGTCCGACTCCCATGGAAAAAATCTCATCTTTTTCCTATTCATTAATACTGAGTCTCCTACACCAAATTTACCTCCTCTTTGTTGGCCATTCGATGTGACCTCCACCTTCTTCTCACTCTTAACCTGCATCGCATCAACAGATAATGTATCAATTATATTGACACTAAAACATCGGTGCTCAGTGCGTGTAGTGTTCACAACTTTGAACATATCATAAGTAACTTGATCCCCCCCTACTCGGAGGATCAACTTCCCTTCTTGGACATCTATCAATGCCCTTCCAGTAGCTAGGAATGGTCTTCCTAATATCAATGGCATGTCCGCCTCCTCCTTTATGTCTAGCACCATGAAATCCACCGGAATTGTGAATTTGTCAACCTTGACCGGTACATCCTCCACTATCCCATGAGGGTACTTGATGGACTTGTCTGCCATCTGCAGTGAGACATTGATCGCTTTGAGCTCTCCTAAACCCAGCTTCCTGTACACAGACAAAAGCATTAAATTAACACTTGACCCCAAATCACATAAAGATTTATTGAAAGATTTAGAATTGATTTTGCAAGGTATAGTGAAACTCCCTGGATCCTTTAACTTTGGAGGTGAATCATTTTGAATGACAGCAGAACACTCCTCAGTTAAATTTATCATCTCATGCTCTCCCAGTTTCCGCTTTTTTGACAGAATCTCCTTTAAAAACTTAGCATAATTCGGCACGTGCCGAATAGCATCAATGAAAGGCATCTCAATATGAAGATTCTTAATCAATTCTAAAAATTTAGCAAATTTAGCATCAATCTTTGCTCTCTTATACCCAGCGGGGAATGGGAGTGGGATCTCTACCTTAGTAGGTGTGATGGGTGTAAGGGTCTTAGTAGACTTACCTTTTTCGCGTGTTTGTCCCTCTTCTTGCTTGATGTCCGCCTCGCCTCTTAACTCTACGTGCACATCCTTCTTCCCAGCGACCTCCTTTCCGCTCCTCAAAGTGATAGCATGGACTTGCTCCCTAGGTTTCGTCTCAGTGTCACTAGATAGTGATCCTTGTGCTCGTTCGGCTATGATCTTTGCTAACTGTCCCACTTGGACTTCCAAGTTCTTTATCGATGCCTCGTGATTGTTCATCCTTGTTTCAGCCGATGATATGAACTTGGTCAACAGCTCTTCCATGCTTGGCTTTGGTGCATACCCCGGTGGTGGTTGGGGATAGTTCCTCGGCCCAGTATTGTACGTATTTGGGTAGGGGTAGGTCTGTGGTGGTCGGTTCCCTACAAAATTAACAGCTTCATTAGTAGTAATGAATGGGTTACCAACCTGGCATTCAGTGCTTGGATGTCCTCCTTGGCAAAGCTCGCATGTAACAGTTTGAACTTGCATTGCATGCATGCTCAAACTATCCATCTTCTTGTTCAGCGCTTCCAATTGGGCAGCTATGGCAGTGACTTCACTCACTTGATGCACTCCGGCTTGCTTCTTTGGCACGTTCCTTTCAGACTGCCATTGACAGCTATTAGCAGCCATCTCCTCCAACAGCGTGTACGCCTCCTCCGGTGTCTTCCTCATCACAGTTCCTCTTGACGCTGCATCAATCATAGAACGGTTAACAGAAAATAAACCGTTATAAAATGTTTGTACATGCAGCCAGATAGGGAGGCCATGATGTGGGCATCTCCGCAGTAGATCTTTGAAGCGTTCCCAAGCCTCATATAGTGTCTCTGGATCACATTGGGCAAAAGTAGTGATGTCATTGCGCATCTTGGCCGTCTTGGATGGTGGAAAGAATTTTGACAAGAACAACTGCGCCATTCCATCCCACGTGGTAATAGATCCTGCAGGCAACGATTGTAACCATGATTTAGCTTTATCTTTTAAAGAAAAGGGAAACAAACGTAACCTGATGGCGTCGTCAGTAACGCCATTATGCTTGAATGTATCACAAATCTCCAAGAAGTTGGAGATGTGATCATTTGGATCATCTGTAGCAGCTCCCCCAAACTGGACCGAATGTTGGATCATCTGTATGATAGCAGGCTTGATCTCAAAATTGTTAGCCTGTATGGTTGGTCTCGTGATACTCGACAGTGATCCATGGAATGCAGGGTGGGCATAGTCCATGAGTGATCTTGCAACTAGTGGTATCGGAATCTCCTCGGTATTAGCCATATGTGCTCTTGCTTGCCTTAGCCGCCTTTGGCAAGTGCGTTCAATCTCGGGATCAAAAGGCTCAAGTGTAGGCTTGCTACTCCTTAGCATGCACCAAGAGATAACAACCTGTAAAGTCCACACAAGAAACAAACAGTAGAAAAATAGAGAAAATGAAAAAAAATCGAAAAAATGAATGACTAAACTACAGTCAACTAATCTCGTTTGATATTATTAAAACTAGTCCCCGGCAACGGCGCCAAAAACTTGATCGCTATTATTTTAAACAGTATATTCCAGTGTAGCGATTCTCTACCGCAAGTGCACGGTGTCAAGTTTTAGTATAATGATATGATAAGTATGAGTGTCGAACCCACGAGGACTAGGAAATAATTACCAAACTCCACTAGTTTAACTATATTTAGTCTACGATAATTGATTGTGACTAATTAACTAAATTGACTAATTAACTCAATATCAACCCAAACAAACAAGAACGAATAAGAATAGAATCAAAAGAAACAATTATCAAGACTTTCGGTTCACCTATGTAATCCCCCACAATTCGCCTATTAGTTAATAATCGAATTCAAACAATCTAAGGTGACGAGTTTTCCAAATTTATCTGATATACTCTCTCGAGTTATATTAAACCTAATATCAAATTGTAGTAAATCACTCTCGTGTACTTATTTAACAACACAATATTGTATTAAGATCCGTGAAAACTTCTAGCTTTCGATTACTAGATATCTATAGCTATCACACGTGTATTTGACTTCATCTCTCGATCTCGGTCTGAAATCCACGGCATAAATCACTATATCGAATCACAATTTTATCTCTCGATCTCAATTGTAATTTACTATCATTCAAGGATGGTCAAACCCTTAAAAGCATGAAGAACAATGATCTATGCACTTAACGTCCATAATAATCCATATTTATGGTAGGAGGAGTTTCACCAAGTTTGGACACCAAAAAACCAAGATGGAAACAAAATCCCGAATTTTTCGAGTCTAGGCGATCGATTGCCTCAAATGAGGCGATGGGTCGCCTCTGGCTACTGCCTGGAGGCGATCGATTGCCTCATTTGAGGCGATGGGTTGCCTCCTCTATTTTCTGCAAATTACGATTTTGCCCCTCCTTTTTCAGCTTTGCTCAGTTTGGTCCTTTTTCATCATTTTAAGCCTATTTCCTCAACTTTTATGCATTTAGCCCTGGATTCCTGAAATATACAAATATAAACCAAGAAAAGTAATATTTTCCAAGAATCACTACAAAAACGCCCCTAATCTTATATCAAATTAAGTGTAAAAATCACACTTATCAGGTGGCTCACATTACACCCAGCACTTTGTTCCCGATCGCGTCGCTCAAATATCGATAATGTGGCTGTTCCGATCTTGTTATAACAGCAGAATTTTAGGACCCCTCGCTTCGACATATAGCGGCATCATATGATATCCCTCGCTTCGACAATGACAGCGGCATGTACATCGCTTCGACATGACAGCGACAAATATCATATTACCATCGTTTCATATGACAGCGGCAAGTACCTCCCTAGCTCGAATATAACAACCACCGGAATCTTCCACTAGCTCTATATATCTGCATCAAGGTTAACACAACAGTTCACAAATCCTAGTACGTCATACCAGCGGCTCAATAATATCCCTCGCTTCTACAATGACAGCGGCATGTACATCGCTTCGACATGACAGCGGCAAATATTATGATCCATCGCTGATGATATACCCGTAGTAGGACGCTAATGTAACACATTGCATATTCAATAACAATTGAAATCATACCACAATATTCCATTGTCTGCTATCAACCATCCCTGTCCTTAGACAGCACATCACGTTTCCCATTTCCTGATTTTCCTACAAAATCAGATTCCTTAGCACATAACATATGGAGTGCCAGACATTGACATTAATGCCATCCCATCGTATTCCACACGATTCCTGTAACCACAATGATCAATAATACCACTTTCCATATCGTAAAAGAACATAAGCAATTAATTGTGTCACACAACACTAATACCATCATGTATAAATATGTGCTACCAATTCCTATCAACAAGTTCCTAGGCCCTTAACAGCCCCAATGAGCAACCACTGCTCTGATACCACTAATGTAAGGCCCCAACTCTTAAAGATGACATTTAAGCATTTAAGACGTCGTATGCATGTGAAAATTTTCATTCTTTAAAAGAATCATTACATACTTCACATATTCTCCATGACATAATTAATACTCAGCATGGAATGATCACTTCTACCAACAATAGAACTCAAGGTTCCCCCATTATCATCCCCATTTCACCACTTTTATGTTGGGATGTGCCCTAAGACAAGTCATTGGATGTTTGTTTTGACATACAATGTTTATGATTTTATGAATGGCTATTCATTATTATTTATTATTCGTTTAACTGTGCAATGTGAATTAATATATATGTTAATGTCCTTAGAATAATATTGTATTATTCTTAAACATTGTCCCTAGTCAAGTATTATCATGAATCAGGATAATGATAATACATAGAGACTAGTATGTATTGATTGATGAATTGTTCAGTGATATGAGATGTCAAATCAACACATGGGTACAGGTTAGAGAACGATGTACTGGACAGACCCACCATGAGAATGCAACATGGATAGTTGTATGATTGTCATATGCAATTCTCATAGTGATAATAATGTATGTAATCCTTACAACTTGTGATCATCAGAGATCCCAACATAAGGAGTTATGTATCTTGATATTTTCAAACGTTACCCGTAACAGGGTAAACTATAAAGGCGACTATTGGATACACTACGAATTATGTAGAGGGATGTTGACTGATCGAGATAGGATTTGTCCCTCCTATATAACAGGAGAAGTGTTTGGCCCTTGATCAAGTGAGAACTAAACTGCATGGCCATGCTCGAATGAGTCGATATGAGATATCGAGCTTATTCGTTTATTCTAGTTCTACTTGGGGATCAAGAAATAAAGATTGAATATACGAGTATGACTATTCCATGACTCGTGTTCAATCTAAACACAAAGGACAAAGGGATTAAGTTACATGGTTAATATTATCACAAGTTCTAAAGGTTATGTCGAGTCATTGACATTCTTGTAATTTGGGTAGCCTTGATGTGTTGCTAGATACCGTTCATTGCTTGTAACGTAAAATGAGATTTTATGTCACTGCCAACATTACAAGATCCTATCGGGTCGCAAAAAAAATTAAATCGATAAACGGAATTAAATTCATGGGATGAATTAAATAATTAAGAAGAGTCTTAATTAAATGATTATAAGGATTTAATTAAATCATGGGTTTGGGCCCATGAGGCTTTAAGAAAGCCTTTAATTAAATCATATATAATTTGATAACAAGATGATTAATTGTTAATTCATTCCTTGATATCAAAAATAAAAAACCTAGCCTCCAAGCTCACCCTCGGCCGACTATCTCTTCTTCATAGGTCACGGCCGCCACCGTTTTCTTGGAGAATTTGATTAGTCGCCGTTGATCGGTTTTGAACCGTGAGTTCGGTTTTGGTTCAAGAATAAGTCTAGCAACTTGTTCTTGAACGTCCCTTGTTCGTTTAATCGTGTGGATACCGTTGAGGCAAGACCTTGGAGGTGTTGCTCGTGACTCGGGGTCGTTGGACGTGGTGCTCCGTGGAATCTACTCAAACACGCTACAAGGGTAAGACTTTTGTAATCCCTAATCCGATATTACAACCTATGTATATATCCGGTGTCTTGTAATCCATAAAAAATTTATTCCGCTGCGTTGCTATGCATGATGGATTACTTACAGTGGTATCAGAGCCGTGTACAAGGCTCATATCGGATTTATGTGGTTAAATTGTTTTAATCATATTAGAACTAATATTGCATGCTATTTAAAACTGTATGAACATATATGATATGTTAATATTAAGTTTGTGAAATTATCATGAAATTATATTTGATATAATTGATGTTTGATGTATACGATACACGAAGCGAATAATCAAATTAATTGAGTAAGGTTTCGGCCACCACCTAGTACACTTGACCCACGGCTTAGCCACGTGAGGGCTAGGGTTTTCGAACCCTTGGCTCAAGATGGCCTAGTTGTTGTGGCTCATGTTGGTGCATGGAGGTTTCGAGACGTGGATGGGTTTTGAACTCTTTGGCTCGATAATGGTTCACGCATGCATGGATAAGTGGCTTCACCACATGAGAGCTAGGGTTTTAGAACCCTTGGCTCGAGATGGTTGAGCCACCACCGTGCATGGCCTGACCATGATTCGTGGCTCATGAATTCCGGCGTTTCGAACAAGTTGGCTCGAAGGAAACACAAACAAGGAGCAAGGCGGCTAGGGTTAGACCCTAGCGCTGCCGCCGCTCGCTCAATGGTTCGGCCATGGGCTAGGGTTTTGAACCCTAGGCCCATGATTGGTGCAGCCGTGGTTCATGATGGTTCGAACCATGATGGTTCATGGTTTAGTCGCTTTAGTTCGTGGCATGTGATGTCCCGAGCGTACGATAATTTTTCAAAATTTTATTTTACAGTTTTAATTAGAATTAAATTTTAAAATATTTAGAATTTAATTAATTAAATGATATAGCATGTTTTATGTGTTGTTTGAGCATGGTGCATGGTTATAGCCCTTTGACCTATTAGATAGGATTTGTGAATGTTTGTAATTTATAATACGACCTGCGTGTCGTGCCTTGTCTATTTTATTCTAAATGTTATCCCTCCCTATGTTCCCCTCGAATGTGAATCGAGGAATTCTATATCTTGTAAATAGTGTAGTTTATTTGTTGATGGTGATCAATGAAGATGGAGCATCGTGCCGGGATGAGGAGGCCATTCACAAATTGGAGCCATTGGAAGGTGCTTTTGAAGTTACCTTAAGGTTGACTCTTAGGATTTTCTCATTGGCTTGAGAAAATCGCTAGTAGGGGCTATAACCATGTCACGTTTTAATTATGTATGTTGATGCATGATTTACTTTATGTTTTAGATTGATAATTGTATTACACATATATGTAGATATGTATACACCTATATGTAGTGGACATATTTTAAATTATCAAACTAATCATGAGATCAATAAATACCTCTAAAATATTAAGTTTTAGATGCCTTCCAAAATTAAAAGTACTCGTCAAAAACTTGGATTGTACATGTGTGGGTTTGCCAAAGCAAAGCACCGTGGCAATCTTAGTAAGGCGCGAAAGGATAAAAGTGATATCCGTTATACTTTAAATTGGGTACGACTTAACTAGGTTATCTCAATAGGATTGGGAACCTAGAGGCATGGGTTGGATAATAGTTCATTTGATGAATTGAACAAAGCGTTGTTTGCCAACTATCCAAGAATTACATGTGATATAATTGACAAAGTGTTGTCTACCTAAATAACCGAGTCTTGGGCGATTAGCCAAAGCTAACTCAAGATTAGGCGAAATATGGATCTTGGCCCACTAAAGGTTTCGAGGGTTGATATTTTTTTAAACAAAATAGTGGGAGTATCATTTAATATAAGACCATGTTAAATGATTAAATCATAAACTTATTTTGCATATTTATATTGTAGATATCCATGGCAACTAACAATACAACAGGCACATTATCACTGCGATCGGTCCTTGAGAAGGACAAATTAAATGGGACAAACTTCCTAGACTGGTATAGGAATCTGAGGATAGTCCTCAAGCAAGAAAAGAAACAATATGTCCTAGAGGAACCCTTACCTGTTGAGGAACCTCCCCTGACGGCTACGAGAGCCGATAAAGATGCTTACAAGAAGCATCAGAATGACGCACTTGATGTTGGCTGCCTTATGCTTGCCACCATGAACTCTGAGCTTCAGAAGCAACATGAGGAAATGGAGGCGTTCGATATGATCGAACACTTAAAGCAATTGTACCAACAACAAGCTAGACAAGAGAGGTATGGCGTCTCTAAAGCGTTGTTCCAGTGCAGGATGGTATAGGGAAGCCTAGTTGGAACTCATGTACTCAAGATGATTGGGTACATTGAGAATCTGGAGAAGCTGGGTTTTCCATTGGACCAAGAGTTGGCCACCAATGTGATCTTGCAATCGTTGCCTGAGAGCTTCAGTCAATTTGTAGTAAATTACAATATGACTGACATGGAAAAGACTCTACCACAATTACTTGGTATGTTGAGAACATATGAAGCGAATACAAAGAAGACTAAGGCCACAAATGTTCTATTGTGAATAGGGCAAAGGAAAGGCCAAAGCTAAAGGCAATAAGAAAGCAAAGAAGGTCTTTGTTAAATCTAAGCCAAAGTCTTATGCACTGAAGCCAAAGGGAGGGATAGCAAAGGAAGGGAACTGTTTCCATTGCGGTGAGACCGGTCATTGGAAAAGGAACTGCAAAGTATATCTGGAGGATCTCAAGAAAGGAAGTATGACTTCCACTTCAGGTATTTTTGTTATAGAAGTCAATTTATCTACTTCTTCATCTTGGGTATTAGATACTGGATGTGGATCTCACATTTGTGTAAATGTGCAGGGCCTCAAAAAGAGTAGATTGTTGGCAAAAGGCGAAGTTGATCACCGAGTTGGAAATGGAGCAAGAGTTGCTGAATTAGCTGTAAGAGATTATCATTTATCTTTGCCTTCTGGTTTATCGTTGATTTTAAAAGATTGTTATTTTGTGCCTTCAATTACCAAAAACATTATTTCTATTTCTTGTTTGGACAAGTATGGATTCTCATTTATTATAAAGGACAACTGTTGTTCCATTTATTTAAATGATATGTTTTATGTTAGTGCACAAATGGTGAATGGTCTTTATTTATTAAATCTTGATATGCCTGTCTATAACATAAATACTAAAAGGATTAAAAATAATGATTGTAATCCGACTTATCTCTGGCATTGCCGCTTGGGCCACATAAACGAGAACCGCATATCTAAACTTCATAAGGATGGAGTATTAGATTCATTTGCTTTTTGAATCATATGAAACATGCGAGTCTTTTTTAATGGGCAAGATGACTAAAGCCCCTTTCAAGGGACATGTTGAAAGGGCAAATATTTTATTGGGACTAATACATAGTGATGTATGTGGGCCAATAAGTACACAAGCTAGAGGTGGTTTTCAATACTTCGTTACATTTACTGATGACCTCAGTAGATATGGGTATGTGTACCTAATGAAGCATAAGCATGAAACCTTTGAAAAGTTCAAAGATTTCAAGAATGAAGTACAAAACCAACTTGGCAAAAGTATCAAAATCCTTCGATCAGATCGAGGAGGTGAATACTTAAGCCAAGAGTTTCATGACTATCTAAAGGAGTGTGGGATAGTCCCACAACTCACTACTCTGTATACTCCACAATGGAATGGTGTATCCGAGAGGAGAAATCGAACCTTATTGGACATGGTTAGATCAATGATGAGTCATGCAGATCTTCCGATATCGTTTTGGGGACACGCTCTAGAAACAACGATTTTCTTACTGAACCGTGTTCCATCTAAATCAGTGGAAAAGACACCATATGAGATATGGACTGGGAAGCGTCCTAGTATGTCTTTTATGAAGATTTGGGGTTGTGAGGCTTTCGTTAGACGTCACGCCACTAACAAACTTGGACCCAAATCTGATAAGTGTTTATTTGTGGGGTATCCTAAGGAAACGAAAGGATACTATTTCTATTATCCCACCGAGAACAAAGTAGTTGTTGCTCGGACTGGTGTATTTCTTGAAAGAGAATTTATTTCTAGAAAAACCAGTGGGAGAAAAATAGAACTTAGTGAAGTTCAACCACAAGAAAACACTGAACCTGAGATTGAGATGGAAACAGAGCAGGCACCGCAAGCCGCTGTGGAAGAAGTACCTGCTCAAGAGACACAAGCCCAGCGTAGGTCTGTAAGAGAACACCGGGAGCCACAGAGATATGGATTTCTTGTGACTCAACAAGGTGACTTACTACTTATTGATGAGGATGAGCCGTCATCTTATCAACAAGCTATAATGGGCACTGACTCTGAGAAATGGCAAGAGGCCATGAAATCTGAGATGTAATCCATGTATGCAAACCAAGTATGGACTTTGGTTGATCCACCTGAAGGGGTACGACCCATAGGGTACAAATGGATTTTCAAGAAAAAGACCGATATGGATGGTAATGTACAAACCTATAAAGGTCGGCTGATTGCAAAAGGATTCAAACAAATTCATGGTATTGACTATGATGAAACCTTTTCACCAGTGGCCATGGTTAAATCCATAAGGATCTTACTTGCAATAGCTGCATTTCATGATTATGAAATCTGGCAGATGGATGTCAAAACAGCTTTCCTTAATGGAAATCTGCTCGAGGATGTGTACATGACACAGCCCGAGGGTTTTGTCGATCCAAAGGATGCTGGAAAGATATGCAAGCTACAACAATCCATTTATGGATTGAAGCAAGCTTCTTGGAGTTGGAATCTTCGTTTTGATGATGCAATCAAAGAGTTTGGTTTTATCAAAAACGTAGATGAACCTTGTGTCTACAAGAAGGTCAGTGGGAGCATAATCATTTTCCTAGTGTTGTATGTAGATGACATACTTCTCATTGGGAATGATATCCCTGCCTTACAATCTGTAAAGATTTGGCTAGGGAATTGCTTTTCGATGAAAGACTTGGGAGAAGCCACCTATGTATTAGGAATCAAGATCTATAGAGATAGATCGAGAAGGCTTCTCGGCCTAAGTCAAAGTACATACATAGACAAAGTGCTTAAAAGGTTTAGCATGCAAGAATCAAAAGAAAGGATTCGTGCCTATGACACATGATATATATCTCTCGAAGGAACAGTGTCCTTCAACACCAGATGAGAGACAACGCATGAGTAAGATTCCATATGCGTCAGCTATTGGATCCATCATGTATGCCATGATATGTACACGTCCCGATGTATCGTATGCTTTGAGCATGACGAGCAGATATCAAGTTGATCCAGGTGAAGGTCACTGGATTGCAGTCAAGAATATCTTGAAGTACTTGAGAAGGACTAAGGATACATTCTTGATTTATGGAGGTGAGGAAGAGCTCAATGTAATGGGTTACACTGATGCAAGCTTCTAAACCGACAAAGATGATTTTCTATCGTAATCTGGATATGTGTATTGCCTAAATGGAGGTGCTGTGAGCTGGAAGAGTTCAAAGCAAGAGACAGTAGCCGATTCTACAACGGAAGCTGAGTATATTGCTGCCTCGGATGCAGCAAAGGAAGCTGTTTGGATCAGGAAGTTCATTTCTGAACTTGGAGTGGTGCCTAGCATTAAAGATCCGATAGAACTCTATTGTGACAACAATGGAGCGATCGCATTGGCTAAGGAACCTAGATCTCACCAAAGATCCAAGCACATACTTCGGCGCTTTCATTTCATTCGAGAAATCGTTGAAAGGGGAGATGTTAAAATATGCAAAATACCAACAGATGATAATGTATCTGACCCATTGACGAAGCCACTGTCACAGCAGAAGCATGATCATCATACTAGATCTCTAGGCATTAGGTATATGTCTGAGTGATCTTAGTGCAAGTGGGAGATTTGTTGGGATATGCCCTAAGACAAGTCATTGGATGATTGTTTTGACATACAATATTTATGATTTTATGAATGGCAATTCATTATTATTTATTATTCGTTTAACTGTGCAATGTGAATTAATATATATGTTAATGTCCTTAGAATAATATTGTATTATTCTTAAACATTGTCCCTAGTCAAGTATTATCATGAATCAGGATAATGATAATACATAGAGACTAGTATGTATTGATTGATGAATTGTTCATTGATATGAGATATCAAATCAACACATGGGTACATGTTAGAGAACGATGTACTGGACAGACCCACCATGAGAATGTAACATGGATAGTTATATGATTGTCATATGCAATTCTCATAGTGATAATAATGTATGTAATCCTTACGACTTGTGATCATCAGAGATCCCAACATAAGGAGTTATGTATCTTGATATTGTCAAACGTTGCCCGTAATAGGGTAAACTATAAAGGCGACTATTGGATACACTACGAATTATGTAGAGGGATGTTGACTGATCGAGATAGGATTTGTCCCTCCTATATAACAGGAGAAGTGTTTGGCCCTTGATCAAGTGAGAACTAAAATGCATGGCCATGCTCGAATGAGTCGATATGAGATATCGAGCTTATTCGTTTATTCTAGTTCTACTTGGGGATCAAGAAATAAAGATTGAATATACGAGTATGACAATTTCATGACTCGTGTTCAATCTAAACACAAAGGACAAAGGGATTAAGTTACATGGTTAATATTATCACAAGTTCTAAAGGTTATATCGAGTCATTGACATTCTTGTAATTTGGGTAGCCTTGATGTGTTGCTAGATACCGCTCATTGCTTGTAACGTAAAATGAGATTTATGTCACTGCCAACATTACAAGATCCTATCGGGTCGCACAAAAGATTAAATCGATAAAGGTAATTGTAAGGACCCCGTATACATAACCCTTGATTAGCGTATTAATCATTATGTGTGGCACATGCTTTCAATAAAAAGTCAATCGGGAAGCTCAGTTGATACTTTACCATTGAATGACAATTACAAAATTTTCTTTAATACCCAATGTTATGAGATCATCAGCCTAACAACAAATGGATTCATAAAGTTCGCCCATTACCATCCCCTTTGTGCCACTTTTTACATTGTGGACTTTTATAAAAATTTGGGCAGAGTCTCCCCATAAATAGAGCTATCCAGAAATAAAAACACAACACATAACATAATTCCCGGCCAGGGAAAACATAATACTCATCAGAATACAGCAATATCAAGTAAATTCCCAGCCAGGGAAGACACCACACATATGACAACAAAAGTGGATTTCAACACCCACATAATACACCAATGACTCTCATATCATTAGCAAGTCTACCCTTAATTGCATGCAACATAGAATGAAAGAGAGAAAGGTTCATGCCTTTATATACAATCCATATACAAGTATAATCGTGCTCACATGCGAGCATCATGAATATGTATATAACCCTCAGGTGTATATAAGTACTCTATCCGATACCGTGCTCCATAAAGCCCTGGTACCACGATCCTGGGAGTACATCCAATCAACAGCTCGAGCTCATCTCCAAAGCCATCGATGTACCTGTTCACCTGCCCCAACAGAGACAGCCCCCACACGGGGTGAGCATACCAATTCCACAATTTCATAATCATAATGACATAATACATAATTTACAAAAATGTAAATATTGTGGAACATATGTGACACTCCCTGGATGGTATCATCCTCATCCTAACGTACCCCTGCAATATCCCTGTTCTCAAAACAGATAAATCATCAAATCCTGAATATGCAGTTAATCATCACATTGGTTAACCCTAGCCAGTTTCAAATTAACAATATCTCATTACATTTTCTTTATCAAAGAATTATCGTAATTCTAGATATCATGTAGAGATTTCCCTAACTTCCATTACCAATTAATCAACTCCTTGATTAACTTACGTCTCTGTTCCTATTCATAATAATAGGGAATGGACTATAGATATCTTGGATATCTAGTCAAATGCCACATTTCATCATTTGCTCGCTTCATAGCGGCAACATGTATTTCCTCACGTTAAACAAATAACAATAAAGTTTCATTTCCCTTATCGTATAGGTTGTCACCTATATATATATATCATGCATCACACTTGCAAAGATATAAATTAAAGACATGCTCGTACGCTAAACGTACCTTAAATCCTCGAAATCCGAGCCAAACCTTGCTCGAGTTCCATGCCCCGAGGAACGATGTGCTAACACGATAAATTAATTCACAATTATTTACGAACATGTAACCCATTCTCAAGCACATCCATAACCCTCAAAATATTGTCAACACACGACAATTAACCATTTAAAAAAACCCGGGGTAGGGTACATACAGGGAGGGAAATCGAATGAGACATATCGAAAAATTGCTCAAGAACACCTTCAATAATTCGAACCCTATAATCACAATTCGAACCCAACCAAGCACCATAATACATCTAAAACATGCAATAATCGATCAATTGCAAGAATCATCACCCCTGTCAAAAACCCCCAAAAATTCGAACTCAAACCCTCACGAATTTAGGGAAAATTTCGAACCAATCCAACACAAAATAGCAGGGAATTACATGAGAGGCATGAAAAAGGGGTAAGGAAGGTTACCCAATCGAAAATCGGAAGGAAAATCGACCGAAATCGAAGAACCCTAGAAATTGGGGATCGGCGCTTTCCTGTAAAATCCGAACTCAAATCGTGACTAAACCTCGAATTGCTGGTGTGGGAAGCTGCGCCTGGACGAGACTAAGCTGATGGCGGGTCGCACGTGCCGAACGGCGGCCGGACGGCGGCGGGCGCACGGCTGGAAGCGGCGGCCGGACGGCGGCGGGCGCACGGCTGGAAGCGGCGGGGTCGAGGGAAAAATCGGGAATGGCGGAATGGGGGAGAGAGAGTGACGGCAAGATGGAGCTGAATGATTTTTAAAATTAAAAATCTCGCGTTCAACTGGTATTTATAGCAAAAATACCCCGAAATACTAATAGCCCCACAAATACATCACGATTCATTAAAAATCATCTGTTTTCAAAAACTCTATCTCTAACTCCAAAACCCCCTACCGGTGCCCACACAAAGCACCCCAGATCCGAGTCACACTAAAAACCCAACTCTTAGATTTTACACCGTAATGAGAATACAATCTCAACCTCGGGATCCAACGATCCCACTACCCAAATAAACGAGCCCAGAAGGCCCAACACCGCGTAAAACAACTTTAGGGGTTATTAACACTCCGGGATTACCATCTATAATCCCTGGTCATCACAATATCCCCCACTAAAAGAATTTCGTCCTCGAAATTAGCACCGGTGTAATACGTAACACCCAGGCTACACAACAACATGAAGCCACAACCTCGATTCCTGACCATAATAGAGTCGTCTTAAAAAAAAAACACGGGGATACTTACCTCACATCAAACTCTGAAACAGAGCGACTTACCAAAACCAACATATCACCTGTAGGGTCTTCCTACCTTAACATCATTTTAATAGCGCATTATGAACTAAACATGTATTAGAGACATCTTAGAGTTCTGGTTGCTTTGTGAGCTTAATGTAATTACAGGCCAAAATGAAATTTCAATAGTTAGTTAATTACATTCCCCAAAAAGAATGCTAAGGCTAACAAAAATCCTGTATCTATCTTCTTATGCTCCTTTAGCTCACCATCTCAACCCGACCCTTAGTCTCGATCCAAAAGTGTACCTACAGGAACAACCCATCGTGAGCATGTACATCGATACTTAACATCATGAATTAACGGCATATAATAATGCATGGAAATAATTGATAACATATACTTCCTGTTTAATAGTACTATCCTTCCTTGGTTGTCCCTGTGTCATAATTACGCATATAACCATTAGCTCAAGACATGAGTGAATAACATCATATTTCGTATATAAGCTCACAACAATCCATGTTAATTAGAAATGGGACTGTCCGGTTCTATTATGACAGCGGCACAATTGGCCCCCCTCGCTCGACATAACACATCTTATGATACCCATCGCTACGCCTTGATAGCGGATGTATCCCTTATTCAGCGGATGATACCCATCGCTACGCCTTGATAGCGGATGTACCCCATCGCTCAGCGGATGATACCCATCGCTACACTTAGCGGATGTACCCCATCGCTCAGTTATGTGAGCGGCAAGACCTTCCTCGCTTGCCCATAATAGTCACCGGACATTCGACCACTCTAAGTAGCATAGTCAAACATGCGTCATCATTTTATAAACATTATCATCTCAAACGTCGTCATCTTATCATAATTGTCATCATAACATCATATCATCTTTGTTTACCACAACATCATCATCATAACTTATTCATCATAGTCATCATAATCATCATCATAATTGCTCATGCAATTAATGCAAGGTCATAGTTTAGGAATGTGTTACCGTATGATGCTCGTATGTTTCTTACGTACCTTAATTCCAAAAGGAGGAGAAATTGTGGAACTTTATCTCCTTGAGGTTGTTGGTGCCTGGGATGGTTCTACACAACCATACAATTCATTATTAGAAGTTAAACAATAGCCCGATACCAAAAATTTAACAAAAATCAACATTTTTCAACTTTTGAACAGTGGCGATCGATCGCTCAAAATGAGGCGATCGATCGCCCGATTTTGCTCTTAGCGGCGATCGATCTCTTAAAATGAGGCGATCGATCGCCTGATGTTCATTTGGCTACTGGACGTTGGCGATCGATCGCGCCATTTGAGGCGATCGATCGCCTATCCCCTTCTTCGCGTACTGCCCCTCGGCGATCGATCGCTGCTTTTGTAGCGATCGATCGCCACTTACAGTGGCCGCGATTTCACCATTTTCATGTGTATTTTGCAAGCTTATCTTCATACCCTTCAACATCAAACTTCCTAACAACAACAATAACATCATAACACATTAAAACCCACTTAAAACACTTCAAAAATCATACCCCAACTATAAACAACACATACCCATATAAATCCATTTCAAACCCTCCAAAAACCAATACAAACTCAATTAAAACTTTACAAAAGCTTCAAGGAGTGATATATATACATCATAGGGCTTAAATCTTACCAAGAATCACAAGAGTGGAGCTTTTGCAAGGATTTCCTTCTCACTTTTAGGGCAAAATCGAAAATGAGGGGAAAGGGGGTTTTTGGGAGAGTGATTTTTGGGGATTGAGTTTAAAGAGTAAAATGGGGTAAAGATGGTGGGTTAAGTGTTAAATCTTATATTTAACTTACACCCCAATAATTCATCATGATGTACATAAAATACATTAATATGGTAAGCATTTATAAAATGCAACCAACATCGTTAAATCCATATCACCCTCATAATTAAAATCAACATCATTTAAATCACGTTAATTCTTCATTTCCCACACACATCTCAATCATCGTAATAAATCATCATATAAGCATAGTTAATGTCCAAGTTACCATTAATTAATTTCGGGGCATCACATTACTCCCCTACTTATAAGATTTCGTCCTCGAAATCGCATGCACTTACCCAAAAAGAAATTAAACATAAATCATACCGGAGAATAGTTCCGGGTAGTGCTGCACCATATGCCGTTCCGTCTCCCACGTAGCCTCCTCGACACCCCGGCGATCCCACTGAACTTTGACCATCGGTATAATCTTACTTCGTAGCCTGCGATCCTCACGATCTAGGATTCTAACCGGTCGTTCAACATAGGACACATCTGAACTCAACTGAACTTCCGAAGGCTGCAATACATGAGACGGATCGGGTTCATACTTTCTCAACATTGAAACGTGGAAAACATCATGAATACCGGATAAGGACGGCGGTAGAGCTAAGCGGTAGGCCAAGGTACCGATGCGCTGCAATATCTCATACGGCCCCACATACCTCGGAGATAACTTCCCCCGCATACCAAAACGGACCACACCCCTGAAGGGTGAGATTTTCAAGAAAACCTTATCTCCGACTTGGAATTCTAGCGGTCGTCGCCGCTTATTGGCATAGGCTGCCTGCCTATCCTGGGCCGCTTTCATCTTTAAGCGTATCGTCTTTATCTTTTCTTCCATGTCCTTAATCATATCCGGTCCTCCGACCGCTTTACTCGTCAAGTCCTCCCAATACAGCGGTGACCTACATCGTCGTCCGTACAGAGCTTCAAAAGGGGCCATTTGAATGCTCGCCTGATAGCTGTTATTGTAGGAGAACTCTACCAGTGGTATAGATTCTTGCCACGGAGTATCAAACTCCAAAACACATGCCCTCAGCATATCTTCGAGCGTCTGTATGGTACGCTCTGTCTGACCATCTGTCTGAGGGTGATAGGCTGTACTCAGTCTTACCTCTGTGCCCAACGCTGATTGGAGACCCTCCCAGAAATGTGAAGTGAACCTCGGGTCTCTGTCAGACACTATTGAAACTGGAATACCATGCATCCTCACTACATCCCGTACATACAATTGGGCCATCTTTAAATATGTGAAAGTCATACTGTAAGGGATGAAGTGGGCTACTTTCGTCAGCCTATCCACGATCACCCAGATCGCATCAAATCCAGAGGCCGACCTTGGCAAGTGGGTTACGAAGTCCATAGATATATGCTCCCACTTCCATTTAGGTACTTCTAAGCTCTTCAACTCACCACCAGGCCTCTGTCTCTCTGCTTTTACTTGCTGGCAGATCAGACACCTTTTGACAAAAGCAATTACTTCACGCTTCATGCGTCTCCACCAAAATTGACCACATAGGTCCTTGTACATCTTTCTTCCTCCTGGGTGGATACTGAACCGGCTACTGTGAGCCCGTTCTAAAATTCCTTTACGCAATCCCGGCACATTTGGGACCACCCATCGGTTGCCCAATCTTAAAGAATCATCTTCAGCCACTCTAAACTTTGTCGGCTGACCTTGAAGTACGATCGATGTCCATCTCTGCACTTCATCATCCGACCTCTGGGCTTTCCTGATTGCCTCAAATACGTCTGGCTCGGCCAGTAAGGTCGACACTCGCACCGGCGACGTGTCCACATCAAAATCATAGCCCAGATGGCAATAAGAAGTCATCATAGCTGATAAGCTCATAGTATCCTCAGCGGTGCTCTTCACTTTTCGACTTAAGGCATCTGCTATCAGGTTTGCTTTACCCGGATGGTACTCTATTTCACAATCATAATCTTTGAGTAAGTCCATCCATCTTCGTTGCCTCATATTCAATTCTGCTTGGGTGAATAAGAATTTCAAGCTCTTATGGTCTGTAAAGATAGTAAACGTCGTGCCATAAAGATAATGACGCCAAATCTTCAAGGCGAAGATGATGGCTGCCAGTTCCAGGTCGTGGACTGGGTATCTGGTCTCATGAGGCTTCAGTTGTCTCGAAGCATAAGCCACCACATGCTTATCTTGCATCAACACACAACCCAGACCTTGCAATGATGCATCCGTGTACAAAGCAAACTTCTTATCCTCAGAAGGGATTACTAACACTGGCGCCATCGTCAAGCGACGCTTCAACTCTTGGAAGCTTTCTTCACAAGCTTCGGACCAATAGAACGGGACTCCCTTCTGAGTCAGTTGGGTCAACGGCTTAGCGATCTTAGAAAATCCCTCGACAAAACGTCGGTAGTAGCCCGCTAAACCAAGGAAACTCCGTATCTCAGGTACAGAAGTGGGTGCAGCCCACTCCATAACAGCTTCAATCTTACGGGGATCCACAGATATCCCACGGCTGGATATCACATGACCCAAGAACACCACACTGTCCAACCAAAACTCGCACTTGCTAAGCTTTGCATATAATTGATGATCCCTAAGGATCTGAAGTACTGTCCTCAAGTGCCCAACATGTTCTTCCTCAGTCCGGGAGTAGATAAGTATATCGTCAATGAATACTATGACGAATTGGTCCAAAAATGGCTGGAATACCCTGTTCATCAAACTCATGAAAACAGCCGGGGCATTCGTCACCCCAAAGGGCATGACTAAGAATTCATAGTGCCCATATCTGGTTCTGAAAGCTGTCTTCTGTACATCATCCTCTCTAACTCGGATCTGGTGGTACCCTGACCTCAAATCAATCTTACTGTATAGTCTCGTACCCTGCAACTGGTCAAACAAATCATCGATCCTCGGGAGGGGGTACTTGTTCTTCACGGTAGCTTTGTTCAGTTGTCTGTAATCGATGCACAGACGCATCGAGCCATCTTTCTTCCTAACAAATAAAACTGGTGCACCCCAGGGCGATACGCTCGGGCGTATGTAGCCCTTGTCAAGGAGTTCTTGCAACTGAACTTTTAATTCCTTTAACTCCGGTGGTGCCATCCTATACGGGGCACGAGAAATGGCTGACGTCCCCGGTAGTAATTCAATTCCAAATTCGACCTCTCTTGCCGGAGGAAATCCGGGAATCTCTTCAGGAAACACATCAGGAAACTCCGCCACTACGGGCACATCTTCAACTTTTAGTTCTTCCTTCTTTCCAGAAATATCAACAGCATAAATAAGATATCCTGTATGGCCTTGTTCCAATAATTGTGTCATCTTGACCGCGGATATTAACGGAATCTTTGAACGAGAACCATCCCCATAGAACGTCCACTGAACTCCTTCATCAGATCTGAATCGGACAGTTCTCTGCCTGCAGTTCACAACCGCTTGGTACTTATTCAGAACATCAATGCCCAATATACAGTCGAAGTCTGACATTCCCAGAACGATCAAATCCGACCTTAACTTGTTATCCTCAAAATAAATGAGGCCATCATAGACAATCTGATCAGCAATCAAACTTCTTCCAGCGGGTGTCGAGACTATAAGAGGCGTGGGCGACGGAGCAGTGCATATGTGGTGTCTTTCCACAAAACTCGTCGACACAAAGGATTGTGACGCACCTGTGTCGATTAATATAAAGGCAGGGTGCGTAAATAAAAGACACGTACCCGCTATAACCTCCTCCGGAGCCGCTGTGGCCTGCTCCCTTGTCAATGCATACACCTGCCCTTGAGGTGGCCCCATAGGCTGACTTCCAAACTGCCTCGGAACATATGGGGGCCTGTGTGGTGCTGCTCTGTCCGTAGACCTCCCAGTAGAATTCTGCTGCCTTCCCCTGTTGGGACATTGTCGAGCAAAGTGGCCTCTCTCGCCGCAAACATAACAGCCGACACAATTCTTCGTCAAATGGGGCTGTCCACAAAGAGAGCATTGTACCTCTCCCACACTGCCTCCTCCCCGAGACTGTCCTCCTCTTGGTGGAGCGTCATTCCTGCGGTTTCCCTTCCATCGGTTATCGGGCCTCCTTCCACTGAATCTGGACGCCGAAGTGTTCCCCCCCGACTTGAACCGATCACCTCTGGGCCTTAAATTGTCGGGAGTAGATCTCTGAGGGGGTGCTGGAGGTGGTACAGCATCAGGGTATGCACCTACCCCTAGTTCGGCCAACTCAGCCCGGTTAAGTGCATCATCAAAGCAGGTAGGGCCATATGTAATCACCCTATCGTAGAGTTCTGGCCTCAAGCCTTTCATAAAGTTCCTCATTTTAGCTTGAGTGTCGGCAGCGATATGAGGTACATATCTGAGTAGAGAACAGTAGTGGAGGGCATAATCTGACACCGGCATGGTACCTTGCTTCAACTTATTAAACTCATCTTCTTTAGCTTGACGGGCAGCCGCTGAGAAGTATCGAGCCAGGAATCTAGTTCTGAACAATTTCCAGTTTACCTCTTGACCCTGTGCCTCTTGTTCAATCACGGTGGTCCTCCACCACATCAGTGCTTTCTTGGCTAACTGGAATTCTGCTAGTCTTATCCAGGCTGTCTTTGCACACGGGGCTGCCACAAATATTTGTTCTATTCTTTCTAGCCATTCCTCGGCTCGCTCCCCTGTTTCAGTCCCTTCAAATGTTGGGGGCCGATACGCTAGAAACTGAGTCAGACTCAATTCTCCCGGCAATAGCTGTTGTTCGGACGGTTCCTCGCCTAGGGCTGGCGGGGGTAGGGAATTCGTGCGCCCCGCACTAGCGTTCACACTTACCGCATCACCAATGTCGATATTTGCTGCCATACTGCAACACAAGGGTTAACAACAAAATCCAAAAGCAGTTCATATAAACATCGTTAGAAACCATAACATGTTATCATAACAATCATATACTTCATGTGTAACATAGTATGTCAAAAGTAAGCGCCTAGCCAGCCTACTGCTAAGGCTACCCTTCACTCATCCCGGGTTATCTAACCACTGCTCTGATACCACTAATGTAGGGTCTTCCTACCTTAACATCATTTTAATAGCGCATTATGAACTAAACATGTATTAGAGACATCTTAGAGTTCTGGTTGCTTTGTGAGCTTAATGTAATTACAGGCCAAAATGAAATTTCAATAGTTAGTTAATTACATTCCCCAAAAAGAATGCTAAGGCTAACAAAAATCCTGTATCTATCTTCTTATGCTCCTTTAGCTCACCATCTCAACCCGACCCTTAGTCTCGATCCAAAAGTGTACCTACAGGAACAACCCATCGTGAGCATGTACATCGATACTTAACATCATGAATTAACGGCATATAATAATGCATGGAAATAATTGATAACATATACTTCCTGTTTAATAGTACTATCCTTCCTTGGTTGTCCCTGTGTCATAATTACGCATATAACCATTAGCTCAAGACATGAGTGAATAACATCATATTTCGTATATAAGCTCACAACAATCCATGTTAATTAGAAATGGGACTGTCCGGGTTCTATTATGACAGCGGCACAATTGGCCCCCCTCGCTCGACATAACACATCTTATGATACCCATCGCTACGCCTTGATAGCGGATGTATCCCTTATTCAGCGGATGATACCCATCGCTACGCCTTGATAAGCGGATGTACCCCATCGCTCAGCGGATGATACCCATCGCTACACTTAGCGGATGTACCCCATCGCTCAGTTATGTGAGCGGCAAGACCTTCCTCGCTTGCCCATAATAGTCACCGGACATTCGACCACTCTAAGTAGCATAGTCAAACATGCGTCATCATTTTATAAACATTATCATCTCAAACGTCGTCATCTTATCATAATTGTCATCATAACATCATATCATCTTTGTTTACCACAACATCATCATCATAACTTATTCATCATAGTCATCATAATCATCATCATAATTGCTCATGCAATTAATGCAAGGTCATAGTTTAGGAATGTGTTACCGTATGATGCTCGTACGTTTCTTACGTACCTTAATTCCAAAAGGAGGAGAAATTGTGGAACTTTATCTCCTTGAGGTTGTTGGTGCCTGGGATGGTTCTACACAACCATACAATTCATTATTAGAAGTTAAACAATAGCCCGATACCAAAAATTTAACAAAAATCAACATTTTTCAACTTTTGAACAGTGGCGATCGATCGCTCAAAATGAGGCGATCGATCGCCCGATTTTTCTCTTAGCGGCGATCGATCTCTTAAAATGAGGCGATCGATCGCCTGATGTTCATTTGGCTACTGGACGTTGGCGATCGATCGCGCCATTTGAGGCGATCGATCGCCTATCCCCTTCTTCGCGTACTGCCCCTCGGCGATCGATCGCTGCTTTTGTAGCGATCGATCGCCACTTACAGTGGCCGCGATTTCACCATTTTCATGTGTATTTTGCAAGCTTATCTTCATACCCTTCAACATCAAACTTCCTAACAACAACAATAACATCATAACACATTAAAACCCACTTAAAACACTTCAAAAATCATACCCCAACTATAAACAACACATACCCATATAAATCCATTTCAAACCCTCCAAAAACCAATACAAACTCAATTAAAACTTTACAAAAGCTTCAAGGAGTGATATATATACATCATAGGGCTTAAATCTTACCAAGAATCACAAGAGTGGAGCTTTTGCAAGGATTTCCTTCTCACTTTTAGGGCAAAATCGAAAATGAGGGGAAAGGGGGTTTTTGGGAGAGTGATTTTTGGGGATTGAGTTTAAAGAGTAAAATGGGGTAAAGATGGTGGGTTAAGTGTTAAATCTTATATTTAACTTACACCCCAATAATTCATCATGATGTACATAAAATACATTAATATGGTAAGCATTTATAAAATGCAACCAACATCGTTAAATCCATATCACCCTCATAATTAAAATCAACATCATTTAAATCACGTTAATTCTTCATTTCCCACACACATCTCAATCATCGTAATAAATCATCATATAAGCATAGTTAATGTCCAAGTTACCATTAATTAATTTCGGGGCATCACATCACCCAAGAGGCAAAACGTACCTCGATGCGGGTCACCCCAAAAGTCAGTCTCTCATGACTGCAAAACAACCAATACTTACGACTGTAGATCGGATAGTCATCCTTAGTTCTAATACAACTAGTATGAACGCATCCTGAATGACACCTCAACCGTGAGAACGTTGACCTCGTGTCAAACTCTGGAGTGGAATAGACTTCCAAGACTATCATAACGTCAAAGAGCGTCAGCACAACTCAATGCTAACAATCCAAAAGCAGTTAGTCAACTGAAACTGCAAGGATTCGAATCGCTCCCGATTCCATCGTAGATATCATTCAATGACATCTCTATCATGACTCACGATGTCTAACATACATCGTTACGAGGGAAACATTAGTATACCACGGTGTACACACACCAAACCTGGTTTCCACTTCAAAACATTTTCCATTGAAGGAGCAGTCGCATCATTGCAACTCAATTTGGGCAACTCACGGCCACAGATTCACACAAAAGACATCTCACAAGATGTCCACCTCCGGATGTTCCAAGAATCACATCCTGATCATAAATAAACAACCGAGACTCCACAGAGATTAAAATTCTGAAAGAACATGCAATAAACTCAATGCATCCTCAACGCTTGTGTCAACAGCAACACCCAACCAATCCGAATTCCTGTCATCCCTTGATAATCCTAGGATTTAACAATCCAAACTTGGGAAGGCCATCGCACAACTCGGAGGAAAACACCAATAAGGAAATACCTTAACCCACATAAGATAATCCCTCCTCAAAGGGAGTCAACTAACTTCACGATTATTCCTCATAATTATCGTGCCATGGAGATTCTCAATCTCAAGGTGTTCCATATCTCTCATCAGAGATTTAACCATCCAAAAATAGCATAACTCTATGCTTGACAGAAAGGAAATCAATAACTGGCATCCGTATACTCACCGGTATACCTGCCTAAGCACTGACATCACATGCATACTCAATGCACCCGGCTCGGGTATCTACAACCTACCCCTAAGCTTCAAACACAATCGTCAATCCTGAGTTATTCCCTACCCAGTGGAGAATGATAATCGACGATCAACAGCATGGCGTGATTCCCAAAATCAACACCACATGCACCAACTTACCGAATCTTTCAAAGATTCCCAAATAGGTATAATACTACCTCCTTCCTCACAAGGGAAGAGCCATCGAACTCGATTCCACAAGTCTCGAACCACCGTTCGGAAAAAAACTGGATACAATAACACCCATTGTATCCCAAATACACGGGTTCCCTCAGATCGAGTCAATAACGACCTGATGACTCTCTTGTTGGTACTCCAACATCATGAGCTGTCCCAGACAAGTCTCACCAAGATTAAACATAAACGTATACACGTTTCAGTGAGGCATGCACAACCTCAATCTCAAATGACGTGGTGACTACTAGAGTCCACCACAATCCACATCGTATCACCTTACGATTTGCCAAACTTGGTTCCAACGAGTAGTATAACGGCTCTAGCAAACCCATCATTGTGTTGCACACACGCGGCAGACAAACTAGTCGCTGCCTCACAAGGTTCACCTCAAACCTACCAAAAAGACGGACGTTTCCGCACGGCACACCATACTGTGGGAAGAAAATCAATAGAGTAGTAGGTCTATACCCAACATTCCTCCAATGCCGATACACCATGGACACTCCAATGTCCCTATTTACTTAACATAACCTGATCCTACACCTTTAGGACCCATTCTACACCCTCAAGGGTGGTGTGACCATGTCTACCACATGTCATATCGACAGAAAGCGAGTAATTTCCTCCATGATTACTCCTGTCGTCAAATTACATGGCCAAAAACCATTCCAACGAGCATACCCCAAGGGTACCACCACTCGTAATATGATCACCTCAATCATATGTTGCGGTACAATCACATGTACAACGCGTCCATCCATTTTTCGAGCAGCCCGCTCGGTATAAGGGTCACGTCGACCGGTAACGTAGACACCACCTTGTGCTCGGCACTGGCACCCAAGGCATATAACTATATACGTATACTCAACGCATTGTTCATCGTAACGATGATGCATGTCTAGTAAGACATCTCCTACACCATCGTCATCGTCATCCCGTGGCGATACATGCCCACTCATGGCATCTAAGGCATCGTCATCTAGTGATGATACATGTCAACAATGACATCTAAATGACCTAGTCAACTCGTGACGGTCCATGTACATCAACGTGTGTCATCCATCATCATGCTAGTAAAATAGTCAAAATAAAACATGCATATCAACGCATGCCAGCTATAATAATGCTAATAGAATAGCAATATCCCATACCTCATCGCTAACAAGATAGCGGCATACATGTCTCCGTCGCTCGATAATAGTGCGAAATCAGCACTCATCGCTCGAAGGCGGCATAATCCTGTGCTGAGTACATAGCGGCACAATCCATCGCTATAGAATCGACGGCATGATACCTCGTCATATAATAAGTGGCATGAAACCTCGCTATACACCTTGAGCATGAATCATCGTCCACATAATAGCGGAAAGAGGCATCGCTATCAACATATCCGGCGGCACTAATCATCGCCAATCCTCATAAAAGAATGAGTCATCGTAAATCCACATAATAGCGGAATGAGTCATCGCTATCAACATATCCGGCGGCATAAATCATCGCCAATAATCACAAAGAGATGAATCATCATCGACACAGCGGAATGAACCATCGCTAATCATCATAATCATTAGATCTTAACGTAATTGATTAACATCATAGTGTCATAACATCTTATGGCATCTTACCACATAATAATATCGTATGGCCTCTTACCATATGGGCATCTTACCCCGTGGCATCTTACCACAAATAACATCGCATGGCCTCTTACCATGTGGGGCATCTTACCCCGTGGCATCTTACCACATAATAATATCGCATGGCCTCTTACCATGTGGGGCATCTTACCCCGTGGCATCTTACCACATAATAAAATCGCATGGCCTCTTACCATGTGGGGCATCTTACCCCGTGACATCTTACCACAAATAACATCGTATCATTATATAAACATCATCATTATAAACTTATTCATCATAATCATCATCATAAACATCATATCATCTTTACTCATCATAAATATCATCATCATAAACTTACTTATCATAATCATCATCATAAACATCATATCATCTCTACTCATCATAAACATCATATCATCTTTACTCATCATAAACATCATCATCATAAACTTACTTATCATAATCATCATCATAAACATCATATCATCTCTACTCATCATAAACATCATATCATCTTTACTCATCATAAACATCATCATAAACTTACTTATCATAATCATCATCATAACATCATATATACTTGTGCAATCATTGCATAATCATAGTGTAGAAGTACGGTTTACCGTCCGATGCCCGTACGTTTCTTACGTACCTTCCTTGCTTGAACATTACATGAACAAACGCATTAGTATATTCAATAATAATTGAGACCATACCGAAGTATTCCACTGTCGGTTGTCTACCCAGTCTATCCTCAGACAATACATCATATCTTTCTTTTCCCTGATTTTCTTACCAAAATCAGATTCCTTGGCACGTAACATATAGAGTGCTAGACATCACTATTAATGCCATCCTATCGTGTTCCATACGATTTCTGCAACCACAATGGTTAGCAATACCACTTTTCATATTATAAAAGCACATAAACAATTCGTTATGTCGTATAACATTAATGCCATTATGCATAAATATGTGCTATCAATAACTTCCTAGGCCCTCAACAGCCCCAATGAGCAACCACTGCTCTGATACCACTAATGTAAGGACCCCGTATACTTAACCCTTGATTAACGTATTAATCATTATGTGTGGCACATGCTTTCAATAAAAAGTCAATCGGGAAGCTCAGTTGATACTTTACCATTGAATGGCAATTACAAAATTTTCTTTAATACCCAATGTTATGAGATCATCAGCCTAACAACAAATGGATTCATAAAGTTCGCCCATTACCATCCCCTTTGTTCCACTTTTTACATTGTGGACTTTTATAAAAATTTGGGCAGAGTTTCCCCATAAATATAGCTATCCCGAAATAAAAACACAACACATAACATAATTCCCGGCCAGGGAAAACATAATACTCATCAGAATACAGCAATATCAAGTAAATTCCCAGCCAGGGAAGACACCACACATATGACAACAAAAGTGGGTTTCAACACCCACATAATACACCAATGACTCTCATATCATTAGCAAGTCTACCCTTAATTGCATGCAACATAGAATGAAAGAGAGAAAGGCTCATGCCTTTATATACAATCCATATACAAGTATAATCGTGCTCACATGCGAGCATCATGAATATGTATATAACCCTCAGGTGTATATAAGTACTCTATACGATACCGTGCTCCATCAAGCCCTGGTACCACGATCCTGGGAGTACATCCAATCAACAGCTCGAGCTCATCTCCAAAGCCATCGATGTACCTGTTCACCTGCCCCAACAGAGACAGCCCCCACACGGGGTGAGCATACCAATTCCACAATTTCATAATCATAATGACATAATACATAATTTACAAAAATGTAAATATTGTGGAACATATGTGACACTCCCTGGATGGTATCATCCTCATCCTAGCGTACCCCTGCAATATCCATGTTCTCAAAACAGATAAATCATCAAATCCTGAATATGCAGTTAATCATCACATTGGTTAACCCTAGCCAGTTTCAAATTAACAATATCTCATTACATTTTCTTTATCAAAGAATTATTGTAATTCTAGATATCATGTAGAGATTTCCCTAACTTCCATTACCAATTAATCAACTCCTTGATTAACTTACGTCTCTGTTCCTATTCATAATAATAGGGAATGGAATATAGATATCTTGGATATCTAGTCAAATGCCACATTTCATCCTTTGCTCGCTTCATAGCGGCAACATGTATTTCCTCACGTTAAACAAATAACAATAAAGTTTCATTTCCCTTATCCTATAGGTTGTCACCTATATATATATATATCATGCATCACACTTGCAAAGATATAAATTAAAGACATGCTCATACGCTAAACGTACCTTAAATCCTCGAAGTCCGAGCCAAACCTTGCTCGAGTTCCATGCCCCGAGGAACGATGTGCTAACACGATAAATTAATTCACAATTATTTACGAACATGTAACCCATGCTCAAGCACATCCATAACCCTCAAAATATTGTCAACACACGACAATTAACCATTTAAAAAAAAACCCGGGGCAGGGTACATACAGGGAGGGAAATCGAATGAGACATATCGAAAAATTGCTCAAGAACACCTTCAATAATTCGAACCCTATCATCACAATTCGAACCCAACCAAGCACCATAATACATCTAAAACATGCAATAATCGATCAATTGCAAGAATCATCACCCCTGTCAAAAACCCCCAAAAATTCGAACTCAAACCCTCACGAATTTAGGGAAAATTTCGAACCAATCCAACACAAAATAGCAGGGAATTACATGAGAGGCATGAAAAAGGGGTAAGGAAGGTTACCCAATCGAAAATCGGAAGGAAAATCGACCGAAATTGAAGAACCCTAGAAATTGGGGATCGGCGCTTTCCTGTAAAATCCGAACTCAAATCGCGACTAAACCTCGAATTGCTGGTGTGGGAAGCTGCGCCTGCACGAGACGAAGCCGATGGCGCGTTGCACGCGCCGAACGGCGGCGGGACGGCGGCGGGCGCACGGCTGGAAACGGCGGGGTCGAGGGAAAAATCGGGAATGGCAGAATGGGGGAGAGAGAGTGACGGCAAGGTGGAGCTGAATGATTTTTAAAATTAAAAATCTCGGGTTCAACTGGTATTTATAGCAAAAATACCCCGAAATACTAATAGCCCCACAAATACATCATGATTCATTAAAAATCATCTGTTTTCAAAAACTCTCTCTCTAACTCCAAAACCCCCTACCGGTGCCCACACAAAGCACCCAGATCCCGAGTCACACTAAAAACCCAACTCTTAGATTCTACATCGTAATGAGAATACAATCTCAACCTCGGATCCAACGATCCCACTACCCAAATAAACGAGCCCAGAAGGCCCAACACCGCGATTAAACTCCAAATCGCCACGTAAAACAACTTTAGGGGTTATTAACACTCCGGGATTACCATCTATAATCCCTGGTCATCACAGTAATTAAATTCATGGGATGAATTAAATAATTAAGAAGAGTCTTAATTAAATGATTATAAGGATTTAATTAAATCATGGGTTTGGACCCATGAGGCTTTAATAAAGCCTTTAATTAAATCATATATAATTTGATAACAAGGTGATTTATTTTTAGTTCATTCCTTGATATCAAAAATCAAAAACCTAGCCTCCAAGCTCATTCTCGGCCGACTATCTCTTCTCCATAGGTCACGGCCGCCACCGTTTTCTTGGAGAATTTGATTAGTCGCCGTTGATCGGTTTTGAACCGTGAGTTCGGTTTTGGTTCAAGAATAAGTCTAGCAACTTGTTCTTGAACGTCCCTTGTTCGTTTAATCGTGTGGATACCGTTGAGGCAAGACCTTGGAGGTGTTGCTCGTGACTCGGGATCGTTGGACGTGGTGCTCCGTGGAATCTGCTCAAACACGCTACAAGGGTAAGACTTTTGTAATCCCTAATCCGATATGACAACCTATGTATAGATCCGATGTCTTGTAATCCATAAAAAATTTTATTCCGCTGCGTTGCTATGCATGATGGATTACTTACATTTTACACTGTGGGTTTTTATAAAAATTTGGGCAGAGTCTCCCCATAAATTGAGCTATCCCAAAATAAAACACATCACCAAAATAACTCCCAGCCAGGGAAAAACACAATACTTAAAAGAAAACAAAACCCTAAATAAGTTCCCAGCCAGGGAAAAACACCATACTAAGAAGACATCAAAAGTGGGCTTCAACACCCTTATACAGTCCATATACATGCTTCTAGTTGCTCACATATGAGTAACAAATAAATGAACACCAATCTAACTGAATAAATAGCATATCCTATTTACCCACACTCATATACGCTTTTGGAAGCGGCATGATCCAACAAAGCTCGAACCAATATCCCAAACTAGTTTAGTACCTGTTATACCTGTTTCAACAGAAACAGCCCCCACGCAGGGTGAGCATACTCCAACTCAATAATCACACACATCAATATACGAAATTGTAAAGCAACGATTAAGGTTATTGAAAATCTATAAAATATACTCCCTGTACAATTCCAAACCGGCATAGCCATCACGAACTGTTCCTGTTCAATCTTATACACTTTCATAAACATCAAGTTCAGTATCATTATTCAAAATATGGTACTCATCAATGCAATAAATTCAATATAATCACAATTCAACATTTTATGCTCAATCACAACGAATCTCGTATCCAAGGCAACTATACCTATCAATTAATCTCATTCTCAACCATTTCTCATATCGATCCTGCCAAATGCATCAATATTCAACTCGTATACCCGGATCACATACATCTACTCCACCATTCCACGTATATTAAACTCAATTACCAAACTCAATCACTTAGCCTTAAACATCACATTCAACATACATGTATACATGAATATATAAATACTTGGTATACCTGTTCGTACGTCACCACGTACCTTATCGCCGACAATATGATTAAGCCACGATTGAAGTGATATCTAAATCAAATCATCATCTCAATATTAATTCATTTGCAACACGTTTGCAATCATGTACATATATAACTCAGTTTAAGGTAATTTAAATTCAAGATTCAATATCAAGATATGCACATCTACCTCAAAGGTCATCAACTCAAAGGAAGTGTAAGATATGTCTTGCACATAGACATGTATAAGTCTTAAATTCAACAATACATACACCTTATACATGTTATCCAAATGATCAATATATATATTCATGTCCAATTCATTGTTAAAGAAACCTCAAAAGGTTCATTACATTATACCAATCAAACTAATACATGCGAGGCAAAGTCAATTAAATTCCAGCTTGACAAAAATACATAACTTTTGCATCTCAATTCCAAATTGAGTGATTCTGGTGCCAATCGGAGCTAGCTCATAGCACTACAACTTTTATTCATACAATAATATCAAATTTGAAGCACACAATCCTCAGAATTACGCACAAGGTACTTCATGTGCTTGTAATCTTACTGACAACAACATTTTCCCTTGTCTCTTGTTCATCTACTTCAAGTTTAACATCAATAAACATAATTCACGAATTCTAACATCAATAATAGTGTTCAACTAAGCAGCGACATATTTGAATCGATACAACAACATATTCAACTTGACACAGCATCCCATTTGACCACAGCAGCAGATTTGGGTCAAAACAGCAAGAGTCTTCGAATAAAAATAAAGTTAAATTTTCGAACCTTAAGCAACCTAATTAAATCGAAACCAACAGCATAAATTGAACACAGTAGCAAAATTTCCAACCAAGAAAAGCAACAATTCGGTCCAAGAATACACAGCAGGTTTCGAACTATAAACCTCAGCATCCATTAATCGAAACAGCAAGAAGAGCGCAAATTGAAATGCATAAATTCATCCGAACTCCTAACTAGCAAGGACTTTCTAATTAAAAATAGCTCAAAATCGAGCCAAATAGTAGCAAGGAATTTCGAATCAAGCTGCAAGAATTTAAGCCAAAATATACCAGAAACTTTAGACCCAAAACAAGGAAGAAATCGAGTCAAAATACCACAGATTTTGATTCTACAACATCAAGAGTTTTTGGACCAAATGGTAGCAGATTTTAGGACCACAAAACTCCATAAAAGTCGAACGATAACAAGTGAAAAACGAAAAGCAAGATGGTTAAATAACTAAAGAATCATGAAGCAACAAACCTTGAACAAACCCAATCAAAAAATCGAGCTGAATTCTTCCTTAGGGCAAGAAGGTGACCGACGGCGTGAGAGAAGGGGAGAGGAGGAGAGAAGTCGTGGGTTTTTGTGTGTGAAAAAGGTGGAGTGTGAGTTTTTTTAACTCAAACCCCAAAATTTAATCCCAACCATTTAATTAATCCCACTATTTTATTATTTTAAATTAATTTACTAATTTGATATTGCAAGAATTCTCTTTGTATTTAATCTACATTACAAGTCCAACCCAAAATTATTTATTCCACCCGGACTAAAATACAATTCCCAAGAAATTAATTCCGCAACTAACTCATAATTTACCTCAATTAATCACATAATTGAATATAATAATTTTCGGGCATCACAGATATATTAGCGGCAAATATTCTCTCATCGCTACGGTATGACAGCGGCAAGTATTCTATCATCGCTACGCCATGAAGGCGGAAAGTATTCTTCATCACTGGAATATAACCTCGACTTACAATCACATGCACTAATGCATCCAATGTATACATGCAACCATAATGCATAATCCCATATGTGGATGCAACCATAATGCAACATCCAAATGTGTATGCAACCATAATGCATAATCCAATACGGAAAAATACATTTTACCGTCTGATGCCAATACGTCTCACTACGTACCTTTGTTCCAAAATGTGGGATGTCGGAGGACTTTATCTCCTAGGTTGTGTTGCCACATGGGAAGGTTCTACACAATCACACAATTCAATATTAGAAGCCAAATAATAGTCCGATACCAAAAATCCCATCAAAATAACCAAAATTTCCAATTTTGGCATCTCGCGATCGATCGCCATCAAGCCCCGATCGATCGCGAGATCCAGCATCCAAAATTGCCAAAATCTGGCATTGGGCGATCGATCGCCATATTTGGAGCGATTGATCGTGTGCCTCACCTATCAATCGCCCCAACTTGGCGATCGATCGCCAAAAACTCCTGCTCGCTACTGCCTTCGCACGATCGATCGCCATGTTTTGGACGATCGATCGTCGCGACCTGAAATCCGAAAAATCGCCATTTTCATCACCTCGTACCTTCCCCACTCCAAACAAACCCAAATACTAACCAACCATTAAAACCAAAACACCATAAACCGTCAATATAAACACTAATAACAACAAAAATCCAACACTCATCCAAAAATATCACTCTTTTTAAATCCCTAAAATACCAACCCATATCAATGCAAATCATAAAAACAACACAAGGAGAGATTCGTACCACTTTTAAACTTCAAATCCTACTAAGAAATCCAACAATAGAAGTTTTGCAAAGTTTTCTCCTCCTTCTCCTTGCAAAAAACGATTTTTGGTGTTGGGGATAGGGTTGGGAGTGATTTTGTGGATAAAGAGTGATGGAAAGAAAGTGAGGGGAAAGTAAGGGAATACAAGTTTAATTAAACCATGACCAAGTATTTAGCATGATGCATAAAATATCCCAACATGATATTTTAAAAGCATTTTCCAAAAATGCTCCAAAACTCAATTAAACATGCTTTACCAAAATAATTAATATCCACCTCAAATAAACTATGCCAAAACCCATTTTCCCAACATGCATCACATGCACCCTGAAATGTACTACAAGGTCATGCACACCGCATAACTATACATTTCACCACCATAATTAATTTACACCATGTTAATCACATAAACATAATTAATGGCCCAATTGAACATAATTATTTCAGGGATATCACATACCGTCACGGGATGACGATGTTATTGTGGATGTCATATGTTGACATGTACCGTCACAGGATGGCGATGACATAGTGGATGTTCTATGTGGACGTGTGCCATCGTTATGATATACATTTAAGTATATGTATTTAGTCGTATGGTTAGAGTGCCAATGGTAGGCACAAGGTGGTGTCTGCATCATCGGTTGATGAGACCATTATGCCGAGCAGATTTGCTCGATGAATAAATGGATGCGCCGTACAGGTAAGTGTACCGCATCACGTATTTGAATTAAATATTTTACGAGTAATGGTACCTTTGGGTATACTTGTTGGGATGGCTATGGCCAAGTGACTGGTGGTAGGAGTAGTTATTGAGAAAACTACTTGCATATACCGATGTGACGTATGACGGACATTGTCACACCCACAAATGAAGGTGTGGAATAAATCCTAATGGATTATGATCGCATTGTGGTTGAGTAAGGACATCGGGATGTCCGTTGTGCATTGGTGTTAGAGAAATATTGGGTGATGACCCACTACTCTAATTGATGGTACGGTATGGTATACTAGGGTGGAACGTGTGCTACGTTGGTAGGTTTGGTATAAACATAAGGAGACAGCGATCTGCTAGCCATGTATTGTTGCGGTGTTATAGTGAGCTTGATGTAGCCATTATATTACTCGTTAGAACAGAGTTTGGTAAATCGTATGATGATACGATGAGGGTTTATTGTGGACTCATGTAGTCACTATGTTGCATGAGGTTTGAGTAAGGGAATACCTCACGAGGATGTTTATACGTAAATGTTTTGAGGAACTTGTACTTGGACAACTCAATTCTGTTGGGAGTACCAACGTGAGTGTCAACAAGTCGTTGTTAGCGCTGGTTGAGAATCCTTGCATATGGAATACAATGGGGGACGCAAATGGAATTGTGGGATATAATTAGTGGGGTGACACTGCTATATTGACTGTATCTCTTGGAGAGATTTGGAACATACTGTCATGGAGACAGCTGGTATTGGTCGAGGGTTGATTGTGAATCAGCCATGGTAAGCATTACTGGTGTTGGACTGGGTAATGGCTTTATATTTTCGGTGAGGCATACGAGGAGACATCTCTTGGGAGATGCTAAAGAATGTAGAGTACTATTGTATTAGTACAGAGCATCGTTAGAATGGGTATACGTCGTGTATACGGATTTTGGATTGGTAATAGTGGCAAGGATGCACTGTTCTGAACCAGTTGTGTATTTATTGGTTACGGGATATATTTTGGTATAAATATATCCAGGTTTTTCCGAACGGTGGTTCGAAGTTGGAGGGTCATGGGTTCATGACACTTTCCTTGTGAGGAAAGGCGGTATTGATATACCTACATATTGGGAATCTTTGAGAGATTCGATGAGTCGGTTCGTGTGATGTTGATGTTGGGATCACACCATTAGTCGTTGGTTCGTCAATCATCATTCTTCACTAGGTGAGAATAACTGAGGATTGAAAGTTGATTATGGGGCTTGTGGGTATGATTAGAGATACCCGAGCCGAGTGCATTGAGTATGCAGTGCTGGTGCTTAGGCATGTATACCGGTGTGTGTATACGACTGCCATCATTTTGGTACTTGTGGAGCATCGAATTAGTATGCTTGGATGGATGAATCTCTGGTGAGAGATTGTGGCACCTTGAGATTGGTTATCTCAACGACACGATGTATTCTGAAGAATGATTGTGAGGTCCGGTTGACTTCCTTTGAGGAGGGATTGTCATATTGGGGTCATGGTAATTCATTACTGGGTAATTCGATAACACCCATGTGTTAGGATTGTTGAATCCTAGGGTAAATGAAGGATGGCCAGGATTCGGATTTGTTGGGTATCGTTGTCGACACAAGTAGCGAGAATGCAATCGATTTTTTTTCTTTCTTGCTTGTCCCCTATGGAAACTTGAGGCATTGTGAAGTCTCGATGGTGTGTTTGGACCAAAATATGATTTCTTTAAACACGCAGATGTTGATATCTGTGGAGATGTGTTTTGTGTTGATCGGTGGCCTTGAGTTGCCCGATCCGAGTTGCGAAGTGGTGCAACTACTCCTTTGACGGAGATGGATTTGGAGAGCGGAAACCAGGTTTAGTGTGTGTATACTGTCGTATACTAGTGGTTTCCTTCGTAGCGATGTGTGTTGGACATCGTAGACTAAGCAGTGGAGATATCATGGAAGTGATATTTCGTTGGAATCAGGGATGATTCGAGTAGCTAGGAGTTACGGTTGACTGACTGCTTTTGGGTGGTTAGCAACGAGGCATGCTGACGTCCTTTTGAGACTGTGATGGTTTGGGAGGTTTACTCCATTCCAGAAATTGGTGCGAGGTCGGTGTCCTCGCAGTTGGTGTGTCGTTCATGATGTGTTCATGATTTGACGATGTGGATCCGATTGGATTGTGTAGTCTCGGAGATACGTGGAGTACGCCCGCGCAAATTTTGAGGACGAAATTTTATTGTTGGGGGATAATTCTGATGCCCGAAAATTAATGGTGTAAATCCCGGTGTGGTAATGATCCTTAATGGATTTTTAGTTGTGGCAATTATGGATTAATTGCAGTGTTGGGACTCCCGAGGATTTTAAATCCGGTATTTGGGGTCGTTGGATCAAAGGGTTGAGATTGTATTCTCATCGTGGTGATAAACCTTGGAATTGTGTTTTGGTGGGATCTCGGGTCTGGGGTGTTTTGAGTTGGGGCTGGTAATGGAAATTGAGATTGAGAGGTAATTATTGAACACTGATGATTTTTAATGAGTAATGATTGTATGCACTAAATGCATGGTTAATACACTAATAGAGGATTAAGGGCACGGGGTCCTTACAAATTTTATTCTCATCGAGGTGATAAACCTTGGAATTGTATTTTTAGTGGGATCTGGAGTCTTTGGATTGAGGTTTGTGATGTAATTGAGCGATTGGGAGATATTTATTGAACATAGATAATTTTTAATGAGTTGAGGTACGAGTATGCGAGACTCGAGATTTTGGAGTCTTTGTAGAGTTTGGACATGTTTAGAGCTTGGTTTGATTTTTTGGATTTTAGAGTTTTTGGGTTATTATGTTTGGGAAGGATTTCTGATGTCTTTATTGAGGATTTGATATGTTTCGGGTGTGGGGAATTGTTATTCTGGAAGTTTTTAGCTTAAAAACGCAATTTTTGGCTGAAAAGATCTGAGCGATCAATCGCTAGGGTCAGGGCGATTGATCGCCGAGTCGTTTGAAATTTTTTGAAGATGATGAATAGTGAAGCGATCGATCGCTTGAAATGAGGCGGTCGATCACAAAGGGGCAGTGGCCAAAATGAACAGTGAAGCGATCCATCGCTTCAAAGGCACCGATCGATCGCCTGTGCATTTTTTCGGGAAAAATTATTTTGTTTTGCGATTTTGGCTTTGCTTTGCCCGAGTCTTTTAAATGATTAATCAACATGAATTGATGATGTTTATGGAGGTTGTGTACGTGCTTAAGCGCATGGTTGCATGCTTATAATTGATTATGAGTTATTAATTGTGAATAGCGTAAAATTCACTGGACCCCGGGACTAAGGCAAGGTTTGTTAGGACTACAGAACTATAAGGTACGTATAACGTACGAGCATAGTGTTATATATTATTGTCATTGTAGAATGAATAATATACTAGGGTTGCAATGAATTGGTATGTATTGGGAATCATACGGTGCCGCTATGGAGCGAGCAATGATTGGATGTTGTCGCTATGGAGCGAACATCAGTTATAATGCCGCCACTATTGAGCGTGCGAGGAAATGGAACGGTGAAATCAAGGTAGAGATATATGTGTTATTTGTAAATCATTAGAGTAGTGATTTAATTACATTGATTCTATTATCAGTTTGAGCATGGGTAAAGTTAATCAATGAAATGATTAATTGACTTTGGAGTTTGATAATTTCGGTTATTGTGAGAACATGAACATCATGGGGGATGCCATATGGTGACGATACTATACAGGAAGTATCTTTTAAGTTTACAGCTTTATATTCTGTAAATTATGAATTATGATATTGTGGTTATGGAAATGGTGTTATTGGTATGCTCACCCCGTGTGGAGACTGTTTCTTATTGGGACATGTAGAACAGGTACATCATTGGCTGCGGAGTGGACTTCGAGCTGTTGATTGGAAACGCTCCCAGGGCTGAGGTACCAATGTTGGTATTGGGTGTATGTTTATACAATAAATACACATTAATTCATTCAATGCTCGCCTGTGAGCATTTTATGTGTTGTATAAAGATTATGAGCTTTTATCTTTTCACTTATGTGTTGCATGCAATTAATTATGGGACATTGCATGATGAATTGAGAACATGTTAGTGTATTATGAGGTGCATACATATATGAGTTGAGTTGTATTGGGAATTGGACATTAAGAGAATTAATGTAAGAAATTTTATAGATGCCATGTTAATGCTATAATAGCATGTGTAGAGTTCCCTAATGGCATGATTGTATACACTTATATATGTGATAATGCACTAATAGCGGGTTAAGGTAGCGAGGGCCTTACATTAGTGGTATCCGAGTAGTGGTTATCTCTTTGGGATGTTTAAGGGCCAAGAGATGTGTTGAGATAACTGATGGCACACTAATTTACATGATTATAGTTTGGCATTTGTGCGGTGCGATGAATATATGCTTCTATGCGTATTTTATGCTATGAAGTAATGGAGAATTGTATTATTGCTAACCATTGTGATTACAGGATCATATGAAATACGAGAAATGTGATATTGAGCGATAACCGGTGATGGTAATGAACATACCCATTGACGTGATATTGTTTGAGGATGACAACAAGTGGGTAACTGTTTAATTAGTATTCATTGGTTGTGTGATGTCCGGGGATTAATGACGTTAATCCCGGTATGGCATTAATCCTTAAGGGATTTTATTTGTGGCAATTAAGTATTATTTGCGGTTTGGGACTCCCGGGGATTTTAAATCCGGTTTTTGGAGTCGTTGGATCCAAGGGATGAGATTGTATTCTCATCGTGGCGATGACCTTGGATTTTGGTCTTTGGTGGGATTTGGGGTCCGGAGTACTTTGTACTGGGGCTGGCAATGGAATTTGAGTTGGAGAGGTGATTTTTGAAAACAGATGATTTTTAATGAATCATGATGTATTTGTGGAGGTATTGGTGTGTTGTGGTATTTTTGCTATATATACCCGTTGGACACGAGATTTCCGTCATTTGGCACGGAATCACTTCTCTCCCTCTCCTCTCCCCCTCTTATCGTGTAACACCCCCCTTTCCCCAACCCTCATCTTTTCTCTTTGGAGAAAAATGGCCGGAGGCTCGATTTACGAGCCGGATTCTTCGAAGATAAGTTGGTAATCTCCTTCCCCTCGCTTTTATCTTCGTTTGGATTGTGATTTTGTTGGTTTTGGTTGAGTTTTGGGTTTAGTTTGATTTGGGTGATTTTGGTAAAAATCATAAATCTTTTGGGTTTGTTTTATTTTGGGTTGAGCACCCTTGTTGGGGGTCCTTGTGAGTGGTTTTGTTGTGGTTTTGAGTTGGGAGGAGTTGGGGTATGTTTTGTGGAGGTTTCAAGCTTTCAAAAATGGTGTTTTTCGGGTTGCAGGTCGCGGCGATCGATCGCCCGTTTTTGGCGATCGATCGCGCGCAAGCAATGGGCTTTTCAGCAAGGTGGCGATCGATCGCTACTTTTGGGCGATCGATCGCCTCGCGCCAGTAAGGTCTGGCGATCGATCGCTATATCGAGCGATCGATCGCCGAGGGGCTAGCGATCGATCGCCCGGCATAGCGATCGATCGCCAGCAAGGTTTGGTTGGTTTTCTTGGCTTTTTCGTGGGATTTTGGATTCGCGACTTAAATGGTCGGCTTCCGGGGCGATGTTCACATTCCAATGGGAATGTTAGACTTTTAAATTGGTTTGGTTGGAGCCAAGTTAAATTAAACGGAACTCTCGGTTGAGTTTTGACTATCTTCTAAACTTGGAAAATGGTTTACTTTGGGTGTTAAGCATGCTTAGCCGGGTGGCTTTCATTTTGGTAATCGTCATGGATTGACGATATGTTTGGGAGTTTGAACGTGCTTGGGCACGTGGTTGCATGCTTATGTTTGATTGTGAATTATTTGTGTTTTAGCACATACTTCTTGAGGAATGGGACTCAAGCAAGGTTTGGCTTGGACTGCGAAGACTTGAGGTACGTATAACGTACGAGCATAGCCTTTTATAATGTTGCAACTGTGAAATGCATGGTATATGATAATTGTAATAAATGGGCATTGTAATGCATGGTTGGTGGTATTTACAATAAATGGGCATTTGAAATGCATGGTTTGTGGTATTTACAATAAATGGGTATTGAAATGCATGGTATATGGTAGTGGAAATAGATGGGTATTGAAGTGCATGGGTTATGGTACTTGCAATAATGGGATAGTGAAATACATGGTATATGGTAACTGTGATAAATAGACATACATTGGAAATCATATGGTGCCGCTTTCGAGCGAGCAACGATTGGGTGTTGTCGCCGTTGAGCGACCATCGGTTATGACGCCGCTATTGTTGAGCGTGCGCGGGGTTTAGAATGCCGCTATTGTGGAGCGAATGTTATGGGAACATGGAATCCTTGGTTAAATATATGTGAAATCTATGGCGTACATATAATTATTTTACCATATTGATTATGGAACTGGCATGATAGAACAGTATTAGTTAATCTATATGGCGATTAACTGGCTTTGGGAATTTGATGAGTTTGGTTATTTTGAGAACAGGGACAATACATGGATCCCAGATGAGGGTGTTACCATCCAGGGAGTATCATTTAAATTATGGCATTTACATTCTGTAAATTTATGAATTGCAATGTTATGATTATTGGATTGGTGGTATTGGTATGCTCACCCCGTGTGGGGGCTGTCTCTGTTGGGGCAGGCGTTACAGGTGTGGCAGCGGCTTTGGAGTTGAGCTCGGGCTGTTGATTAGAGGTACTTCCAGGATCGAGGTACCAGAGCTGGCTGGATAGACGCTCAGATCCAGAGTTGAGATCGAGTTGCGCTTGGGAGGTGCTTCCAGGATTGAGGCACCGGTAACGGTATCTGGGAGTATGGTATTTTATACATTACGTACACAGACGATTATATTTGGTGCTCGTTTGTGAGCGATGTATATGTGTGCATGGGTTGTATAAAAGGCAAATGTCTTTTCTTTTCATCTATATTGTGACATGCAATTATTTGGGAACTGCTAGATGAATTGAGAAGTAATGAGTGTATCTCGGGAGTACATGGCATACTAATGGTTTAGTTGGGAAACTGGAAATGGTATGTATTGGATTAAACGGAAAAATCTTATTATCGGTATATTATGCTAATCTAGCATATGGTTATTTTCCAGCATAGATGGTTACATGTACACGATCATGGGATTTATGCACTAATTACGGGTTAAGGGCACGGGGGTCCATACATTAGTGGTATCAGAGCAGTGGTTAGCTCTTTGGGGCTGTTGAGGGCCTAGGAAAATGATGATGGGAATGAGAAGCACATACTTATGCATGATGGTAGTTAGTGTTGCGTGGCCCAACTATATTGCTTATGTGCATTTATGATATGTGTTCATAATTGGAATATGTTATTGCTAACCATGGTGGTTGCGGGGACATATGAGACATGGACTATGCATTATGGTTGCATAGATATACATCGGAGTGATGATTTTAATGCTTTGCCGCTAAATGTTGGAGCGAGGTGCATGAAAATACACTCATGGCGATGTTTATTGGAATACGGGTTATGCATTACGGTTGCATGCACGTCGAAGCGATGATGCCACTGTCGTGTCGAAGCGATGGTAAATGCCGCTGTCACGTCGAAGCGATGATGCCGCTGTCGTGCCGAAACAATTATTAGTATACGGATTATGCATTACGGTTGCATGCATGGCGTAGCGATGTGAATACTTGCGCTGTCATATTATAGCGATGAAGAATATTTGCCGCAAATATGTCGAAGCGAAGGATAATGCCGCTGTCATATTACTATTGCGAGGGATATTATGCCGCTAATATGTCGAAGCGAGGGGTATTTCCGCTGTCATGCCGGAACGATGGTAAATACCGCTGTCGTGTCGAAGCGATGGTAAATGCCGCTGTCACGTCGAAGCGATGGTACCACCGTCATGTCGAAGCGATGATGCCGCTGTCGTGTCGAAGCGATGATACATGCCGCTGTCGTGTCGAGGCGATGATACATGCCGCTGTCATGACGTAGCGATGCGATCGGGAACAAAGTACTACATGGGTGTGAGTACCTCTTGAGTCCGCGATTATTCCGCTATTCTATTGGCGATGGTTCATGCCGCCAGGTATTCTATTGGCGATGGTTCATGCCGCCAGGTATTCTATTGGCGATGGTTCATTCCGCCGGGTATTCTATTGGCGATGGTTCATACCGCCAGGTATTTATAGCGATGTGTTATGCCGCTGACTTTATGGCGAGGGATCATGCCGCCGATTCTATAGCGATGGATTATACTGCTATGTGTGTAGCACTGGATTATGCCGCCTACGAGCGATGGATGCTGCTTATGTACCGCTGGTGGATGATGGATACAGGTATTCCGCTATCTTGATAGTGATGAGGTATGGCAAATTACTTTTGATATCATTGTTGTGAATTCCATGTGTTGTTTTATACCGTCATGTGTTGACGATGAGATTATGGATGTCGTGTATCGACAGGTACCGTCATATGTTTGACGATGTCATTTGGGATGTCTATGTGGACGCGTGGCGTCGTTTTGGTGAATAATACATTCATGTTTATGTATTTGGTTGTATGGTTTGAGTGCCGATGGTGGGCACATGGTAGAGTCTGGGTCACTAATTGACGAGACATTTTGCCGAGCAGGTTTGCTCGATGGAGCATTGATGCATTGTACCGGTGAGTGTACCGCATCGTATTATAGAGGTAAATATTTGTCGAGCAATGATACCTCGGGTATGCTCGCTGGGATGGCTAAGGCCAAGTGATTGGTGGTAAGAGTAGTCATTGAGGAAACTACTCGCTTGTTATTGTGATGAGAAGTAAGCATGGTTACACCCACCCTCAAGGTGTGGAATAAGTCCTAATGGATTAGGATTGCATGGTAATTAAGCATGGACGCCGGGTTGTCCATTGTACTTTGGTGTTTTAGAGATATGTTGGGCGATGACCCACAACTCTAATGGTTTGTGCGGTATGGTATACCGGGATGGAACGTGTGTCACGTTGATAGGTTGGTATGAACCTATGGGGCCAGCGAATCGCTAGCCATGTATGGTTGCAGTACTTTGGTGGGCTTGTGTTAGCCTTTATGCTGCTCGTTGGATTCGAGATGGGTGAATCGTATGGTGATACGATGAGGATTAAGATAGACCCTTGTAGCCTCTTTGTGACATGGCGTTTGAGGTAGGAAATACCTCACGGGGGCGTTTATACACCATTGTTTTGAGGGACTTGTACTGGGACAGCTCAATTTTGTTGGTATTACCAACGTGAGTGTCAACAAGTCGTTGTTAGCTCTAGTTGAGCATCCTTGCATATGGCATGCAATGGGAGTCACAATGATTTGTGAATATAGTTAGTGGGGTGACACTACTATATTGATTTTGTCTCTCGGAGAGATGTGGATTGTACTGTCTTGGAGACAGCTTGCATCGGTCGTGGATTGATTGTAAATCAGCCATGGTAAGCATTACTGGTGTTGGACCGAGTAATGGATTTCTTACCTCGGTGAGACGTTTGAGGAGACGTCTCCGGGGAGATGCTCGATTGTGGAGTACTATGGCATTAGTACAGAGCATCGTTGGGATGTGTATACATGGCGTATACGGATTTTGGATCGGGTATTGATGGTATTGATGCGCTACTCTAACCAGTTGAGTATTTCTGGGTTCCGGGATATGTTTCGGTATAAATATATGCAGGTCTTCCGAACGGTGGTTCGAGGATTGGAGGATCATGGATTCATGACTTTTTCCTTGAGAGGAAGGCGGTATTATGATACCTACCGGTTGAATCTTTTGGGGAGATTCGTTATTTTGGTTCGTGTGGTGGTGATGTTGAAATCACACCCATTGGTTTTGGTTTGTCAACCATCATTCTCCGTGGGGTGAGAATATTTGAGGTTTGACAGTTGGTGTTGGGATTTGGGTATGATTGGAGATACCTGAGTCCATGCATTACGTATGCATGTTGTGTTGGTGTATGGACATGTATGCCGTGTGTGTATACGAATGCCAACTTTATTTTGTTCCTTGTTGAACGTCGAGTTTGTATGCTTGGTTTGGTAAATCTCCAGTGTGAGATTGCGGGACCTCGAGAGCGGTAATCTCGATGGCACGATGTATTCTGAGGATTGATCGTGAGGTGCGATTGACTCCCTCTGAGGAGGGATCGTCGTTTTTTGAGACCATGGTAGTTCTTGCTGGTTAATTCGATAGCCTCCCTGTTTTAGGATTGTTAAATCCCAGGATAGACAAGGGGTGGCCAGGACTCGAATTTGTTTGGTGTCGTGGTTGACACGCGTGGCGGGGATGCAATTGATTGTTTTGCGTGACCTCTGTGGAACTTGTGACTTTGTGGAGTCTTGATGGTGTGTCGGGACCAAGATATGATTTCTTGGAACACACCGGTGTAAACATCCTTGGTGATGTGTTTTGTGTGGATCAGTGACCGTGGGTAACCCGGTCCGGGTTGCAAGTGGTGCAACTACTCCTTTGGAGGAGATGGGCTGGGAAACGAAAACCGGATTTTCTGTGTGTACACTGTTGTATACTAGTGTTCCCCATCATGACGATGCGTGTCAAGCATCGTGGGCAAGTGATGAATATCATGGGATGATATCTATGTCAGAACCAATAGAGATTTGGTTGATTTGCAGTCGTGGCGGACGGACTTCTGAGACGATTCACGTCGAGGTATGTTGTTATCTTTCGGGTTTGTATTGGTTTTGACGTTTGCTCTATTTTAGAGCTTGGTGCGAGATGGGCGTTCTCGTGGTTGTTAATTCGATTCTGATGTGGTCCAGTATCGGGGTTGAGGTTTCGTTTTGTTGGTGCAGTCCTAGTGTTACGTGGAGTACACCGGTGCAATTTCGAGGACGAAATTTTATTAGTGGGGGATAATTGTGATGTCCGGGGATTAATGACGTTAATCCCGGTATGGTATTAATCCTTAAGGGATTTTATTTGTGGCAATTAAGTATTATTTGCGGTTTGGGACTCCCGGGGATTTTAAATCCGGTTTTTGGAGTCGTTGGATCCAAGGGATGAGATTGTATTCTCATCGTGGCGATGACCTTGGATTTTGGTCTTTGGTGTGATTTGGGGTCCGGAGTACTTTGTACTGGGGCTGGCAATGGAATTTGAGTTGGAGAGGTGATTTTTGAAAACAGATGATTTTTAATGAATCATGATGTATTTGTGGAGGTATTGGTGTGTTGTGGTATTTTTGCTATATATACCCGTTGGACACGAGATTTCCGTCATTTGGCACGGAATCACTTCTCTCCCTCTCCTCTCTCCCTCTTATCGTGTAACACCCCCCTTTCCCCAACCCTCATCTTTTCTCTTTGGAGAAAAATGACCGGAGGCTCGATTTAGGAGCCAGATTCTTCGAAGATAAGTTGGTAATCTCCTCCCCTCGCTTTTATCTTCGTTTGGATTGTGATTTTGTTGGTTTTGGTTGAGTTTTGGGTTTAGTTTGATTTGGGTGATTTTGGTAAAAATCATAAATCTTTTGGGTTTGTTTTATTTTGGGTTGAGCACCCTTGTTGGGGGTCCTTGTGAGTTGTTTTGTTGTGGTTTTGAGTTGGGAGGAGTTGGGGTATGTTTTGTGGAGGTTTCAAGCTTTCAAAAATGGTGTTTTTTCGGGTTGCAGGTCGTGGCGATCGATCGCGCGCAAGTAGTGGGCTTTTCAGCAAGGTGGCGATCGATCGCCTCGCGCCAGTAAGGTCTGGCGATCGATCGCTATATCGAGCGATCGATCGCCGAGGGGCTAGCGATCGATCGCCCGGCATAGCGATCGATCGCCAGCAAGGTTTGGATGGTTTTCTAGGCTTTTTCGTGGGATTTTGGATTCGCGACTTAAATGGTCGGCTTACGGGGCGATGTTCACATTCCAATGGGAATGTTAGACTTTTAAATAGGTTTGGTTGGAGCCAAGTTAAATTAAACGGAACTCTCGGTTGAGTTTTGACTATCTTCTAAACTTGGAAAATGGTTTACTTTGGGTGTTAAGCATGCTTAGCCGGGTGGCTTTCATTTTGGTAATCGTCATGGATTGACGATATGTTTGGGAGTTTGAACGTGCTTGGGCACGTGGTTGCATGCTTATGTTTGATTGTGAATTATTTGTGTTTTAGCACATACTTCTTGAGGAATGGGACTCAAGCAACGTTTGGCTTGGACTGCGAAGACTTGAGGTACGTATAACGTACGAGCATAGCCTTTTATAATGTTGCAACTGTGAAATGCATGGTATATGATAATTGTAATAAATGGGCATTGTAATGCATGGTTGGTGGTATTTACAATAAATGGGCATTGAAATGCATGGTTTGTTGTATTTACAATAAATGGGTATTGAAATGCATGGTATATGGTATTGGAAATAGATGGGTATTGAAGTGCATGGGTTATGGTACTTGCAATAATTGGATAGTGAAATACATGGTATATGGTAACTGTGATAAATAGACATACATTGGAAATCATATGGTGCCGCTTTCGAGCGAGCAACGATTGGGTGTTGTCGCCGTTGAGCGACCATCGGTTATGACGCCGCTATTGTTGAGCGTGCGCGGGGTTTAGAATGCCGCTATTGTGGAGCGAATGTTATGGGAACATGGAATCCTTGGTTAAATATATGTGAAATCTATGGCCTACATATAATTATTTTACCATATTGATTATGGAACTGGCATGATAGAACAGTATTAGTTAATCTATATGGCGATTAACTGGCTTTGGGAATTTGATGAGTTTGGTTATTTTGAGAACAGGGACAATACATGGATCCCGGATGAGGGTGTTACCATCCAGGGAGTATCATTTAAATTATGGCATTTACATTCTGTAAATTTATGAATTGCAATGTTATGATTATTGGATTGGTGGTATTGATATGCTCACCCCGTGTGGGGGCTGTCTCTGTTGGGGCAGGCGTTACAGGTGTAGCAGCGGCTTTGGAGTTGAGCTCGGGCTGTTGATTAGAGGTACTTCCAGGATCGAGGTACCAGAGCTGGCTGGATAGACGCTCAGATCCAGAGTTGAGATCGAGTTGCGCTTGGGAGGTGCTTCCAGGATTGAGGCACCGGTAACGGTATCTGGGAGTATGGTATTTTATACATTACGTACACATACGATTATTTGGTGCTCGTTTGTGAGCGATGTATATGTGTGCATGGGTTGTATAAAAGGCAAATGTCTTTTCTTTTCATCTATATTGTGACATGCAATTATTTGGGAACTGCTAGATGAATTGAGAAGTAATGAGTGTATCTCGGGAGTACATGACATACTAAATGGTTTAGTTGGGAAACTGGAAATGGTATGTATTGGATTAAACGGAAAAATCTTATTATCGGTATATTATGCTAATCTAGCATATGGTTATTTTCCAGCATAGATGGTTACATGTACACGATCATGGGATTTATGCACTAATTACGGGTTAAGGGCACGGGGGTCCTTACAGGTTGAATTTGAAGTAATAATAATTTGAGATTGTTACTAATGGAAGGATAAATGAATTTATTTGAGGTGTGCACCAATTATATATATGCATACAGTGTTGAGAAACTCGATTTTGTAGGGAATGAGAAGCGAGATATGATGTCTGATGACAGGAAATGTTGACAATATTGTGCTATTGGTTGATAACAACAGACGAGACTCTGATCGAGTATGAGTACGTTGTGATTATGAGAATGCAGGTATATGTGAGGTTATACTCATGCATTAATATTTGATTTGAGTTATTTGGGTACCGTTAAAATTATATAGAATGTGAGACACCTCTTGAGTCCAATGGACAAAGTGCTACACGTATGGGGATCACCTCTTGAGCCTGAGGGGCAAAGTGACGCGTACATGGGAGTCACCTCTTCAGCCTGCAGAGCAAAGTGCTATATTTATGGAATACTTACCGCTGTTACACGAAGCGATGAGTATTATTGGACCGTCGTGTGTTGACGATGAGTATTATTGGATCGTCGTGTATTGACGATGAGTATTATTGGACCGTCATGTGTTGACGATGAGTATTATTGGACCATCATGTGTTGACGATGAGTATTATTGGACCGTCATGTATTGACGATGAGGATTATTGGATATTCATGTATTGACGATGAGTGGACCGTCATGTGTTGACGATGTGTATTATTTGAACGTCATGTGTTGACGATGAGTATTATTGGATCATCATGCATTGACGATGTGTATTATTTGACCGTCACGTATTGACGATGAGTATTATTGGACCGCTATTATATTAGCGATGAGTATATCAATATGTGTATTGATATGAAATTATATTTCGTGGAATATTTACGTTGAAAACAGGGATAATTTAATGGATCAAGTGTGGATCAACTGTGTATCGTAAGTATTATTACATCTTATTGTGTTAAGTATGTAATTTTATTCATTAATATTATGAATATATTATGTATGCCATTGTGGGCGATGTACCATTATTGTGTTAGCAATGAGATATGTATGTATAAGGCCTCGTTACCTTAAGTGTGAATTAAGTGCATTAAGAGAGCTAAACATACATTCATCAGAGTATAAGGGTTCATGTTGATGCATTGAGATTAATGAATTACAGTGCCAAAATAAAACTTCCAAAAAGGAACTAGTTACATTCCCTTAAAATGAATGTATATGCTATAGATTTACTCTACCATGTGTAGAAACTATACAAAAGAATTCCTGTCATTCTATACCAATAGCACTCCTTACACAGCTCACCGCATCAACCCTGGCCTTAGCCCTCCATGCCAAGAGTTCCTATAGGAACAACCCCAAACCTTGAGAATATAATAAACCATATACCCAACCATATGATTATAATGTATAAATGCATAAACCGTAATACAAGCACTTCATGTATCCAATGCATTTAATCCCTTTTAGTTGTCCCTGTACCATAACTTATATTCATAATCATCATATAATAATACAGTTCCATAAATGTCATGACATATATCCATTCCATCAATATTAATAACCAATCACAGTCTTGTTATAACAGTGTATTTAATGCACACCGCTTTGTCATGACCGCGACGCTAATACCCCTTGTTCGACATATCAATGGCATTGAATAACCTCGCTTTAATATGACAGCGGCATTTACCATCGCTTCGACATATTAGCGGCAAATATTCTTTCCTCGCTACGATATGACAGCGGCAAGTATTCTATCATCGCTTCAAATGACAGCGGCAAAGTATTAAAATCATCACTCAAATATAACAACGACTATCCATGATATGCACTAAGCATCCAATATATATGCAACCACAATGCATATAATCCAAAATGTATGAATACATTTTACCATTTGGTGCCCGTACGTCTCTCTACGTACCTTTCCAAAATATGGGATGTTTGCAGGACTTTATCCCCTGCGTTGTGCTGCCACCTGGGAAGGCTCTACACAATTGCACAACTCAATATTAGAAGCCGTATAATAGTCCATCACCAAAAATCCCAACCAAGTAATCACAATGGGCCGATAAAAGCTCCCCGAAACTCAAAGGAGAACCCAAAATATACATTAAGCAAATCGCTTTACTGATCGATCGGTCACCATTACCGATCAATCGGGTCTCTTCCTTCTTCCCCTTGCTTGAGGCGATAAAGAGGGTTGGGGGGGGGAAGGGTGTGTGTCGTTTAAGAGGGGGTTGGAGTGATAAGGAATGAGTGATGGGGAGAATGGGATAAGGAGTGAGGTAAAATATCTCAACATGATATTTTAAAAACTATTACCTAAAATGCACCATAATCACAATTAAACATGCTTTATCTATAACACTAGAATAAATCCCAACATATCATGCCAAATTTACAGCAATCCCACAATGCATCACATGCACCCTGAAATGTATAACCAGTTCATACCCACCGCATAACTATACATTCCCCAACCATAATATTCATATCACCATAATTATTATTAAAAGCCATAAACACATGCTTAATTTCAGGGATATCACAATACTCCCCTACTTAGAAAATATCGACCTCAAAATTAGCATGCACTTACCCAAACCAATCAGAACATAAATTCACATACCAGAGAATAGTTTCGGGTAGTGCTGCACCATATGTCGCTCCGTCTCCCACGTGGCCTCCTCGACACCCTGTGATCCCACTGAACTTTGACCATCGGTATCACCTTGCTCCGAAGTCTGCGATCCGCTTCTTACCGGCCGTTCAACATAGGGCACATCAGAATCAAACTGAACTTCTGAAGGCTGCAACACCTGAGACGGATCCGGATCATACTTTCTCAACATAGTTACGTGAAACACGTCATGTATCTCAGATAAAGACGGTGGTAAAACCAAGTGCTAAGCCAAAGTACCAATGCGCTGCAAGATCTCAAACGGTCCAATGTACATCGGAGATAATTTTCCGCGCATTCCAAACCACACCACACCTCTAAAAGGTGAGATCTTCAAAAATACCTTGTCGCCCAACTGAAACACCAACGGTTATTGCCGTTTATTAGCATTGGCTACCTGTCTATCCTAGGCTGCTTTTTATTTTCTGTCTGATCACTTTCACCTTTTCTTCCATCTTCCGAATCAGTTCTTGTCCTCCGACCAATTTCTGATCTAAATCGTCCCAGTACAACGGTGATCGACAACGCCGACCATACAAGGCCTCAAATGGAGCCATTTGAATGCTCGCCTGGTAGCTATCGTTGTACGAGAATTCCACCAAGGCCACTGAATCCTTCCACGTAGAGTCAAACTCTAGCACACAAGCTCGCAACATATCCTCTAGCATCTGTATAGTACGCTTGGTCTGGCCATCTATTTTGGGATGGTAAGCCGTGCTCAATCTCACCTCAGTTCCCAAAGCCGATTGAAGACCTTCCCAAAAATGAGACGTAAACCGCGGAACTCGATCAGACACAATAGAAACCAGGACCTCGTGCAACCTCACCACACCCGAATGTACAACTGAGCCATCCTAAAGTACGTGAAGGTCATGGTGTATGGAATAAAGTGTCATGCCTCGATATGACGTATACATGTGTAATATGCTTATGGTGTAATTATGATTAATTACAGTAGGATGTGGACTCGAATTCGGGTTGAACCGAGCACGACTAATGGTACGAATGAATGAAATCTCATATAAATATGAGAAATCAAAGAGAGTGAGTTAAGAACATGAACATGTGATAGAGGGACTTAACATTTTTATGTGATAGTGGAAAAGAGACTTGAAATGCATCACCTAGTTGAATCTTAATATGTCTTGCATTTAACATGAATTTGGGGAGAATGTGTATTTGCATTTGGGGTGCATGTGGAGGTGACAACATATAACTAAAATCAGATTATTCAACACATACCTCACCTCAACACACCTAGTAATCTCTACACACACTCTCTCATTCTCCTTGAGTTGATTTTGGAGTTGGACTTGCAAGAACAACAAGGAAGTGCATAAATTGTTAAGGAAGGTAGAATTGCCATGCTTTAGTATAAATTGATGGATATATGTGCTTAGTATATCAACTTTGAAGCATGTGAAGTAATTCTTGTATATGAATTGCTATGAGGTTAAAGTAATCATTTGAAAGTATAAAATGATGGAAAGTTGTGTACATAATGCTAGTTTATCTAGTGTTCAAGTTGTTAGGGTATGAATTAAGGTGTATGAGAATAACCATGAAGATATGCTTGAAAATCGCCATTGTTTGAAAATTCTGTTGTCGACCGATCGATCGCTAGACTCATACGATCGATCGGTAAAACAGGGGAAAGTAAGGCGGTTTATGTACCGATCGATCGCTGAAAGCGACCGATCGATCGGTGAAATGCCGTAGCATTTTTGAGAAATTCAGACATTTGAGTGATCGATCGCTAGCTTCTGACCGATCGATTGCTAGGGTTGTCTGTTTGGACCGATCGATTGCTAGAGTGACCGATCGATCGGTAGACTTAATATGTTTTATTTTGTAGCTTTTGATATTGATGCCTATGATAACATGATATATTATTGGCATTGTTGTAGCATCATCACAGGGGACGGGGCAACGAGGCAATTAGCCAGTGACGACTGATTTATCTCGTTTGTGTCGCTTTACAGGTACGTGTTGACGTACGGAGTATAGATATTGTGTGATGATGTTATGAGATTGGTATCATATGATTGGTAGTATCATATGCATGTAGATTCATGGATATCATGTATTTGAGATGGATGAAGTATATGCTTTAGCATTTGAGGTATACGCCTGGTTTGGGTATATGCTCGGGTATGCTACATATACTTGGTATGAGAGATATACGCCGGTTTTTGGGTATATGCTCTGGCTATTATCATGTGAGGACGGTATTATGATATGTGTTGCTAATATGAAGATGTGAGGCGGTTCCACTGACATATTGAGCGGAAATAGACATATCATATTAGTCTCGTGATAATAGGATGTGTGATGAGACATGTCATGACATAGTTGCATTTGTTGATGCATGATATAGAACATTCATAATTGATGATTATTATTGTGCTTTATCATTGATATTGTGTTTTGATATCGCACTGATATAGTTGTTTACCTATACTCACATTGTGTGAATGTTTATGTAGGGACTCATAGATGTGGGAGGACGGGATGTGAGTCATTTTCCGCTACGAACTGAACCACTGCCTAGGAGTTGTCTTGATTTAAGTTGTTTGAATTCCATATGATGTATATATGGTAGGGTTTTTATAAAGTTGTAAAGAAACTTCTAATCAGTGTATCTTTTTACTTAATTCAGACTCACGTATGTATGATTAATTGATACATAATGGATTAAGTAATGAGGACCCCACATTAGTGGTATCAGAGCAGTGGTTCGAGAACGGGGTGAACATGGGTAGAGGAAGTGTATTAGGGAGTTACCTAAACACTTGAAAACATGTTGAGATGGTAATATCATGTTAGAATTTGTAATATGATGTTCTTCTAACATGTTTTATAATTGTGAATGTTATTGTTAACCCTTGACATACAGTTATGACAGATAGAGGGTATCATGAGGATGTTGGGGATGCCATGAGTGGCAATGCTAGTGTGAGGATGGCGCCTGTGCCACCACCACCGATTGGGCAAGGGCCAGTGGAACAGGTAATGTTACCTGGCGAGTTAACATTGGCGCAATTTCTGAGTTATCAACCACCCAGGTTTGAGGGTACTGAATCAGGGGAACTGGCAGAGGAGTGGCTGGAACGTGTGGAACAGATATTTGTATCAGCACCGTGTGCCAAGACTGCTTGGTTACGCTTAGCTGAATTTCAGTTGGCTAAGAAAGCAATGATGTGGTGGAAAGCTACATTGATTGAGCTGAGAGCTCAAGGTCATACTGTGGACTGGGTTGTTTTCAGAACTCGTTTTCTTGCTCACTACTTCTCTGTGGCTGCAAGGCAGAGGAAAGAAGATGAGTTTACAAATTTGAAACAGGGTACTATGACTGTGTCTGAGTATGCGGTGCAATATTCATCGTTGTTACGATATGTACCACATATTGCTGCTAATACCAAGGTAAAGATTAGACAATTTGTAAAGGGCTTGAGGCCGGAGTTATTTGATAGGGTGATGTCTAATAACCCTTGTTCATATGAGGAAGCATTGATGAGAGCCGAAATGGCTGAGATTGCTGTTGGTGTTTATCAAGATGTGGGACATTCTCAGATACCTACATCAGAGAGCATGAGACCACGGGGGGAAACGTTTAAACCATCACGAGGAGGTGCTTCTTCCACTCGATTTAGTGGGAAACGTTTTGGACCACGAAAAGGGGATGACCGAAGAGCTAAAGGACAGTTCCAAGGTAGTAGTAGTGGCAGTGGTGTGCAATGCTTTAAATGTGGTGGACCACATTTGAAACGAGATTGTCCTCAATTGAATACAGTAGTTTTTTTCCGTTGTGGGAGACCAGGACATGTGATCCGTGATTGTCCTCAAGTGGGTGGACAACAAAGGAGAGGACCAATGTCAGAGAATACAGTGCAGCAGAGACCACAGGGTGTACCACAATCTGGTGGAGGACACAGGGCAGGACCACCTCAGGCTCAGGTATATGCATTGAACAGGGAGCAAGCAGAGGCAGCTCCTGATGATGTGATAGCGGGTAAGTGTACTTTGTTTACTTATCCAGCTTTACTTTTGATTGATACTGGTGCATCACATTCTTTTGTTGCACAAAATTTTATTGACCGGTATCATATATGCTCGTCTCCATTGTTGATGCCTCTTTATGTTTCGTCACCCATGTGAACTACTGTGATGGCTTGTCAGAGTGTGTCTGATTGTGATATTCAGTTTGAGATTGAGTATGGACTACAGGCTGATTTGATTGTGTTAGACATGACAGATTTTGATTGCATTCTTGGAATCGATGTGTTAAGTAAACATAAATCTGTTGTGGATTGTTGTCAGAAGATAGTGAGATTTTAGTCTGATACTGGAAATCAATGGTTCTTCTATGGCCAGGGATCGAGGGCAAGGATTCCTTTGATATCAGCAATCTGAATGTCGCGTTTGTTAGAACGTGGACATGCGGGTTATTTGATTTATGCCCTTGATGTAAATGAACAGAAAATAGAAAGGAAAGTGGAGGAGATACCAGTGGTTGCAGAATATGCGGATGTGTTTCCGGATGAGATACCTGGATTTCCACCGAGTCGAGAAGTGGAATTTGGTATTGATTTGATACCTGATACTTCTGCAATTTCACGAGCTCCTTATCGGATGGCACCGACTGAATTGAAAGAATTGAAAACTCAATTGCAAGACTTATTGGACAAGGGGTACATACGTCCTAGTGTATCTCCTTGGGGTGCTCCGGTATTATTTGTAAAGAAAAAGGATGGGACAATGCGATTGTGTATTGACTATCGACAATTGAACAAGGTAACCATAAAGAATAAATATCCTCTTCCTCGTATTGATGATTTATTTGATCAGTTACAGGGATCAAAAATCTATTCTAAAATTGATTTGAGATCTGGTTATCATCAAATACGTGTGAGAGAGGGAGATGTACAGAAGACAGCATTCAGAACTCGCTATGGACATTATGAGTTTCTGGTGATGCCATTTGGAGTGACAAATGCCCCAGCTGTCTTTAGGAGTTTAATGAATCGGGTTTTCCATGAATACCTTGATCGATTTGTCATTGTCTTTATTGATGATATATTGATCTATTCACAGAGTGATGTAGAACATGCCCAACATTTGCATATGGTATTGCAATTGTTAAGGACACATCAGTTGTATGGCAAACTCAGTAAGTTTGAGTTTTGGTTGAACAGTGTCCGCTTTTTGGGGCATGTAATTTCAGAAAAAGGTATATCAGTTGATCCGAAAAAGATCGAAGCAGTGTTGAATTGGTCAGCACCTATTTCTGTGCCAGAAATTCGTAGTTTCTTGGGCTTGGCTGGATACTATAGACGATTTGTTGAAGGATTTTCAACAATTGCCAAACCATTGACACAATTGACACAGAAGGGAGTCTCGTTTCAATGGTCAGAGGCTTATGAGCATAGTTTTCAGGAATTGAAACATCGATTGACTACAGCTCCAGTCTTGATTATTCCATCGGAACATGACAGGTTTACCTTATATACTGATGCATCATTACTAGGTTTGGGTTGTGTATTGATGCAGGATAAACATGTAGTGGCTTATGCATCACGACAATTGAAACCACATGAAATGCGATATCCAGTGCATGATCTGGAATTAGCTGCCATTGTCTTTGCCTTGAAGATATGGCGACATTATTTATATGGTACGTCGTTTACCATATACACAGATCATAAGAGTTTAAAGTTTTTATTCACTCAAGCAGAATTGAATATGAGGCAAAGAAGATGGATGGATCTGTTGAAAGATTATGATTGTGAGATTGAATATCATCCAGAAAAAGCTAATCTTACAGCAGATGCCTTGAGTCGAAAAGTACATCATACAGCTCATGAGATGATTCATTTATTTGCCTTGATGACTTCTTGTTGTACTTTGGGTTACGAGTTTGATGTGGAAACAATGTCAGTACGGGTATCAACATTATTGGTTGAACCTGATATTTTTGAGAAAATCAAGATAGCACAAAATACTGATGATGAGGTACAACAATGGAAGGACATGATAAATCAAGGACAAACATCTCAATATATACTTGCAAGTGATGGAATTCTTAAATACAGAAACTGTTGGGTAGTACCTGCTTCATTGGGACTACGTCAAGAACTACTACAAGGTGCTCATTGTAGTAGATACAGTATACATCCTGGAGGAAAGAAAATGTATCATGATTTACGTACCCAATTTTGGTGGAAACGCATGAAACAGGATGTGTTGAACTTTGTAAAACGGTGTTTAGTCTGTCAACAAGTAAAAGCAGAAAGACAGAAACCAGGAGGTGAATTACATAGTTTGGAAATTCCTCAGTGGAAATGGGAACATATTACAATGGATTTTGTGACTAATTTACCACGGACGTCTTCTGGTTGTGATGCCATTTGGGTGATCGTTGACCGACTCACCAAAGTATCTCATTTCGCGCCATATTGTATGACATTTACGTATCTGCGAATGGCACAGTTGTACATTCAACATGTAGTGAGACTACATGGTATACCAGTTTCCATTGTGTCGGATAGAGATCCGAGATTTACTTCTCATTTTTGGGAAGGGTTACAGACAGCATTAGGAACTGAAGTGCGGTTGAGTACAGCATATCATCCTCAGACAGATGGACAAACAGAGCGTACGATACAGACACTTGAGGATATGTTGCGTGCCTGTGTATTAGAGTTTGATACCTCTTGGCAAGAGTCGTTGCCATTAGTGGAATTTTCATAAAATAACATTTATCAATCTAGTATACAGATGGCACCCTTTGAGGCTCTGTATGGGCGACGATGTAGATCGCCATTATATTGGGATGATGTGGATCAGTCTTCCTTACATGGACTGGATATGATTCTTGAAATGGAAGAAAAAGTAAAGGTGATTCGATTGAAACTTAAAGCTGCCCAGGACCGACAGGCTGCTTATGCCAATAAGCGTCGTAGACCACTTGAATTTCAAGTTGGTGATCGTGTATTCTTGAAAATCTCACCTTTTAAAAGTGTAGTACGATTTGGTAAACGTGGGAAGCTGTCTCCACGATACGTTGGTCCGTATGAAGTATTGCAACGTATTGGTACGTTGGCATATCGTTTGGCACTACCACCAGCCTTGAGTAATATTCATGATGTCTTTCATGTTTCACTGTTGAGGAAATATGAACCAGATCCAAGTCATGTATTACCGTTACCTGATGTACAGTTGGATACAGATGTATCATATGAGGAACGACCAGTTATGATCTTGGGTCGAGCTGAACGCAGGTTGTGTAATAAAGTGATTCATATGGTTAAGGTACAGTGGGACAGAAGGGGTGTCGAAGAGGCAACGTTGGAGACGGAGCAGCATATGATGCAACAGTATCCGGAGTTGTTTACTGGTATGACTTTACAGTTGTATGATCATGTTTCTTATGTTGCATATATCATATGTGTTGTTATGTGAAGCATGTATTAAGTTGTATATGCAATTTCGAGGACGAAATTCAATGAGTAGGGGAGAAATGTCATGCCTCGATATGACGTATACATGTGTAATATGCTTATGGTGTAATTATGATTAATTACAGTACGACGTGGACTCGGATTCGGGTTGAACCGAGCACGACTAATGGTACGAATGAATGAAATCTCATATAAATATGAGAAATCAAAGAGAGTGAGTTAAGAACATGAACATGTGATAGAGGGACTTAACATTTTTATATGATAGTGGAAAAGAGACTTGAAATGCATCACCTAGTTGAATCTTAATATGTCTTGCATTTAACATGAATTTGGGGAGAATGTGTATTTGCATTTGGGGTGCATGTGGAGGTGACAACATATAACTAAAATCAGATTATTCAACACATACCTCACCTCAACTCACCTAGTAATCTCTACACACACTCTCTCATTCTCATTGAGTTGATTTTGGAGTTGGACTTGCAAGAACAACAAGGAAGTGCATAAATTGGTAAGGAAGGTAGAATTGCCATGCTTTAGTATAAATTGATGGATATATGTGCTTAGTATATCAACTTTGAAGCATGTGAAGTAATTCTTGTATATGAATTGCTATGAGGTTAAAGTAATCATTTGAAAGTATAAAATGATGGAAAGTTGTGTACATAATGCTAGTTTATCTAGTGTTCAAGTTGTTAGGGTATGAATTAAGGTGTATGAGAAGAACCATGAAGATATGCTTGAAAATCGCCATTGTTTGAAAATTCTGTTGTCGACCGATCGATCGTTGAAATGCCGTAGCATTTTTGAGAAAGTCAGACATTTGAGCGATCGATCGCTAGCTTCTGACCGATCGATCGCTAGGGTTGTCTGTTTGGACCGATCGATTGCTAGAGTGACCGATCGATCGGTAGACTTAATATGTTTTATTTTGTAGCTTTTGATATTGATGCCTATGATAACATGATATATCATTGGCATTGTTGTAGCATCATCACAGGGGACGGGGCAACGAGGCAATTAGCCAGTGACGACTGATTTATCTCGTTTGTGTCGCTTTACAGGTACGTGTTGACGTACGGAGTATAGATATTATGTGATGATGTTATGAGATTGGTATCATATGATTGGTAGTATCATATGCATGTAGATTCATGGATATCATGTATTTGAGATGGATGAAGTATATGCTTTAGCATTTGAGGTATACGCCTGGTTTGGGTATATACTCGGGTATGCTACATATACTTGGTATGAGAGATATACGCCGGTTTTTGGGTATATGCTCTGGCTATTATCATGTGAGGACGGTATTATGATATGTGTTGCTAATATGAAGATGTGAGGCGGTTCCACTGACATATTGAGCGGAAATAGACATATCATATTAGTCTCGTGATAATAGGATGTGTGATGAGACATGTCATGACATAGTTGCATTTGTTGATGCATGATACAGAACATTCATAATTGATGATTATTATTGTGCTTTATCATTGATATTGTGTTTTGATATCGCACTGAGATAGTTGTTTATCTATACTCACGTTGTATGAATGTTTCTGTAGGGACTCATAGATGTGGGAGGACGGGATGTGAGTCATTTTCCGCTGCGAACTGAACCACTGCCTAGGAGTTGTCTTGATTTAAGTTGTTTGAATTCCATATGATGTATATATGGTAGGGTTTTTATAAAGTTGTAACAACTTACTTAGTAAGAAACTTCTAATCAGTGTATCTTTTTACTTAATTCAGACTCACGTATGTATGATTAATTGATACATAATGGATTAAGTAATGAGGACCCCACATAAAGTGATCCACCTTTGTCAGCCTATCTACAATCACCCAAATGGCATCAAATCCCAAAGTCGTCCTCGGTAAATGTGTCACAAAGTCCATGGATATGTGCTCCCACTTCCATTTAGGTATCTCCAAGCTCTTCAATTCACCACCAGGCCTCCGCCTCTCTGCCTTCACCTGCTGACAGATCAAACACCTCTTAACGAATGTTATAACATCTCGTTTCATCCGGTTCCACCAGAATTGGTCACACAGATCTTTATAAATTTTCCTCCCGCCCGGATGAATACTAAATCTGCTGCTGTGAGCTAGCTGCAAGATTCCTTGGCGCGGCTCCAGCACACTTGGGACCACCCAACGATAACCGAGCCTCAACGTAGCAACCTCTGCAATCCTGAATTTCGATGGTTGTCCTTGAAGGACCAATGCTATCCGTCTCTGTAACTCATCGCCTGACTTCTGAGTCTTTCTGATATTCTTGAAAATGTTCGGCTCAGCTAATAATGTGGACACACGTACCGGTGATGCAGACACATCAAAGTCATAGCCCAACTGACAGTAGGAAGTTAACAGAGCTGACAAATGGATGACGTCTTCCTCTGTGCACTTCACCTTCCGACTCAACGCGTCAGCTGTCAAGTTAGCCTTCCGGGGATGGTACTCTATCTCGCAATCATAGTCCTTTAGCAAGTCAATCCATCTCCCCTGCCTCATATTCAGTCCCGCCTAAGGTAAATAAGAACTTCAGGCTCTTGTGGTCTATGTAAATGGTAAATGACGTACCATACAAATAATGCCGCCAAATCTTCAATGCAAAAACGATAGCCGCCAATTCCAAATCATGATTTTGATACCTAGTCTAATGCGGTTTCAGTTGCCTTGAAGCATAAGCCACCACATGCTTATCTTGCATCAATACGCATCCAAACCCTGTAGCGAAATGCATCAGTATAAAGAACGAACCTCTTGTTCTCGGTGGGAATCACCAACACGGGTGCAGTCGTCAACCGATGCTTCAATTCCTGAAAACTCAGTTCGCAAGCCTCAGACCAATAAAATTGTACTCCCTTCTGAGTCAACTGCGTCAATGTCTTAGCAATCTTCGAGAATCCCTCGACGAAGCGTCTAAAATATCCGGCCAAGCCAAGAAAACCCCGAATCTCGGGTACAAAGGTAGGCACAGACCATTCCATTACTGCTTCTACCTTCCTGGAATCGACTGATATCCCATCTCTGGAGATGACATGACCCAAAAATACCACATTGTCCGGCCACAATTGTGGGGTCCTCATTACTTAATCCATTATGTATCAATTAAGCATACATACATGAGTCTGAATTAAGTAAAAACATGCACTGATTAAGAGTTTCTGACTAGTTAAGTTGTTACAAGGGTTATAAAAAAACCTAACCAACTATACATCACATGTACAAGCAACAACCTAATCCAAGATAACTCCTAGGCAGTGGTTCAGCTCGCAGCGGAAAATGACTCACATCCCATCCTCCCACGTCTATGAGTCCCTACAGAAACATTCAAATGACGTGAGTATAGATAACAACTATCTCAGTGCAATATCAAAACACAATATCAATGATAAAGCACAATAATAATCATCAAATGTGAATGCTTTGTATCATGCATCAACAAATGTAACTATGTCATGACATGTCTCATCACACATCCTATTATCACGAGACTAAGATGATATGTCTATTTTCGCTCAATATGTCAGTGGAACCGCCTCACATCTTCATATTAGCAACACATATCATAGTACCGTCCTCAAATGCTAAAGCATATACTTCATCCATCATAAATACATGATATCCATGAATGTACATGCATATGATACTACCAATCATATGATACCAATCTCATAACATCATCACACAATATCTATACTCCGTACGTCAACACGTACATGTTCTGCGACAAAAAACGATATAAATTAGGCGTCACTGTCTAATCGCCTCGTTGTCCCGTCCCCTGTGATGATGCTACAACAATACCAACAATATATCATGTTATCATCGGCATTAAAATTAAATTCTACAAAAATATAACATTTTTTAAAATTCTGTCCCTGGCAATCGATCGCCACATCTCATCGATCGATCGCCATACTGTTCTGTTCCATCGCGATCGATCGATACTACTTCGCGATCGATCGCCACAATGTTCTGTTTCTCGCGATCGATCGCCACATTTTTACCGATCGATCGCCACATACATTAACCGCCTTATATTTTTACTCTGTACTCGGCGATCGATCGCCACACAAGCACCGATCGATCGCCGATGTCCAGAAAACTTAGAACATGGCGATTTTCAAGCATATCTTCATGGTACTTCTTCTCCTACTCGAAATTAACCATTTCCACATGTTTCTTGCAATCTCTAGTAACATATAAACATGTTTCTCTCCTCATACAACTTAATTATTTTCATGCTAACAAGTATTAATTCAAAACATAAAAGATTCAAACTCACATGCTTCAATTTCAACAACTAACCAACATAGACATCATGTGCTATGAAATTCTTACCAAGCAAGTATAAAATCCCTTCACTCCACTTCTTAGCTTGATTACCAAGTTTACTTCCAAGTTCAAGACCCAAAACCAAGAGAAGATTTAGAGGTGCTTGTGTAGGGATTTTGTAGGTGAAAATGGTGTATTATGAGTTTGATATCTGATTTTACCTATTTAATTAACTCTCCAAATGCAAACTCAAACTCACATCCACATGCTAGTGGAAATTCAAATGAAACCAAAGGCATAGCAAATTCAAAGCAAATGCATATTAATCCATGTTACTTGATATGTCACTACACTTGATTTAATTCAAGTCATTTCTATGCACTACATCTTGTGCATCATGTTTCATTCCTTGTCATATATCACATAGTCATGTCATGTATGTGAGTATTAACCCTCGGTTCAACCCGAACCCGAGTCCACATCATACCGTAATTATTCAAAATTACGCTATAATCATATGACACGTGTATAAAGTAAATCGAGGCATTACAATTCTCCCCCACTTATTGAATTTCGCCCTCGAAATTGCATATACAAACATAATACATGCTTTGCATAACAACACATATATATGCACCATAAGAAACATGTAAAATAACATATTAACATACCAGAAAACAAATCTGGATATCGTTGCAGCATATGTTGCTCCGTCTCCCACGTTGCCTCTTCGACACCCCTTCTGTCCCACTGTACCTTAACCATAGGAATCACTTTATTACGCAACATGCGTTCAGCTCGATCCAATATCATAACTGGTCGTTCCTCATACGATACATCTGTATCCAACTGTACATCAGGTAACTGTAATACATGACTTGGATCTGGTTCATATTTCCTCAACAGTCAAACATGGAAGACATCATGAATACTACTCAAGGCTGGTGGTAGTGCCAACCGATATGCCAACGTACCAATACGTTGCAATACTTCATACGGGCCAACGTATCGTGGAGACAGCTTCCCACGTTTACCAAATCGTACTACACCTTTAAAAGGTGAGATTTTCAAGAATACACGATCACCAACTTTAAATTCAAGTGGTCTACGACGCTTATTGGCATAAGCAGCCTGTCGGTCCTGGGCAGCTTTAAGTTTCAATCGAATCAACTTTACTTTTTCTTCCATTTCAAGAATCATATCCGTTCCATGTAAGGAAGACTGATCTACATCATCCCAATACAATGGCGATCTACATCGTCGCCCATACAGAGCCTCAATGGGTGCCATCTGTACACTAGATTGATAACTATTATTATATGAAAATTCCACTAATGGCAACGACTCTTGCCAAGAGGTATCAAACTCTAATACACAGGCACGCAACATATCCTCAAGCGTCTGTATCGTACGCTCTGTTTGTCCATCTGTCTGAGGATGATATGCTGTACTCAACCGCACTTCAGTTCCCAATGCTGTCTGTAACCCTTCCCAAAAATGAGAAGTAAATCTCGGATCTCTATCCGACACAATGGAAACTGGTATACCATGTAGTCTCACTACATGTTGAATGTATAACTGTGCCATTCGCAGATATGTAAATGTCTTACAATATGGCACGAAATGAGATACTTTGGTGAGTCGGTCAACGATCACCCAAATGGCATCACAACCAGACGACGTCCGTGGCAAATGAGTCAAAAAATCCATTGTGATATGTTCCCATTTCCACTGAGGAATTTCCAAACTGTGTAATTCACCTCCTGGTTTCTGTCTTTCTGCTTTTACTTGTTGACAGACTAAACACCGTTTTACAAAGTTCGACACATCCTGTTTCATGCGTTTCCACCAAAATTGGGTACGTAAATCATGATACATTTTCTTTCCTCCAGGATGTATATTGTATCTACTACAATGAGCGCGTTGTAGTAGTTCTTGACGTAGTCCCAATGAAGCAGGTACTACCCAACAGTTTTTGTATTTAAGAATCCCATCATTTGCAAGTATATATTGAGATGTTTGTCCTTGATTTATCATGTCCTTCCATTGTTGTACCTCATCATCAGTATTTTGTGCTGTTTTGATTTTCTCAAAAATATCATGTTCAACCAATAATGTTGATACCCGTACTGGCACTGTTTCCACATCAAACTCATAACCCAAAGTACAACAAGAAGTCATCAAGGCAGATAAATGAATCATCTCATCAGCTGTATGATGTACTTTTCGACTCAAGGCATCTGCTGTAAGATTAGCTTTTCCTGGATGATATTCAATCTCACAATCATAATCTTTCAACAGATCCATCCATCTTCTTTGCCTAATATTCAATTCTGCTTGAGTGAACAAAAACTTTAAACTCCTATGATCTGTGTATATGGTAAACGACGTACCATATAAATAATGTCGCCATATTTTCAAGGAAAAGACAATTGCAGCTAATTCCAGATCATGCACTGGATATCGCATTTCATGTGGTTTCAATTGTCGTGATGCATAAGCCACTACATGTTTATCCTGCATCAATACACAACCCAAACTAGTAATGATGCATCAGTATATAAGGCAAACCTGTCATGTTCCGATGGAATTATTAAGACTGGAGCTGTAGTCAATCGATGTTTCAATTCCTGAAAACTATGCTCACAAGCCTCTGACCATTGAAACGATACTCCCTTCTGTGTCAATTGTGTCAATGGTTTGGCAATTGTTGAAAATCCTTCAACAAATCGTCTATAGTATCCAGCCAAGCCCAAGAAACTACGTATTTCTGGCACAGAAATAGGTGCTGACCAATTCAACACTGCTTTGATCTTTTTCGTATCAACTGATATACCTTCTTTCGAGATTACATGCCCCAAAAAGCCGACACTAGTCAACCAAAACTCACACTTACTGAGTTTGGCATACAACTGATGTGTCCTCAACAATTGCAATACCATATGCAAATGTTGGGCATGCTCTGCATCATTCTGCGAATAGATTAGTATATCATCGATAAAGACAATGACAAATCGATCAAGGTATTCCTAGAAAACCCGATTCATTAAACTCATAAAGACAGATGGGGCATTTGTCACTCCAAATGGCATCACCAGAAACTCATAATGTCCATAGCGAGTTCTGAATGCTGTCTTCTGTACATCACCCTCTCTCACACGTATTTGATGATAACCAGATCTCAAATCAATCTTAGAATAGATTTTTGATCCCTGTAACTGATCAAATAAATCATCAATACGAGGAAGAGGATATTTATTCTTTATGGTTACCTTGTTCAATTGTCGATAGTCAATACACATTCTCATTGTCCCATCCTTCTTCTTAACAAATAATACCGGAGCACCCCAAGGAGATACACTAGGACGTATGTACCCCTTGTCCAATAAGTCTTGCAATTGAGTTTTCAATTCTTTCAATTCAGTCGGTGCCATCCGATAAGGAGCTCGTGAAATTGCAGAAGTACCAGGTATCAAATCAATACCAAATTCCACTTCTCGACTCGGTGGAAATCCAGGTATCTCATCTTTGGTGATAATTAGATAATGTGTTGGGTTGTAGTTTTGGTAAAGCATGATTTTAATGGCAATTGTGGTGCATTGTGGTGAAATACTTTTAAAATATCATGTTGGAGTATTCTACATATCATGCTTATATTATGATACACATTTTATTTATTTCAAAGCTGATAAGGAGCCACTTGCTCACATCTTTACATCCCATCACCCCACTTGCTATCAACTTTATGTCCCAAACCCCTCTTCCTCATCTTAGAACTCCATTTTCGTTTCTGCATCTAGAGGAGAGGAGTAAGCTTTGAAAAAGGAGCCTTTATATGCTCTCTTGCTAAAAACTTGGAGCTCAAGTGGTAAGCTTCCATTTTGGTAGAGTTTTGTTGAGTTGTGGTTAGTTTTGGGGCTTATTTTGAGGTTAAAAGGGGTGGATCTTGTTCCATCATGTTGTTTATACTTGGGGGATGCATTTTCATGTTGTTTTGTGGTTATATGTTGAGCTTAGTAGTTGTTCTTGGTTGTTCATGAGTGTATGTGTTGAGGGAAGCTCATTCAGTGAAGTTTCTCGCAGAAACAGGACTTCTCGATCGATCGGGAAATGGGTCCGATCGATCGAGCAAGGCAGAGCCTGAATAAGGCGTGAAATGAGCTTACCGATCGATCGGCGATTTTTACCGATCGAGCGGTGTGATGTCTCGATCGATCGGTAAAATGGCTCGATCGATCGGTGGAGGCAGTACCTGGATACTTATTTTTCTTAACTTGGCGATCGATCGGGGCTTAGGGCCGATCGATCGCAAGGCATAAAGTTTGGATTTTTGGGATTTTGTTCTATATGGTGATGTTTTTGATAATGGTTCATTTATTGGTTTCTAATATGGATTCATGTGATTATGTAGAACCATCCCAGGTAGCCACACAGCCTAGGAGATAAAGTCCACGATATCTCCACTTTTGGAACCAAGGTACGTAGTGAGACGTACGAGCATCGGACGGTAAAACGTGCCATACCTTTGATTATGTATATTGTGGATAGTGAATCCTTATACGTGATGGTATATGTGAAATGACTGTGATTTACTGTGATAATGGAATCAACTATTGTGTTTGATTAATGTGATGGAATTGATGAATGTTCCGGTAGCCTTTATCTCCGAGCGAGGGAGGTACTTGCCGCTGTCATATGAAGCGATGGTAATATGATATTTGCCGCTGTCATGTCTAAGCGAGGTAACATGCCGCTGTTATTGTCGAAGCGAGGGATATCATATGATGCCGCTATATGTCGAAGCGAGGGGTCCTAAAATTCCGCTGTTGTATTGGGACCGGAACAGTCACAATTCTAGTGGTTAAAGTGAAATATTGTGGTTATAATTGGAAATGCGTTATCGATCATTATATCGTGAACTAATGATTTTGTGCATAAGCTTGTGAAACAGGAACGACAATGAAATGTGCTAATGTGGTAATCGAGGAGCATATCAATTAATCGTTTCATACGCTTAATTACTTTATTAAGTTGAATTGTGTTAAGTGATAAGAAATATATATATGCTCATGGTGAGTTGTTCCTGTAGGTACGCTTTGAACCAAGGGGGCTGAGGGTCGGTTGAACTGTGAGCTGCTGAAAGCATAAATGAAGATAGAGTACAGGAAATTTTGGATAGTCTCTACTCTAGAAGTAGTCTAATGCTATCACCGAAACATTCATGATTGGGAATATAATTGAATAATTGTTGAAGTTTTATTTTGGCCTGTAACCTAATTGAGCTCACATCAAACCAGAACCCTAAGATGTCTTTAATACATATTTAGCCCTATTTATATCCTGAATTCACTGTTAAGGTTTAGGGTCCTTACATTAGTGGTATCAGAGCAGTGGTTAGAGAACCCGGGAACGAGTGAAGGGTAGCCTTAGCAATAAGTTGGCTAGGCATCTATCTTTTAAACATGTTGTGCGCATATGAAGTATGTGACTGTTATGCTAACATGTTATGGTTTTCTAACGATGTATTATGTGAATTGTTTTTGGATATTGTTGTTAACTCTTGTGTTGCAGTATGGCAGCAAATGTCGATGTTGGTGATGCTATAAGTGTAAATGCTAGTGCTAGGCATACAAATCCCCTACCGCCGCCAGCCTTGGGCGAAGAGCCGTCCGAACAACAGCTATTGCCGGGAGAACTGAGTTTGACTCAATTTCTAGCATATCGACCCCCGACTTTTGAAGGGACTGAAACAGGGGAGAAGGCCGAGGAATGGCTAGAGAGGTTAGAACAGATATTTGTAGCTGCCCCGTGCGCAAAGACAGCTTGGATACGGCTAGCAGAATTTCAATTGGCCAAAAAGGCGCTGATGTGGTGGAAGACCACAGTAATTGAACAGGAGGCTCAGGGTCAGGAAATAAACTGGAAGCTGTTTAGGACTCGATTTCTGACCCGATACTTCTCAGCGGCGGCACGGCAGGCTAAAGAGGATGAATTCACTAGCTTGAGGCAAGGTACTATGCCGGTATCCGACTATGCCCTCCAGTACTGTTCCTTACTTCGATATGTGCCTCATATCGCCTCTAGCACCCAAGCAAAGATGAGGAATTTTATGAAAGGCTTGAGGCCGGAGTTGTATGATAGGGTGATCACTTATGGCCCTACTTGTTTTGATGATGCCCTAGCACGAGCTGAACTGGCAGAGTTAGGAGTGGGTGCATATCCGACTGTGGCACCGCCTCCAGCACCATTACAGAGGCCGACCCCTGAAAATTTGAAACCAAGGGGCGACCATTTTAAGCCAAAGGGAAACTCCTCATCTTCCAGATTCAGTGGTAGATGGCAAGATGCTGGTGGAAGGGTTGGTCGTGGAAGTAATGCTCCGTCTCATAGGGACAGTCTCTGGCTAGCAATTTTGAGAAGGTTAAGTGTTTTCTATGCGGGGGACCCCATTCAGTGAAAGTATGCTCTGCTTGTTATGAGTGTGGGAAGCATGGGCACTTGGCCCGAAATTATCCTAATCGGGGAGGACCACAGAATACTATGGGGAGACCTTCAGACAAGCCAGCACAGCAGAGACCACCATTTGCACCGAGACCATTGGGAGGACAGCCGTTGGGGCCACCTCAAGGACAAGTGTATGCCCTTACCAGGGAGCAGGCTACAGCAGCTCCAGAGGAAGTGATAGCGGGTACGTGTTATTTATTTACGCACCCTGCTTATATTTTGATAGATACAGGTGCGTCACACTCCTTTGTGTCGACGAGTTTTGTGGAGAGGCACCGTATATGCACGACTCCGTCACCCACGCCTCTTGTGGTTTCGACACCCGCTGTAAAGAGTGTGATTGCAGATCAGTTTGTTGATGGCGGCCTCATTTATTTTGAGGGCAACGAGTTGAAGTCAGACCTGATTGTTCTGGGGATGTCGGACTTCGACTGCATTGTGGGTATTGATGTGCTGAACAAGTATCAGGCAGTGGTGGACTGCAGACAGAGAACAGTACGATTCAGATCTGATTTAGGGGATCGGTGGACTTTTTATGGAGATGGTTCCCGCTCAAGAATTCCGTTGATATCGGCTTTAAAGATGACTCAGTTATTGGAACGTGGGCACGAGGGTTATCTTATTTATGCCATTGACATTGCTGGCAAGAAAGACGAGTTAAGAGTTGAAGATATACCCGTGGTTGCCGAGTTTGCCGATGTATTTCCGGAGGAGATTCCCGGATTCCCGCCGGTTAGGGAAGTTGAGTTCGGGATCGAATTATTACCGGGGACATCCGCTATTTCTCGTGCCCCTTACAGGACGGCACCAGCGGGTTGAGAGAGCTAAAGAGCAGCTACAAGAACTACTTTATAAGGGTTACATACGCCCCAGCGTATCACCTTGGGGTGCGCCTGTGTTATTTGTGAAAAAGAAGGATGGGTCGATGAGATTGTGCATCGACTACAGACATTTGAATAAGGCCACAGTGAAGAATAAATACCCTCTTCCGCGGATCGACGACTTGTTTGATCAGTTGCAGGGCACGAGGTTGTACAGTAAGATTGATTTGAGGTCGGGGGTACCACCAGATCCGAGTTAGAGAGGATGATGTGCAGAAGACGGCCTTCCGGACCCGTTATGGTCACTATGAGTTTTTGGTCATGCCGTTTGGAGTGACAAACGCCCCGGCTGTGTTTATGAGCTTGATGAATCGAGTTCCAACCCTATTTGGATCAATTCGTCATCGTATTTATTGACGATATACTTATCTATTCTCGGAGCGAGGAAGATCACAGGAATCATTTGAGGACAGTGCTCCAGATTCTGAGGGACAATTAGTTGTATGCTAAGCTGAGCAAGTGTGAATTTTGGCTGAGCAACATTGTATTTTTGGGGCATGTAATCTCTAGTGATGGGATTTCTGTGGATCCCAGGAAAGTGGAAGCAGTGATGGATTGGTCTGCGCCTACATCTGTGCCCGAGATCCGTAGCTTCCTCGGTTTAGCGGGTTACTACCGACGTTTCGTCGAGGGATTCTCTAAGATCGCTAAGCCATTGACGCAGTTGACTCAGAAGGGTGTTCCGTTTTCTTGGTCTGAGGCATGTGAGCAAAGCTTCCAAGAGTTGAAGCACCGGTTGACTACAGCACCTGTTCTGGTGATCCCTTCGGAGAACGAAAGGTTTGCTTTGTACACGGATGCATCACTGCAGGGATTGGGCTGTGTACTGATGCAGGATAAGCATGTGGTGGCTTATGCATCGAGGCAGTTGAAGCCTCATGAGACCAGGTACCCGGTTCATGATTTGGAACTGGCGGCTATTATTTTCGCTTTGAAAATTTGGCGGCATTATCTCTATGGTACTTCCTTTACCATTTACACGGATCATAAGAGCTTGAAATTCCTATTTACTCAAGCGGAACTGAACATGAGGCAAAGGAGGTGGATGGACTTGCTCAAGGACTATGATTGCGAGATAGAGTACCATCCAGGGAAGGCGAACCTGACTGCTGATGCCTTGAGTAGGAAGGTGAAGTATACAGCAGATGATGTGATTCAGCTATCGGCCTTGATGACCTCTTGTTGTCATCTAGGATATGACTTTGATTTAGATGTATCGCCGGTGTTTGTATCGACCCTATTGGCAGAACCGGACATCTTTGAACTTATCAGGAAAGCCCAGGTGACAGACGTTGAAGTACAGAGATGGTTATCATGTATACGTCTGGGTCAGTCATCAAAGTTCAGAGTAGCAGAAGATGGTTCCTTGAGGCTTGGTAACCGTTGGGTAGTGCCGAGGGAACCAGAGTTGCGTCAAGGAATCTTACATCGTGCTCATTGTAGCAGATTTAGCATCCATCCAGGTGGGAGAAAGATGTACAAGGACTTGTGTGATCAATTTTGGTGGAGACGGATGAAGAGAGACGTTATGTCATTCGTTAAGAAGTGTCTAATTTGCCAACAAGTGAAAGCGGAAAGGCAGAGGCCCGGAGGCGAGTTGAAGAGTTTAGAGATACCAGAGTGGAAGTGGGAGCACATCTCTATGGATTTCGTGACCCACTTGCCAAGGACTGCCTCGGGATTCGATGCAATCTAGGTGATTGTGGATCGACTGACGAAGGTGGCTCACTTCATCCCATATAGTATGACTTTCACATACTTAAAAATGGCTCAGTTGTATGTTCGGGACGTAGTAAGATTGCATGGCATCCCAGTCTCGATTGTGTCTGATAGAGACCCGCGGTTCACATCGCACTTTTGGGAGGGTCTTCAATCAGCTTTGGGTACAGAGGTGAGACTGAGTACAGCTTACCACCCTCAGACAGATGGTCAGACAGAGCGTACCATACAGACGCTTGAGGACATTTGAGGGCATGTGTGTTGGAGTTCGATACTCCGTGGCAAGATTCAGTGCCACTTGTAGAGTTCTCTTACAACAACAGTTATCAGGCGAGCATTCAGATGGCTCCATTTGAGGCCCTTTACGGTCGACGTTGTAGGTCACCGTTATACTGGGAAGATTTGACTAGTAAGATGGTCGGAGGACCGGAATTGATTCGTGAATGGAAGAGAAAATCAAAGTGATCCGTCAGAAAATGAAAGTGGCTCAAGATAGGCAAGCGGCCTATGCTAATAAATGACGGTGACCATTGGAATTCCAAGTAGGAGACAAGGTCTTTCTAAAAATCTCACCTTTCAGAGGTGTAGTTCGTTTCGGTATGCGGGGGAAGTTGTCTCCGAGGTATGTTGGGCCATACGAGATATTACAGCGCATAGGCACTTTGGCTTACCGTCTAGCCCTACCGCCGTCATTGTCTGGTATACATGATGTCTTCCATGTTTCTATGTTGAGGAAGTATGAGCCGTACCCGTCTCATATGTTGCAGCCTTCAGAGGTTCAGTTGAGTTCAGATGTGTCCTATGTTGAACGGCCAGTCAGAATTCAGGATCGAGAGGATCGCAGACTTCGAAGCAAGGTTATACCGATGGTCAAGGTTCAGTGGGATCGTCGGGGTGTCGAAGAGGCCACGTGGGAGACGGAACGGCATATGGTGCAGCACTACCCGGAACTATTCTCTGGTATGTGTTTATGTTTAGTTTCTTTTGGGGTAAGTGCATGCGATTTCGAGGGCGAAATCTTATAAGTAGGGGAGTATTGTGATATCCCCGAGATAATTAATTACAATTTGGGCGTTAATTATGTTTATGTGACTTTGGTGATAATTAGATAATGTGTTGGGTTGTAGTTTTGGTAAAGCATGATTTTAATGGCAATTGTGGTGCATTGTGGTGAAATACTTTTAAAATATCATGTTGGAGTATTCTACATATCATGCTTATATTATGATACACATTTTATTTATTTCAAAGCTGATAAGGAGCCACTTGCTCACATCTTTACATCCCATCACCCCCCTTGCTATCAACTTTATGTCCCAAACCCCTCTTCCTCATCTTAGAACTCCATTTTCGTTTCTGCATCTAGAGGAGAGGAGTAAGCTTTGAAAAAGGAGCCTTTTTGTGCTCTCTTGCTAAAAACTTGGAGCTCAAGTGGTAAGCTTCCATTTTGGTAGAGTTTTGTTGAGTTGTGGTTAGTTTTGGGGCTTATTTTGAGGTTAAAAGGGGTGGATCTTGTTCCATCATGTTGTTTATACTTGGGGGATGCATTTTCATGTTGTTTTGTGGTTATATGTTGAGCTTAGTAGTTGTTCTTGGTTGTTCATGAGTGTATGTGTTGAGGGAAGCTCATTCAGGGAAGTTTCTCGCAGAAACAGGACTTCTCGATCGATCGGGAAATGGGTCCGATCGATCGAGCAAGGCAGAGCCTGAATAAGGCGTGAAATGAGCTTACCGATCGATCGTCGATTTTTACCGATCGATCGGTGTGATGTCTCGATCGATCGGTAAAATGGCTCGATCGATCGGTGGAGGCAGTACCTGGATACTTATTTTTCTTAACTTGGCGATCGATCGGGGCTTAGGGCCGATCGATCGCAAGGCATAAAGTTTGGATTTTTGGGATTTTGTTCTATATGGTGATGTTTTTGATAATGGTTCATTTATTGGTTTCTAATATGGATTCATGTGATTATGTAGAACCATCCCAGGTAGCCACACAGCCTAGGAGATAAAGTCCACGATATCTCCACTTTTGAAACCAAGGTACGTAGTGAGACGTACGAGCATCGGACGGTAAAACGTGCCATACCTTTGATTATGTATATTGTGGATAGTGAATCCTTATACGTGATGGTATATGTGAAATGACTGTGATTTACTGTGATAAGGGAATCAACTATTGTGTTTGATTAATGTGATGGAATTAATGAATGTTCCGGTAGCCTTTATCTCCGAGCGAGGGAGGTACTTGCCGCTGTCATATGAAGCGATGGTAATATGATATTTGCCGCTGTCATGTCTAAGTGAGGTAACATGCCGCTGTCATTGTCGAAGCGAGGGATATCATATGATGCCGCTATATGTCGAAGCGAGGGGTCCTAAAATTCCGCTGTTGTATTGGGACCGGAACAGTCACAATTCTAGTGGTTAAAGTGAAATATTGTGGTTATAATTGGAAACGCGTTATCGATCATTATATCGTGAACTAATGATTTTGTGCATAAGCTTGTGAAACAGGAACGACAATGAAATGTGCTAATGTGGTAATCGAGGAGCATATCAATTAATCGTTTCATACGCTTAATTACTTTATTAAGTTGAATTGTGTTAAGTGATAAGAAATATATATATGCTCATGGTGAGTTGTTCCTGTAGGTACGCTTTGAACCAAGGGGGCTGAGGGTCGGTTGAACTGTGAGCTGCTGAAAGCATAAATGAAGATAGAGTACAGGAAATTTTGGATAGTCTCTACTCTAGAAGTAGTCTAATGCTATCACCGAAACATTCATGATTGGGAATGTAATTGAATAATTGTTGAAGTTTTATTTTGGCCTGTAACCTAATTGAGCTCACATCAAACCAGAACCTAAGATGTCTTTAATACATATTTAGCCCTATTTATATCCTGAATTCACTGTTAAGGTTTAGGATCCTTACACTAGTCAACCAAAACTCACACTTACTGAGTTTGGCATACAACTGATGTGTCCTCAACAATTGCAATACCATATGCAAATGTTGGGCATGCTCTTCATCATTCTGCGAATAGATTAGTATATCATCGATAAAGACAATGACAAATCGATCAAGGTATTCCTAGAAAACCCGGTTCATTAAACTCATAAAGACAGATGGGGCATTTGTCACTCCAAATGGCATCACCAGAAACTCATAATGTCCATAGCGAGTTCTGAATGCTGTCTTCTGTACATCACCCTCTCTCACACGTATTTGATGATAACCAGATCTCAAATCAATCTTAGAATAGATTTTTGATCCCTGTAACTGATCAAATAACTCATCAATACGAGGAATATGATATTTATTCTTTATGGTTACCTTGTTCAATTGTCGATAGTCAATCGAGAGGAAGAAGCACCTCCTCGTGATGGTTTGAACGTTTCCCCCGTGGTCTCATGCTATCTGATGTAGGTATCTGAGAATGTCCCACATCTTGATAAACACCAACAGCAATCTCAGCCATTTCGGCTCTCATCAACGCTTCCTCATATGAACAAGGGTTATTCGACATCACCCTATCAAATAATTTCGGCCTCAAGCCCTTTACAAATTGTCTAATCTTTACCTTGGTATTAGCAGCAATATGTGGTACATATCGTAACAACGATGAATATTGCACCGCATACTCAGACACAGTCATATTACCCTGTTTCAAATTTTTAAACTCATCTTCTTTCCTCTGCCTTGCAGCCACAGAGAAATAGTGAGCAAGAAAACGAGTTCTGAAAACATCCCAGTCCACAGTCTGACCTTGAGCTCTCAGCTCAATCAATGTATCTTTCCACCACATCATTGCTTTCTTAGCCAACTGAAATTTAGCTAAGCGTAACCAAGTAGTCTTGGCACACGGTGCTGATACAAATATCTGTTCTACGCGTTCCAGCCACTCCTCTGCCAGTTCCCCTGATTCAGTACCCTCAAACCTGGGTGGTTGATAACTCAGAAATTGCGTCAATGTTAACTCGCCAGGTAACAATACCTGTTCCACTGGCCCTTGCCCAATCGGTGGTGGTGGCACATGCGTCATCCTCACACTAGCATTGCCACTCATGGCATCCACAACATCCTCATGATACCCTCTGTCTGTCATAACTGTATATCAAGGGTTAACAATAACATTCACAATTATAAAACATGTTCGAAGAACATCATATTACAAATCCTAACATGATATTACCATCTCAACATGTTTTCAAGTGTTTAGGTAACTCCTTAATACACTTCCTCTACCAATGTTCACCCCGTTCTCGAACCACTGCTCTGATACCACTAATGTGGGGTCCTCATTACTTAATCCATTATGTATCAATTAAGCATACATACGTGAGTCTGAATTAAGTAAAAACATGCACTGATTAAGAGTTTCTGACTAGTTAAGTTGTTACAAGGGTTATAAAAAAACCTAACCAACTATACATCACATGTACAAGCAACAACCTAATCCAAGATAACTCCTAGGCAGTGGTTCAGCTCGCAGCGGAAAATGACTCACATCCCGTCCTCCCACGTCTATGAGTCCCTACAGAAACATTCACATGACGTGAGTATAAATAACAACTATCTCAGTGCAATATCAAAACACAATATCAATGATAAAGCACAATAATAATCATCAAATGTGAATGCTTTGTATCATGCATCAACAAATGCAACTATGTCATGACATGTCTCATCACACATTCTATTATCACGAGACTAAGATGATATGTCTATTTCCGCTCAATATGTCAGTGGAACCGCCTCACATCTTCATATTAGCAAAACATATCATAGTACCGTCCTCACATGATAATAGCCAGAGCATATACCCAAAAACCGGCGTATATCTCTCATACCAAGTATATGTAGCATACCCGAGCATATACCCAAACCAGGCGTATACCTCAAATGCAAAAGCATATACTTCATCCATCATAAATACATGATATCCATGAATGTACATGCATATGATACTACCAAACATATGATACCAATCTCATAACATCATCACACAATATCTATACTCCGTACGTCAGCACGTACCTGTTCTGCGACAAAAATGATATAAATTAGGCGTCACTGTCTAATCGCCTCGTTGTCCCGTCCCCTGTGATGATGCTACAACAATACCAACAATATATCATGTTATCATCGGCATTAAAATTAAATTCTACAAAAATATAACATTTTTTAAAATTCTGTCCCTGACGATCGATCACCACATCTCACCGATCGATCGTCATACTGTTCTGTTCCATCGCGATCGATCGCTACTACTTCGCGATGGATCGCCACAATGTTCTATTTCTCACGATCGATCGCCACATTTTTACCGATCGATCGCCACATACATTAACCGCCTTATATTTTTACTCTGTACTCGGCGATCGATCGCCACACAAGCACCGATTGATCGCCGATGTCCAGAAAACTTAGAACATGGCGATTTTCAAGCATATATTCATGGTACTTCTTCTCCTACTCGAAATTAACCATTTCCACATGTTTCTTGCAATCTCTAGTAACATATAAACATGTTTCTCTCCTCATACAACTTAATTATTTTCATGATAACAAGTATTAATTCAAAACATAAAAGATTCAAACTCACATGCTTCAATTTCAACAACTAACCAACATAGACATCATGTGCTATGAAATTCTTACCAAGCAAGTATAAAATCCCTTCACTCCACTTCTTAGCTTGATTACCAAGTTTACTTCCAAGTTCAAGACCCAAAACCAAGAGAAGATTTAGAGGTGCTTGTGTAGGGATTTTGTAGGTGAAAATGGTGTATTATGAGTTTGATATCTGATTTTACCTATTTAATTAACTCTCCAAATGCAAACTCAAACTCACATCAACATGCTAATGGAAATTCAAATGAAACCAAAGGCATAGCAAATTCAAAGCAAATGCATATTAATCCATGTTACTTGATATGTCACTACACTTGATTTAATTCAAGTCATTTCTATGCACTACATCTTGTGCATCATGTTTCATTCCTTGCCATATATCACATAGTCATGTCATGTATGTGAGTATTAAACCTCGGTTCAACCCGAACCCGAGTCCACATCGTACCGTAATTATTCAAAATTACGCTATAATCATATGACACGTGTATAAAGTAAATCGAGGCATTACAACAATTCACACTTATTGAGCTTGGCAACAACTGATTATTCCGGAGAATCTGAAGCACGGTACGCAAATGCCTCACGTGCTCATCTTCACTTCTAGAATAGAGAAGAATGACGTCAATAAATACTCTGACAAACTGATCCAGATACGTCTGAAACACCCGATTCATCAGACTCATAAAGAGAGTCGGGGCATTCGTCACTCCGAACGGCATGACCAAGAACTCGTAGTATCCATACCGAGTCCGAAATGCTGTCTTCTGAATATCCTCGTCACTAACCCGAATCTGATGGTAACCTGACCTCAGGTCAATCTTGCTATAAAGCTTCTTGCCCTGCAACTGATCAAACATATCATCAATCCGCGGAAGAGGGTACTTGTCCTTTACCTTCGCTTTATTCAACTGCCGGTAATCGATGCACAAGCACATCGAACCATCGTTGTTCTTTACAAATAAGACTGATGCACCCCAAGATAATACACTAGGATGTATGTATCCCTTGTTAAGAAGTTCTTGCAACTGCACCTTCAGTTCCCTCAACTCCGCTGGTGCCATTCTATAAGGGGCACGAGAAATAGCGGACCTCCCTGGTAATAGCTCAATCCCGAACTCGACTTCCCTACTCGGCGGAAAACCTGGAATCTCTTCCAAAAACAAATCAGCAAATTCCGCAACCATGGGTATCTCCTCGATTTTCAGCTCTTTCCTCTTTTCCGCAACATCAATGACATAAATGTGATAGCCCGTATGTCCACGTTCAAGTAGCCATGACGTTTTTGATAGCCGATACCAACGGAATCTTCGAATGAGAACCACTTCCATAAAATATCCACTGAATCCCCTGATCAAATCGGAAGCAAACCGTTCTCTGTCGGCAATCAACCACTGCCTGATATCTATTCAGTACATCGATGCCCACAATGCAATCGAAGTTCGTCATTTCCAGTACAATCAAATCAGCCTTCAGATCATTGCCCTCAAAATAAATGAGGCAGACAGATAATATTCGATCAGCAATCACATACTTCCCGGTGGGTGTCGAGACCATAAGAGGCGTGGGCAACGGAGACGGGCACATATGATGTCTTTCCACAAAATCCGCAGACAAAGGAATGGGAGAAACCTGTCTATCAAAATAAAAGTGGGGTAGGTAAATAAATAACACTACCCGCAATCATTCCTCGGGGGTTGCCTCGGCCTGCTCCCTCGTCAGTGGCGTACGCCTGTCCGTGAGGTTGTCCAGATGTCTGGCCTCCCTCCGCTGTACTACCTTGTCATCAAACCTTGCTTTGTTTACCCTGAGATCTGACTGTCCTCCATGGGTAGGAAAATACGAAGCAATGTTGCCCGTCTTGCCACAATTATGACAAGCCGTGCAGTCACGCATCTAGTGCGGTCCTCCATAATAATCGCATCTCGTTTCCCAATCCTACTTGCTTGTGTTGGTCCCTGGTTGGTCGGTGCATTACCCCTTCGATCTCTCGACCTTCGGTCATTAGATCGCTTCCCACTAAATCGGGAGGATGAAGAAGCCCCACGCGTCTTAAACTGTTCTCGTGGTCTCAGACTGTCAGACGCCGGCCTCTGTGATGGCACATATGGTGGTACAACATCCTTGTAAGCACTCCCCTAATTTCCTCTAGCTCTGTTCTTAAGTGCATCATCAAAAGAACTAGGGTTATTAGAGAAGACCCTATCAAACAGCTCCGGCCTCAAGCCCTTTAGAAAGTGCCTAATCTTGGCATGTCCATTTGTAGCAATATGAGGAACATACCTCAAGAGGGATGAAAACTGTAGAGCATAGTCGGAAACAGTCATGTTGCCATGCTTCAAGTTAGTGAACTCGTCTTCCTTCAGTTGTCTCGCTGCCGCCGAGAAATATCGACTCAAAAATTGAGTCCGGAACAAACTCCAGTCTATCAATATCCCTTGAGCTCTCTACTCCATAACAGTTGTCTTCCACCACATAAGATTTCTTAGCCAGTTGGAACTCCGCCAGTCTCAACCAAGCAGTCTTGGCACATGGTACCGATACAAATATCTGCTCAATTCTCTCAAGCCATTCTTCTACTTCTTCCCCAGTCTCAGTTCCCTCAAATCGAGGCGGATGGAAGGTCAAGAATTGCGTCCGACTCAATTCCCCGGGCAGTAACAGCTGTGCAATAGGTTCCACGCCAACAGCGGGTGGCGGTAGATGATTAGTCTATGCAATACTCGTATTTATACTCATTGCATCTCCTACCTCTTCATTGTGGTTTTCCAAGTTTCTGGCTGCCATGCTGTAATACAGGGGTTAACAATAATAATACCAGACTAATTCATGTAATACACCGTTAGTTAACATGAATAACAATTCTCCAAGCATGTTAGTATAAAACATATATACTCAATTATGCACCACATGCATGAACAAGCTCATAAGTGAACACATATTCAACTTATTCAATAAGTCTACCATTCGCTCATCCCTGGTTCTCTAACCACTGCTCTGATACCACTAATTTAAGGTCTCGCTACCTTAAGTGTGGATTAAGTGCATTAAGAGAGCTAAACATACATTCATCAGAATATAAGGGTTAATGTTGATGCATTGAGCTTAAGGAATTACAGTGCCAAAATAAAACTTCCAAAAAGGAACTAGTTACATTCCCTTAAAATGAATGTAAAGGCTATAGATTTACTCTACCCTGTGATGCCCCGAAATTAATTAATTGCAAGTAAGGCATTAATTATGTTTATATGATGTACCATGTGTTGATGGATTTATGTGTTGGGTATTAAGATGTTAACATGATTTAATTGTGTTAATTATTAAATATGAGGAGGATGTGTTTTTAGATGAAGTTGGAGCACTCTTGTAAAATGCCTTTAAAATACTATGTTGGAGCATTTTATACATCATGTTAAGTTTGGGGTACAATTTTTTAATTAAGTTTAAAACACCCTTTTTAAAATCCCCTACCCATCACTTTAACCCCTTTACATTTCACTTTATTAAAATCCCCAAATCACTTCCCAAACCCCAAACCCTACCCATTTTCGAGTTCCACCAAAAGAGGAGAAGAAAAGTTCCACAAAAACTTTGTTTGTGTGATTTTTGCTAGGATTTGGAGCCTACAAGAGGTATGGAACCATTCCTATAAGTTTTATGATGTTTGGTGTTGAAATGGGTTAAGTTTTTGATGTTTTATGTGGGTTTGTTTGGGTATGTGTTGTTTATGGTTGGGGTATGATTTTTGAAGTGTTTTATGTGGGTTTTAGTGGGTTATGATGTTATTGAAGTTGTTAAGAAGTTTGGTTTTGGGTGGCATGTGGAAGAGCTTGAAAAATGAGCATTAATGGCGAAAATTCGTAGCACAGGACTCGGCGATCGATCGCCCGTTCTTGGGGATCGATCGCGAGCCTCCAGTGCCCGCCAGTAGCATTTGGCGATCGATCGCCACTCTTGGGCGATCGATCGGCGAGGCTGGCGATCGATCGCGCCAAAAGTGGCGATCGATCGCCAAGGAAGGGATTTTGCCCCCTCGTCCAGTGCGATCTCGCGATCGATCACGCCTGGGCAGCGATCGATCGCGAGCTGTAAAAAGATGGATTTTTGATATTTACGTGGGATTTTTGGATATTGGACTATATTTAGCTTCTAATATCAATTTGTATGGTTATGTAGAACCATCCCAGGTGCCCACGACTTCAAGGAGATAAAGTCTACGATTTCTCCTTCTTTTGGAATTAAGGTACGTAAGAGACGTACGAGCATCGGACGGTAAACCATACCCTTACATATTATGATGATGTTTAAGATGATGTTATGATGATGATGTCTATGATGATATTTATGATGATAAAGTCTATGATGATATTTATGATGATGATGCTTATGATGATGTTACGATGATGATGCTTATGATGATGTTACGATGATGATGCTTATGATGATGTTTATGATAATGATGTTTATGAGGACGTCTATAATGACGAAGTTTATGATAAGGTCATACGACGTGTATGATTGGGTAAGACGCCCATGTGGTAGGATGCCACCCAAAGTACGTGAGTGGGTAAGATGCCCCCGTGGTAAGATGCCACGCAATGTTTATGATATGGTAAGACGCCATATGACTGGGTAAGATGCCCACGTGGTAAGATGCCACACGATGAATATGACGTGGTAAGATGCCACACGATAATGATGATATGGTAAGATGCCATACAATGGGGTAAGACGCCCTAATGTATGAATAAGAGTCAGGGATAACAAGGAAGTCGAAGGACGACCAATAACCTTTACTTAACTAAGATGTTATGCATTATTGTATGCTTTTATATAATGTTAAGTAAATATGTGTATGCTCACGATGTGTTATCCCTGTAGGTACACTTTTGGACCAAGGGCCTAGGGTCGGGTTGAGGAAGTGAGCTAAAGGGAGCATGATGAACGTAGGATGCAGGATTTTGATAGTCTCTACTCTAGGAGTAGTGTAAATCTATAGGTTTAACATTCTTTATTGGGAATGTAATTAAATAGCTTTTGAAAACTTTATTTTGGCCTGTAATCTCCTTAGCTCAAGCTACAACCGGAACCCTTAAGAAGTTATAAATGCATGTTCTGTCCCATTTATGTGTACTAAATGATATTAAGGTAGGAAGACCCTACATTAGTGGTATCAGAGCAGTGGTTAGATAACCCGGGAATGAGTGAAGGGTAGCCTTAGCAATAAGTTAGCTAGGTGCTTACTTTCGAACATGTTTTGTGCATAAGTTGCATATGAAGTATATGATGTTATGCTAACATGTTTTGTTTATCTAACAAAGTATTATACGAACTGCTTTTGGATCTTGTTGTTAATCCTTGTGTTGCAGTATGGCAGCAAACGTGGAGGTAGGTGACGCAGTGAGCGTCAATGCAAGCGCGGGGCGTACGAATCCCCTACCCCCGCCAGCTTTTGATGATGAACCGGCCGAACAACAGTTGTTGCCAGGGGAGCTAAGCTTAACTCAGTTTCTTGCTTACCGACCCCCAACCTTTGAAGGAACCGAAACTGGGGAACGAGCTGAGGAATGGTTGGAAAGAATAGAGCAAATCTTTGTGGCAGCCCCATGTGCGAAGACAGCATGGATACGATTAGCAGAGTTCCAGTTGGCCAAGAAGGCGCTGATGTGGTGGAAGACCACTGTGGTAGAGCAAGAGGCTTAAGGTCATGAAGTTAACTGGAAAATGTTTCGAACTCGCTTTCTGAACCGTTATTTCTCGGCTGCAGCACGACAGGCTAAGGAAGATGAATTCACTCACCTCAAGCAAGGTAATATGTCAGTGTCGGATTATGCTCTTCAGTTTTGCTCCTTGCTCAGATATGTGCTTCACATTGCCACGAGCACACAAGCAAAGATGAGGAATTTCATGAAAGGATTGAGGCCGGAGCTATACGATAGGGTGATCACTTATGGCCCTACTTGCTTTGACGAGCACTCTCACGTGCCGAGCTGGCCGAACTAGGAGTGGGTGCATACCCTGATGTTGTACCACCGCCGGCACCCTCTCAGAAATCCACCCCGGATAATTTGAAGCCAAGGAATGATCAGTTCAAGTCAAGGGGGAACTCATCGGCGTCAAGGTTCAGTGGTAAGAGGTCTGACAATAGATGGAAAGGGAACCGAAGGAGTGATGCCCCATCTGGAAGGGGGCAGTCTCAGGGAGACAGATCTGGGAAGATCCAATGCAATCTTTGTGGGCAACCACATCTGACGAAAGATTGTATAGGGTGCTATGTTTGTGGCGACAAGGGCCACTTTGCTAGACAGTGTCCCAACAGGGGAAGTCAACAGGGTTCTGCGGGGAGGCCTGCGGATAGGACAGCACAGCACAGACCCCCATTTGTGCCGCGTCAGCATGGAGGTCAGCCCATGGGGCCACCTCAAGGACAAGTCTATGCATTGACAAGGGAGCAAGCTTCAGCGGCTCCGGAGGAGGTTATAGCGGGTACGTGTCTTTTATTTACGCACCCTGCTTTTATATTGATCGACACAGGTGCGTCACATTCTTTTGTGTCAACAAGTTTTGTGGAAAGACACCACATATGCACTTCTCCGTCGCCCACGCCTCTTATAGTCTCGACCCCCGCTGGAAGAAGTATGATTACTGATCGGATCGTCTACAATGGCCTCATTTATTTTGAGGATAAAGAACTAAGGTCAGATTTGATTGTTCTGGGAATGTCAAATTTTGACTGCATTCTGGGCATCGACGTTTTGAATAGGTATCAGGCAGTTGTGAACTGCAGGCAGAGGACAGTACGGTTCAAATCCGATATGGGAATTCCATGGACGTTCTATGGGGATGGTTCTCGCTCAAAGATTCCATTGATATCTGCTGTCAAGATGGCACAGTTATTGGAAAGAGGCCACACAGGATATCTCATATATGCCGTTGATATAAGTTGAGGATGTGCCCGTAGTGGCGGAGTTTCCCGATGTCTTTCCGGAGGAGATTCCCGGATTCCCACCGACGAGAGAGGTCGAGTTTGGGATCGAGTTATTACCGGGGACGTCGGCCATTTCTCGTGCCCCTTATAGGATGGCACCAGCGGAGCTAAGGGAATTAAAGATTCAGTTGCAAGAGCTCCTTGATAAGGGCTATATACGCCCTAGCGTATCGCCCTGGGGAGCACCAGTTTTATTTGTGAAAAAGAAAGATGGTTCGATGCGTTTGTGCATCGATTACAGACAACTGAACAAAGCTACAGTGAAGAATAAGTACCCACTCCCGAGGATCGATGATTTGTTTGATCAGTTGCAGGGTACGAGGCTCTACAGTAAGATCGATCTGAGGTCGGGGTACCATCAGATTCGAGTAAGAGAAGAGGATGTTCAGAAGACAGCCTTCAGGACGAGGTATGGGCACTATGAATTCCTAGTCATGCCTTTTGGGGTGACAAATGCCCCGGCTGTTTTCATGAGTTTGATGAACAAGGTGTTCCAGCCATTTTTGGACCAATTCGTCATAGTTTTCATTGACGATATACTCATCTACTCTCGGACCGAAGAAGATCATGTACGGCACTTGAGGACAGTACTTCAGATCCTCAGGGATCATCAATTATATGCAAAGCTTAGCAAGTGCGAGTTCTGGTTGGACAGCGTGGTATTCCTAGGCCATGTCATATCTAGCCAAGGGATATCTGTGGATCCTAGGAAGATTGAAGCTGTGATGGAGTGGGCAGCACCCACTTCTGTACCCGAGATACGGAGTTTTCTTGGCTTAGCAGGTTATTATCGACGTTTTGTCGAAGGATTTTCTAAGATCGCTAAGCCATTGACACAGCTGACTCAGAAAGGAGTCCCATTCTTTTGGTCCGAAGCTTGTGAGGAAAGCTTCCAAGAATTGAAGCGTCGTTTGACGACAGCGCCAGTGTTGGTGATTCCGTCTGAGGATAAGAGGTTTGCCTTGTACACGGATGCATCATTGTAGGGTTTGGGCTGTGTATTGATGCAAGACAGACAAGTGGTAGCCTATGCTTCGAGACAGTTGAAGCCTCATGAGACCAGATACCCAGTCCATGATCTGGAACTGGCGGCTATCATTTTCGCCTTGAAGATTTGGCGTCATTATCTTTATGGTACTACGTTTACCATTTTTACGGACCATAAGAGCCTAAAGTTTCTATTCACTCAGGCTGAACTGAATATGCGCCAAAGAAGATGGATGGATTTGCTCAAGGATTATGACTGTGAAATTGAGTACCATCCTGGTAAAGCAAATTTGATAGCAGACGCCTTAAGTCGGAAGGTGAAGAGTACTGCTGAGGATGTTATGTGTTTATCAGCTTTGATGACTTCCTATTGCCATCTGGGCTATGACTTCGATGTAGACACGTCGCCGGTGCGAGTGTCGACCCTATTGGCCGAGCCAGACGTATTTGAGGCTATCAGGAAAGCCCAGAGGTCGGATGATGAAGTGCAGAGATGGTCATCAATAGCACTTCGAGGTCAGCCAACAAAGTTTAGAGTGGCTGAAGATGATTCATTAAGACTGGGCAACCGATGGGTAGTCCCAGATACACCAGAGTTACGTAAAGGAATCTTAGAACGGGCTCATAGTAGCCGATTCAGTATCCACCCCGGAGGAAGAAAGATGTACAAGGACCTAAGTGGTCAATTCTGGTGGAGACGCATGAAGCATGATGTGATCAGTTATGTTAAGAGATGTTTAATCTGCCAACAAGTAAAGGCAGAAAGGCAGAGGCCTGGTGGCGAGCTGAAGAGCTTAGAGGTACCTAAGTGGAAGTGGGAGCATATATCTATGGATTTCGTGACCCACTTGCCAAGGTCGGCCTCTGGATTTGATGCGATCTGGGTGATCGTGGATAGGCTGACGAAGGTAGCTCATTTCATCCCTTACAGTATGACTTTCACGTACCTAAAGATGGCCAATTATATGTACGGGATGTAGTAAGGTTGCATGGGGTTCCAGTATCGATCGTGTCTGACAGAGACCCAAGGTTTACTTCTCATTTCTGGGAGGGTCTCCAGACAGCTTTGGGCACCGAGGTGAGACTGAGTACAGCTTATCAACCTCAGACTGATGGCCAAACGGAGCGTACTATACAGACGCTCGAAGATATGCTGAGGGCATGTGTTTTGGAGTTTGATACTCCGTGGCAAGAATCTATACCACTGGTAGAGTTCTCATACAATAACAGCTATCAGGCGAGCATTCAAATGGCCCCTTTTGAAGCTCTTTACGGACGACGATGTAGGTCACCGCTGTATTGGGAGGACTTGACGAGTAAAGCGGTCGGAGGACCGGATATGATTAAGGACATGGAGGAAAAGATTAAGATGATACGCTTAAAGATGAAAGCGGCCCAAGATAGGCAAGCAGCCTATGCAAATAAGCGGCGACGGCCGCTAGAATTTCAAGTGGGAGACAAGGTCTTCTTGAAAATCTCACCCTTCAGGGGTGTTGTTCGATTTGGTATGCGGGGGAAGTTATCCCCGAGGTACGTTGGACCGTATGAGGTGTTACAGCGTATCGGCACTTTGGCTTACCGATTGGCTCTTACCGCCGTCCTTATCTGGAATTCATGATGTCTTCCATGTTTCTATGTTGAGAAATTATGAGCCAGATCCGTCTCATGTGTTACAGCCTACTGAAGTGCAGTTAGACTCAGATGTATCCTACGTTGAACGACCAGTCAGAATTCTGGATCGGGAGGATCGCAGACTACGAAGCAAAGTTATACCAATGGTCAAAGTTCAGTGGGATCGTCGGGGTGTCGAGGAGGCTACGTGGGAGACGGAGCGGCATATGATGCAGCATTACCCCGAACTATTTTCTGGTATGATTTATGTTTAGTTTCTTTTGGGTAAGTGCATGCGATTTCGAGGACGAAATCTTGTAAGTAGGGGAGTAATGTGATGCCCCGAAATTAATTAATTGCAAGTAAGGCATTAATTATGTTTATATGATGTACCATGTGTTGATGGATTTATGTGTTGGGTATTAAGATGTTAACATGATTTAATTGTGTTAATTATTAAATATGAGGAGGATGTGTTTTTAGATGAAGTTGGAGCACTCTTGTAAAATGCCTTTAAAATACTATGTTGGAGCATTTTATACATCATGTTAAGTTTGGGGTACAATTTTTTAATTAAGTTTAAGTCACCCTTTTTAAAATCCCCTACCCATCACTTTAACCCCTTTACCTTTCACTTTATTAAAATCCCCAAATCACTTCCCAAACCCCAAACCCTACCCATTTTCGAGTTCCACCAAAAGAGGAGAAGAAAAGTTCCACAAAAACTTTGTTTGTGTGATTTTTGCTAGGATTTGGAGCCTACAAGAGGTATGGAACCATTCCTATAAGTTTTATGATGTTTGGTGTTGAAATGGGTTAAGTTTTTGATGTTTTATGTGGGTTTGTTTGGGTATGTGTTGTTTATGGTTGGGGTATGATTTTTGAAGTGTTTTATGTGGATTTTAGTGGGTTATGATGTTATTGAAGTTGTTAAGAAGTTTGGTTTTGGGTGGCATGTGGAAGAGCTTGAAAAATGAGCATTAATGGCGAAAATTCGTAGCACAGGACTCGGCGATCGATCGCCCGTTCTTGGCGATCGATCGCGAGCCTCCAGTGCCCGCCAGTAGCATTTGGCGATCGATCGCCACTCTTGGGCGATCGATCGGCGAGGCTGGCGATCGATCGCGCCAAAAGTGGCGATCGATCGCCAAGGAAGGGATTTTGCCCCCTCGTCCAGTGCGATCTCGCGATCGATCACGCCTGGGCAGCGATCGATCGCGAGCTGTAAAAAGATGGATTTTTGATATTTACGTGGGATTTTTGGATATTGGACTATATTTAGCTTCTAATATCAATTTGTATGGTTATGTAGAACCATCCCAGGTGCCCACGACTTCAAGGAGATAAAGTCTACGATTTCTCCTTCTTTTGGAATTAAGGTACGTAAGAGACGTACGAGCATCGGACGGTAAACCATACCCTTACATATTATGATGATGTTTAAGATGATGTTATGATGATGATGTCTATGATGATATTTATGATGATAAAGTCTATGATGATATTTATGATGATGATGCTTATGATGATGTTACGATGATGATGCTTATGATGATGTTACGATGATGATGCTTATGATGATGTTTATGATAATAATGTTTATGAGGACGTCTATAATGACGAAGTTTATGATAAGGTCATACGACGTGTATGATTGGGTAAGACGCCCATGTGGTAGGATGCCACCCAAAGTACGTGAGTGGGTAAGATGCCCCCGTGGTAAGATGCCACGCAATGTTTATGATATGGTAAGACGCCATATGACTGGGTAAGATGCCCACGTGGTAAGATGCCACACGATGATTATGACGTGGTAAGATGCCACACGATAATGATGATATGGTAAGATGCCATACAATGGGGTAAGACGCCCTAATGTATGAATAAGAGTCAGGGATAACAAGGAAGTCGAAGGACGACCAATAACCTTTACTTAACTAAGATGTTATGCATTATTGTATGCTTTTATATAATGTTAAGTAAATATGTGTATGCTCACGATGTGTTATCCCTGTAGGTACACTTTTGGACCAAGGGCCTAGGGTCGGGTTGAGGAAGTGAGCTAAAGGGAGCATGATGAACGTAGGATGCAGGATTTTGATAGTCTCTACTCTAGGAGTAGTGTAAATCTATAGCTTTAACATTCTTTATTGGGAATGTAATTAAATAGCTTTTGAAAACTTTATTTTGGCCTGTAATCTCCTTAGCTCAAGCTACAACCGGAACCCTTAAGAAGTTATAAATGCATGTTCTGTCCCATTTATGTGTACTAAATGATATTAAGGTAGGAAGACCCTACATACCCTGTGTAGAAACTATACAAAATAATTCCTGTCATTCTATACCAGTAGCACTCCTTACACAGCTCACCGCATCAACCCTGGCCTTAGCCCTCCATGCCAAGAGTTCCTACAGGAACAACCCCAAACTATGAGCATATAATAAACCATATACACAACCATATGATTAGTATGTATAAATGCATAAACCGTAATACAAGCACTTCCTGTATCCAATGCATTTAAAACGCTCACTTTTGGTTGTCCCTGTACCACAACTTATATTCATAATCATCAGATTATAATAAAGTTCCATAAATGTCATGACTATATCCCTTCCATCAATATTAATAACCAATCATAGTCTTGTCATAACAGTGTATTTTAATGCACATCGCTTTGTCATGACCGCGACACTAATACCCTTGCTTCGACATATCAGCGGCATTGAATAACCTCACTTTAATATGACAGCGGCATTTACCATCGCTTCGACATATTACCGGCAAATATTCTTTCCTCGCTACGATATGACAGCGGCAAGTATTCTATCATCGCTTCAAATGACAATGGCAATGCATTAAAATCATCATTCGAATATAACAATGAATATCCATGATATGCACCAAGCATCCAATATATATATGCAACCACAATGAATAATCCAAAATGTACGAATATATTTTACTGTTTGGTGCCGTACGTCTCTCTACGTACGTTTCCAAAATATGGGATGTTTGCAGGACTTTATCCCCTGCGTTGTGCTGGCACCTTGGAAGGCTCTACACAATTGCACAACTCAATATTAGAAGCCATATAATAGTCCATCACCAAAAATTCCAACCAATTAATGACAATGGGCCGATAAAAGCTCCCCGAAACTCAAAGGAGAACCCAAAATATAAATTTAGCATAATCGCTTTACCGATCCGATTTTTGCTACGGCATTGCACCGATCGATCGGTTGGAGCTACCGATCAATCGCTAGCCACCAGCCATCGATCGGTAAATACCCCAAAGGTTTACCCATCGCTACGCACTTGCACCGATCGATCGGTACAACGCTACCGATCGATTGGTCGCTGCACAGTTCCAGAAAAACACCATTTTTGTGCATAAAATCCTTGCCTTAACCATATGCACCACAACCCAACAATATTCCTCAACCCAACACATCAAAAACTCCATAAAAACCACCAATGTGCACACAAAACTCAACTCAATAACAAAATCAACACATCAAAAACCAACCCATTTTCTTCCCCAAAATACCAACTCAAAACTCAACTAAAACAAATCAAATACCACAACGAAGGGTTTCTTACCACTTTAAAGCAAGAAATCAAGGATTAAAAGCTCCCAAGTCTCTTCCTTCTTCCCCTTGCTTGAGGCGATAAAGAGGGTTGGGGGGGGGGGGGGGGAAGGATGTGTGTCGATTAAGAGGGGGTTGGAGTGATAGGGAATGAGTGGTGGGGAGAATGGGATAAGGAGTGAGGTAATGGTAGTGGGGGATTTAAAAATTAAAATGATGCCTAGCATGATGTAGTAAAATATCTCAACATGATATTTTAAAAGCATTTACCAAAAATAATCCATAATCACAATTAAATATGCTTTATCTATAACACTAGAATAAAGCCCAACATATCATGCCAAATTTACATCAATCCCCACAATGCATCACATGCACCCTAAAATGTATAACCAGTTCATGCCCACCGCATAACTATACATTTCGCAACCATAATAACCATATCACCATAATTATTATTAAAAGCCATAAACACAGGCTTAATTTCAGGGATATCCATTGTGGGTGATGTACCGCTATTGTATTAACGATGAGATATGTGTACCACCTTTGAGTGATAAGTATTGATTGTGTACCGTCGTTGGGCGATAGTGAACCGCCATTGGGCGATTAATATTGATATGTCGCTATTACGTTAGCGATGTATATTATACTGCTATTGTGTTAGCAATGTATATTGATGACGTGTTGATTTCAGATGGTATTGACCATTGTAATATTAACTGTCACGAGTTGACGAGGATATTGTGAATGTCATGTGTTAACATGCATCGTCACGAGTTGACGAGGATATTGTGAATGTCATGTTAACATGCACCATCACGAGTTGACGAGGATATGGTGGACCTCATACATTGACATGTACAGTCACAGGTGGGTGAGGTATTGTATGATGATACGGTATGGCAGGCGACGGGTAACTTGTGCCGCTGTTGTGATGGATAATACATATATAGATGTATGTATTGAGTTATATGGTTGAGTGCCACAGGTCGGGTGTCACAGGTTGACATGAGACCATTATGCCGGGCATGTTTGCTCGATGAGTAAATGGTTGTGCCGTACAGATAAGAGTACTGCACAATGTATTGAGGTAAATGTGATATGAGTAATGATACCATTGGGTATACTCGTTGAACTGGTTGTGACCAAGCGACTTGTAGTGTTTGTAGTTTTCGATGAACCTACATTTGTATATCGATGTGATGTATGATGATTATGATTGCTCATACACGTGAGAATATGTGGATAAATCCTAATGAGTTAGGATTGGGTTGTGATTGGTTTAGGACATTGGAACGTCTCTTGTGTATCGGTAGTAGAGAAATGTTTTAGATGATGGTCTACTATATCTGTAAGGACCCCAAGCCCTTAAACCTTGATTAGTGTATTAACCACTATGTGTGGTACATGCTTTCTATAGAATGTCAATCGGGAAGCTCTGATGATACTTAATCATTGCCTGTCAATGAAAGACTCATATGTTTGCCCTTTACCAACCCCTTGGTGCCACTTTTCACATTGTAAACTTTTATAAAAATTTGGGCAGAGTCTCCCCATAAATAGAGCTATCCCAAAAAAAAGAGTACAACACATAACCAAATTCCCGGCCAGGGAACACATAATACTCAACAGAAAGCAGTAATACAAGTAGATTCCCAGCCAGGGAAGACACCACACATATGTCAACAAAAGTGGGTTCCAACACCCACATAATACACCAATGACTCTCATATCATTCTAGCAATTCAACCTAATTGCATGCAACCTTAAATGAAAGAGAGAAAGGCTCATGCCTTTATATACAATCCATATACAAGTATAATCGTGCTCACATGCGAGCATCATGAATATGTATAAATCCTCAGGTGTATATATAGGTACTCTATACGATACCGTGCTCCATCAAGCCCTGGTACCACGATCCTGGGAGTACCTCAAATCAACAGCTCGAGCTCAGCTCCATAGCCATCGATGTACCTGTCCACCTGTCCCAACAGAGACAGCCCCCAACGGGGTGAGCATACCAATACACAAAATCCCATAATCATAATAATGAAATTCATAATTTACAACACAAGTAAATACTAATGAATTTAAATGATACTCCCTGGATGGCAACATCCTCATCCGGGATTCCGTGTACTGTCCCTGTTCTCACAACATCAAACTCATCAAATCTCATAAATCAGTAAATCAACACATTGATTTACACATCGCATGCCTGATTCTCAAATATCAATAATGAATGATTCCAAGTTCATATACATGCAAAAATAGATATATCAATATCTAATATGGATTTCATAACCTTGCTTTCCATTATACTTAGACATCTCATATGTCTTATAATGAAAACATGAGTCTATGAACCTAGACATCTCAAATGTCTCATAATGAATACATGATTCTACGAACCTAGACATCTCAAATGTCTTACGAAGAATGCATGATTCTACAAACCTAGACATCTCAAATGTCTCATAATATAGTCATATAAACCCAGTACCCCTTATATCATGCAAGAGTCATCCTACTCTAGTGTCACGCACGCTACAAGCGGCGATATCAAGATTTGGGTCATTCCTTGGCTATATCAACATATATGTATAACCATACGCAAAACATTCAATGCAATCAAAAACACCTTATGCATTTCACATATATATAGTAATGCTCGTACGTCGCACGTACCTTAAATCTCCGAAGTCCGAGCCAAGCCTTGCTCGAGTTCCATGCCCCGAGGAATGATGTGCTAACACGATAAATAATTCACAATTATTTACGAACATGTAACCTATGCTCAAGCACACCCATATCCCTCACAACATTGTCAATACACGACAATTATCCTCTTAAAAGACCCGGGGTAGGGTACATGCAGGGAAGGAAATAAATGAGACAATCGAAATTTGTTCAAGAATGCCCTACAAAATCGAACCTTAATCTCACAATTTCGAACCCAATAAAATACCATAATTCATCTAAAATGTCAATTAAGCTATCCAAGCAAGAATCAACATCCCTTGACAAAAACCCCCAATTTTCGAAATCCAAACCCTAATTTCGAATCCAATTCTTCAATTCCGAACACAATCAAGCATCATAATGCGTCAACAACATGAATTAATCAATCCATAACAAGAATCACCACAACCCTTCCAAAACCCCCAAACTTCGAACCCACTTCATGCATACAACCAAAATTTCGAACCAATCCCACCAACAACAATAATCCGAACAAATCGAACACAAAAATGGCAGGGAATTGCACGAAAATAACGAAAAAGGGGTTAGGAAGATTACCCAAACGAAAATCGGGAGAAATCGGACCAAAATCGAAGAACCCTAGAAATTGGGGATCGGCGCACTTCCGCAAAAATCGACTTCCACACGCGACGAAACTTCAAATTGATGGAGGGGAAAGCTGCGTCTCGTCGAGACGAAGCCGGCGGCGGGTCGCACGCGCCGAACGGCGGCCGGACGGCGGCGGGCGGAGCGCCTGAAGCGGCGGGGGCTGGGGAAAAGCGGGAGGCAGCGCGCGCGGGTGAGGAGAGAAGAAAAGGGGCTGAAATGATATTTTCTTAAAATTCTCGGGTTCAACTTGTATTTATAGCAAAATACCCCGAAAAACTAATAGCCCCACAAATACATCATGATTCCTTAAAAATCATCTGTTTTCAAAAACTCTCTCTCTAACTCCAAAATCCCCTACCGGTGCTCACATAGCACCCGAGATTCCGAGACACATCAAAAACCCAACTCTTAGGTTTTACACCGTAATGTGAATACAATCTCAACCTCTGGATCCAACGATCCCAACTGCCCAAATAAACGAGCCCAGAAGGCCCAACACCTCGATTAAATTCCAAATTGCCACGTAAAACCACTTTAGGGATTATTAATACTCCGGGATTAACACCTATAATCCCTGGTCATCACAATATCCCCCACTAAAAGAATTTCGTCCTCGAAATTAGCACCGGTGTATCACGTAACACCCGGGCTACACCTCAACCTGAAGCCATAACCTCGATTCTTGACCATAACAGAATCGTATTAAGAAACGCGAGGATACTTACCTCTCATCTAACTCTGAAACAGAGCGACATACCAAAACCAACATATCACCCAAGAGGTAAAACGTACCTCGATGCGGGTCATCCCAAAAGTTAGTCCCTCATGACTGCGAAACAACTGATACTTACGACTGTAGATCAGACAGTCATCCTTCGTTCTAATACAACAGTACGAACACATCCTGAATGACACCTTAACCGTAAGAACGTTGACCTCGTGTCAAACTCTGGAGTGGAATAGACTTCCAAATCCATCATAACGTCAAAGAGCGTCAGCACAACTCAACGCTAACAGTCCAAAAGCAGTTAATCAACTGAAACTGCAAGGATTCGAATCGCTCTTGATTCTATCGTAGATATCATCCAATGATATTTTACTATGACTTACGATGTCTAACATACATCATTACGAGGGAAACACTAGTACAACCACGGTGTACCCATACCAAACCTGGTTTCCACTTTCAAACTTCCTCCATCGAAGGAGTAGTCGCCTCATTGCAACTTAATTTGGGCAACTCACGGCCACAAATTCAAACAAAAGACATCTCACAAGATGTCCACCTCCGGATGTTCCAAGAATCACGTCCTGATCATAAATAACAACCGAGACTCCGCAGAGTTTAAAATTCTTAAGGGGCATGCAATAAACCCATTGCATTCTCAACGCTTGTGTCGTCAGCGACACTCAACCAATCCGAAATCCTGCCATCCCTTGAAAATCCTCGGATTTAACAATCCAAACTTGGGAAGGCTGTCGCATAACTCGAAGGAAAACACCAATAAGGGAAATACCTTAACCCTCACAAGAAAATCCCTCCTCAAGGGAGTCAACTAACTTTACGATTGTTCCTCATAAACATCGTGCCATGGAGATTCCCAATCTCAAGGTGTTCCATATCTCATCAGAGATTTAACCCTCCTAAAATAGCATAACTCTATGCTTAACAGAGAGGAAATCAATAACTGGCATCCGTATACTCACCGGTATACCTGCCTAAGCACTGATATCGCATACATACTCAATGCACTCGGCTCGGGTATCTACCACATATCCCTAAGCCCCAAACACAACCGTCAATTCTGAGTCATTCCTTACTCAGTGGAGGATGAAAATCGACGATTAACAATACACGGTGTGATTCCCAAAATCAACACCACTTGCACCAACTTACCGAATCTTTCAAGATTCCCAAATAGGTATAATACTACCTCCTTCCTCGCAAGGGAAATGCCATCGAACTCGAGATCCACAAGTCTCGAACCATCGTTCGGAAAAACTGGATACAATAACACCCATTGTATCCCAATACACGGGTTCCTTTAGATTGAGTCAATAACAACCTGATGACTCTCTTGTTGGTACTCCAACATCCTGAGCTGTCCCAGACAAGTCTCCAAGATTAAACATAAACGTATACACGTTTCAGTGAGGCATGAACAACCTTAACCTCAATGACATGGTGACTACTAGAGTCCACCACAATCCTCATCGTATCACCTTACGATTTGCCAAACTTGGTTCCAACGAGCAGTGTAACGGCTCTAGCAAGCCCATCATGGTGCTACACACACGCGGCAGACAACCTAGTCTCTGCCTCTTTAGGTTTACCTCAAACCTACCAATTAGACGGACGTTTCCACATGGTATAACAAACTATGGGAGGAAAACTCAATAGAGTAGTGGGTCTTTATCCAACATTCCTCAATGCCGATACACCCTGGACACTCCAATGTCCCTATGTACTTAACATAACCTGATCCTACTCCCTTAGGACCCACCTACACCCTCAAGGGTGGTGTGATCATGTCTACCACATGTCACATCGACAGAAAGCGAGTAATTTCCTCCATGATTACTCCTGTCGTCAAATCACATGGCCAAAAGCCATTCCAACGAGCATACCTCAAGGGTATCACCACTCGTAAAAAGATCCCCCAATCGTAAGCTGCGGTACAATCACATGTACAGCGCATCCAACCATTCCTCGAGCAACCCGCTCGGTATAAGGGTCACGTCCATCGGTGTCGCACACACCACCTTGTGCTCGGTACTGGCACCCAAGGCATACCACTGAATACGTATACTCAACGCATCGATCATCGTAACGATGATGCATGTCTAATAAGACATCTCCTACACCATCGTCATCGTCATCCCGTGACGACACATGCCACTCATGGCATCTAAAACATTGCCCACTAGTGACGATACATGTACATCAGCGTATGTCAATCCACTATCATGCTAGTAAAAATAGGCATAATAAAACATGTATATCAATGCATGCCAGCTAAATTAAAGCTAATAAAATAGCAATATCTCATACCTCATCGCTAGCAATATAGCGTCATACCTGTCTCCGTCGCTCAATAATAGTGCGTAATCAGCACCCATCGCTCGAAGGCGGCAAAATCCTGGCTGAGTACATAGCGGCAAAATCCCTCGCTATAGAATCGACGGCATGACACCTCGTCATATAATAAGTGGCATGAAACCTCGCTATACACCTGAGTATGAATCATCGTCCACATAGTAGCGGAAAGAGGCATCGTTATCAATACACCTGGCGGAATGAACCATCGCCAATCAATATAGCGGAATGAACCGTCGCTATAAATATACCTGGCGGAATGAACCATCGCCAATAGATATAGCGGAATGAACCGTCGCTATAAATACACCTGGCGGAATGAACCATCGCCAATCAATATAGCGGAATGAACCGTCGCTATAAATACACCTGGCGGAATGAACCATCGCCAATAGATATAGCGGAATGAACCATCGCTATAAATAAACCTCGAATCGAGTCACTTATCAGTAGTGTATTTCAATGCTTCTCACTACTCCATATAAGCGGAATCCTTCCTCGCTTCATATGGACCTTAGTGCAAGCATTGAAATCCTCACTAGGATAACCTGGACTCGTGAAATATCAGTGCATTTCAATGCTTCTCACCACTCCATATAAGCGGAATCCTTCCTCGCTTCATATGGACTTTAGTGTAAGCATTGAAATCCTCACTTTATATTTCACAATATACATATGCAAAACAATGCGTATCAACATGTATCATATCATAATGCACTATCTTATGCATACCTTGATTTACCTTGTGTTAAATGACTAACCACATAATACATGTTGCCCTTGGGATGCCCTTGCATATGTAAAATCATCGTCAATCATCATAAAAGAATGAGTCATCGTAAATCCACATAATAATATCGTATGGCCTCTTACCATATGGGGCACCTTACCCCGTGGCACCTTACCACAATAATATCGCATGGCTACTTACCATGTGGGGCATCTTACCCCGTGGCATCTTACCACAATAACATCGCATGGCCTCTTACCATGTGGGCATCTTACCCTGTGGCGTCTTACCACATAATAACATTGTATGGTCTCTTACCATATGGGCATCTTACCCTGTTATATGGCATCTTACCATAATAAAATCATCGTGTGGCATCTTACCACATGGGCATCTTACCCAATCATATGGCGTCTTACCATATCATAAACACTGTGTGGCATCTTACCACAGGGGCATCTTACCCAATCATATGGCGTCTTGCCATATCATAACCATTGTGTGGCATCTTACCACTCTCATATACGTCATCATAAACATCATCGTGATCATTATCATCGTAAACATCATCATATATACTCATGCAATTAATGCAAGGTCATAGTTTAGGAATATGTTACCGTTTGATGCTCGTACGTTTCTTACGTACCTTCCTTGCTTGAGCATTACATGAACAAACGCATTAATATATTCAATAATAATTGAGACCATACCGAAGTATTCCACTGTCGGTTGTCTACCCAGTCTGTCCTCAGACAATACATCATATCTTTCTTCTCCTGATTTTCTTCCAAAATCAGGTTCCTTGGCACGTAGCATATAGAGTGTTAGACATCGCTATTAATGCCATCCTATCGTGTTCCACACGATTCCTGCAACCACAATGGTTAGCAATACCACTTTTCATATCATAAGAGCACATAAACAATTTGTTATGTTATACAACATTAATGCCATCATGCATAAATATGTGCTATCAATAACTTCCTAGGCCCTTAACAGCCCCAATGAGCAACCACTGCTCTGATACCACTAATGTAAGGACCCCAAGCCCTTAAACCTTGATTAGTGTATTAACCACTATGTGTGGTACATGCTTTCTATAGAATGTCAATCGGGAAGCTCTGATGATACTTAATCATTGCCTGTCAATGAAAGACTCATATGTTTGCCCTTTACCAACCCCTTGGTGCCACTTTTCACATTGTAAACTTTTATAAAAATTTGGGCAGAGTCTCCCCATAAATAGAGCTATCCCAAAAAAAAGAGTACAACACATAACCAAATTCCCGGCCAGGGAACACATAATACTCAACAGAAAGCAGTAATACAAGTAGATTCCCAGCCAGGGAAGACACCACACATATGTCAACAAAAGTGGGTTCCAACACCCACATAATACACCAATGACTCTCATATCATTCTAGCAATTCAACCTAATTGCATGCAACCTTAAATGAAAGAGAGAAAGGCTCATGCCTTTATATACAATCCATATACAAGTATAATCGTGCTCACATGCGAGCATCATGAATATGTATAAATCCTCAGGTGTATATATAGGTACTCTATACGATACCGTGCTCCATCAAGCCCTGGTACCACGATCCTGGGAGTACCTCAAATCAACAGCTCGAGCTCAGCTCCATAGCCATCGATGTACCTGTCCACCTGTCCCAACAGAGAGAGCCCCCAACGGGGTGAGCATACCAATACACAAAATCCCATAATCATAATAATGAAATTCATAATTTACAACACAAGTAAATACTAATGAATTTAAATGATACTCCCTGGATGGCAACATCCTCATCCGGGATTCCGTGTACTGTCCCTGTTCTCACAACATCAAACTCATCAAATCTCATAAATCAGTAAATCAACACATTGATTTACACATCGCATGCCTGATTCTCAAATATCAATAATGAATGATTCCAAGTTCATATACATGCAAAAATAGATATATCAATATCTAATATGGATTTCATAACCTTGCTTTCCATTATACTTAGACATCTCATATGTCTTATAATGAAAACATGAGTCTATGAACCTAGACATCTCAAATGTCTCATAATGAATACATGATTCTACGAACCTAGACATCTCAAATGTCTTACGAAGAATGCATGATTCTACAAACCTAGACATCTCAAATGTCTCATAATATAGTCATATAAACCCAGTACCCCTTATATCATGCAAGAGTCATCCTACTCTAGTGTCACGCACGCTACAAGCGGCGATATCAAGATTTGGGTCATTCCTTGGCTATATCAACATATATGTATAACCATACGCAAAACATTCAATGCAATCAAAAACACCTTATGCATTTCACATATATATAGTAATGCTCGTACGTCGCACGTACCTTAAATCTCCGAAGTCCGAGCCAAGCCTTGCTCGAGTTCCATGCCCCGAGGAATGATGTGCTAACACGATAAATAATTCACAATTATTTACGAACATGTAACCTATGCTCAAGCACACCCATATCCCTCACAACATTGTCAATACACGACAATTATCCTCTTAAAAGACCCGGGGCAGGGTACATGCAGGGAAGGAAATAAATGAGACAATCGAAATTTGTTCAAGAATGCCCTACAAAATCGAACCTTAATCTCACAATTTCGAACCCAATAAAATACCATAATTCATCTAAAATGTCAATTAAGCTATCCAAGCAAGAATCAACATCCCTTGACAAAAACCCCCAATTTTCGAAATCCAAACCCTAATTTCGAATCCAATTCTTCAATTCCGAACACAATCAAGCATCATAATGCGTCAACAACATGAATTAATCAATCCATAACAAGAATCACCACAACCCTTCCAAAACCCCCAAACTTCGAACCCACTTCATGCATACAACCAAAATTTCGAACCAATCCCACCAACAACAATAATCCGAACAAATCGAACACAAAAATGGCAGGGAATTGCACGAAAATAACGAAAAAGGGGTTAGGAAGATTACCCAAACGAAAATCGGGAGAAATCGGACCAAAATCGAAGAACCCTAGAAATTGGGGATCGGCGCACTTCCGCAAAAATCGACTTCCACACGCGACGAAACTTCAAATTGATGGAGGGGAAAGCTGCGTCTCGTCGAGACGAAGCCGGCGGCGGGTCGCACGCGCCGAACGGCGGCCGGACGGCGGCGGGCGGAGCGCCTGAAGCGGCGGGGGCTGGGGAAAAGCGGGAGGCAGCGCGCGCGGGTGAGGAGAGAAGAAAAGGGGCTGAAATGATATTTTCTTAAAATTCTCGGGTTCAACTTGTATTTATAGCAAAATACCCCGAAAAACTAATAGCCCCACAAATACATCATGATTCCTTAAAAATCATCTGTTTTCAAAAACTCTCTCTCTAACTCCAAAATCCCCTACCGGTGCTCACATAGCACCCGAGATTCCGAGACACATCAAAAACCCAACTCTTAGGTTTTACACCGTAATGTGAATACAATCTCAACCTCTGGATCCAACGATCCCAACTGCCCAAATAAACGAGCCCAGAAGGCCCAACACCTCGATTAAATTCCAAATTGCCACGTAAAACCACTTTAGGGATTATTAATACTCCGGGATTAACACCTATAATCCCTGGTCATCACAATATCTAATTGTTTATAATACGATAATTAAGTTAATGATGCGATTCATGAATTGGGATAGCGGTTGTGGTATGAGGATGATCGGAATTGTATACCGGGGTTGAACATATGACACGTTAATAGGTTTCGTATAAACCTTGGGAGGTTGAGATTTGCTAGCCAGGTATGGTGATTTATTGTTGCAGTAATATAGTGAGCTTGTTATAGCCACCATATTGCTTGCCGGAACCGAGTATAGTAAATCGTATGTTTATAGTGGACTAGTGTAGTCACTATGATGCATTTGGGTTGAGGCAGGAGATACCTCAGGAGAATACGTCAAATGTTTTGACGGAACTTATACTGTGACAGCTCAATTTTGTTGGGAGTACCAACGTGAGTGTCAACAAGTCATTGGTAGCTCTAATTGAGAATTCTTACATTGGGTATGCAATGGTGAGATGTAATCAAAGCTGTGGGATATAACAAGCGTGGTTACACTACTGTATCGATTGTATCTCTTGGAGAGATTTGGAGCAACACTGTTTTGGAAACAATAGATGTCGATTGCGGGTTGATTATGAATCAACCATGGTGAGCATTACTGATGATGGACCGGGTAATAGCTTCAGGATATTTGTGAGACGTATGAGGCGACGTCCCTGGAGAGATGCTCAAGAATTTTGAGTACTATGACATTAGTACGGAGCATCGTTAGAATGTGGATACGTTGTGTGTACGGATTGGGAATGGTGGGTGATAGTGGCAAGGATGCACCATCCTGGACCGGTTGTGTGTTTATTGGTTCCGGGATACATTCTATTGTAATTATATCCAGAATTTCCGAACGGTGGTTCGAGATTGGAGGGTCGTGGATTCATGACACCTTCCTTGCGAGGGACGAGGTATTGATATACCTGTTGGGAATCTTTGAGAGATTCGATGAATCGGTACATGTGGTGTTGATGTTGAGTTCACACCATTAGTCGTTTGTTCGTCAATCACCATTCTCTACTGAGTGAGAATAACTGAGGATTGACAGTTGTGTTTGGGGGCTGTGGGTATGATTGGAGATACCCAAGCCGAGTGCATTGAGTATGCATGTGGTGTTTTTGGTGCTCAGGCATTTATACCTGTATGTATATACGAATGCCAGCATTTCTTTTGTGCGCTTGTTGAGCAACGGATTGATGTGTTTAGATTGATAGATCTCTGGTGAGAGATGGTAGTACCCTGAGATTTGTGATTTCAGTAGTACAATTTATTCTAAGGAATAAGTTTGGGGTTTTGGTCGACCCTCTTTTGAGAAGAGGTTGTCGTATTTTAAGTTAAGGAAGTTGTGGTTGGTTAATTCTATAGTATCATTGTATTAGGATTGTTAATTCCTAGGGTAAACAAGGGATAATCGGGATTCGAATTTGTTGGGTGTCTTTGTCGACACATGTGGTGAGAATACAATTGATTTTCTTGCATGTTCTGTATGGAACCTGAGACCTTGTGGAGTTTCTTGGAACACACGGATGTGAACATCTATGAATGTTTTTTGGATTGGTGGCCTTGTGTTTGCCCGATTCGAGTTACAAGTAGTGCAACAACTCCTTGGCTGGAGATGGATTAGGGAGCGGAAACCGAGACTAGTATGTGTATATTGTTGTATACTGGTGGTTTCCTTCGTCGCGATGTGTGTTTGACATCATAGACTAAGTGGTGGAGATATCATGTAGGTGATATGTACGTTAGAATTAGGGATGATTCAAGTATCTAGCAGTTGCGGTTGAATGACTACTTTGGGGCGGTTAACATCGAGGTATGTCAACGTCTTTTAAGATTGTGATGGTTTGAGAGGTTTACACCATTCTAGAATTGGTGCGATGTCGGTGTCCTCGCAGTTGTGTGTCGTTCATGATATGTTCATGATCCGACACTGCGCATCAAAATTGGATTGTGTGGTCTTGGCGGTAAGTGGAGCACGCGTGTGCAAATTTCGAGGATGAAATTTTATTAGTGGGGGATAAACGTGATATCCGGAAATTATTGTGTTAATCCCGGAGTGATTATGATCCTTAATGGATTTCTCCCGAGGATTTTAATCCGGTATCGGGGTTGTTGGATCCAAGGGTTGAGATTTTATTCTCATTGAGGTGATAAACCTTGGAATTGTGTTTTTAGTGGGATCTGGAGTCTGGGGAGCTTTGGATTGATGTTTGTGATGTAATTGAACGAGTGAGAGATATTTATTAAACACAGATGATTTGTCATGAGTTGTGATATGAGTATGTGAGACTCGGGATTTTGGAGTCTTGGTACTATATATATACCAAGTGGACTCGGTGTTCAGTCATTTTCCCTTCCTCTCCCTCTCTCCTCTCTCCACGCCTCCCCCTTACCCTCCCCATTTCCCCCTCTCTTCTCTTGGAAGAAAATCGAGCAAGGCTCGATTTGGGAGCAGAATTTCTCGAAGATAATTTGGTAATCTTATTTCCCTCGCAATTATCTTCTTTTTGATTGTGGTATTGTAGAGTTTGGACATGTTTAGAGCTTGGTTTGAGTTTTTTTGGTTTATTATGTTTGGGAAGGATTTATGATGCCTTTGTTGAGGATTTGAGATTTTTGGGGTGTAGGGATTGTTATTCTGGACGTTTTTAGCTTAAAACGCCATTTTTTGGCTGAAAAACGTCGGAGCGATCAATCGCCACGTCGTTTGAAATTTTTTGAAGAGGATGAACAGTGAAGCGATCAATCGCTTGAAATGAGGCGGTCGATTGCCAAGGGGCAGTGGCCAAAATGAGCAGTGAAGCGATCTATCGTTTCAAAGGTAGCGATCGATCGCCTGTGCATTTTTTCGGGAAAACTTATTTTGTGTTGCGATTTTGGCGTTTGCTTTGCCCGAGTCTTTTAAATGTTTAATCATCATGAATTGATGATGTTTATGGAGGTTGTGTATGTGCTTAAGCGCGTGGTTGCATGCTTATAATTGATTATTGTGATATCCCCGAAATGGTTAATTGCATTTGGGCATTAATTACGATTATTATGATTAATTATGTGGTAATTAATTATGTGTTGGAATTTATTTACCTTATGGAAATGCATGGTCATGTGGATAGGGTGACCCGGGGTTGCATTTCAGGGTGCATGTGGTGCATGTTGGGTAAATATTATGGGAAGCATGATTTATTTGCCATTGGTAGCAATTAATTGGAAATCATGTATTTAATTGATATTTTGATGCATTTGGTTTAATGCTTGGGAAAATATCATGTTGGGGTGTTTTATACACCATGGAATATTTTGGGTTTACATTTTAATAAACTCACCTTTTATACCCAACCACACCTCATCCACTCTCACTTTAACTTTACCAAAATCAACTTCCAACAAACCCTTCCCTTCCATTTTCGTCCTTGAGCTTTGGGGTGAAGAGAAACCTTTCAAAAATCTTGTTTTGTGGAGATTGTTGGGTGATTTGAGGTCCCCAAGAGGTATGGATTGTAAAGTTTTGTTTAAGTTTGAGTTGATTTTGAAAGGTTTTGAAATGGGTTTGTGTTGGGTTATTGTGGTTTTGTTTGGATGTTGGATTTATGGTTGTTTTAAGGTGTATTTTGGTGGTTTAAGTTGTTATTTATGTTATTGATTGATTGTATAAATGTTGGAATGGGTTGGAATGGTTTTGAGGTGCAAAAATGGAGTTTTTTTTTCGGGTAACAGGGGTTGGCGATCGATCGCCCATTCCAGGCGATCGATCGCGCCCAGGCAGTGGGCTTTTCAAGCATTTGGCGATCGATCGCCACTCTTGGGCGATCGATCGGCGGGACTGGCGATCGATCGCGCCAGGGGTGGCGATCGATCGCCGAAGGGTGAAAAATGTTGGTCTCGGACAGTGAGGTTTGGCGATCGATCGCCGTGATGGGCGATCGATCGCGAAGGCCAAAATATGGTATTTTTGGATTTTTTTGTAGGATTTTTGGTATCGGACTATTATTGGGTTCTAATATTGATTTGTGTGAATGTGTAGAATCATCCCAGGTGGCAACACAGCCAAGGCATTGAAGTCCTACCATATCCTACATTTTGGAAAGGTACGTAGTGGACGTACGGGCACCCCAACGGTACATGTATCTTATATACTTATTGTTTATGCATTGTGGATGCAAGTATATATGTGGTATTGCATAGTGGATGCAAATACATGTTATGCATGATGTTTATAGATGCATATGATTATTGGTGCATATCCCATGAGTCGTGGTCATCCCTTGATGATTTTAATGCTAGCCGCTATTTGGTTTGGTTCCGCTAAATGTGAAGCGAGGGGTGGGAGCCCCGCATGTCACATTTGAGCGTGGTTATCATATAGGGCGAGGAAAGGGTATTTGCCGCTCAATGAGAGGCGAGGGGTGGGAGTCCCGCAGTCCATTGAAGCGAGGTTATCCTATGCCGCCTATATGTAAATAAGCGAGGGGCATTAAAATACATTGTGATGGACAGACTAGAGATTGGTGATCAGTATTTGGTATTGATGAAATGGTATATGTTCATGACATGTTTAGACCATTTAAAAATAATCTATTGATTATACTCATGAGTTATGGTACAGGGACAACCAAACGGGAAGCGTTTGAAATGCATGGGGAAAACAGGAAGTGTTTTATTATGATTATGCATTTACGCTTTATCTTCATATTGTGTTGAATATGAATGATTATTATTGCTCATGTTTGGGGGTTGTCCTTGTAGGTACACGTTTGGCATGATAGAAGGGCTAGACGGGTTGAGATGGTGAGCTTTTGAGGATGCTTTTGAGACTATGAAGGACAGGATTATTTGGATAGTATCTACTCTAGGAGTAGTATAAAACTATAATTGAACATTCATTGATTGGAATGTAATTAATCCTTTTGGTAGTCCTTATTTTTTTTTGGCATGTAATGCTTAAGCTCATAAACTCAACACGTTCTTTTACACTCTGATCATTATATTAGCTCTATTATGCCTTGATTCCGCACTTAAGGATTAGGGTCCTTACATTAGTGGTATCAGAGCAGTGGTTAGAGAACCCGGGAACGAGTGAAGGGTAGCCTTAGCATGATAGGCTAGGTGCTTACATTTGAAGCATGTTTATGCATGTGGTGCATATTAATGTATATCCTGTTATACTAACGTGCTTATTCTCATTCCTGTTATCTAACGGCATATATATATACTGCTTTGGAATTGTTGTTAACATTTGTATTACAGCATGGCTGCTAATGAGGAAGTTGGAGATGTGGGTAGTGTGAATGCAAGTATCGGACAAGCGAACCCTCTACCTCCACCGGCTGTAGGAATGGAACCAGTGGTTCAGTTATTATTACCGGGTGAGATTAGCTTGATGCAATTTCTGTCTTTCCATCCGCCCCGGTTTGAGGGGACAGAGTCCGGAGAAGAGGCTGAAGAGTGGTTGGAAAGACTTGAGCAGATCTTTGTATCGGCTCCTTGTGCTGTGACAGCTTGGCTGAGGCTGGCGGAGTTTCAATTAGCCAAGAAACCTCTGATGTGGTGGAGGAGCACAGTAATGGAAATGAGAGCACTGGGTGCTGTGATCAACTGGACACTCTTCAGGACTAGGTTTCTGAACCGGTACTTCTCCGCAGCAGCAAGACAGACAAAGGAGGACGAGTTTACAAGTCTGAAGCAGGGGAACATGACAGTGGCAGACTATGCCACACGGTACTCTTCATTGCTGAGGTACGTCCCCCACATTGCCACCAGTGGACAAGCTAAGATGAGGAACTTTATGAAAGGATTGCGACCGGAGCTCTATGACCGGGTTATCACTAATAACCCAACTTCTTTTGATGACGCTCTCACAAGGGCGGAGCTTGCCGAGCTATGAGTGGGAGCTTATGCTAGTACTATGCCACCACCGGTACCGCAACAGAGGCAGACCAATGACAGCTTGAGGCCTCGGGGAGAGCCATTTAAACCCCGTGGTGCCTCTTCATCTTCGCGGTATGGTGGAAAGAAACATTTTGGTCAGAAACAGGATGGCAAGAAGGGCAATTGGACGACCAATCGAGGGTCTTCACAAGGGGATAGGCCGGGAGAGCCGAGGTGCAACAATTGTGGAGGGCCACATTCTTCTAACAAGTGTCCCGCATGTTATATCTGTGGCAAGATGGGCCACATCGCTCGGTATTGCCCCACCCGGGGAGGACAGTCAGAGTATCAGGGCAGCAGGCCGAGGTTTGAGGATAGGACAGTGCAGCAGAGGCAGCAGTTTGGGCCTCGACCATCGGGAGGTCAGACAGTAGGACCGCCCAAGGGGCAAGTGTATGCACTGACTAGGGAGCAGGCCCAGGCAGCTCCAGAGGAGGTGATCGCCGGTACTTGTCATTTATTTACGTACCCTGCTTTTATTTTGATCGATACAGGTGCCTCCCATTCTTTTGTATCGGTGGGTTTTGTGGAAAGACACCATATGCGCACGTCTTCTTTACCCACGCCTCTCCTTGTCTCGACACCCACTGGAAGAAATGTCGTTGCTGATCAGTTTATGGAAGACTGCCTCATTTATTTTGAGGGCAACGAATTGAGGTCAGACTTGATTGTGTTGGGTATGTCAGACTTCGACTGCATCTTGGGTATTGATGCTCTGAACAGATATCAGGCAGTGGTAGATTGCCGGCAGAGAACAGTAAAGTTCAGACCTGAGTTGGGCAGTCAGTGGACTTTCTATGGCAACGGTTCTCGTGCGAAGATTCCGTTGATTTCAGCGATCAAGATGACTCAGTTGTTGGAACATGGTCACACGGGCTATCTCATCTATGCCGTGGACACGTCTGGTAAGGATAAGGAACTAAGAGTTGAGGATGTGCCAGTGGTAGCAGAGTTTGCTGATGTATTCCCAGAAGAGATCCCAGGATTCCCACCGGCTAGGGAAGTCGAGTTTGGGATCGAGCTGTTGCCAGGGACATCCGCTATCTCTCGTGCACCTTATAGGATGGCACCGGCTGAGTTGAGAGAGTTGAAAGAGCAGTTGCAGGATCTCCTGGACAAGGGATATATACGCCCGAGCGTGTCGCCATGGGGCGCACCAGTTCTCTTTGTGAAGAAGAAGGACGGTTCGATGCGGTTGTGCATCGATTACCGGCAGCTGAATAAGGCTACAGTGAAGAACAAGTATCCTCTTCCAAGGATCGACGATCTGTTTGATCAGTTGCAAGGTACCAGGGTGTATAGCAAGATTGATTTGAGATCCGGGTATCATCAGATCCGAGTCAGAGAGGAAGATGTGCAGAAGACAGCATTCCGGACGCGATACGGGCATTATGAGTTCTTAGTGATGCCGTTCGGTGTGACGAATGCTCCAGCAGTCTTTATGAGTCTGATGAACAGGGTGTTTCAGCCGTATCTTGATCAGTTCGTCATTGTGTTTATTGACGACATTCTCATCTACTCCCGGAGTGAGGAAGAGCATGTGAAACACTTGAGGACAGTGCTTCAGATTCTCAGAGAGCATCAGTTGTATGCTAAGCTCAGTAAGTGTGAATTTTGGCTGAGCAGTGTAGTGTTTCTGGGGCATGTCATATCGAGCAGCGGGATATCTGTAGATCCCAAGAAGATTGAGGTTGTGATGGAGTGGGCTGCCCCCACTTCTGTGCCGGAAATACAGAGTTTTCTTGGCTTGGCCGGGTATTATCGACGCTTCGTCGAGGGCTTTTCGAAGATTGCCAAGCCGCTGACTCAGTTGACCCAGAAGGGAGTGCCTTTCTTTTGGTCAGAAGCTTGTGAGGAGAGCTTCCAGGAGTTGAAGCACCGGTTGACGACGGCGCCAGTGTTAGTGATCCCTACGGAGAACTCCAGATTTGTTCTGTATACTGATGCATCGCTGCAGGGCCTTGGATGTGTTCTGATGCAAGATAAGCATGTGGTAGCTTATGCGTCGAGGCAGTTGAAGCCGCATGAGACCAGATATCCAATTCATGACTTGGAATTGGCGGCTATCATCTTCGCCCTGAAGATCTGGAGGCATTATTTATATGGTACTTCATTCACCATATACACGGATCACAAGAGCCTCAAATTTTTATTCACTCAGGCGGAGCTGAACATGAGGCAGAGGAGGTGGATGGACCTACTCAAGGACTATGATTGCGAGATCGAGTACCATCCCGGAAAAGCCAATTTGACAGCAGACGCTTTGAGCCGGAAAGTGAGGAGTTCTGCTGAGGACGTCATTCATTTGTCGGCTATGATGAACTCCTATTGTCATCTGGGCTATGATTTTGACATAGATGCATCGCCTGTGTATGTATCAACTTTGTTAGCCGAGCCAGACATCTATGCGAACATCAGGAGAGCTCAGAGGTCAGATGATGAGGTTCAGAGGTGGTTATCTTTAGTACGTCTTGGTCAGCCAACGAAGTTCAGAGTGGCCGACGACGGATCCTTGAGATTGGGGAACCGTTGGGTGGTTCCGAGTACGCCGGAGTTGCGTAAAGGGATCTTGGAGCGAGCTCATAGTAGCAGACTTAGCATCCACCCAGGCGGGAAGAAGATGTACAGAGATCTGCGTGGTCAGTTTTGGTGGAAAAGGATGAAGAATGATGTCGTCGCTTTTGTGAAGAGGTGTTTGATCTGCCAGCAGGTTAAGGCAGAGAGGCAGAGACCTGGCGGCGAGTTGAGAAGCTTGGAGATACCAAAGTGGAAGTGGGAGCACATTTCCATGGACTTCATGACTCATTTGCCGAGGAGTGCTTCAGGCTTCGATGCTATTTGGGTGATTGTGGACAGATTGACTAAGGTAGCCCACTTTATCCCCTATAGCATGACTTTCACATTTTTGAGGATGGTGCAGTTGTATATTAGAGATGTGGTGAGATTGCATGGGATCCCCGTTTCCATAGTGTCAGATCGAGATCCGCGATTCACATCTCATTTCTGGGAAGGCCTTCAGTCAGCCTTGGGAACTGAAGTCAGATTGAGTACTGCTTATCATCCTCAGACGGATGGCCAGACCGAGCGCACTATTCAGACGCTCGAGGACATGCTGAGAGCTTGTGTTTTGGAGTTCGATGCCTCTTGGCAGGATTCAGTGCCTTTGGTAGAGTTTTCTTATAACAATAGCTACCAGGCGAGTATTCAGATGGCTCCGTTTGAAGCTCTTTATGGCAGACGGTGTAGATCACCCTTGTGTTGGGATGATTTGGACCGCAAATCGGTCGGAGGACCGGAGTTGATTCGGGAAATGGAGGAAAAGATAAAGACGATAAGGCAGAAAATGAAAGCGGCTCAGGACAGACAGGCAGCTTATGCAAATAAACGGCGGAGACCGTTGGAATTTCAGTTGGGAGATAAGGTCTTTTTGAAGATCTCGCCTTTCAGAGGCGTTGTGCGATTTGGGATGCGCGGGAAACTGTCTCCGAGGTATGTTGGACCGTACGAGATTTTGCAGCGCATTGGCACCTTAGCTTACCGACTGGCTTTGCCGCCTTCTTTATCTGGTATACATGATGTGTTTCATGTATCTATGCTGCGGAAGTATGAGCCGGATCCGTCGCATGTTATACAGCCTTCCGAAGTTCAGTTAGAATCAGATGTATCTTATGTGGAACGGCCTGTCAGAATTCTGGATCGAGCAGACCGTAGACTTCGGAACAAAGTGATACCTATGATCAAGGTTCAGTGGGATCGCAGGGGTGTCGAGGAGGGTACGTGGGAGACGGAGCGGCATATGGTGCAGCACTACCCGGAACTATTCTCTGGTATGTGTTTATGTTTAGTTTCTATTTGGGGTAAGTGCATGTGATTTCGAGGACGAAATCTTATAAGTAGGGGAGTATTGTGATATCCCCGAAATGGTTAATTGCATTTGGGCATTAATTACGATTATTATGATTAATTATGTGGTAATTAATTATGTGTTGGAATTTATTTACCTTATGGAAATGCATGGTCATGTGGATAGGGTGACCCGGGGTTGCATTTCAGGGTGCATGTGGTGCATGTTGGGTAAATATTATGGGAAGCATGATTTATTTGCCATTGGTAGCAATTAATTGGAAATCATGTATTTAATTGATATTTTGATGCATTTGGTTTAATGCTTGGGAAAATATCATGTTGGGGTGTTTTATACACCATGGAATATTTTGGGTTTACATTTTAATAAACTCACCTTTTATACCCAACCACACCTCATCCACTCTCACTTTAACTTTACCAAAATCAACTTCCAACAAACCCTTCCCTTCCATTTTCGTCCTTGAGCTTTGGGGTGAAGAGAAACCTTTCAAAAATCTTGTTTTGTGGAGATTGTTGGGTGATTTGAGGTCCCCAAGAGGTATGGATACCTCATGGTTAATTTTGTAAAGTTTTGTTTAAGTTTGAGTTGGTTTTGAAAGGTTTTGAAATGGGTTTGAGTTGGGTTATTGTGGTTTTGTTTGGATGTTGGATTTATGGTTGTTTTAAGGTGTATTTTGGTGGTTTAAGTTGTTATTTATGTTATTGATTGATTGTATAAATGTTGGAATGGGTTGGAATGGTTTTGAGGTGCAAAAATGGAGTTTTTTTTCGGGTAACAGGGGTTGGCGATCGATCGCCCATTCCAGGTGATCGATCGCGCCCAGGCAGTGGGCTTTTCAAGCATTTGGCGATCGATCGCCACTCTTGGGCGATCGATCGGCGGGACTGGCGATCGATCGCGCCAGGGGTGGCGATCGATCGTCGAAGGGTGAAAAATGTTGGTCTCGGACAGTGAGGTTTGGCGATCGATCGCCGTGATGGGCGATCGATCGCGAAGGCCAAAATATGGTATTTTTGGATTTTTTTGTAGGATTTTTGGTATCGGACTATTATTGGGTTCTAATATTGATTTGTGTGAATGTGTAGACCCATCCCAGGTGGCAACACAACCAAGGCATTGAAGTCCTACCATATCCTACATTTTGGAAAGGTACGTAGTGGACGTACGGGCACCCCAACGGTACATGTATCTTATATACTTATTGTTTATGCATTGTGGATGCAAGTATATATGTGGTATTGCATAGTGGATGCAAATACATGTTATGCATGATGTTTATAGATGCATATGATTATTGGTGCATATCCCATGAGTCGTGGTCATCCTTTGATGATTTTAATGCTTGCCGCTATTTGGTTTGGTTCCGCTAAATGTGAAGCAAGGGGTGGGAGCGCCGCATGTCACATTTGAGCGTGGTTATCATATAGGGCGAGGAAAGTGTATTTGCCGCTCAATGAGAGGCGAGGGGTGGGAGTCCCGCAGTCCATTGAAGCGAGGTTATCCTATGCCGCCTATATGTAAATAAGCGAGGGGCATTAAAATACATTGTGATGGACAAACTAGGGATTGGTGATCAGTATTTGGTATTGATGAAATGGTATATGTTCATGACATGTTTAGACCATTTAAAAATAATCTATTGATTATACTCATGAGTTATGGTACAGGGACAACCAAACGGGAAGCGTTTGAAATGCATGGGGAAAACAGGAAGTGTTTTATTATGATTATGCATTTACGCTTTATCTTCATATTGTGTTGAATATGAATGATTATTATTGCTCATGTTTGGGGGTTGTCCTTGTAGGTACACGTTTGGCATGATAGAAGGGCTAGACGGGTTGAGATGGTGAGCTTTTGAGGATGCTTTTGAGACTATGAAGGACAGGATTATTTGGATAATATCTACTCTAGGAGTAGTATAAAACTATAATTGAACATTCATTGATTGGAATGTAATTAATCCTTTTGGTAGTCCTTATTTTTTTTTGGCATGTAATGCTTAAGCTCATAAACTCAACACGTTCTTTTACACTCTGATCATTATATTAGCTCTATTATGCCTTGATTCCGCACTTAAGGATTAGGGTCCTTACAATTATGAGTTATTAATTATGAATAGCGTACAATTCACTGGACCCCGGGACTAAGGCAAGATTTGGTTCGGACTACGGAACTATAAGGTACGTAAAATTTATGTGTAACTAGCACCAAAATTGTATACATATTATAGTATCATACACTCCTAAAATTTCAGTGTAGTGTCGGACACTTCTCTCCTCGGACACGTGTCTGACACTTCACGTGGTGTGTCCTTAATTTTTTTAAAAACTAAAATCAGACACCAGTACGTATACTCTCCCCAAAATTGGACACGGGTATCAGACACGGCCGATGGGCACGCCTGACTCAGAACGAACATTTTTCAGGGTTAATTGTACAATCTACAAAGTTTTGGCTAACATGCATTTAATATTAGTATGTGTGATATTATGATTATTTCAGTGACATGCATTTATTTAAATTTTTTTTTAATCTGGTAAAATATTTTTAGTGTTATCTTTTTTTTTGGACGTGTTTGTTAAATTTTAAGTTAATTGAAGTAATATGTATTTGGTGTTAGTATGAGTGATACTATGATGATTCCAGTGACATGCATTTATTTATATGCTTCTTGAATTTCGTAAGAATATTTTTGTTGCTTTTACAAGGTTTTAGAATTTAAAAATGTGAATTTTAGTATTTTGTAATACAATACATGTATAATATATATAAATGTACAGGCGTGTCACAACCGTGTCGTATCTTAAAAATTTTGAAAATCGGTGTCGTCTATCCATGTCGTGTCATGTAAGTGTCGTCGTGTCAGTGTCCGTGCATCATAGAAATTAATACTAATTAATGAGGCACTTCCATTCAGTCTGAATAGGAAGCGGGAACGAGAAAGGGGCTGCTCAAACGTGTTATTTTGAAAATTATTTCCATAAATTGATGGAACAATTGGATTACCCATTAGATTAAGTGGTTGGATCTGGAAGAAATTGAAAATCAAAGGTCTGATGTCCGATAAATCGACAATTGAAGAATAGACCAAAAGGATTTTTTGTAGGCACTAAAGCTGGACATTTAATTACGGCATCTGTTCTGGCACCATCTCGATGTCGGCAAGCATGGGCAAATTGCAGGCTAGTTTTAAGTAAATTTGGTGAGAGATATTTACAAATTTTCTATTAGTTTTAGTTTTCCTAATTAGCAGTGGAACCCATGTCATTGTCTTTGACTCCATCCGAGCCTTGTTACACAAGACATGATTCCTCCATCACCAGGTGTTGCAAGCCTGTTTTTTTCAATGGAACATGAGCTTGTTGGATGTTGGAAACTGGAGGGGAAGATGATATAGTTTTTCGTGGTTTTTGTTTATTTTTAGGGTATATTAGTAATTTGTGTTAACATCAAGTAATTAGCTTGACTAAATGACTCTAGTTATAGTTTATCCAAAACTATAGTTAACTTGATTGGAAAAACTGGGTTTTTACAGTGTGCGTTTGCGTCACTTTAAGACGCACTAAGTTTTAATAAGTCGTGCACTAAGTTTCACTAAGTGGCACACTATTGTTAAATCTTCTTAATTCTTCGACTTTTTTGGGCTCGGGTGAATTTTCATGGTTTCCTAGGATTCGGGATGGTATAAAATTCTATCAGACCGTAACTTGATATTTAATACACACTATTTTGTAATGACTTCATGAATAGACATAATAATATATGAAATATTCAAATAGTTGATAAAAGAAAGTGCGGCAAAATCTGTGATTTTGTAACATTTTGAGGGAGACAATAATACAATTTTGAAATCATGAGTTTTTTTAGTATGGAAATTAATAGAATGAGCTTTATAGACGAAACTTTTATTTTTATTGAGTTAATGTAATTGTTTAGGAATAATATATGATATGGTCCCTCTTGTTTGCACTCATTCCCGATTTTTAGTCCATATTATTTGCACTAACCCGATTTAGTCCCTTTAATTTTCTAATTTGTCACAATTCAGTCCTAAATGTTAAATGTACCGTTAAAACTAGGTTTTTTTTAAAAATAATAAAAAAATATTTTCAAAAATACTTCGAAAATACAAATGTTGCAAATATACCCTAAATAATATATACGTGCATATATATAAATATTATTATTATTATTATGATTATTATTATTAGGGCAATTCTTAAATCTTTAAAGGCAATCTAAAATTGATCATAAGTCTCTGTGTAAGAAAATTTTTGATGTCAGTCCACATATCATAAATTACATTAGTTCTAACTCCTTATTCACCTAGAATTACTAAAATACCCTCGCTTTCTCATACGTAAAGTTTGTATGAAACATATATAATTTTGGTATTCAATATACATAAAATTAGTATGAAACCTATACAACTTCAGTGCTAAGTATACATAAAATTGGTATGAAACCTATAATAATTTTGGTACTAAATATACATAAAATTGATAAGAAACATACATGGTAAGAAAAAATTGATAACAGCCACCCAATCCCAACGAGTGGGCGGCTGCTACATGATTTAAGGGCTATGAAACTCATTTTATACCAAATAATAATATAATATTAATTATGTAAAATTATTATAATAAATTAATATTATTAGTTATAGTATATTATAATATATTAATTATGTTATATTATTAATTTAATAAATAATATTTATTATATTAGTTATAACATATATATATATATAAATAACATAAAATATTAATTTATTATAATAATTTTAAATAATTAATATTATACTATTATCTGGTATAAAAATGAGTTTCCAAAATATTATGTAGCGGCCCTTAAATCATTTAGCAGCAGTCTACCAGTGATGAAGAGTAATTGCCGCTGTCATGGCGTAGCGATGATAGAATACTTGCCGTTGTCATACCGTAGCGATGAGAGAATATTTGTCGCTAATATGTAGAAGCGAAGAACACGCCGCTGTCATATTATAGCCATGGTTATTATTTGTCGCAGGTTCTAAGCGAGGGGTATTATTGTCACTGTCATGTTAACGCGAGGGATATTATGTCACTGATATAATAAGACTTGGGAATTGGATATTGGTATTGATTGAATGAATGCATGTCATGACATACATTATTGGCATTATAATCTATTGATTATGCTTGTGGTACAGGGACAACCAAAGGGAGCTTTTAAGTGCATATATTACAGGAAGTGATTTGTATTTACGGTTACACATTTTATATCATAATCTTGTTGGCATGATTATGATTATTATATGCTCATGGTTTGGGGGGTTGTTCATGTAGGTACATTTTGGCATGAAGGGCTAAGGAGTGGGTTGATGCAGTGAGCTGGTGAGGAGTGCTATTGGTATAGGATGACAGGATTCTTTTGTATAGTCTCTACTCTAGGAGTAGTGTAAAGCTATAGGATTAACATTCATTCAGCTGGGAATGTATTTACCTTTTTGGAACTTTATTTTGGCACTGTAACCCTAATAGCTCAAGGCATCAACATGAACTTTATACTCTGATATAGCATGCTTAGCTCAAGGTCCTTACATTAGTGGTATCATAGCAGTGGTTAGAGAACCCGGGAATGAGTGAAGGGTAGCCTTAGCAAACTTGTTGGCTAGCTATTCACTTATGAGCATGTTTATGCATGTGGTGCATATGGGTGTATATAATTGTCATACTAACATGCTTATTGTTATTCATGTTATCTAACGGTGTAACATATGTATTGTTTCTGGTATTGTTGTTAACCCTTGTATTACATCATGGCAGCCAGAAATGTGGAACACCTAAATGAAGAGGTAGGTGATGTGGGGAGTGTGAATGCTAGTATCGCACAGACTAATCCCCTACCACCACCGGCTGTGGGTGTTGAACCTATTGCACAACCATTATTGCCTGGTGAATTGAGTCTAACCCAATTCTTGACCATCCACCTGGATTTGAGGGGACTGAGTCAGGGGAAGAAGCAGAGGCATGGCTGGAGAGGATTGAGCAGATCTTTGTGTCTGCACCCTGTGCTAGGACTGCTTGGCTAAGGTTAGCGGAATTTTAGTTGGCAAAGAAGTCTTCCATGTGGTGGAAGACGACAATGATGGAGTTTAGGGCTCAATGGATGTTGGTGGACTGGACTTTATTTAGGACCCGGTTTCTGAACCGGTACTTTCCTGCGGCTGCTAGGCAGATGAAAGAGGATGAGTTCACCAACTTGCAGCAAGGCAATATGACTGTCTCGGACTATGCCATGCATTACTCATCGCTGTTGAGGTATGTCCCTCATATCGCTACCAATGGACATGCCAAGATGAGACACTTCTTAAAAGGCTTGAGGCCGGAACTGTTTGATCGGGTTATCTCCAACAACCCAAGTTTTTTTGACGATGCTCTCACAAGAGCAGAATTAGCAGCGATTGGAGTTGGTGCTTATACTGATGATGTACCCCCACAAGTTCCATCTCAAAGATCTTCATATGATAATCTGAGGCCTCGAGGAGTATCTTTTAAATACGTTGGAACTTCATCTTCTTCCTGATTTAGTGGGAAGCGGCCAGATAGTCGGAAACAAGGGGACCAGAGGGGCAGTGCATCCACCATTGGAGGACCAACTCAAGCAAGTAGGATTGGAGAAGTGAAATGTCATTTCTGTGGAGGACCACACGTGATGCGTGATTGTACGGCTTGTTACAAATGTGGCAAGATGGGCCACATTACTCAGTTTTGTCAGAATCGTGATGGACAGGTAGATCTCAGGGAAGGCAGGGGGAGATTTACTAGTGGGACAGTGTAGCAGAGGCAACCAATGGTGCCTCGACAGTTGGGAGGTCAGGCGATGGGGTCACCTCAGGGACAGGTTTATGCACTGACTAGGGAGCAGGACGAGGCAGTTCCAGTGGAGGTGATTGCTGGTACGTGCCTTTTATTTACATATTCCGCTTTTATTTTGATAGACAGAAGTGCTTCGCACTCCTTTGTGTCTGCGGATTTTGTGGAGAGTATGTGCACGTCTCTGTTAACCACGCCTCTTTTGATCTCGACACACACTGGAAAGAATGTTATCGCTGACCGGTTTCTTGCTGACTGCCTCATTTTTTTTAGGGCAATGAGTTGAAGACGGACTTGATTTTTTTGGGTATGTCAGATTTCGATTGCATTGTGGGCATTGATATACTGAACAGATATCAAGCAGTGGTTGATTGCCGGCATAGAATGGTTCGTTTCCAATCTGATCAGAGGTTTCAGTGGACTTTCTATGGGAACAATTCTCGTGCGAAGATTCCGTTGATATCGGCTGTTAAAATGTCACGGTTATTGGAACGTGACATGTGGGTTATCTTATCTATGTAGTTAACATGGCGGAAAAGAATAAGGAATTGAGGATTGAGGAGATACCCGTGGTTGTGGAGTTTATGGACGTGTTTCCGTAGGAAATTCCGTTCCCGACGACTAGAGAGGTCAAGTTTGGGATTGAGTTGTTACCGGGAACGTCCACTATTTCTCGTGCCCCTTATAGGATGGCACCGACGGAGTTAAGAGAATTGAAGGAGCAGTTACAGGAACTCCTTGATAAGGGATACATAATCCCTAGCGTATCGCATTGGGGCGCACCGGTTCTTTTCGTAAAGAAGAAGGATGGTTCGATGCGTTTGTGCAGCGATTACAGGCAAGGCAACGGTAAAGAATAAGTATCCTCTTCCATGGATTGACGATTTGTTTGATTAGTTACAGGGCATGAAGCTGTATAGGAAGATTGATTTGAGGTCTGGGTACCATCAGATTCGGGTCAGAGAGGAGGATGTCCAGAAGACAGCATTTTGGACTCGATATGGACATTACGAGTTCTTGCTTATGCCGTTCGGAGTGACAAAAGCACCGGCTGTCTGTATGAGTCTGATGAATCGGGTATTCCAACCATTTTGACCAGTTCGTCATAGTGTTCATTGACGACATCCTTATCTATTCTCGGAGTGAGGAGGAGCACGCAAAACACTTGCGGATAGTGCTCCAGATCCTCAGAGACAATCAGTTGTTTGCCAAGCTCAGCAAATGTGAATTCTGGTTGAATAGTGTGGTATTTCTGGGCATGTCATCTCTTGTGAGGGGATAACAGTGGATCCCAGGAATGTAGAGGCAGTGATGGAGTGGTCTGCACCCACTTCTGTGCCCGAGATACGGAGATTCCTTGGTTTAGCTGGCTATTACCGACGTTTTGTCGTGGCATTCTCAAAGATTGCTAAGCCTTTGACACAATTGACTCAAAAGGGGGTACCATTCTATTGGTCTAAGGCTTGTGAGCAGAGCTTCCAAGAGCTGAAGCACCAGTTGACAACAGCCCCTATGTTGGTAATTCCCACGGAGAACAAGAGGTTTGTTCTATATACTTATGCATCACTACAGGGCTTGGGATGTGTACTGATGCACGACAAGCATGTGGTAGCTTATGCATCGAGGCAGTTGAAGCCGCATGAGACCAGATATCCAGTCCATGACTTGGAGTTGGCTATCATTTTTGCCTTGAAGATTTGGTGGCATTACTTGTATGGCACGTCATTTACCATCTTTACGGACCACAAGAGCCTGAAACTTCTATTTACTCAGGCGGAACTGAACATGAGGCAGAGGAGATGGATGGACTTACTCAAGGACTATGATTGTGAAATAGAGTACCATCCTGGAAAGGCGAACTTGACAGCAGACGTCTTGAGGCGGAAGGTGAAGTGTACTGCTGAGGACATCATGCATCTATCGGCTATGATGACTTCTTAATGTCATCTGGGCTATGACTTCGATGTGGATACATCACCGGTACGTGTATCAACTTTATTGGCAGAGCCGGATATTTATGAGAATATCAGGAGAGCCCAGAAGGCAGATGATGAGATTCAGAGATGGTTATCATTAGTATATCTTAGGCAGCCATCGAAGTTCAGAAAGGCTGAAGATGGTTCTTTGAGACTTGATAACCGTTGGGTAGTTCCGAGTACGCCGGAGTTGCGTAGAGGGATCTTACAGCGAGCTCATAGCAGCAGGCTTAGTATCCACCCAGGAGGGAGGAAGATGTACAAAGATCTATATGATCAATTTGAAACGAGATGTGATAGCATTCGTTAAGAGATGCTTGATCTGTCAACAGGTGAAGGCAGAAAGGCAGAGGTCTGGTGGTGAGCTAAGGAGCTTGGAAATACCTGAATGGAAGTGAGAACACAAAACATGGACTTCGTGACCCACTTGCCGAGGACTGCTTCACGAGTTGATGCGATCTGGGTGATCGTGGATAGGCTGAAGAAGGTAGCTCACTTTATTCCGTATAGTATGACATACACACTTGATGATGGCTCAGTTGTATGTTCGGGATGTAGTGAGACTGCACGGGATTCCAGTTTCTATCGTGTCTGACCGAGATCCACGGTTTACATCTCATTGTTGGGGAGGTCTTCAGTCAGCTTTGGGCACTGAGGTGAGATTGAGCACGACATATCATCCCCAAACGGATGGCCATACCGAGCGTACTATACAGACGCTTGAGGACAAGTTACGGGCATGTGTGTTGGAGTTTGATACTTTGTGGCAGGATTCATTGGCCTTGGTAGAATTCTCATACAATAATAGCTATCAGGCGAGCATTCTAATGGCTCCATTTGAGGCTCTATATGGTCGATGTTGCAGGTCACCATTGTACTGGGATGACTTGACTGGTAAATCGGTCGGAGGACCCGAATTGATTCGGGAATGGAGGAAAAGATAAAGGTTATCCGACAAAAGATGAATGCAGCCCAGGATAGGAAGGCAGCCTATGCGAATAAACGGCGCCGACCGTTGGAATTCCAATTGAGAGATAAGGTTTTTTTGAAGATCTCACCTTTTAGAGGTGTAGTACGGTTTGGCATGCGCGAGAAATTATCTCCGAGTTATGTTGGGCCGTTTGAAATCTTGCAGCGCATTGGTACTTTGTCTTACCATCTGGCTTTACCACTGTCATTGTCTGGTATTCATGACGTGTTCCATGTGTCTATGTTGCGAAAATATGAGCCGGATCCGTCACATGTATTGCAGCCTTCAGAGGTGCAGCTAGATTTTGATGTGTCCTACGTGGAACGGCCAGTCAGGATTCTGGATAGAACTGATCGCAGACTTCGGAACAAGGTGATACCGATGGTCAAGGTTCAGTGGGATCGCAGGGGTGTCGAGGAGGCCACGTGGGAGACGGGGCGGCATATGGTGCAACACTACCCTGAACTGTTTTCTGGTATGTGATTTATGTTTTGTTTCGGATTGGTAAGTGCATGCGATTTCGAGGACGAAATCTTATAAGTAGGGGAGTATTGTGATATCCTTGAAATAATTATGTGCATTTGGGCATTAATTATGTTATGTGATAATTATGGTGTTAATTAATTTAGTGTTGAATTAATTATTATGGTGAAATGCTTAGTCATGCGCTGGGCGTGACCTGGTAATGCATTTCAGGGTCCATGAGGCACATGTTGGTAAATAGGGTGTTGGAAAGGTTTATTTGGGGTGGGTGTTAATTATTTTGGTAAAGAATGTGTAATTGAGGTTATGGTGCATTTTTGGAAAATTCTTTTAAAATATCATGTAGGGATATTTTATACGTCATGCTAAATACCGGGACATGTTTTAATTAACCCCTATACCCATTACCCCCCATTTTACACTCCAATCACTCCCATATCTCATATCACTCCCAAACCCTTCCCAAAAACCCCCAAACCCGTTGAGCAAGAGGAGGAGAAGAGGAGAGGAACTTTGAGGCTTTCTTTGTTGATTCCTTGCTAGATTTTGAAGCTTCAAGTGGTATGGATTCCTTCTAAAATGGTTTTATTATGTTTGGTGTTGAAATGGGTTTGTATTTTGGGTATATGTTGTATTTGGTTGGGTGTTGGATTTTGGTGTTATTAAAGTTTATATTGATGGTTTATGGTGTTTTGATGTTGTTGGTTTATTGGTATTTGAGTTGGTATGGATTGGGGAAAGTTTAAGGTGTAAAAATGGTGAATTTTTGAGTTGCAGGTCGCGGCGATCGATCACCTGTTTTTGGCGATCGATCGCGCGCAAACAGTAGCAGAAGCCTTTGGCGATCGATCGCCAAGTTTGGGCGATCGATCGGTGAGTCTCGCGATCGATCGCGACAAACTTGGCAATCGATCGCCGAAGACAGATTTTTGTTGGCTTTGGCAGTGTGATCTCGCGATCGATCGGGGATTTATAGCGATCGATCGCGAGTCACCAAAAATGGGGATTTTGGCTATTTTTGTGGGATTTTTGGTATTTGACTATTATTGGCTTCTAATATTGGTTTGTGTGATTGTGTAGAACCATCCCATGTAGCAACACAATCAAGGAGATAAAGTTCTACATCATCTCCACTTTTGGAACAAAGGTACGTAGTGAGACATACGGGCATCGGACAGTAAAACGTATTTTTACGTATTGGATTATGCATTTTGGTTGCATATATTTGTTGGGCTATGCATTATGGTTGCATACATACATTGGTTATGCATTATGATTGCATACATGAGTTTGGTTATGCATTATGGTTGCATACATGAATTTGGTTATGCATTATGATTGCATACACTCATTGGATGCATTGGTGCATGTAAGGACCCCAATCCTTTAACCCATTATTTTTGTATTAAATCATGCATTCAGTGTATACAATCATATATCAGGGGAATTAGATTACATGCAATCATGGCATCACATACCATCTATAAAAATTTCTTGCATTTTCCATTCAATTTACCGGTTTTCCCCAAACCAAGTCCACGTACACAACATGCGTCCTTATAATACACTAACATGTCTTCAATTCATTTAGCAATTCCTAAATAATTGCATGCAACATTAAATGAAAAGAGAAAGGTCATTGCCTTCTTTATACAACACATATACACATAATAGTGCTCACATGCGAGCATCAAATAAGCGTGTGTATATCTAAAGTATAAAATACCATGCAAGATATCAGCTCCAATACATCGATCCTGGAAGTACCTCCAATCTACAGCTCGATCTCAACTCCGGAGCTACACTTGTACCTGTTCCACCTGCCCCAACAGAGACAGCCCCCACACGGGGTGAGCATACAAATACCACCAAACCGATAATCACAATAATACAATTCATAATTTACAAAAATGTAAATGCTATGAAATATAAAAGATGCTCCCTGGATGGTATCATCCTCATCCGGGATTCCCTGTACTGTCCCTGTTCTCAAAACAACCAAAACCATCAAATTCCCAATAGCCAGTTAATCATTACATTAATTAATTAAGTATGTGTTCCCAATTACCAGTTTGCAATATTAATAGAATCCAAATCAAATATGAACGGCTAATAGATATCCCACGTATCTAAACATTAAAGCCATAATTCAATTACCACGTAAGCCATAGTTCAATTACCACTCACGCTCAACAGCGGCGGCATCCTAATCGATGTTCGCTCCGTAGCGACGACATCCTAAATATTGCTCGCTCCATAGCGGCACCATACATTTCATAATGTGCATCGATTCGTCACAATCATATTATGTCATGCACCACAATTGCAATAATTTATTAAAGCTATGCTCGTACTGTAAGGAATCCAACACTCAAGTGCGAAGCGGAAATTAAAACTATGGATTCCTAACCGATGACCTATACAGAGTATTCATATCGGAATGATTAAAAGAGTCTCACCCTTGTAGCGTGTTTGAAGCAGATTCCACGTTGTAGCACCACGAGTCACAAACAAAAGTTTGCACATTTGTCTCTACGGTATCCACACGATCAAATCGAAAGGGTGTTCGAGAACAAGTTGCTAGACTTGTTCTTAAACTAATCAAAACCACACGGTTACAATAACCGGACGGCGGCGGCCGTGAAGATCAAGGCGGCGGTGGCCGAGAGCTTCGAATGAGGCGGCGGCCATGGCTATTAGGTTTAGGTTATAAGAATTGTCTGATTCTTTTTTCAACTAATCACTTATTATATCTCCAACATATGGATTAATTAAAGACTTTTAAATCCATTTGTCCCATAACCAATATTTAATTAAATCCACATGTATATATAATATATAATTAAGACTCTTCTTAATTAAATTAATTCATCCAATGAATATTATCTCCCTTTATCGATTTAATCTTTTGTGTGACCCGATAGGATCTTGTAATGTTGGCAGTGACATAAAATCTAATTTTATGTTACAAGCAATGAGCGGTATCTAGCAACACATCAAGGCTACCCAAATTACAAGAATGTCATTGACTCGACATAACCTACGAACTGCGATAATATTAACCATGTAACTTAATCCCTTTGTCCAATGTGTTTAGATTGAACACGAGTCATGGAATAGTCATACTCGTATATTCAATATTTATTTCTTGATCCCCAAGTAGAACTAGAATAAACGAATAAGCTCGATATCACATATCGACTCATTCGAGCATGGCCATGCATTTTAGTCTTACTTGATCAAGGGCCCAAACACTTCTCATGTTATATAGGAGGGACAAATCCTATCTTGATCAATCAACATCCCTCTACATAATTCGTAGTGTATCTAATATTTGCCTTTATAGTTTACCCTGTTACAGGTAACGTTTGACAATATTAAGATACATAACTCCTTATGTTGGGATCTCTGATGATCTCAAGTCGTAAGGATTACATACATTATTATCACTATGAGAATTGCTTATGACACTCATATAACTATCCATGTAGCATTCTCATGGTGGGTCTGTCCAGTACATTGTTCTCTAACATGTACCCATGTGTTGATTTGATATCTCATATCCATGAACAATTCATCAATCAAAACATACTAGTCTCAATGCATTATCATTATCCCGATTCATGATAATACTTGACTAGGGATAATCTTTAAGAACAATACAATATTATTCTAAGGAGATTAACTTATATATCAATTCATATTGCATAGATATTCGAATAAGATATAATAATGACTTGCCATTTATAAAATCATAATACAGTGTATGTCATAAACAATCATCTAATGACTTGTCTTAGGGCATATCCCAACAAATCTCCCACTTGCACTAAGACCAATCGGACATATACTTAATGCCTAGAGATCTAGTATGACGATCATGCTTCTGCTGTGACAGTGGCTTTGTCAATGGGTCAGATACATTATCATCTGTTGGTACTTTGCATATTTTAACATCTCCTCTTTCAACGATTTCTCAAATGAAATGAAAGCGCCAAAGTATGTGCTTGGATCTTTGGTGAGATCTAGGTTCCTTAGCCAATGCGATGGCTTCATTGTTGTCACAATAGAGTTCAATCGGATCTAGTATGCTAGGCATCACCCCAAGTTCAGAAATGAACTTCTTGATCCAAACAGCTTCCTTTGCTGCATCTGAGGCAGCAATATACTCAGCTTCAATTGTAGAATCGGCTACTGTCTCTTGCTTTGAACTCTTCCAGCTCACAGCACCTCCATTTAGGCAAAACACATATCCTGATTGCGATCGGAAATCATCTTTGTCAGTTTGGAAGCTTGCATCAGTGTAACCTATTACATTGAGCTCTTCCTCATCTCCATAAATCAAGAATGTATCCTTAGTTCTTCTCAAGTACTTCAGGATATTCTTGACTGCAATCCAGTGATTTTCACCTGGATCTACTTGATATCTTGTGATGCCCCAAATAATTATATGCAATTTGGACATTAATTATGTTTATGTGATTAATTATGGTGATATTTGATTTACGTGTTGGGGTTGCATTTCAGGGTGCATGTTATGCATGCTGGGAAATGGGGTGTTAACATGATTAAATTGTATTGGTTGTTAATTATTTGGAAATATGGATTTAGTGGAAGTTGGTGCATTTTTGTAAAATGCTTTTAAAATACCATGTTGGGGTATTTTATACATCATGATATTTAGTGGGGTGCAAATTTAATTAACAACTCTCAAAACCCCCACTATACCCTTTTATCTCACTTTAACCCTCACTTTATCAAATCCCCATCACACTCTCAAACCCTACCATTTTTTCCTCTCATTTTCGAGTTGAGCTTCAAGGTGGAAGAGGAGTTCTTGCAAAAACTTTATTCTTGTGATTCTTGGTAAGATTCGAAGCCTAGGAAGGATATATATCATTCCTTGTTGTTTTTATGTGGTTTATTTTGATTTTGGGTTGAGGTTTGAGTTTGTAAATGGGTTTGTTTTGGGATGGTATGATTTTTGGTTGGGTGTAAGATTTTGAGGTTGTTGGTATATGTGTATTGAAGGTTTAAAGTGTTTTAATGTTTTTGAGTTGTTGGTATAAGTGTTGTTGAGGTTGGTGAAGGTTTTAATGTGCAAAATGGTGAAAATCGCTGCCACTGGTTGTGGCGATCGATCGCTACAAAAGCAGCGATCGATCGCCGAGAGACAGTGGGCAAAACGAGTGTGGGCGATCGATCGCCTCAAATGGCGCGATCGATCGCCGATGGCCAGTAGCGATTTGCACAGCAGGCGATCGATCGCCTCAAATGAAGCGATCGATCGCCGCGAAGCGAACAATCAGGCGATCGATCGCCATGTTTTAAGCGATCGATCGCCACTGCTTAAAAGTTGGAAAATGATGAATTTTGATGAATTTTTGGTTCTTGGCTATAATTGGCTTCCAATATTGATTTGTGTGGTTGTGTAGAACCATCCCAGGTACCAACAACGTCAAGGAGATAAAGTTATTCAACTTCTCCACTTTTGAGACTAAGGTACATAGTGAGACATACGGGCATCGGACGGTAAAACGTGTTACGCTTTTGATTATGTATATCATGGATAGTGAGTCCTTACATGTGATGGAATATGTGAAATGATAGTGTTATATCGTGATAATGGAATCAACTATTGCGTTTGATTATTGTGTGAGAATTGATGAATGTTCCGGTAGCTGTTATCTCCGAGCGAGAGAGGTACTTGCCGCTGTCATATGAAGCAATGGTAATATGATATTTGCCGCTGTCATGTCGAAGCAATGTACATGCCGTTGTCATTGTCGAAGCGAGGGATATCATATGATGCCGCTCTATGTCGAAGCGAGGGGTTCTAAAATTCCGCTGTTGTATCAGGACCGGAACAGTCACATTTCTAGTTATTAATGTGGAATATTGTGGTTATAACTGGAACGTGGTATCGATCATTATATTGTGAACTAATGACTTTGTGCATGAGTTTATGAAACAGGAACAACAATGAAAATGTGCTATTGTGTAAATCAGGGAGCATATATATATATATATATATATATATATATATATATATATATATATATCTCATGCAACTATTTATGTTATGTGTTCGGATTTTTGTTGAATAGTGATGTATATGCTCATGGTGAGTTGTTCCTGTAGGTACATCTTTGGATTTGGAGGGCTATGGGCCGGGTTGAGGCAGTGAGCTTCGAGGAGCATTGTGAATTAGGATTCAGGATTTTGTATAGTCTCTACTCTAGGAGTAGTATAAATATATAGCGTTAACATTCTTCATTGGGAATGTAATTAATTAACTTTTGAAGTTTTATTTTTGGCCTGTAATCCTATTAGCTCAAGGCTACAACCGAAACCATAACTTATCTTTTAATGCATGTTTAGCCCTATTTACTTGTTAATTACACGGTTAAGGTAGAGAGGCCTTACATATCTGCTCGTCATGCTCAAAGCATACGAGACATCGGGACGAGTACATATCATGGCATACATGATAGATCCAATAGCTGACGCATATGGAATCTTACTCATGCGTTGTCTCTCATCTGGTGTTGAAGGACACTGATCCTTCGAGAGATGTATCCCATGTGTCATAGGCACGAATCCTTTCTTTGATTCTTGCATGCTAAACCGTTTTAGCACTTTGTGTGATATCCCCGAAATGATTAATTGCAATTTAGGCATTAATTGTGTTTATATGATTAATTATGATGGTAATTAATCGATTATGTGCTGGTTTTATTTAATGTGTGGAAATGCATGGTCACATAGAAAGGATGACCCAGGAGTGCATTTCAGGGTGCATGTTGTGCATGTTGGGGAAAAATTTGTTATTAGCATGATTTATTTGCCTTGGTTAGCAATTAATTGGAAATCATGAGTTTAATTGATATTTGGTGCATTTTGGATTAATGCTTTTAAAAATATCATGTTGGGGTGTTTTATACACCATGGGATGGTAGAATGCATTTTAATTAATTAACCCACTTTATTACCCCAAACCCCCCACCATACATTTCACTATCACTTTTCAACTTTCCCAAAATTACACCACCCAAACCCTCATTTCCCTCATTTTCGAGTTGGTGCTTAAGGGTGGAGAGAAACCCTTCCAAAAATCTTGTTTTGTGGAGTTTATTGGGAGACTTGAGATCCCCAAGAGGTATGGATACCTCATTATTGGTTTTGAAGTATTTTATTTGAGTTTGAAATGGTTTGAAGGGTTTTGAAATGGGTTTGTGTGAGTTGGTGTTATTTTTGGGTGAGTGTTAGATTTATGGTTGTATGATGTTGTTTATGGAAGATTTGTAGTGATTTGGTATGGTTGGTGTTTGATTATATGAGTTTGTTTGGGTTGGGGAAGGAGATGGGTGAATAGTGCCCAAAAATCGGATGTGCAGAGCTCGGCGATCGATCGGCGTCACCAGCGATCGATCGCGAGTTGCAGGACTGGAGGCAGTGGCCTTCAGCGATCGATCGCGAGTTTGGCGCGATCGATCGGCGAGGTCGCGATCGATCGGCGCAAACTCAGCGATCGATCGCGGATTGAATTTTTTTGTTGGGCGAGGCAGTGAGGTCTCGCGATCGATCGGGGCTATATGGCGATCGATCGCGAGACACCAAAATTGATGTTTTTGGATATTTTTGTAGGATTTTTGGTATTGGACTATTATTGGGTTCTAATATTGATTTGTGTGAATGTGTAGAACCATCCCAGGTGGCAACACAGCCAAGGAACTGAAGTCCTACCATATCCTACTTTTGGAAAGGTACGTAGAGGACGTACGGGCACCCAACGGTACATGTATCTAATATACTCATTGTTTATGCATTGTGGATGCGAGTATATATGTGATTATGCATTGTGGATGCAAATACATGTTGAATTATGCATGATGATTGTAGATGCATATGATTATTGGTGCACATCCCATGAGTCGTGGTCATCCCTTGATGATTTTAATGCTTGCCGCTATTTGTTTTGGTTCCGCTAAATGTGAAGCGAGGGGTGGGAGCGCCGCATGTCAAATTTGAGCGTGGTTGTCATATAGGGCGAGGAAAGGATATTTGCCGCTCAATGTGAGGCGAGGGGTGGGAGTACCGCTTGTCCATTGAAGCGAGGTTATTCTATGCCGCCTATATGTAAATAAGCGAGGGGCATTAAAATACATTGTGATGGACAGACTAGGGAATGGTGACCGGTATTTGATATTGATGAGATGGTATTGTGTCATGACATGTCTAGACCATTAAAAATAATCTATTGATTATACTCATGAGTTATGGTACAGGGACAACCAAACTGGAAGCGTTTTGAAATGCATGGGAAAACAGGAAGTGTTTTAATTGTGTTTTATGCATTTACGCTTTATATTCATATTGTGTTGAATATGGATGATATTATTGCTCATGTTTGGGGGTTGTCCTTGTAGGTACACTTTTGGCATGATAGAAGGGCTAAGCGGTTAGGTGGTGAGCTTGTGGAGAATTCTTTTGACCCAGGCAGGACAGGATTATTATGTATAGTGTCTACTCTAGGAGTAGTGTAAAACTATAGTTGATAACATTCTTTTGATGGGGAATGTAATTAATCCATTGATAGTCCTCATTTTGGCATGTAATTATTAAAGCTCATAGACTCAACACGATTAATTCACTCTGATCATTTATATTAGCTCTATTTATGCCTTTGATCCGCACTTAAGAATTAGGGTCCTTACACTTTGTCTATGTATGTACTTTGACTTAGGCCAAGTAATCTTCTTGATCTATCTCTATAGATCTTGATACCTAATACATAGGTGGCTTCACCCAAGTCTTTCATAGAAAAACAATTCCCTAGCCAAATCTTTACAGATTGTAAGGCAGGGATATCATTCCCAATTAGAAGTATGTCATCTACATACAATATTAGGAAGATAATTATGCTCCCACTGACCTTCTTGTAGACACAAGGTTCATCTACGTTTTTGATGAAACCAAACTCTTTGACTGCATCATCAAAACGAAGATTCCAACTCCGAGAAGCTTGCTTCAATCCATAAATGGATCGTTGTAGCTTGCATATCTTTCCAGCATCCTTTGGATCGACAAAACCCTCGGGCTGTGTCATGTACACATCCTCAAGCAGATTTCCATTAAGGAAAGCTGTTTTGACATCCATCTGCCAGATTTCATAATCATGAAATGCAGCTATTGCAAGTAAGATCCTAATGGATTTAACCATGGCAACTGGTGAAAAAGTTTCATCATATCAATTCCATGAATTTGTTTGAAACCTTTTGCTACCAGTCGACCTTTAAAGGTTTGTACATACCATCCATGTCGGTCTTCTTCTTGAAAATCCATTTGCACCCTATGGGTCTCACCCCTTCAGGTGGTTCAACCAAAGTCCATACTTGGTTTGCATACATGGATTCCATCTCAGATTTCATGGCCTCTTGCCATTTCACAGAATCAGTGCCCATTATAGCTTCTTGATAAGATGACGGCTCATCCTCATCAATAAGTAGTAAGTCACCTTGTTGAGTCACAAGAAAGCCATATCTCTGTGGCTCCCGGTGTTCTCTTACAGACCTACGATGTGCTTGTGTCTCTTGAGCAGGCACTTCATCCACAACAACTTGTGGTGACTGCTCTGTTTCCATCGCAATATCATGTTCAGTGTTTTCTTGTGGTTGAACTTCACTAAGTTCTATATGCCTCCCACTGGTTTTTCTAGAAATAATTTCTCTTTCAAGAAAGATACCAGTCCGAGCAACAACAACTTTGTTCTCGGTGGGATAATAGAAATAGTATCCTTTCGTTTCCTTAGGATACCCCACAAATAAACACTTATCAGATTTGGGTCCAAGTTTGTTAGAGGCGTGACGTCTCACGAAAGCCTCACAACCCCAAATCTTCATAAAAGACATACTAGGACGTTTCCCAGTCCATATCTCATATGGTGTCTTTTCCACTGATTTAGATGGAACACGGTTCAGTATGAATATTGTTGTTTCTAAAGCATGTCCCCAAAAGGATATCGGAAGATCTGCATGACTCATCATTGATCGAACCATGTCCAACAAGGTTCGATTCCTCCTTTCGGATACACCATTCCATTGTGGAGTATACGGAGGAGTGAGTTGTGGGACTATCCCACACTCCTTAGTCATGAAACTCTTGGCTTAGGTATTCACCTCCTCGATCTAAGCGAAGGTTTTTGATACTTTTACCAAGTTGGTTTTGTACTTCATTCTTGAAATCCTTGAACTTTTCAAAGGTTTCATGTTTATGTTTCATAAGATACACATACCCATATCTACTGAAGTCATCAGTAAATGTAACGAAGTATTGAAAACCACCTCTAGCATGTGTGCTTATTGGTCCACATACATCACTATGTATGAGACTCAATAAATCATTTGTCCTTTCAACATGTCCCTTGAAAGGAGCTTTAGTCATCTTGCCCATTAAATAAGATTCACATGTTTCATATGATTCAAAATCAAATGAATCCAATACTCCATCCTTATGAAGTTTTGATATGGATTCTCATTTATATGGCCCAAGCGACAATGCCAGAGATAAGTTGGATTAGAATCATTATTCTTAATCCTTTTAGTATTTATGTTATAGACAGGCATATCAAGATTTAATATATAAAGACCATTAATCATTTGTGCATTAGCATAAAACATATCATTTAAATAAATGGAGCAACAATTGTCCTTTATAATAAATGAAAATCAACACTTGTCCAAACAAGAAAAAGAAATAATGTTTTTAGTAATCGACGGCACAAAATAACAATCTTTTAAATCTAAAATTAAGTCAGAAGGCAAAGATAATGAATAATCTCTTATTGCTAATGCAGCAACTCTTGCTCCATTTCCAACTCGGAGATCAACCTCGCCTTTTGCCAACAACCTACTCCTTTTGAGATCCTGCACATTAACACAAATGTGAGAACCACATCCAGTATCTAATACCCATGATGAAGAAGTAGATAAATTGACTTCTATAACAAAAGTACCTGAAGTGGAAGTCACACTTCCCTTCGTCTTCTTAAGATCCTCCAGATAAACTTTGCAATTTCTTTTCCAATGTCCGGTCTCACCGCAATGGAAACAGTACCCCTCTTTTGCCACTCCTCCCTTTGGCTTTAGTGCAGAAGCATGTGGCTTAGACTTAACAAGGACTTTCTTGTTCTTCTTGTAGCCTTTACCTTTAGTCTTTCCTTTACTCTTATTCATAATAAGAACATTTGTAGGCTTAGACTTCTTGCTGTTAGCTTCAAAAGTTCTCAGCATGCCAAGCAACTGTGGTAGAGTCTTTTCAATTTCAATCATATTGTAATTCAAGACAAATTGACTGAAGATTTCAGGCAACGATTGCAAAATCACGTCAGTGGCCAACTCTTTGTCCAATGGAAAACCCAGCTTCTCCAGATTCTCAATGTACCCAATCATCTTGAGTACATGAGTTCCAACTAGGCTTTCTTCTACCATTCTACACTGGAATAACGCTTTAGAGACGTCATACCTCTCTTAACTTGCTTGTTGTTGGTACAGTTGCTTTAGGTGCTCGATCATATCGAACGCCTCCATTTCCTCATGTTGCTTCTGAAGCTCAGAGTTCATGGTGGCAAGCATAAGGCACCCAACATCAAGTGCATCATTTTGATGCTTCTTGTAAGCATCTCTATCGGCTTTAGCAGCCGTCAAGGGAGGTTCCTCAGCAGGTAAGGGTTCCTCTAGGACATATTGCTTTTTCTCTTGTTTGAGGACAATCCTCAAATTCCTATACCAGTCTAGGAAATTAGTCCCATTAAGTTTGTCCTTCTCAAGGACCGATCGCAATGATAGTGCGCTTGTAACGTTGTTGGTTGCCATGGATATTTACAATATAAATATGTAAAATAAGTTTATGATTTTAATCATTTAATATGGTCTTATATTAAATGACACTCCCACTTTTTGTTTAAAATTATCAACCCTCGAAAACTTTAGTGGGCCAAGATCCATATTTCACTTAATCTTGAGTTAGCTTTGGCTAATCGCCCAAGACTTGGTTATTTAGGTAGACAACTCTTTGTCAATTACAATCACATGCATTTCTTGGATGGTTGGACGAACAACGCTTTGTTCAAATTCATCTAATGAATTATTTTCCAACCCCATGCCTCTAGGTTCCCAAACCTATTGAGATAACGCTAGTTAAGTCGAACCCAATTTTAAAATAACACGGATATCACTTTTATCCTTTCGCGCCTTACTAAGATTGTCACGGTGCTTTGCTTTGCAAACCTACACATGTTCAATCTAAGTCTTGACGAGTATTTTTAATTGGAAGGCATCTTGATATGACTTAATATTATAAGAGGGATTTATTGATCTCATGATTTTATTAATATTGAAAATATGTCTGGTACAAATATGAATATATACATATCGACATATATGTATATCAAGCATCAATATTAAATAAAACATTAAACATGCATCTCATACATCAACATAAAATAAACGTGACATGGTTATAGCCCAACAAATGATTTTCTCAAGCCAATGAGAAAACACTACAAGGTCAACCTAAGATAACTTCTCCAAGCACCTCTATGGCTCCCTTTTGTGAATGGCCTCCTCTTCCCGGCACCTTGGTCCATCTTCATTGATCTCCATCAATAAAATAAACTATACTATATAACATTTACAAGATATAGAGAATTCCTCGAGTCACATTCGAGGGGAACATAGGGGAGGGATAACATTTAGGAAAAATAGAGAAGGTACGACTCGCAGGCCGTAATAAATTACAAACATTCACAAAATCCTATCTAATAGGTCATAGGGCTATAACCATGCACCATGCTCAAACAACACATAAAACATGCTATAACATTTAATTAATTAAATTCTAAACATTTTAAAATTTAATTCTAATTAAAACTGTAAAATAAACTTTTATGAAAATTATCGTACGCTCGGGACATCACATGCCACGAATACTTGGTGCGTCACAAGCCATGGACCATAAGGTCTCTAAGACCATAACCACACGGCTGGACCATGCATGAGCCTAGGGTTCGAAACCCTAGTCCAAGACACGGTCCAAGCCCGTGTGTCCATGCGGCGGCCGCTAGGGTTCAAAACCCTAGCCGTCTCGAGCCACAAGGTTCGAAACCTTATCATAACGCTCGGCCTTTCATTGCACGATTCATGACGGTGGCGGCTCGACCATCTCGAGCCAAGGGGTTCAAAAAACCCTAGCTCTCACGTGCAGGTAGCCGCCAACCTTTTAATCAAGCCAAAGGGTTCTAAACCCTAGCCATGTTTCGACACCTACATGCATTACCATGAGCCACAACGGCTGGACCATCTCGAGCCAAGGGTTTGAAAAACCCTAGCCCTCATGTGGCAGCCGTGGGTCAAGTATTATGCTGGTGGCCGAACCATCAAGAGCCATGGGCTCGGCTTTTTGCCTTCGTGTATCATATACATAAATTGTCAATTATATCATATATAATTTTACGATGATTTTCACAAACTCGATTTACTCATATCATATATGATCATACAGTTTTAAAGCATGCAATATTATTCTAAATATGATTAAATGATTAACCACATAATTCTGATATGAGCTTTGTACACGGTTCTGATACCACTGTAAGGAATCCAACACTCAAGTGCGCAGCGGAAATTAAAACTATGGATTCCTAATCGAGGACCTATACAGAGTATTCATATCGGAATGATTAAAAGAGTCTCACCCTTGTAGCGTGTTTGAAGCAGATTCCACGTTGTAGCACCACGAGTCACAAACTAAAGTTTGCACATTTGTCTCTACGGTATCCACACGATCAAATTTAAAGGGTGTTCGAGAACAAGTTGCTAGACTTGTTCTTAAACTAATCAAAACCACACGGTTACAATAACCGGACGATGGCGGCCGTGAAGATCAAGGCGGCGGTGGCCGAGAGCTTCGAATGCGGCCGTGGCTATTAGGTTTAGGTTATAAGAATTGTCTTATTCTTTTTTCAACTAATCACTTATTATATCTCCAACATATGGATTAATTAAAGGCTTTTAAATCCATTTGGCCCATAACCAATATTTAATTAAATGCACATGTATATATAATATATAATTAAGACTCTTCTTAATTAAATTAATTCATCCAATGAATCTTATCTCCCTTTATCGGTTTAATCTTTTGTGTGACCCGATAGGATCTTGTAATGTTGGCAGTGACATAAAATCTAATTTTATGTTACAAGCAATGAGCGGTATCTAGCAACACATCAAGGCTACCCAAATTACAAGAATGTCATTGACTCGACATAACCTACGAACTGCGATAATATTAACCATGTAACTTAATCCCTTTGTCCAATGTGTTTAGATTGAACACGAGTCATGGAATAGTCATACTCGTATATTCAATCTTTATTTCTTGATCCCAAGTAGAACTAGAATAAACGAATAAGCTCGATATCACATATCGACTCATTCGAGCATGGCCATGCATTTTAGTCTTACTTGATCAAGGGCCCAAACACTTCTCCTGTTATATAGGAGGGACAAATCCTATCTTGATCAATCAACATCCCTCTACATAATTCGTAGTGTATCCAATATTTGCCTTTATAGTTTACCCTGTTATAGGTAACGTTTGACAATATCAAGATACATAACTCCTTATGTTGGGATCTCTGATGATCTCAAGTCGTAAGGATTACATACATTATTATCACTATGAGAATTGCTTATGACACTCATATAACTATCCATGTAGCATTCTCATGGTGGGTCTGTCCAGTACATTGTTCTCTAACATATACCCATGTGTTGATTTGATATCTCATATCCATAAACAATTCATTAATCAAAACATACTAGACTCAATGCATTATCATTATCCCGATTCATGATAATACTTGACTAGGGACAATTTTTAAGAACAATACAATATTATTCTAAGGACATTAACTTATATATCAATTCATAGATATTCGAATAAGATATAACAATGACTTGCCATTTATAAAATCATAATATAGTGTATGTCATAAACAACCATCTAATGACTTGTCTTAGGGCATATCCCAACACGTACGTCATACGTACCTTTTAATTCGGTAGTCCTAGTCCAACCTTGACTGAGTCCCGTGATCCAATGAATTATGTGCTAACATATAAATAACTCATAATCAAATACAAGCATGCAACCACGTTGTGATGCCCCGAAATTAATTAATGGCAATCTGGACATTAATTATGTTTATATGATGATTAAGTTATGTGTGGAAAATGAAGTGTTAACATGATTTAATTGTGTTGATTTTAATTATGAGGAAAGTATGGATTTAATGAAGTTGGTTGCATTTTTGTAAATGCTTTTAAAATACCATGTTAGGGTATTTTATACATCATGTTTAGTGTTGGGGTGCAAATTTAATTAAACCCTTATAATCCCCACTACCCCACCTTTTAACTCACTTTCCCTTTATACTCTAAATCTCCAAATCAAGAACCCAAAACCCTTACCCCCTCCATTTTCGTCCATGGCTTAAAAGAGGAAGAGGAGTCCTTCCAAAATCTGATTTGTGAAATTTGTTGGGAGATATGGAGTCCCCAAGAGGTATGGATACCTCCTTGGTGTTTTTGTAAAGTTTTATTTGAGTTTGTTATGGTTTTGGAGGGTTTTGAGATGGGTTTGTTTGGGTGTATGTTATTTATGGTTGGGGTATGATTTTTGAAGTGTTTTATGTGGGTTTTAACGAGTTATGATGATGTTAGTGTGGTTGGAAAGTTTGGGTTTGAATGGTATGGGATTGAGCTTAGAAAATGCTCAAAAATGGCGAAAAATCGGGCACCAGCAGGTGGCGATCGATCGCCTGAAATGGGGCGATCGATCGCCGATGGCCAGTAGCCATTTCACGTAGCAGGCGATCGATCGCCTAAAATGAAGCAATCGATCGCCGCAAGGCAAAAGAGCGAGGCGATCGATCGCCTCAAGTAGCGATCGATCGCCACTGTGTAAAACATGAAAAATGATAATTTTTGATGAATTTTTGGTATTTGGCTATTGTTTAGCTTCTAATATTGATTTGTATGGTTATGTAGAACCATCCCAAGTACCCACAACCTCAAGGAGATAAAGCTCTCCGATTTCTACACTTTTGAGAATTAAGGTACGTAAGAAACGTACGGGCATCGGACGGTAATCCATACTTCTATACTATGATTATACAATGATTATATAAGTCCATATGATGTTTATGATGATGATTATGATAAGTAAGTTTATGATGATGATGTTTATGATGAGTGACTGAGTATGATAAGTAAGTTTATGATAATGATGCTTATGATGAGTGATTAGTATGATAAGTAAGTTTATGATGATGATGTTTATGATGAGTGAAGAGGATATGATGTCCATGAGGACGATTATGATAAGTAACGATGATGTTTATATGATGTTTATATCATAATACGATGTTATGATACGGTAAGATGTCATACGATGTTATGATTGGGTAAGACGCCCACATGGAAAGATGCCATACGATGTTTATGATATGGTAAGACGCCATGCAATAGGGTAAGACGCCCATACGTATGAATGTGAATCAGGGTCAACAAGAAGAACTTAACGAATAACTAGCAAGCTTACTTAACTAAGATTTCATGCATTTACTGTTATGTTTCTTTTATGATGATCAAGTAAAGATGTGCATGCTCACGATGTGTTGTCCCTGTAGGTACACTGTTGGACAGAAGGCTCAGGGTCTGGTTAAGACAGTGAGCTATGAGGAGCATGAAAGAAATTAGGATACATGATTTTTGGATAGCCTCTACCTTAGGAGTAGTATAATTCTATCGCTTTAACATTCATTTTGAGAATGTAATTAATTAAGTTTTGAAATTTCATTTTTGGCCTGTAATTTTAATAGCTCAAACTACAACCTGAACCTTGGGACGTTATTAATGCATGTTTAGTCCATTATATGTGGAAGACCCTACATTAGTGGTATCAGAGCAGTGGTTAGTTAACCCGGGAATGAGTGAAGGGTAGCCTTAGCAATAAGTTAGCTAGGTGCTTACTTTTAAACATGTTTTGTGCATAAGTTGCATATGAAGTATATGATGTTGTGCTAACATGTTTTGTTTATCTAACGAGGTATTATATGAACTGCTTTTGGGTATTGTTGTTAACCCTTGTGTTGCAGTATGGCAGCAAATGTGGAAGTGGGCGACGCAGTGAGTGTCAATGCAAGTGCAGGACGTACGAATCCCCTACCCCCGCCAGCCTTTGGCGAAGAACCATCTGAACAGTAATTACTGCCTGGGGAACTGAGCTTGACTCAATTTCTTGCATACCGACCCCCGACCTTTGAAGGAACTGAAATAGGGGAACAAGCTGAAGAGTGGTTAGAGAGAATAGAGCAAATCTTCGTGGCAGCCCCTTGTGCTAAGACAGCCTGGATAAGACTAGCAGAGTTCCAGTTGGCCAAGAAGGCGCTGATGTGGTGGAAGACCACAGTGGTAGAGCAAGAGGCTCAAGGTTATGAAGTAAATTGGAAGATGTTTCGAACTCGGTTTCTAAACCGCTATTTTTGGCTGCTGCACGACAGGCCAAGGAAGACGAATTTACTCACCTCAAGGAAGGTAACATGTCAGTGTCGGATTATGCCCTTCAATATTGTTCCTTGCTCAGATATGTGCCTCATATCGCCACAAGTACGCAAGCAAAGATGAGGAACTTCATGAAGGGCTTGAGGCCGGAACTATATGATAGGGTGATCACTTATGGCCCTACTTGCTTTGATGATGCACTTTCACGGGACGAGCTAGCCGAACTAGGAGTTGGTGCATACCCTGATACTGTACCACCTCCAGCACCCCCTCAGAAAACCACTCCTGATAATTTGAAGCCAAGAGGTGATCAGTTCAAGCCAAGAGGAAACACATCGGCGTCAAGGTTCAGTGGTAAGAGGCCTGACAATCTTTGGAAAGGAAACCGTAGGGATGACGCCCAGTCAGGAAGAGGACAGCCTCAGGGAGGCTGATTCGGGAAGGTCATGTGCTCTACTTGTGGGCAACCACATCTGACAAAAGACTGCGTAGGATGCTATGTTTGTGGCATCAAGGGCCACTTTGCTCGGCAATGTCCCAACCGAGAAGGACAACCAAACTTTGCAGGGGAGGTCTACAGACAGGGCAGTACAGCACAGGCCGCCGTTTGTACCAAGGCAGTTTGGAGGTCAGCCCATGGGGCCACCTCAGGGGCAGGTTTATGCCTTGTCGAGGGAGCAGGCTACAGCAGCTCCGGAGGAGGTTATAGCGGGTACGTGTCTTTTATTTACGCACCCTGCTTTTATATTGATCGACACAGGTGCATCACACTCTTTCGTGTCGACAAGTTTTGTGGAAAGGCACCACATATGCACGTCTCTGTCGCCCACGCCTCTTATAGTCTCGACCCCCGCTGGAAGAAGTATGATTACTAATCAGATTGTCTATGATGGACTCATTTATTTTGAGGATAACGAGCTAAGGTCAGATTTGATTGTTCTGGGGATGTCAGACTTTGACTGCATTGTAGACATTGATGTTCTGAACAGGTATCAGGCAGTTGTGAACTGCAGGCAGAGGACTTTCCAATTCAGATCTGATATGGGAGTCCAGTGGACGTTCTTTGGGGATGGTTCCCGTTCTAAGATCCCGTTGATATCTGCTGTCAAGATGGCGCAGTTGTTGGAACGAGGCCATACAGGATATCTCATATATGCCGTTGATATTACGGAAAAGAAAGAAGAAGTAAAAGTTGAGGATGTGCCCGTAGTGGCGGAGTTCCCGATGTCTTTCCGGAGGAGATTCCCGAATTCCCACCGACGAGAATGTTCGAGTTTGGGATTGAGTTATTACCGGGGACGTCTGTCATTTCTCGTGCCCCTTATAGGATGGCACCAGCGGAGCTAAGGGAATTAAAGATTCAGTTGCAAGAGCTCCTTGATAAGGGCTATATACGCCCTAGCGTATCGCCCTGGGGTGCACCAGTTTTATTTGTTAAGAAGAAAGATGGTTCGATGCGTCTGTGCATCGATTACAGACAACTGAACAAAGCTACAGTGAAGAACAAGTATCCACTCCCGAGGATCGATGATTTGTTTGACTAGTTGCAGGGTACGAGGCTTTACAGTAAGATTGATCTGAGGTCGGGGTACCATCAGATTCGAGTAAGGGAAGAAGATGTCCAGAAGATAGCCTTCAGGACTAGGTATGGGCACTATGAATTCCTAGTCATGCCTTTTGGGGTGACGAATGCCCCAGCTGTTTTCATGAGTTTGATGAACAGGGTGTTCCAGCCATATTTAGATCAATTCGTCATAGTTTTCATTGACGATATACTCATCTACTCCCGGACTGAAGAGGAACACGTGAAGCACTTGAGGACAGTACTCCAGATCCTTAGGGATCATCAGTTATATGCAAAGCTCAGCAAGTGCGAGTTCTGGTTGAACAGTGTGGTATTCTTGGGCCATGTTATATCTAGCAGTGGGATATCTGTGGATCCCAGGAAGATTGAAGCTGTCATGGAGTGGGCTGCACCAACTTCTGTGCCCGAGGTACGGAGCTTCCTTGGTTTAGCGGGTTATTACCGACGTTTCGTCGAGGGATTCTCTAAGATCGCTAAGCCGTTGACACAGCTGACTCAGAAAGGAGTCCCGTTCTATTGGTCCGAAGCTTGTGAGGAAAGCTTCCAAGAATTGAAGCGTCGTTTGACGACAGCGCCAGTGTTGGTGATTTTTTCTGAGAATAAGAGATTTGCTTTGTACACGGGTGCATCATTGCAGGGTCTGGGTTGTGTATTGATGCAAGATAAGCACGTGGTGGCTTATGGTTTGAGGCAGTTGAAGCCTCACGAGACAAGATACCCAGTTCATGATCTGGAACTGGCGGCCATTGTATTTGCTTAAAGATTTGGAGGCACTACCTTTATGGTACTTCATTTACCATTTTTACGGACCACAAGAGCCTGAAGTTTCTATTCACCCAGGCTGAACTGAATATGCGTCAAAGAAGGTGGATGGATCTACTCAAGGATTATGACTGTGAGATTGAGTACCATCCCGGTAAAGCAAATTTGATAGCAGACGCCTTAAGTCGGAAGGTGAAGAGTACTGCTGAGGATGTTATGTGTTTGTCGGCTTTGATGACTTCTTATTGCCATCTGGGCTATGATTTCGATGTAGACACGTCGCCTGTGCGAGTGTCGACCTTATTGGCGGAGCTAGACATATTTGAGACTATCAGGAGAGCCCAGAGGTCGGATGATGAGGTTCAAAGATGGTCATCTATAGTACTTCGAGGACAACCATCAAAGTTCAGAATGGCAGAAGATGATTCCTTGAGGCTGGGCAACCGATGGGTAGTCCCAGATTCACCAGAGTTGCGTAGAGGAATATTGGAGCGAGCCCACAGTAGTCGGTTCAGTATCCACCCAGGAGGAAGGAAGATGTACAAGGACCTATGCGGTCAATTCTGGTGGAGACGCATGAAGCGTGATGTTATGACTTTCGTCAAAAGATGTTTGATCTGTCAACAAGTAAAGGCAGAAAGATAGAGGCCTGGTGGTGAGCTGAAGAGCTTGGAAGTACCTAAGTGGAAGTGGGAGCACATATCTATGGACTTCGTGACCCACCTACCAAGAACGGCCTCAGGATTTGATGCGATCTGGGTGATCGTGGATAGGCTGACGAAGGTAGCTCATTTCATCCCCTACTGTATGACTTTCACATACCTAAAGATGGCCCAATTGTATGTACGGGATATGGTGAGGTTACATGGGATTCCAGTCTTGATTGTGTCTGATAGAGGCCCAAGGTTTACTTCGCATTTCTGGGAGGGTCTCCAGACGGCTTTGGACACCAAAGTGAGACTGAGTACAGCTTCTCACCCTCAGACAGATGGCCAGACAGAGCTTACCATACAGACGCTCGAAGATATGTTGAGGGCTTGTGTGTTAGAGCTTGATACTCCATGGCAGGATGCGGTGCCATTGGTGGAGTTCTCCTATAATAACAGCTATCAGGCGAGCATTCAAATGGCCCCTTTTGAAGCTCTTTATGGTCGACGCTGTAGGTCACCGCTGTATTGGGAGGACTTGACGAGTAAAGCGGTCGGAGGACCGGATATGATTAAGGACATGGAAGAAAAGATTAAGATGATACGTTTAAAGATGAAAGCGGCCCAAGATAGACAAGCAGCCTATGCCAATAAGCGGCGACGGCCGCTAGAATTCCAAGTAGGAGATAAGGTTTTCTTGAAAATCTCACCCTTCAGGGTGTGGTCCGTTTTGGTATGCGGGGAAAGTTATCTCCGAGATATGTCGGACCGTATGAGGTGTTGCAGCGTATTGGTACATTGGCTTACCGTTTGGCTCTACCGCCATCTTTATCTGGGATTCATGACGTTTTCCACGTTTCTATGCTACGAAAGTATGAGCCAGACACGTCTCATGTTTTACAGCCTACTGAAGTACAGTTGGATTCAGATGTATCCTACGTTGAACGACCGGTCATAATTCTGGATCGTGAGGATCGCAGATTACGAAGTAAAGTTATACCAATGGTCAAAGTTCAGTGGGATCGTCGGGGTGTCGAGGAGGCTACGTGGGAGACGGAACGACATATGATGCAACACTACCCGGAACTATTTTCTGGTATGATTTATGTTTAGTTTCTTTTGGGTAAGTGCATGCGATTTCGAGGACGAAATCTTATAAGTAGGGGAGTATTGTGATGCCCCGAAATTAATTAATGGCAATCTGGACATTAATTATGTTTATATGATGATTAAGTTATGTGTCGAAAATGAAGTGTTAACATTGTTAGGAAAACGATTTCTAAGTTTTGGTGATTACAAACACCTACCGGATGCTAGAGTCCTACCGGATGTCAAAGACCAGCTGGATAAAGACTCCTACCGATGTCAAAGACCAACTGGATAAAGACTCCTACCGGATGATAAACACCTACCGGATGAAAACACCTTTCGGATGAAGACATCTACCTGATGACGACACCTACCGGGTGATAGACATCAACTGGACAAGACATCAAACTGGATGGCTACCAACTGGATAGACATCAACTGGACAAGACAAACTGGATGGCTACCAACTGGATAGACATCAACTGGACAAGACAAACTGGATTGCTACCAACTGGATAGACACCAACTGGACAAGACAAACTGGATGGCTACCAACTGGATAGACACCAACTGGACAGATATCTACTGGACAACTATCAACCGGATAGCCCCACTGAACAAAGACATCAACTGGTCATAACAGGATGAACGACCAGTTGAACAAAGAAAACCAGCAGAAGTCTAAACTTCCAGTAAGAGCACTAAGCAACGAGACAAAATAAGTACAACATTCTCTGACAAAGGTACAACAGAGCGGCGCACCCTGCTATATCTCCGCCACCATTACCGTCAGAGTGAAAAGAGCCGTTGCTTAACAAAATAGGAAAGAAGACAATATGAATTTGGAAAGCTAATCTCTTCCATATACAGAAAAGCTACAGTTGGACAACCAAACCTATAAATACGTCCAAGCAGAGAATGAAGGACTAAATATGATTTGGATTTTAGTGATAATTAATTTTAGAATTAATTAGAAGTGGAATTGACCAAGTGAAGGTCAACTGGCGAGTTAATCGAATCATAAAATAATTTGAGGTTGTAAAATGTACTCCGATAATATTTTAGAGATAAATTAATTAAAATGAAGAATTTAAGTTTTGGGTTTTTGGAGTGTGTATAAATCCCGATTGGTAGTTGTAAAAATAATATATCAGTGCACCGGCGACACTTCGATGTACAAAACCGGGTTAGGATTCACAAAAATAAATATGTCATGTTGGCATTTTCGGACACACAGTAAAAGGTGTAAAATCATGCACATAACCCAACCCCCTCTTTCCTTCTCTGCTATCGCGCTCATCCGACCCCGCTCCGTTCAAACCGCGCGCCCGCCGCCGTCCGAGCTCCTTCCGGCGCGTCCGAACCGCCGCCGTCTTCGTCTCTCCCAGGCGCTTCTTTCCATACCAAGATCGTGAAGTTTCGTCGCCGATCGCGTCCGGATCTTGCAAGGAAGCGCGCGGATAAAAATCGCGAATTCATCCGATTTTGGAGCGATTTTCTTCCGATTGTTTTGTGGGTAATCCTCGTCGTCCCTTAGCCGTTATTCCCCTGAAATCCCATGAATTTTTTATGAGCTTTGGTTCGATTTTTGCTAACATTTTGGAAGGGTTTGCTAGTGTGTGTTCCAGTGTGTGTGCGTGTGTGTTTTGTGTGTAGATTAGTGTGTGTGCGTGTGTGTTCTGTGTGCAGACAAGTGTGTGTACTGTGTGTGCATGTGTGTGTGCTGGGCGTGAGTTGCACCTACGGGTGTGTGCATTTTGCAGCGTGTGTGTGTGTATTCTGCTGAGTGTGTGCGTATATACTGATGTGTGTGTGTGTATATACTGCTTTGTGTGTGTATTATGTGTTGTATATAAAAGTGTTGATGCATTTGAGTATGTATATGCTATATATACAAGTGTAGGTGTATTTCAACATGTAACCATGTGTATATGTTGTATTTTGTAACTAGATGAAGTATTGTTGAAGGAAAATGTTGAATTATGCATTGGCTTAGTATTATTATTGATTAAAAGATGAAGATTAAAATCATGCATGGAATGTGTTTGTTAATAGGCTTAAATGAGATTCAAGTGTGGGTCTAAGTTTTGTTAGTGAGGTGAAAATGACTAACTTTATGGCTTGTAGCCATTGTGATATTTGGTAGATGTTGGACTATGGTATGGGATGTGTTCAATTGGAAGCATGTGTAGTGTGAAAATAAATGGGTTAGATGCATGCTAGTATGTGTTGACATGGAATAGAGTTATGGTGATATTTATGCTCAGGTGGATAGCATATCATGTGTTATTGATTTATGTCACCTTGTTGAGTCACTAATCTTATAGTGAGTTCTAAATCAAGAATTTGAAATCCAATGCATCTTTAATTTGTTAAAGTTGAATTTGATCAATAAATGACTTTATGATGGGATTATGGGAATTAGATTTAAAAGAGTAGAATCTTATGTCTACATGGATCCCTTCTTTTGTGTCTTGGGTTGAATCACCTCGGTGTGAGTTTGAATGTTTGGAGCATGTTAATTGGCTTAATTGGATTGTTTTAGTTAGACACTAGTTGTATATTATTATACATACACCCTTGCACTTTCTTTCCCTCTGTTGAATTTGCGGGTCTAGTGAACTGCTATGTGAGTTAGGCGTGATCTTGCACGTATGGGTGTGTGTATCCCGCATCATGTGTGTGATGTAGCGGATGGTGGGAGATGATGGGGTTTTGCATTACCAATGTTATATCATGATTAATGTGAAGATGTGTGCATCCAAAGTATTGATTATGATTTGATTATAATATTGAGTTATTGATTTGTGATATGGAAATGAAAGTAAGAACTATTTGATGGAAGTTCATTGTTCGGATTATGAGCTAATATTGAATTGATGTTCGGTATAGACTCTACAGGAGACTTCGGACGTTGATGATAGCTTGTTCATGTTGTCTACTATAAGGTACGTGGTGACGTACGAGCAGGTATATCTAGTATCTATACATTCATGTATACATGTAATTTTGAATATGATGTTTCAGGTAAGTGTTTGACTTTAACAAATGAGTTTCATATACGAGTTATGGGGGACACCTAGTGGTACGTGATCCGATTATACTAGTTGAGTATTGATGCCGTGGGCATGAGTGATATGAGAAAGTATCGAGAATGAGGATAACCAGGTTCACATTGATGTTGGACTATTTATGTTTTAGCATAAATAATATATTGTCATTGTATTGAATTCATAAGTGTTGTTGAGTATTACATTTTCAGTGACAATACTAAACTTGACATTATGAAGTGCGTGAGTTTGAAATAGGAACAGTGTGTGGAAGCTATACAGATTCGGAATTGTACAGGGAGTATATTTTATGAGTTTGAATAATCTAAATTGTTGCATTATGATTTCGTATGTTGATTTGTGATCGAATATTGAGTTGGAGTGTGCTCACCCTGTGTGGGGGCTGTTTCTGTTGAATAGGTACAACAGGTACGATGCTGCTTTGGCGTACTAGGCTCGAACCTTGTTGGATGATGCTTCCAGAAGCATAGTATGAGATTGAGCCGATATACGAGGTTGAGCGGTTGGTATTTATACTAATTATGCATCCGGATGTGTATCCGTTATACGTTGCTCTTCTGTGAGCACTTGTATCTGTATATGGACTGTATAAGGGTGTTGAAACCCATTTTTGTTGTCTTATTAGTGTGGTGTCTTCTCTGGCTGGGAATTTACTTGTGTTTCTGTATTCTGTTTAGTATAGTGTTGTCCCTGGTCGGGAGCCATGTTATGTGATGTGTTTTTATTTCCGGATAGCTCAGTTTGTGGGGAGACTCTGCCCAAATTTTTATAATAAAAAAAAACCCACAATGTAAAAGTGGTATTGGGTGAAACCCCTGAGTCTGTTTGTTGGTCGAGATGATCATATATTCTTGAACATTGGTTATGTCACGGGAAACATGTGATGATTCTTTTAAAGAATGAAAAGGAAATGAAAAATTTATGCACATACGGCGTCATAAATGAACTAATGACGAGTTTAGGTGTTGAGGCCTTACATTAGTGGTATCAGAGCAGTGGTTGCTCTTTGGGGCTGTTAAGGGCCTAGGAAGTTATTGATAGCACATATTTATGCATGATGGCATTAATGTTGTATGACACAACTAGTTGTTATGTGCTTTTATGATATGAAAAGCGGTGTTGCTAATCATTGTAATTGCAGGAATCGTGTAGAATGCGATGGGATAGCATTAATGGTGATGTCTAACACTTCATGTATTATGTGTTAAGGGATCTGATTTTGTAGGAAAATCAGGAAAGGTGAGACGTACGGGCTTCGGACGGTAAAACGTGTTATACCTTTGATTATGTATATCGTGCATAGTGGATCCTTACATGTGATGAAATATGTGAAATGATAGTGATATATTGTGATAATGGAACCAATTGTTGTGTTTGATTATTGTGGTAGAATTGATGAATGTTCCGGTAGCCTTTATCTCCGAGTGAGGGAGGTACTTGCCGCTGTCATGTCTAAGCGAGGTAACATGCCGCTGTCATTGTCGAAGCGAGGGGTCCTAAAATTCCGCTGTTGTATTGGGACCGGAACAGTCACAATTCTAGTGATTAATGTGGAATATTGTGGTTATAACTGAAACGTGATATCGATCATTATATTGTGAACTGTTGTATTAACATGGATGCAGGTACATGGAGCTAGTGGAAGTTCCGGTAGTTGTTATATTCGAGCGAGGGAGGTACTTGCCGCTGTCATATGAAGCGATGGTAGTATGATATTTGCCGCTGTCATGTCTAAGCGAGGTAACATGCCGCTGTCATTGTCGAAGCGAGGGATATCATATGATGCCGCTATATGTCGAAGCGAGGGGTCCTAAAATTCCGCTGCTATAACAAGACCGGAACAACCACATTATCGATATTGATAGCGATGTCTCATTCCGCTATATTGGTTGGCGATGGTTCATGCCGCCACGTGTATTGATAGCGATGTCTCATTCCGCTATATTGGTTGGCGATGGTTCATGCCGCCAGGTATATTGATAGCGATGTCTCATTCCGCTATATTGATTGGCGATGGTTTATGCCGCCGGGTACATGTGTAGCGATGCCTCTTTCCGCTATGTCAATGGCGATGGCTCATGCCGCCAGACATGTGTCTATTGATGGTGCATTCCACTGATTCCATGGCGATGGTTCTTGCCGCGGATTATATATGTTGCGACGTCTCATTTCGCTATTCTGTTGATGGTGAGTATATTAATTTGTGTATTGATATGGGATCATATTTTGTAGAATAATTATGTTGAGAGCAGGGACAATTTAAAAGATCAAGTGTGGATCAACTGTGTACAGTAAGTGTTATTACGATTTGTTGTTTTAAGAATGTATATTCATTGTGATTATGGATATTATATGTATGCCAGTGGTGGCGATGAGTATTATGTACCGCCGTAGGGCGATGAAGATTGATGCATTGCTATGTGTTAGCAATGAATATTTTTAGTACCGCTATTGTGATTAACGATGAATGATGTTGTATCGCAATTGTGTTAGCAATGAGTATTGATGATGCTTTGATTGCAGATGGCAATAGAAGTTGTGTTATGTACAGTTATGTTATTGCTCATTGGGTATATGTGATTTAGGCCCAAGAGGATATTGGATCGGTCCAGGAGGACAAAATATCGAGGTAAACCGTTTCAGTTGGTTGAACATATTGATATATGTTGATTCGAGTTATTTTGTTGATTCATATTGATTTTGAAATCATGTACATGTAGAGAAATTGATAATAGAATTGAAGTGGAACCTAGATGTATCATTTATATTTGTTGCGGTAATAAGGCAAGAAGGGGTGTAACCTTTGTGATAGCACTCTCATATCTACGGTGTGTAGTGATGAGATATTGAAAATAGATGTTAATCACTTTGTGATGATAATTATTGTTATGAAAGCATACTAGTTTGGCATGTGGTAGGATTAATAATTGATTAATCACCTATTATATGGAATGGAATACAACCAGATAGACATGAGTTTAATGAGTGTCACGGGATGGCATGAGTATGTCACGGGATGACGCGTGATTACTACGAATGTCGTGTGTGGACATGTGTTCATTGTGAATATTCATGATTAATGAATTATTATGTTTTGAGGATGAGTTAAAGATCGATATAAATTGCGTCATTGAGGCATGCAATTAATTCTGATGTTAAATTTCAATCACCCTATGAGACAGTGTGCTGTAACATGTTGTGTATAGAACCGCGTGAAACTTCTGATGCGGAGAATTAATGTTTGATGACAGAAACATTATGAATATCGAAATGTGTAAATGACAAGGTACGTGTTATGTTACTAGTATTTGAGAAATACTAACGAGATTATTTTGTACTTGTCCTATGACAGATAATAATTGGGTGAAGTAATGTGGAAATGTTGATACTTAAGAGTATGTGAGTACTGTGATTAACATGATATTATGATGCCATTGTGTATTGTAGATGATTCCATCTACAAAGGTATGTCACGAACTATTCGATATTGATGTTGATGCCTTGTGTTAGATGAGTATAATCGTGACATGAAAATATTGGTGTTAAGCCATTTATCATGATTGATACTGATGGTCTGTGGCTATGGGTGTGTATAATGCGTATATACGTATGTGAGAATGACTAATGGGTTTTCTAGTCATTACCTTGCACCAGATAATAGCCAGGAGATGATATATGAAAGATTGATGTGTAAAGGCTCAAGAGTACCGTTACTTCATACGGATGATGGTGATGATGTGAGGATAAGTTGCATATATTTGCAACGACACAGGTATGAAGTTAATTAAGATAAATGTTGATGTATTGTCATATCTTCTTGAATATGCATGAAGCATGAATTGCATGATTTAATGAGATTATATGATGGGTACTGTGATGAAAGTGTATGACGGAAAATGAGATTGTGCAATGGAATTGTGTCGATTGAAGTACACAGGTGGTGAGATTTGACAAAGAATGTAATGCCCCAAAATTAATTAATTGCAATTAAGGCATTAATTATGTTTATATGATGAATCATGTGATAATGGATTTATGTGTTGGGTATTAAGATGTTAACATGATTTAATTGTGTTGATTATTAAATATGAGGAAGATGTGAATTTAGAGGAAGTGTGTTGCATTTTACTAAATGCTTGTAAAATGCCATGATGAAGTATTTTTATGAATCATGTTAAGTTTGGGGTGTGATTTTAAATTAATCCCCAACCCCTTTTTAACTCTTCACCCATCATTTTAACCCCATTTCACCTTTACTCTTTTAAAACCCCCCAACTCATCCTCAACCCTAAACCACTCCACATTTTCGAAATTGTTCAAGGGAGGAAGGAGGAAGCTCCACAAACTTGAGTTTGTGTGATTTTTATCAAGATTTGGAGTCTTCAAGTGGTATGGAACTCTCCCTAAAGTTTGGATGATGTTTGGATTTGAAATGGGGTGATTTTTGAAGTAATTTATGTGGGTTGTTTTGATGTATGTGTTGTATGTGGTTGGGGTATGGTTTTATGAGGTTTTTGTGGAGATAAATTGTTGGGATGTCTTTGGTTTAAGATGTATTGGGTTATTTGGGAGTTTTATGCCAAAAAAATGGAGTTTACTCGAAAAATCGCAGCGACCGATCGATCGGTAGCAGGGCAACGATCGATCGGTGCATGTGCGAAGCGAGGGGTGAAATTCCTTTACTTACCGATCGATCGGTGAAAGCGACCGATCGATCGGTGGTTGGCTAACGATCGATCGGTATCATGGACCGATCGATCGGTGAAAGGCCGTAGCTTAAATTTTAATTATGAACAGTTACCGATCGATCGGTAAGGGTGACCGATCGATCGGTAAAGCGATTTTGTTGAAAATTATTTTCTTGGCTTAATTGATGGATTTTTTGGTATTTGGCTATTGTTGGCTTCTAATATCGATTTGTATGGTTATGTAGAACCATCCCAAGTACCCACAACCTCAAGGAGATAAAGCTCTCCGATTTCTCCACTTTTGGAATTAAGGTACGTAAGAAACGTACGAGCATCGGACTGTAAACCATACTCCTATATTTAATGATGATGTTTATGATGATGATGGTTATGATGATGATGGTTATGATGATGTTTACGATGATGATGTTTATGATGATATTTATGATGATGATGTTTATGATGATGTTTATGATGATGATGTTTATGATGATGACCATGATGATGTTTACGATGATGATGTTTATAATGACGTTTATGATGATGATGTTTATGATAAGTAAGTTTATGATAAGGTCATACGACGTATATGATTGGGTAAGACGCCCATGTGGTAAGATGCCACCCAATGTATGTGAGTGGGTAAGATGCCCCTGTGGTAAGATGCCACACAACGTTTATGATATGGTAAGACGCCATATGATTGGGTAAGATGCACATGTGGTAAGATGCCACACGATGATTATGTTATGGTAAGATGCCATACAATGGGGGTAAGATGCCCTTATACATGAACAAGAATCAGGGATAACAAAGGAAGTTGAAGAACGACCAATAACTTTTACTTAACTAAGATGCTATGCATTACTGTATGTCTTTTAATATCATGTTAAGTAAATATGTGTATGCTCACGATGTGTTGTCCCTGTAGGTACACTTTTGGACCGAAGGGCCTAGGGTCGGGTTCAGGCGGTGAGCTAAAAGGGAACAAGATGAATATAGGATGCAGGATTTTGATAGTCTCTACTCTAGGAGTAGTATAAATCTATGACTTTAACATTCATTATTGGGAATGTAACTAAATAGCTTTTGGAAGTTTTATTTTGGCCTGTAATCTTCTTAGCTCAAGCTACAACCGTAACCCTTAAGAGGTTATAAATGCATGTTCTGTCCATTATATGTGTACTATATGATGTTAAGGTAGGAAGACCCTACATTAGTGGTATCAGAGCAGTGGTTAGATAACCCGGGAACGAGTGAAGGGTAGCCTTAGCAATAAGTTGGCTAGGTGCTTACTTTTAAACATGTTGTGTGCATATGTTGCATATGAAGTACATGACTGTTATGCTCACATGTTATGCCTTTCTAACGATGTATATATGAACTGCTTTTGGGTCTTGTTGTTAACCCTTGTGTTGCAGTATGGCAGCAAACGTGGAGGTAGGTGACGCAGTGAGCGTCAATGCAAGTGCGGGGCATACGAATCCCCTACCCCCGCCAGCTTTTGATGATGAACCGTCCGAACAACAGCTGTTGCCAGGGGAGCTAAGCTTAACTCAATTTCTTGCATACCGACCCCCAACCTTTGAAGGAACCGAAACTGGGGAACGAGCTGAGGAATGGTTAGAAAGAATAGAGCAAATCTTTGTGGCAGCCCCATGTGCGAAGACATGCATGGATACGGTTAGCAGAGTTCCAATTGGCCAAGAAGGCACTAATGTGGTGGAAGACCACTGTGGTAGAGCAAGAGGCTCAAGGTCGTGAAGTTAATTGGAAAATGTTTCGAACTCGCTTTCTGAATCATTATTTCTCGGCTGCTGCACGACAAGCTAAGGAAGATGAATTTACTCACCTCAAGCAAGGTAATATGTCAGTGTCAGATTATGCTCTTCAGTATTGCTCCTTACTCAGATATGTACCACACATCGCCACGAACACTCAAGCAAAGATGAGGAACTTCATGAAGGGCTTGAGGCCGGAGCTGTACGATAGGGTGATTACTTATGGCCCTACTTGTTTTGACGATGCACTCTCACGGGCTGACCTAGCCGAACTGGGAGTGGGTGCATACCCTGATGTTGTACCACCGTCAGCACCCTCTCAGAAATCCACTCCAGATAATTTGAAGCCAAGGAGTGATAAGTTCAAGTCAAGGGGGAACACATCGGCGTCAAGGTCCAGTGGTAAGAGGCCCGACAATAGGTGGAAAGGAAACCGTAGGAGTGATGCCCCATCTGGAAGGGGGCAGTCTCAGGGAGACAGATCCGGGAAGGTCCAGTGCACTCTTTGTGGGCAACCACATCTGACGAAAGATTGTGTAGGATGTTATGTTTGTGGCGACAAGGGCCACTTTGCTAGACAGTGTCCCAACAGGGGAAGTCAACAGGGTCCTGCGGGGAGGCCTGCGGATAGGACAGCACAGCATAGACCACCATTCGTGCCGAGACAGTATGGATGTCAGCCTATGGGGCCACCTCAAGGGCAAGTCTATGCATTGACGAGGGAGCAGGCTTCAGCGGCTCCGAAGGAGGTTATAGCGGGTACGTGTCTTTTATTTACGCACCCTGCTTTTATATTGATCGACACAGGTGCGTCACACTCTTTTGTGTCGACAAGTTTTGTGGAAAGGCACCACATATGCACTTCTCCGTCGCCCACGCCTCTTATAGTCTCGACCCCCGCTGGAAGAAGTATGATTACTGATCGGATCGTCTACGATGGCCTCATTTATTTTGAGGATAAAGAACTAAGGTCAGATTTGATTGTTCCGGGAATGTCAGACTTTGACTGCATTCTGGGCATTGATGTTCTGAACAGGTATCAGGCAGTTGTGAACTGCAGGCAGAGGACAGTACGGTTCAAATCTGATATGGGAGTTCCATGGATGTTCTATGGGGATGGTTCTCGCTCTAAGATTCCGTTGATATCTGCTGTCAAGATGGCGCAGTTGTTGGAACGAGGCCATACATGATATCTCTTATATGCCATTGATGTTACGGAAAAGAAAGAAGAAGTAAAAGTTGAGGATGTGCCCGTAGTGGCGGAGTTCCCTGATGTCTTTCCGGAGGAGATTCCCGGATTCCCACCGATGAGAGAGGTCGAGTTTGGGATTGAGTTATTACCGGGGACGTCCGCCATTTCTCGTGCCCCTTATAGGATGGCACCAGCAGAGCTAAGGGAATTAAAGATTCAGTTGCAAGAGCTCCTTGATAAAGGCTATATACGCCCTAGCGTATCGCCCTGGGAGCACCAGTTTTATTTGTGAAGAAGAAAGATGGTTCGATGCGTTTGTGCATCGATTACAGACAACTGAACAAAGCTACAGTGAAGAATAAGTACCCACTTCCGAGGATCGATGACTTGTTTGATCAGTTGCAGGGTACGAGGCTCTACAGTAAGATCGATCTGAGGTCGAGGTACCATCAGATTCAAGTAAGGGAAGATGATGTCCAGAAGACAGCCTTCAGGACTAGGTATGTGCACTATGAATTCCTAGTCATGCCTTTTGGGGTGACAAATGCCCCGGCTGTTTTCATGAGTTTGATGAACATGGTGTTTGTTAGGATCGGTCCGGAGTGTTTAGAGGGGGGGTGAATGAACACTCCTTCTAAAAATTAATCCTTTGTGATTTCTTTCGGATTAGTGAAAGAAATCTGTTTCTTAATCAATTCTTGTACAGAACAGACCACTGAAAGTATAAGTGCGGAACGGTCTGTTCTTGTATATGTAAGAACGGCTCGATGGCTAGTATGAAAGAACAAGTGCAGAAATAAGATACACAGGATATGTTTCTGGAAGTTCGAAGGTGGTGTAATCCTTCTACGTCTCCCCTTCTTCCAATTAAAGAAGGTTTATACTAGAAGACTTTGATTTATACAATCCTGTTGTATAAACCCGATTCAGACTGGATTTACCTCACTACCAATCTGAAACTCCTAGTCACTCGATCTGCTCAGACACACTTTGTCTGACAGTTACAATAAGTTTCTCACTTCTACTTTTCAACACAGAAAACACAAGATTCGCACAGTGATCCTAAATGATCAAATGTTACAAAGTAAACGTGCTTAAGAATGATTTCAGCTCGAGAGCTTCTGAGCTTGTAAGCTTGGGCTGTTTTTGCTTTCTTGTGTGTTTTTCAATTGATCAGCAAGTGTCGTTGTATTCCTTTTGTTGCATCCTTTTATAGTTGTATGTACCAACGACATTATTTCCCTTAATGTGCAACTTTGACTCTGCTTAAACTCTGAGTAGGCTACAGTCTTCTTCTTCAGGATACTTGCCGTTCTGGTTCATACTTTCGGCGACTGTCAGGTAAGCTCTTCTTTGTCTTCTTACCTTTTATGGCAATCTTCAGTCTTTGGTCCTTTGTAGCATTAATTACAACATTAAATGCTACAATAAATAGCCGTTAATGATTCGGACTGAGGAGGCATTCTTTATGTATCCTTGACTGCTCTGATCTGATAAAGATTGAGATCGATCTGAAGCATCGATCTAGTCAGTCTGAAATCCATCGATCCGGTCTGATATATAATATGCCTTATCAGCTTGTTCTGTTTTGAGCTATTGATCTGGTCAGTCTGTTTACCCTCGATCCGGTCTGATATGCTTTGTCATCTATCAGCTTGATCTGTTTTGGGCGATCGTTCTGGTCAGTCTGATTTCACTCGATCCGGTCTGATATGTTTTGTCATCTTTAAAATCTCATCGATAAGATCCGGAACTAACAAATTCCCCCTTTTTGATGATGACAAAACCTAGCTTCTAAGTCTTTTTAACTAGTCTGATAAGAACTCTGAAGCGAAAACTTTCGGATCGATTACTTTCTTTTTGTTCAAAATAAATGAACATTATTAAGTTGGATCGATTAAGCCTTTATTAAAGTTCAAAATAAATGAACAAGGACTTAATAAAGAAGGATTTTTATTGATAAAAAAATCTCGCATACAGTCAGTCTAAAAATTTAATCAACGAGACTGCTATCTTTGTGATATCCCCGAGATAATTAATTGCAATTTGGGTGTTAATTATGTTTATGTGACATTGGTGATAATTAGATAATGTGTTGGGTTGTAGTTTTGGTAAAGCATGATTTTAATGGCAATTGTGGTGCATTGTGGTGAAATACTTGTAAAATATCATGTTGGAGTATTTTACATATCATGCTTATATTATGATCCACATTTTTTATTCCAAAGCTGATAAGGAGCCACTTGCTCACATCTTTACATCCATCACCCCCCCTTTCTATCAACTTTATGTCCCCAAATCCCTCTTCCTCATCTTAGAACTCCATTTTCGTTTCTGCATCTAGAGGAGAGGAGTAAGCTTTGAAAAAGGAGCCTTTTTGTGCTCTCTTGCTAAAAACTCGGAGCTCAAGTGGTAAGCTTCCATTTTGGTAGAGTTTTGTTGAGTTGTGGTTAGTTTTGGGGCTTATTTTTGAGGTTAAAAGGGGTGGATCTTGTTCCATCATGTTGTTTATACTTGGGGGATGCATTTCCATGTTGTTTTGTGGTTATATGTTGAGCTTAGTAGTTGTTCTTGGTTGTTCATGAGTGTATGTGTTAAGGGAAGCTCATTCAGAGAAGTTTCTAGCAGAAACAGGACTTCTCGATCGATCGGAAAATGGGTCCGATCGATCGAGCAAGGCAGAGCCTGAACAAGGCGTGAAATGAGCTTACCGATCGATCGGCGATTTTTACCGATCGATCGGTGTGATGTCTCGATCGATCGATAAAACGGCTCGATCGATCGGTGGTGGCAGTACCTGGATGCTTATTTTTCTTAACTTGGCGATCGATCGGGGCTTAGGACCGATCGATCGCAAGGCATAAATTATGGATTTTTGGGATTTTGTTCTATAAGGTGATGTTTTTTATAATGGTTCATTTATTGGTTTCTAATATGGATTCATGTGATTATGTAGAACCATCCCAGGTAGCCACACAGCCTAGGAGATAAAGTCCACGATATCTCCACTTTTGGAACCAAGGTACGTAGTGAGACATACGAGCATCGGACGGTAAAACATGTTACAACTTTGATGATGTACATTGTGAATAGTGTATCCCTATGTGTGATGGATTATGTGAAATGATAGTGTTATATCATGATATTGGAATCAATTGTGTTTGATTATTGTGGTAGAATTGATGAATGTTCCGGTAGCCTTTATCTCCGAGCGAGGGAGGTACTTGCCGCTGTCATATGAAGCGATGGTAGTATGATATTTGCCGCTGTCATGTCTAAGCGAGGTAACATGCCGCTGTCATTGTCGAAGCGAGGGATATCATATGATGCCGCTATATGTCGAAGCGAGGGGTCCTAAAATTCCGCTGTTGTATTGGGACCGGAACAGTCACAATTCTAGTGGTTAAAGTGAAATATTGTGGTTATAATTGGAAACGCGTTATCGATCATTATATCGTGAACTAATGATTTTGTGCATAAGCTTGTGAAACAGGAACGACAATGAAATGTGCTAATGTGGTAATCGAGGAGCATATCAATTAATCGTTTCATACGCTTAATTACTTTATTAAGTTGAATTGTGTTAAGTGATAATATATATATATATGCTCATGGTGAGTTGTTCCTGTAGGTACGCTTTTGAACCAAGGGGGCTGAGGGTCGGTTGAACTGTGAGCTGTTGAAAGCATAAAGGAAGATAGAGTACAGGAAATTTTGGATAGTCTCTACTCTAGAAGTAGTTTAATACTGTCACTTAAACATTCATGATTGGAATGTAACTGAATAATTGTTGAAGTTTTATTTTGGCCTGTAACCTAATTGAGCTCACATCAAACCAGAACCCTAAGATGTCTTTAATACATATTTAGCCCTATTTATATCTTGAATTCACTGTTAAGGTTTAGGGTCCTTACATTAGTGGTATCAGAGCAGTGGTTAGAGAACCCGGGAACGAGTGAATGGTAGCCTTAGCAATAAGTTGGCTAGGCATCTATCTTTTAAACATGTTGTGCGCATATGAAGTATGTGACTGTTATGCTAACATGTTATGGTTTTCTAACGATGTATTATGTGAATTGTTTTTGGATATTGTTGTTAATCCTTGTGTTGCAGTATGGCAGCAAATGTGGATGTTGGTGATGCAATAAGTGTAAATGCTAGTGCTAGGCACACAAATCCCCTACCGCCGCCAGCCTTGGGCGAAGAGCCGTCGGAACAACAGTTATTGCCGGGAGAACTGAGTTTGACTCAATTTCTAGCATATCGACCCCCGACTTTTGAAGGGACTGAAACAGGGGAGAAGGCCGAGGAATGGCTAGAGAGGTTGGAACAGATATTTGTAGCTGCCCCGTGCGCAGAGACAGCTTGGATACGGCTAGCAGAATTTCAATTGGCCAAAAAGGCGCTGATGTGGTGGAAGACCACAGCGATTGAACAAGAAGCTCAGGGTCAGGAAATAAACTGGAAGCTGTTTAGAACTCGATTTCTGACCCGGTACTTCTCAGCAGCGGCACGGCAGGCTAAAGAGGATGAATTCAATAGCTTGAGGCAAGGTACTATGCCGGTGTCTGACTATGCTCTCCAGTACTGTTCCTTACTCAGATATGTGCCTCATATCGCCTCTAGCACCCAAGCAAAGATGAGGAATTTTATGAAAGGCTTGAGGCCGGAGTTGTATGATAGGGTGATCACTTATGGCCCTACTTGTTTTGATGACGCCCTAGCACGAGCTGAACTGGCAGAATTGGGAGTGGGTGCATATACGACTGTGGCACCGCCTCCAGCACCATCTCAGAGATCGACCCCTGAAAACTTGAAACCAAGGGGCGACCATTTTAAGCCAAAGGGAAACTCATCATCTTCCAGATTCAGTGGTAGATGGCAAGATGCTCGTGGAAGGGGTGGTCGTGGAAGTAATGCTCCGTCTCATCGGGGACAGTCTCAGGCTAGCAATTTTGAAAAGGTTAAGTGTTTTCTGTGCGGGGGACCCCATTCAGTGAAAGGATGCTCTGCTTGTTATGAGTGTGGGAAACATGGTCACTTGGCCCGGAATTGTCCTAACCGGGGAGGGCCACAGAATACTATGGGGAGACCTTCAGACAGGCCAGCACAGCAGAGACCACCATTTGCACCGAGACCATTGGGAGGACAGCCGTTGGGGCCACCTCAAGGACAAGTGTATGCCCTTACCAGGGAGCAGGCTACAGCAGCTCCAGAGGAAGTGATAGCGGGTACGTGTTATTTATTTACGCACCCTGCTTATATTTTGATAGATACAGGTGCGTCACACTCCTTTGTGTCGACGAGTTTTGTGGGGAGGCACCTTATATGCACGACTCCGTCACCCACGCCTCTTGTGGTTTCGACACCCGCTGGAAAGAGTGTGATTGCAGATCAATTTGTTGATGGCGGCCTCATTTATTTTGAGGGCAACGAGTTGAAGTCAGACCTGATTGTTCTGGGGATGTCGGACTTCGACTGCATTGTGGGTATTGATGTGCTGAACAGATACCAGGCAGTAGTGGACTGCAGTCAGAGGACAGTACGATTCAGATCTAATTTAGGGGATCGGTGGACTTTTTATGGGGATGGTTCCCGCTCAAGAATTCCGTTGATATCGGCTTTAAAGATGACTCAGTTATTGGAATGTGGGCACGAGGGTTATCTTATTTATGCCATTGACAATGCTGGCAAGAAAGAAGAGTTAAGAGTCGAAGATATACCCGTGGTTGCCGAGTTTGCCGATGTGTTTCCGGAGGAGATTCCCGGATTCCCGCCGGTTAGGGAAGTAGAGTTCGGGATCGAATTATTACCGGGGACATCCGCTATTTCTCGTGCCCCTTACAGGATGGCACCAGCGGAGTTAAGAGAGCTGAAAGAGCAGCTACAAGAACTACTTGATAAGGGTTACATACGCCCCAGCGTATCACCTTGGGGTGCGCCTGTATTATTTGTGAAAAAGAAGGATGGGTCGATGAGATTGTGCATCGACTACAGACAATTGAATAAGGCCACAGTGAAGAATAAATACCCTCTTCCGCGGATCGACGACTTGTTTGATCAGTTGCAGGGCACGAGGTTGTACAGTAAGATTGATTTGAGGTCGGGGTACCACCAGATCCGAGTTAGAGAGGATGATGTGCAGAAGACGGCCTTCCGGACCCGTTATGGTCACTATGAGTTTTTGGTCATGCCGTTTGGAGTGACAAACGCCCCGGTTGTGTTTATGAGCTTGATGAATCGAGTGTTCCAACCCTATTTGGATCAATTTGTCATCGTATTTATTGACGACATACTTATCTATTCTCGGAGCGAGGAAGATCACAGGAATCATTTGAGGACAGTGCTCCAGATTCTGAGGGACAATCAGTTGTATGCTAAGCTGAGCAAGTGTGAATTTTGGCTGAGCAGCGTGGTATTTTTGGGGCATGTGATCTCTAGTGATGGGATTTCTGTGGATCCCAGGAAAGTGGAAGCAGTGATGGATTGGTCTGCGTCTACATCTGTGCCCGAGATCCGTAGCTTCCTCGGTTTAGCGGGTTACTACCGACGTTTCGTCGAGGGATTCTCTAAGATCGCTAAGCCGTTGACGCAGTTGACTCAGAAGGGTGTTCCGTTTTCTTGGTCTGAGGCATGTGAGCAAAGCTTCCAAGAGTTGAAGCACCGGTTGACTACAGCACCTGTTCTGGTGATCCCTTCGGAGAACGAAAGGTTTGCTTTGTACACTGATGCATCACTGCGGGGATTGGGCTGTGTACTGATGCAGGATAAGCATGTGGTGGCTTATGCATCGAGGCAGTTGAAGCCTCATTAGACCAGGTACCCGGTCCATGATTTGGAACTGGCGGCCATTATTTTCGCTTTGAAAATTTGGCGGCATTATCTCTATGGTACTTCCTTTACCATTTACACGGATCATAAGAGCTTGAAATTCCTATTTACTCAAGCGGAACTGAACATGAGGCAAAGGAGGTGGATGGACTTGCTCAAGGACTATGATTGCGAGATAGAGTACCATCCAGGGAAGGCGAACCTGACTGCTGATGCCTTGAGTAGGAAGGTGAAGTATACAGCAGATGATGTGATTCAGCTATCGGCCTTGATGACCTCTTGTTGTCATCTAGGATATGACTTTGATTTAGATGTATCGCCGGTGTTTGTATCGACCATATTGGCAGAACCGGACATCTTTGAACTTATTAGGAAAGCCCAGGTGACAGACGTTGAAGTACAGAGATGGTTATCATGTATACGTCTGGGTCAGTCATCAAAGTTCAGAGTAGCAGAAGATGGTTCCTTGAGGCTTGGTAACCGTTGGGTAGTGCCGAGGGCACCAGAGTTGCGTCAAGGAATCTTGCATCGTGCTCATTGTAGCAGATTTAGCATCCATCCAGGTGGGAGAAAGATGTACAAGGACTTATGTGATCAATTTTGGTGGAAACGATGAAGAGAGACGTTATGTCATTCGTTAAGAAGTGCCTAATTTACCAACAAGTGAAAGCGGAAAGGCAGAGGCCCGGAGGCGAGTTGAAGAGTTTAGAGATACCAGAGTGGAAGTGGGACCACATCTCTATGGATTTCGTGACCCACTTGCCAAGGACTACTTCGGGATTCGATGCGATCTGGGTGATTGTGGATCGACTGACGAAGGTGGCTCACTTCATCCCATATAGTATGACTTTCACATACTTAAAAATGGCTCAGTTGTATGTTCGGGACGTAGTAAGATTGCATGGCATCCCAGTCTCGATTGTGTCTGATAGAGACCCGCGGTTCACATCGCACTTTTGGGAGGGTCTTCAATCAGCTTTGGGTACAGAGGTGAGACTGAGTACAGCTTACCACCCTCAGACAGATGGTCAGACAGAGCGTACCATACAGACGCTTGAAGACATATTGAGGGCATGTGTGTTGGAGTTCGATACTCCGTGGCAAGATTCAGTGCCACTTGTAGAGTTCTCTTACAACAACAGTTATCAGGCGAGCATTCAGATGGCTCCATTTGAGGCCCTTTACGGTCGACGTTGTAGGTCACCGTTATACTGGGAAGATTTGACTAGTAAGACGGTCGGAGGACCGGAATTGATTCGTGAAATGGAAGAGAAAATCAAAGTGATCCGTCAGAAAATGAAAGCGGCTCAAGATAGGCAAGCGGCCTATGCTAACAAACGACGGCGACCATTGGAATTCCAAGTAGGAGACAAGGTCTTTCTGAAAATCTCACCTTTCAGAGGTGTAGTTCGTTTCGGTATGCGGGGGAAGTTGTCTCCGAGGTATGTTGGGCCATACGAGATATTGCAGCTCATAGGCACTTTGGCTTACCGTCTAGCCCTACCGCCGTCATTGTCTGGTATACATGATGTCTTCCATGTTTCTATGTTGAGGAAGTATGAGCCGTACCCGTCTCATGTGTTGCAGCCTTCAGAGGTTCAGTTGAGTTCAGATGTGTCCTATGTTGAACGGCCAGTCAGAATTCTGGATCGAGAGGATCGCAGACTTCGAAGCAAGGTTATACCGATGGTCAAGGTTCAGTGGGATCGTCGGGGTGTCGCAGAGGCCACGTGGGAGATGGAACGGCATATGGTGCAGCACTACCCGGAACTATTCTCTGGTATGTGTTTATGTTTAGTTTCTTTTGGGGTAAGTGCATGCGATTTCGAGGGCGAAATCTTATAACTAGGGGAGTATTGTGATATCCCCGAGATAATTAATTACAATTTGGGCGTTAATTATGTTTATGTGACTTTGGTGATAATTAGATAATGTGTTGGGTTGTAGTTTTGGTAAAGCATGATTTTAATGGCAATTGTGGTGCATTGTGGTGAAATACTTTTAAAATATCATGTTGGAGTATTCTACATATCATGCTTATATTATGATACACATTTTATTTATTTCAAAGCTGATAAGGAGCCACTTGCTCACATCTTTACATCCCATCACCCCCCCCCCTTGCTATCAACTTTATGTCCCAAACCCCTCTTCCTCATCTTAGAACTCCATTTTCGTTTCTGCATCTAGAGGAGAGGAGTAAGCTTTGAAAAAGGAGCCTTTTTGTGATGTTTTTTATAATGGTTCATTTATTGGTTTCTAATATGGATTCATGTGATTATGTAGAACCATCCCAGGTAGCCACACAGCCTAGGATATAAAGTCCACGATATCTCCACTTTTGGAACCAAGGTACGTAGTGAGACATACGAGCATCGGACGGTAAAACATGTTACAACATTGATGATGTACATTGTGAATAGTGTATCCCTATGTGTGATGGATTATGTGAAATGATAGTGTTATATCATGATATTGGAATCAATTGTGTTTGATTATTGTGGTAGAATTGATGAATGTTCCGGTAGCCTTTATCTCCGAGCGAGGGAGGTACTTGCCGCTGTCATATGAAGCGATGGTAGTATGATATTTGCCGCTGTCATGTCTAAGCGAGGTAACATGCCGCTGTCATTGTCGAAGCGAGGGATATCATATGATGCCGCTATATGTCGAAGCGAGGGGTCCTAAAATTCCGCTGTTGTATTGGGACCGGAACAGTCACAATTCTAGTGGTTAAAGTGAAATATTGTGGTTATAATTGGAAACGCGTTATCGATCATTATATCGTGAACTAATGATTTTGTGCATAAGCTTGTGAAACAGGAACGACAATGAAATGTGCTAATGTGGTAATCGAGGAGCATATCAATTAATCGTTTCATACGCTTAATTACTTTATTAAGTTGAATTATGTTAAGTGATAATTAATATATATATATGCTCATGGTGAGTTGTTCCTGTAGGTACGCTTTTGAACCAAGGGGGCTGAGGGTCGGTTGAACTGTGAACTGTTGAAAGCATAAAGGAAGATAGAGTACAGGAAATTTTGGATAGTCTCTACTCTAGAAGTAGTTTAATACTATCACTTAAACATTCATAATTGGGAATGTAACTGAATAATTGTTGAAGTTTTATTTTGGCCTGTAACCTAATTGAGCTCACATCAAACCAGAACCCTAAGATGTCTTTAATACATATTTAGCCCTATTTATATCTTGAATTCACTGTTAAGGTTTAGGGTCCTTATAATCTTCTTGAAGTTGGAGGCGGCTTGAAGTCTTTCTTCTTTTCCCCCTTTTTGTCAGCAGCAATCTCTTGAAGAAAATCAACAACTTGTGCGAGCTGCGCTTATAGCGTCAAGACGAACGTCTTGAGCGTGGAGGGAATTGGCAACAGATGCTCTGACTTCAGTGGCCAGCTCGATCTGCTCTTTTCTCAGGCTGTTCTTATAAGTGGCTTGCTGAGAAAACAGATCATTTATGCCTCGCTGAAGGCTGCCGATACTGGTTGTCATCTTCTCTTTAAATGAATCAAAGTCCAGAGATGTAACCCGCTGGCCTTGATGAACCTCTAGAACACGCTGAGAGAGAGACAGGCAGTTGTCAGATAAGTGCTGAAGGGTCCGTGCCAGAGATGGAGGTGCATCAGATAATCGGCTGGGAGAGCGATCTGATGAGGACAAGGCTTGTTCATCGTCTTCAGCAAACGGGACAAGTGAAGATACAGCAACTTGGTGACTTGCGGACCGGATCAAGGTGACCAGATCCGAAGAAAATGTTTGAATGAAAGCCATATCTTCATCTAAGTGGATAGGAGGAGTGCTTGGTCTGGAGGGCTCCTCAATCTGGAGAGCTGCAACAACGGTGGACACCACCAGATCCGGATCGACGAATTCTGGAGCGCCAACTGTTGCCAGTTCTGCTGTTGGACTGATTTGAACGAGGGAGACTGATGACCCCAAAGGAATAGATGTTGTTGGAGAGTCCAACAAGACATTCAAGGGTTCATCATCTGTCGCAGACGGAGCATTAGGCAATGGCTGCTCCGCTGTCTGGTCTGGTATTTGCTCTGCAGTCTGACCCGCTGCTGGCTCGGCTGTCTATTCTGCTGCATCAGAATGAATAACCTCAACGAAAGGTTCTGTCAGAGTCTTGCTTGCAGAGGGATGATCCGGGCTGGTTGTGGGAGTGGATACACTGAGCTTCTGTCGTTGAAAACGGACAGCTACGTGAAGAGCATGAACATCCATCTCTAATTGAGCAATAACGGCCCCATCATCTCTGGCAGTTTGAGCAATTGGATCAAAGTTCTCTTTCTTAGCAGCGAGGAGCAGAGTGGCCAGACTGAATCTTTGATTTGCTGTAAATAGGTCTTTGCGCTGCACGGCAATCCGAACATCATTGGTCTCTGTTCCTTTGAGAACTTCCTCTTCCATCTTCTTCAGTCTGTTCAGCTTTCCAAAGAACATCTCAATGTGGTTGACAGTCCGGTACTCGACATACTCATCAAAAACCACAATGAGTGCCTTCACCTTCTCATCAACATCCTCCATAGCAATGTCGATGGCTGTCTGTGCTGCCGATTTGGGTTTAGAGGAGATTGGTTCGGAGAGAATGGCTTTTCCCTTGCCGGTGGAGGAAGGGGACTTGATCCCTGATTGGGTATAGTCGCCCAACTCAGTGATAACAATCCCTTTCACCGCGGGAATGGTAGAGGGGACTCGGATAGTGACTTGGGGTGCAGGGGTTGAAGTTTGGGTTGAAGGTTGAGGTGCAGGGGTTGAAGTGGTTGAAATTTGTTTGGAAGATTGGGGTGCAGGGGTGTTTAGTTGGTGGCAAAATGGGTAGGGGTAGAGTTTTGATTGGTTTGGTAATCTGGGTTCTGGGCTTCTTTGGAAGTGGCTTGGTTGGTGGCGATGGAGCAGACTGAGTTTCTTCCGAATCAGTCTGGATGGTCAGTTTGCGCTTGACGCGAGGTTTGCGCGCAACAGCTTGTTCTTCGCCCTTCTCAATCTTGACTGCAGCTAGAGTGGCAGGAGTAGGCGGAGCACTCTTGGACTTCAGCAGTGCGAGCCCTTTGGAGTTTAGAATCTTGAAGGGACTGAGAGCGGACTGCTTTCCCAGCTCGATGTCTAAGGACTCCAGTAGCTTGCTGAGAGGAACAGCAAAGCATACGGCCTGCTTGGATGCAATCACCATTTCCATCAGAACTCCAAACAGAAACACATACCAGTTCATCTTCTGTCCGGATATTATAGCCGTCATAGCCCTGAACTTCTCTGCGGTTACAGCGTCAAAACTTCCTGCTTTGCCCAACAGAGGTTTGCCAACGATTTCGCACAGCACCTGGAAATGAAAGAGCATTTCCTTCTTCTTAAACGATGGTTGCAGGCGGTGGCCAAAAATAGATATCTTCCCTTGAAGATTTGAGAGTGACGCTTGAGGAATCTGTCCAAATTCCGTCAGTCCGGAATTGGGGAGGCCAAAGGTTTTGGCCAGCGTCATCGGCGAGATCTCAAATGATTTGCCCTTGACAGTAGTAGATATGGATGTCTTCTGGGAGACGGCATTGGCGAATAGTTCGCGGATTTCTGATTCATAAACAACTGTGCCGCACTCCATAAAGTTTCTCAGACCAGAAGATTCCAAAGCTTGGAAGATGGACACCATCTCTGCATCTTCTGCCCTGTAAATATCATTGAACTCAACGGAGAGAGAGTTGTGAGTAATGGTAGCCATTGGAGTGAAGATAAACGAGTGCGAAGATTTAGGAGAGTGAGAGAATAAGAAAACAGATAGCGGTAAATTGTAAAAAGTGAAATAAAATGAAATGTTCAGCCCGCTAAATAGGAGAGAGAAGACACGTGTCTTTATCTCGATGACTGATGAAAAGAAATTCAAAAATAAACGGTCAGGATAACAGATAGTTAAGGCGGTTAAAATGCGATCAGTCCCGGCTGTTTTTGGACAAAAGATGTATTGACCAAACAGATCATGGGATAACATCAGATAGACATAGATCGGTCTGAAAGTTCGGACCGGTCTGTGTCTTTCTGAACATTGTATTATCAATCTGTGGCAACAAAAATCTTTAAGTGCGAAAGTAAGAGAACATCTAAACTATTAAGATAAGTCAATTAAACCAAGAATTTGACGAAAATAATTAAACTTAGCCTCTGGGAGCGGTTTGGTGAAGATGTCTGCTGCTTGCTGCTCTGTTGAGATGTGCTCGATCCGAATTTCCTTTTTGCCAACATGATCTCGAATAAAATGATGGCGTATATCAATGTGCTTTGTTCGAGAGTGCAAAACTGGATTATACGTTATAGCGATTGCACTTGTGTTGTCGCAAAATATCGGAGAGTCAACAGCTTGGATGCCATAGTCTTTGAGCTGGTGTTGAATCCAGAGCATTTGAGCGCAACAGCTTCCAGCGGCGAGATACTCTGCTTCAGCTGTAGATGTGGCAATCGATGTCTGCTTTTTACTGAACCAAGAGATCAATCTTTCACCTAGAAATTGACATGTTCCACTGGGGCTTTTACGATCAATCTTACACCCAGCGTAGTCTGCGTCGGAATATCCGATCAAGCTGAAGTTCGAATCTTTGGAGTACCAAAGACCAACGTTCTGAGATCCTTTTAAGTATTTCAGAATACGCTTGGCAGCAATAAAATGTGATTGCTTTGGTTCTGACTGAAATCTGGCGCACATACAGACTGAAAACATAATATCAGGCCGGCTCGCTGTAAGATACAATAGCGATCCGATTAGTCCTCTATACATGGTTACTTCAACTGCCGTTCCCCCTTCATCTTTGTCTAACTTGATTGTTGGACTCATAGGAGTTGATGCAGTTGAGCATGTTTCCATTCCAAATCTCTTGAGGAGCTCTTTGGTATACTTGGTCTGATTGATAAAAATACCATTGTTGAGCTGTTTTACTTGAAGACCCAAAAAGAATGAAAGTTCTCCCATCATGCTCATCTCAAACTGTCCCTGCATTAACTTAGAAAATTTCTCGCACAATTTGGGGTTAGTTGACCCAAAGATTATGTCATCAATGTAAATCTGAACTAATAGGGTATGTTCTCCCTTAATAAATTTAAAGAGAGTTTTATCTACTGAGCCGATCTGAAAATCATGGTTCAGCAGAAATTGAGATAGAGTGTCATACCAGGCTCTTGGAGCTTGTTTCAGACCATACACTGCTTTATTCAGTAGATACACAAGATTGGGATGCAAATGGTCCTGAAATCCAGGTGGTTGCTCAATGTAGACTTCTTCCTGAAGCTTTCCATTAAGAAAAGCGCTCTTAACGTCCATCTGATATACTTTGAAGTCTTTAAAGGCAGCATATGCAAGAAAGATTCGGATGGCTTCAAGTCTGGCGACTGGTGCAAATGATTCATCGAAGTCGATTCCTTCTTCTTGTCTGAATCCTTGTGCCACCAGTCTGGCTTTGTTTCTAACCACAGTTCCATCTGCGTCCAGCTTGTTTCTGAAAACCCATCTGGTTCCAATGACAGGCAGATCGCTTGGTCTGGGGGTTAGACTCCAAACTTGATTTTGTTCGAATTGATTTAGCTCTTCTTGCATGGCCTTAATCCAGTTGAAATCAGTTAGAGCTTCATCGATCTTCTTAGGTTCCAGAGTAGAGATGAAAGCAGCATGTGTGAATTCATCCATCATCTGTCCTCTGGTTCTGATCGGTGCAGAGGGACTACCAATCACTAGATTAGTGGATGCTTCTTAGTCCATCGATAGCTTGAATCTGGATTGTCTGGTCCGGTCGGATGAGTAGTAGCAGCATGATCAGCATCTGCTTTAACATTTGAGTGAAGAACATCCGGATCAGCTCGATCTGAAGAAGTTTCAATGCCTAGATCCGGTCTGTCTGGTACTTCTGGTTCTGGTGGATTGTCTCTTGACCTGTTAGCTACAATCTCATCATCACTGTTAGCTTCGAGATGGATATTTTCCATCTGATTTTGAATTGATTCTTTGTTGCCCTCAACACATAAAGATTCATCAAAAACTACATGAACAGATTCTTCTACAGTTAAGGTTCGATTATTAAAAATTCGATAGGCTTTGCTAGTTGATGAATATCCTAAAAATATTCCATTATCTGACTTAGCTTCAAATGCTGTAAGATGATTCTTACCATTGTTATGAACGAAGCATTTGCAGCCAAAAATATGAAAGTGAGAAATAGATGGTCTGTTACCAGTCCATATTTCATATGGGGTAAGGTTCAGCTTCTTGTTGATCATGGACCGATTTTGAGTGTAGCAAGCAGTGTTTACAGCTTCTGCCCAGAACTTTTGCGAAATTCCAGAATCAGCAAGCATTGTTCTTGCTGCTTCCTTGAGCGTTCTGTTTCTTCGTTCTGCAACTCTATTCTGTTGAGGAGTTCGAGCGGCTGAAAACTCATGCTTGATTCCATGATCTTCTAGAAAGGATTCAAGATTCTGATTTGAAAACTCAGTGCCTTTGTCACTACGAATCCTGTCTATGCTGGATGATTTCTCGTTCTGAGTGCGTTTCAGCAGCTTGATCAACTTCGGACCGGTCTGATCTTTACTGCTCAAAAATATAGTCCATGTAAAGCGTGAGTAATCATCAATAACAACAATAGTATACCGCATTCCCCCTAAACTTGTTATTGGTATAGGACCAAACAAGTCCATATGCAATAATTCTAAACAGCGGGAGGAGGATTTGGCATTCTTGTTTTTGAAGGATGATCTGATCTGTTTGCCCATTTGGCAAGCTTCGCAGATCTTATCCTTAGCAAAATCGATCTTGGGCAGACCGATAACTAAATCATGTTTACACAGGCTGGAAATGGTCTTAAAGTTTATATGATTCAAACGCTTATGCCACAACCAATGTTTATTATCATTGTTAGCGATGAAGCAAGTAGGATTATCAGGTTGAGCATGATTCCAGTTAATCTTATATGTATTTCCATTCCTGATTCCTACGAGCACGGTTATACCGTCTGATGATTTAACAGTGCAAGTGTGTTTGTGAAATTCTACAGCATAACCATTATCACAGAGTTGACTTATACTGATCAGATTATAGCACAGATTTTCAACTAACAGCACATCATTGATAATAATGTTACCATGGACAATCTTACCCTTGCCCACGGTCTTACCCTTTGAGTTATCTCCGAAGATGATCTTGGGTCCAGTACATTCTGTGACTTTAGACAGCAGCTCGATGTTTCCAGTCATGTGACGGGAACACCCACTGTCCAAATACAAGTCTGATGCGAGCTTCTTCGGTACCTGTCATCAAATATAATTATTGTTGGTACCCAATCCTATTTGGGTCCAGAACGGATTAGCCCTTTGGGAACCCACACCTGTATCAGCTTCAATGGCTTGTGTGTGTAAGGTGTGCTGTGTGCTGGTCTGTTTTGATGTTGTGTGTGATAATGTGTGCGCTGTGAAAACCTTTGATTCTCATAAGGTAGTCTATATCTTCGTAATCGGTTTTGAATTATAGTAATTGTATTGTCTTCCTTGCCTTCGATCTTGCACCTTTGGATTTGGTCTGATAGACGCAAATCTTGCTGGTGCCTTTTCTTTGGCTTGGTCAACATAACCAATTCCTTTTCTCAGATTTTGATTCACGTAAGAGACTCCTGTTTGAATCTTAGGTGCTTCAGTCTCATATACTGTGCTGGATTTAACAAATGTCATTTGTTTGACTTGGTTCTTTACCAGCAACAGCTCAGACTCATCTTTGGTGTCAAAGCCTATGCCGGTGAAGTCACCGACGTTTCTTTGAACCTCTTGTAATTCTTCCAAAGATGTTCTGGATTTTGTCCATGTTTTGAATATATGAGAAAGCTTAGCATTTTGTGTGCTAATTCTCTTGTTTTCTTCATGGAGCTGATCATAGGAGATTTTCAGCTTATTCAGCTCGATCTTCAAACTATTGCACTCACCCTGCTCAGAGCAGCTTGGTTTATTATGCTCATCTATTTGATTACTGGCTTTAGCTTTATTTTTCTCAAATGATTCAGCTAAGATCCTATAATCATTAGCCATGTCTTGCAGTGCGGACATGAGCTCTTCTCGTGTAAATTCATTTGAGTCAAGATCATATACCTCGTCTGTCTGACTCATCTCTTCGTCTGCCATGAGACATTGAATATCTTCTTCGCTTTCGCTGGAAGAATATTCAGAGCTTTCCGAGTCTGAGTCTGTCTGAGCCCATTTGCTGTTTCCTTCTTCAGCTACTAGGACTTTTTGGGATTTTCCATGATTCTTGCGGTCTTTGTAGTGCTTCTTCTTCCTATCATCACGATGCTTCTCTTTCCGTTCTTCTTTCTTCGGTCTGGTGCAATCTGCAATAAAATGTCCGGTCTTACCACAATTGTAGCAAGCCTGATCGTTAACAGCATCATCTTTTCTTGATTTATAATGATGAGAGGGTTTGAAGTTCCTCTTATTCTTAGACATAAATTTACCGAATTTCTTGATAAATAATGACATAGCATCATTACTTATCTGTTCAGCGGATTGGTCTGATGTTGAAGCGATCTGGTCTGGAATGGCTGCCACGGCCTTGTTTGGTTGAGAGATGAATGGCTCTGCTTCACCTCTGCTTATCAGTTCAAACTCATAGGCCTTAAGATCTGCAAACAGGTCATGAAGTTCAACCTTGTTAAGATATTTTGATTCCCTCATGGCAATGGTCTTAACATCCCATTCCTTTGGCAGAGCTCTCATAACTTTCAGAGCGATCTCTCTGTTAGAATATTCATTCCCCAGACCATTCAGTTCATTTATGATGCCAGTGACTCTTTCATCAAACTCATTTAGAGTTTCTCCACTCTTCATTTTTATGCCCTCAAATCTTTGAAGAGCAACAGTCAGCTTGTTTTCTTTGGTCTGGTCGTTGCCTTCACATAGCTGTGCTATCTTCTCCCAAATTTCTTTGGCAGTAGAGCACATTTTGATTTTGCTGAACATGTTCTTGTCCAATGTCTTGAACAAGATGTCTTTGGCCACATTATCGAGATTTGCTTTCTTTCTTTCCTCATTCGTCCAGAGGGATCTGTCCTTTTCTACCATTTGTGGTTCACCACCAGTAATGGCGACTGCTGTATTTATTTTTAGAATCTTCATTGGTCCATCAGTGATGACGAACCACATATCGTCATCCTGAGCTGCCAGATGAGCTTGCATTCTGATTCTCCAGTCATCATAGTCTTCTTTTGAGAACATAGGAATTTTGTTAAATGATGCCATCAGCTCGAGTGATTTGCTGATTAAGATGACCTGCTCTGATACCACTTGTTAGGATCGGTCCGGAGTGTTTAGAGGGGGGGTGAATGAACACTCCTTCTAAAAATTAATCCTTTGTGATTTCTTTCGGATTAGTGAAAGAAATCTGTTTCTTAATCAATTCTTGTACAGAACAGACCACTGAAAGTATAAGTGCGGAACGGTCTGTTCTTATGTAAGAACGGCTCGATGGCTAGTATGAAAGAACAAGTGCAGAAATAAGATACACAGGATATGTTTCTGGAAGTTCGAAGGTGGTGTAATCCTTCTACGTCTCCCCTTCTTCCAATTAAAGAAGGTTTATACTAGAAGACTTTGATTTATACAATCCTGTTGTACAAACCCGATTCAGACTGGATTTACCTCACTACCAATCTGAAACTCCTAGTCACTCGATCTGCTCAGACACACTTTGTCTGACAGTTACAATAAGTTTCTCACTTCTATTTTTCAACACAAAAAACACAAGATTCGCACAGTGATCCTAAATGATCAAATGTTACAAAGTAAACGTGCTTAAGAATGATTTCAGCTCGAGAGCTTCTGAGCTTGTAAGCTTGGGCTGTTTTTGCTTTTTGTGTGTTTTTCAATTGATCAGCAAGTGTCGTTGTATTCCTTTTGTTGCATCCTTTTATAGTTGTATGTACCAACGACATTATTTCCCTTAATGTGCAACTTTGACTCTGCTTAAACTCTGAGTAGGCTACAGTCTTCTTCTTCGGGATACTTGCCGTTCTGGTTCATACTTTCGGCGACTGTCAGGTAAGCTCTTCTTTGTCTTCTTACCTTTTATGGCAATCTTCAGTCTTTGGTCCTTTGTAGCATTAATTATAACATTAAATGCTACAATAAATAGCCGTTAATGATTCGGACTGAGGAGGCATTCTTTATGTATCCTTGACTGCTTTGATCTGATAAAGATTGAGATCGATCTGAAGCATCGATCTAGTCAGTCTGAAATCCATCGATCCGGTCTGATATATAATATGCATTATCAGCTTGTTCTGTTTTGAGCTATTGATCTGGTCAGTCTGATTACCCTCGATCCGGTCTGATATGCTTTGTCATCTTATCAGCTTGATCTGTTTTGGGCGATCGTTCTGGTCAGTTTGATTTCACTCGATCCGGTCTGATATGTTTTGTCATCTTTAAAATCTCATCGATAAGATCCGGAACTAACAGTGTTCCAGCCATATTTGGATCAATTCGTCATAGTTTTCATTGACGATATACTCATCTACTCCCGGACCGAAGAAGATCATGTACGGCACTTGAGGACAGTACTTCAGATCCTTAGGGATCATCAGTTGTATGCAAAGCTCAGCAAGTGCGAGTTCTGGCTGAGCAGTGTAGTATTCTTGGGTCATGTTATATCTAGCAGCGGGATATCTGTGGATCCCAGGAAGATTGAAGCTGTGATGGAGTGGGCAGCACCCACTTCTGTACCCGAGATACGGAGTTTCCTTGGCTTAGCAGGTTATTACCGACGTTTTGTCGAGGGATTTTCTAAGATCGCTAAGCCGCTGACACAGCTGACTCAGAAAGGAGTCCCATTCTTTTGGTCCGAAGCTTGCGAGGAAAGCTTCCAAGAATTGAAACGTCGTTTGACGACAGCGCCAGTGTTGGTGATTCCTTCTGAGAATAAGAAGTTTGCCTTGTACACGGATGCATCATTGCAGGGTTTGGGCTGTGTATTGATGCAGGAAAAGCACGTGGTGGCTTATGCTTCGAGGCAGTTGAAGTCTCATGAGACCAGATACCCAGTCCATGATCTGGAACTAGCGGCCATCATTTTCGCCTTGAAGATTTGGCGTCATTATCTTTATGGTACGACGTTTACCATCTATACGGACCATAAGAGCTTGAAGTTCCTATTCACTCAGGCTGAGCTGAATATGCGTCAAAGAAGATGGATGGATTTGCTCAAGGATTATGACTGTGAAATTGAGTACCATCCCGGTAAAGCAAATTTGATAGCAGACGCCTTAAGTCGGAAGGTGAAGAGTACTGCTGAAGACGCCATGTATTTATCAGCGATGATGACTTCTTGTTGCCATCTGGGCTATGATTTTGATGTGGACACGTCGCCGGTGCGAGTGTCGACCTTATTGGCCGAGCCAGACGTATTTGAAGCTATCAGGAAAGCCTAGAGGTTAGATGATGAAGTTCAGAGATGGTCATTGATAGCACTTCGAGGTCAGCCAACAAAGTTTAGAGTGGCTGAAGATGATTCTTTAAGACTGGACAACCGATGGGTAGTCTCAAATGCGTCGGGATTGCGTAAAGGAATCTTAGAACGAGCTCATAGTAGCCGGTTTAGTATCCACCCCGGAGGAAGAAAGATGTATAAGGACTTGAGTGGTCAATTCTGGTGGAGACGCATGAAGTGTGATGTGATCACTTCTGTTAAGAGATGTTTGATCTGCCAGCAAGTAAAGGCAGAAAGGCAGAGGCCTGGTGGCGAGCTGAAGAGCTTGGAGGTACCTAAGTGGAAGTGGGATCATATATCTATGGACTTCGTGACCCACTTGCCAAGGTCGGCCTCTGGATTTGATGCGATCTGGGTGATCGTGGATAGGCTGACGAAGGTAGCTCATTTCATCCCTTACAGTATGACTTTCACGTATCTAAAGATGGCCCAATTATATGTACGGGATGTAGTGAGGTTGCATGGGGTTCCAGTCTCGATCGTGTCTGACAGAGACCCAAGGTTTACTTCTCATTTCTGGGAGGGTCTCCAGACAGCTTTGGGCACCGAGGTGAGACTGAGTACAGCTTATCACCCTCAGACAGACGGCCAAACAGAGCGTACTATGTAGACGCTCGAAGATATGCTGAGGGCATGTGTTTTGGAGTTTGATACTCCGTGGCAAGAGTCTATACCACTGGTAGAGTTCTCCTATAATAACAGCTATCAGGCGAGCATTCAAATGGCCACTTTTGAAGCTCTTTACGGACGACGATGTAGGTCACCGCTGTATTGGGAGGACTTGACGAGTAAAGCGGTCGGAGGACCGGATATGATTAAGGACATGGAGGAAAAGATTAAGATGATACGCTTAAAGATGAAAGCGGCACAAGATAGGCAAGAAGCCTACGCCAATAAGCGGCGACGGCCGCTAGAATTCCAAGTAGGAGACAAGGTTTTCTTGAAAATCTCACCCTTCAGGGGTGTGGTCCGTTTTGGTATGCGGGGAAAGTTATCTCCGAGATATATCGGACCGTATGAGGTGTTGCAGCGTATTGGTACATTGGGTTACCGTTTGGCTCTACCGCCGTCTTTATCTGGGATTCATGACGTCTTTAAAATGAAGAATTTAAGTTTTGGGTTTTTGGAGTGTGTATAAATCCCGATTGGTAGTTGTAAAAATAATATATCAGTGCACCGGCGACACTTCGATGTACAAAACCGGGTTAGGATTCAAAAAAATAAATATGTCATGTTGGCATTTTTGGACACACAGTAAAAGGTGTAAAATCATGCACATAACCCGAACCCCCTCTTTCCTTCTCTGCTATCGCGCTCATCCGACCCCGCTCCTTTCAAACCGCACGCCCGCCGCCGTCCGAGCTCCTTCCGGCGCGTCCGAACCGCCGCCGTCTTCGTCTCTCCCAGGCGCTTTTTTCCATACCAAGATCGTGAAGTTTCGTCGCCGATCGCGTCCGGATCTTGCAAGGAAGCGCGCGGATAAAAATCGCGAATTCATCCGATTTTGGAGCGATTTTCTTCCGATTGTTTTGTGGGTAATCCTCGTCGTCCCTTAGCCGTTATTCCCCTGAAATCCCATGAATTTTTTATGAGCTTTGGTTCGATTTTTGCTAACATTTTGGAAGGGTTTGCTAGTGTGTGTTCCAGTGTGTGTGCGTGTGTGTTTTGTGTGTAGATTAGTGTGTGTGCGTGTGTGTTCTGTGTGCAGACAAGTGTGTGTACTGTGTGTGAATGTGTGTGTGCTGGGCGTGAGTTGCACCTACGGGTGTGTGCATTTTGCAGCGTGTGTGTGTGTATTCTGCTGAGTGTGTGCGTATATACTGCTGTGTGTGTGTGTATATACTGCTTTGTGTGTGTATTATGTGTTGTATATAAAAGTGTTGATGCATTTGAGTATGTATATGCTATATATACAAGTGTAGGTGTATTTCAACATGTAACCATGTGTATATGTTGTATTTTGTAACTAGATGAAGTATTGTTGAAGGAAAATGTTGAATTATGCATTGGCTTAGTATTATTATTGATTAAAAGATGAAGATTAAAATCATGCATGGAATGTGTTTGTTAATAGGCTTAAATGAGATTCAAGTGTGGGTCTAAGTTTTGTTAGTGAGGTGAAAATGACTAACTTTATGGCTTGTAGCCATTGTGATATTTGGTAGATGTTGGGCTATGGTATGGGATGTGTTCAATTGGAAGCATGTGTAGTGTGAAAATAAATGGGTTAGATGCATGCTAGTATGTGTTGACATGGAATAGAGTTATGGTGATATTTATGCTCAAGTGGATAGCATATCATGTGTTATTGATTTATGTCACCTTGTTGAGTCACTAATCTTATAGTGAGTTCTAAATCAAGAATTTGAAATCCAATGCATCTTTAATTTGTTAAAGTTGAATTTGATCAATAAATGACTTTATGATGGGATTATGGGAATTAGATTTAAAAGAGTAGAATCTTATGTCTACATGGATCCCTTCTTTCGTGTCTTGGGTTGAATCACCTCGGTGTGAGTTTGAATGTTTGGAGCATGTTAATTGGCTTAATTGGATTGTTTTAGTTAGACACTAGTTGTATATTATTATACATACACCCTTGCACTTTCTTTCCCTCTGTTGAATTTGCGGGTCTAGTGAACTGCTATGTGAGTTAGGCGTGATCTTGCACGTATGGGTGTGTGTATCCCGCATCATGTGTGTGATGTAGCGGATGGTGGGAGATGATGGGGTTTTGCATTACCAATGTTATATCATGATTAATGTGAAGATGTGTGCATCCAAAGTATTGATTATGATTTGATTCATAATATTGAGTTATTGATTTGTGATATGGAAATGAAACTAAGAACTATTTGATGGAAGTTCATTGCTCGGATTATGAGCTAATATTGAATTGATGTTCGGTATAGACTGTGATATCCCCGAAATGATTAATTGCAATTTGGGCATTAATTGTGTTAATATGATTAATTATGGTGGTAATTAATTATGTGCTGGACTTATTTATCATGATGAAATGCTTAGTCACATGGTAGAGTGACCCGGGAGAGCATTTCAGGGTGCATGTTGTGCATGTTGGGAAAATTGTTATTAGCATGATTTATTTGCCATGGTTAGCAATTAATTGAAAAGCATGAGTTTAATTGTGATTATGATGCATTTTGGTGAAATGCTTTTAAAAATATCATGTTGGGGTGTTTTATACACCATGAGATTGTGGAATGCATTTCATTTTAATCACCCCACTTTATCACCCACTTTACCATTTTACTCTTTAATTCCCCAACATTTCCCCAACCCTAACCTCTTCCCACATTTTCGTTTTTGACCCCAAGGAGGAAGAGAAATCTTTGCCCAAACTCTTGTGGAGTGATTCTTGGTAAGATTTAAGGTCTAGGAAGGGTATATGTCCCTCCTTGTTGTTTTTGCAAAGATTTGTTTTGATTTGAGTTTGTTATTTGAGTTTTGATATGGGTTTGTTGTGGGTTGGTGTTGTATGTGGTTGGGGTATGGTTTTATGAGGTTTTTGTGATGATATGTTGTTGGGATGTCTTTGGTTTAAGAAGTTTTGGGTTATTTGGTAGTTTTGTACTAAAAAAATGGAGTTTGCCCGAAATTGTCGCGGCGACCGATCGATCGGTACCAGGGCGGCGATCGATCGGTGCAAGTGCGAAGCGAGGGGTGAAATTTCTCTGCTTACCGATCGATCGGTAAAAGTGACCGATCGATCGGTGGATGGCTAGCGATCGATCGGTATCTTGGACCGATCGATCGGTAAAAGCCGTAGCTTAAAATGAAAATTATGAACAGTTACCGATCGATCGGTAAGGATGACCGATCGATCGTTAGAGCATTTTTTGCTGAAAATTATTTCCTTGGCATGATTGATGAAATTTTTGGTATTGGACTATTATTGGGTTCTAATATTTAATTGTGTGAATATGTAGAACCATCCCAGGTGGCAACTCAGCCAAGGAATTGAAGTCCTACCACGTCCTACATTTTGGAAAGGTACGTAGAAGACGTACGGGCACCCAACGGTACATGTATCTAATATACTCATTGTTTATGCATTGTGGATGCGAGTATATATGTGATTCTGCATTGTGGATGCAAATACATGTTGAATTATGCATGATGATTGTATATGCATATGATGGTTATTGGTGCACATCCCATGAGTCGTGGTCATCCCTTGATGATTTTAATGATTCCCGCTACTTGGTTTGTTTCCGCTAAATGTGAAGCGAGGGGTGGGAGCGCCGCATGTCACATTTGAGCGTGGTTATCATATAGGGCGAGGAAAGAATATTTGCCGCTCAATGTGAGGCGAGGGGTGGGAGTACCGCATGTCCATTGAAGCGAGGTTATTCTATGCCGCCTATATGTATATAAGCGAGGGGCATTAAAATACATTGTGATGGATAGACTAGGGATTGGTGATTGGTATTTGGTATTGATGAGCTGGTATCATGTCATGACATGTCTAGACCATTAAATAATCTATTGATTATACTCATGAGTTATGGTACAGGGACAACCAAACGGGAAGCGTTTAAATGCATGGGAAAAACAGGAAGTGTTTTATTATGATTATGCATTTACGCTTCATATTCATATTGTGTTGTATATGAATGATATCATTGCTCATGTGTTGGTGGTTGTCCTTGTAGGTACACTTTTGGCATGATAGAAGGGCTAAGACGGGTTGAGGTGGTGAGCTTGTGAAGAATTCTTTTGAGGAAGGAAGGACAGGATTAATTTTATATAGTATCTACTCTAGGAGTAGTGTAAAGTTATTGTGAATAACATTCATTATTTTGATTGGGAATGTAATTAGTCCATTGATAGTCCTTATTTTTGGCATGTAACTCTTAAGGCTCATAGTCTCAACACGATTATTCTACTCTGATCATTTATATTAGCTCTAATTATGCCTTGAATCGCACTTAAGGAACTAGGGTCCTTACATTAGTGGTATCAGAGCCAGGTTAGAGAACCCGGGAACGAGTGAAGGGTAGCCTTAGCATGATTGGCTAGGCGCTTACATTTGAAGCATGTTTATGCATGTGGTGCATATTGATGTATATCATGTTATACTAACATGCTTATTATCATCCCTATTATCTAACGGCATAACATATATATTTGTTTTGGAATTGTTGTTAACCTTTGTGTTACAGCATGGCTGCTATGAATGCGGGGAACCTTAATGAAGAGGTTGGCGATGTTGGGAGCGTGAACGCTAGCATTGGTCAGGCAAACCCTCTACCTCCACCAGCAGTAGGCATGGAACCAGTGGCTCAGTTATTGCTACCTGGTGAGATTAGCTTGACTCAGTTTCTGTCTTACCACCCGCCCCGGTTTGAGGGAACAGAATCAGGAGAGGAGGCTGATGAGTGGCTAGAAAGACTTGAGCAGATATTTGTATCGGCTCCTTGTGCTGTTATAGCTTGGCTGAGGCTGGCGGAGTTCCAGTTGGCAAAGAAACCTCTAATGTGGTGGAGGAGCACGGTAATGGAACTGAGAGCACAGGGTGCTGTGATTGATTGGACACTCTTCAGAACCCGGTTTCTGAACCGGTACTTCTCCGCAGCGGCGAGACAGACAAAGGAGGATGAGTTTGCAAGTTTGAAACAGGGGAACATGATAGTGTCAGACTATGCTATGCGGTACTCTTCGTTGCTGAGGTATGTTCCCCACATTGCCACCAATGGGCACGCAAAGATGAGGAATTTTATGAAAGGGTTGCGACCGGAGCTCTTTGACCGGGTTATCACCAATAACCCAACTTCTTTTGATGATGCTCTCTCAAGAGCGGAGCTTGCTGAGATTGGAGTGGGAGCTTATCCTAGTGCTGTGCCACCACAAGTACCACAACAGAGGCAAGCTAATGACAGCTTGAGGCCCCGGGGAGAGCCATTTAAACCTCGTGGTGCCTCTTCATCTTCACGGTTGGGTGGGAAGAAATTCTTTGGTCAAAAGCAGGAGAACAAGAAGAGCAATTGGTCCGCCAACCGAGGGTCTACGCAGGGAAATAGATCGGGGGAGCCAAGGTGCGACAATTGTGGAGGGCCACATTCTTCGAATAAGTGCCCTGCCTGTTATAGTTGTGGCAAGATGGGCCACATCTCTCGGTATTGCCCCACCCAGGGAGGACAGTCGGAGTTTCAGGGCAACAGGCCGAGATTTGATGACAGGACAGTACACCAGAGGCAACAGTTTGCGCCTCGACCATCGGGAGGTCAGACAGTGGGACCGTCCCAGGGACAGGTGTATGCGCTGACCAGAGAGCAGGCTCAGGCAGCCCCAGAGGAGGTGATCGCCGGTACGTGTCATTTATTTACGTACCCTGCTTTTATTTTGATAGATACAGGTGCCTCCCACTCTTTTGTATCTGTTGGCTTTGTGGAGAGACACCATATGCGCACGTCTTCTCTACCCACACCTCTCTTTGTCTCGACACCCACTGGAATAAATGTCGTTGCTGATCAGTTAATGGCAGATTGCCTCATTTATTTTGAGGGCAACGAGTTGAAGGCAGACTTTATCGTGTTGGGCATGTCAGACTTCGACTGCATTGTGGGTATTGATATTCTGAACAGACATCAGGCAGTGGTAGACTGCCGGCAGAAAACAGTGAAGTTCAGACCCAATTTTGGTAGTCAGTGGACTTTTTATGGCAACGGTTCTCGTGCGAAGATTCCGTTGATTTCAGCAATCAAGATGACTCAACTATTGGAACGTGGCCACACGGGCTATCTCATCTATGACGTGGACGCGTCTGGAAAAAATAAAGAACTGAGAGTTGAGGATGTGCCAGTGGTAGCAGAATTTGCTGATGTATTCCCAGAGGAGATTCCAGGATTTCCACCGGCTAGAGAAGTTGAGTTTGGGATCGAGTTGTTACCGGGGACATCCGCTATCTCTCGTGCACCTTACAGGATGGCACCGGTGGAGTTGAGAGAATTGAAGGAGCAGTTGCAGGACCTCCTTGACAAGGGATATATACGCCCGAGCGTATCGCCATGGGGCGCACCGGTTCTCTTTGTGAAGAAGAAGGACGGTTCGATGCAGTTGTGCATCGATTACCGGCAACTGAATAAAGCCACAGTAAAGAACAAATATCCTCTCCCAAGGATTGATGACTTGTTTGATCAGTTGCAAGGTACCAGACTTTATAGCAAGATTGATTTGAGATCCGGGTATCATCAGATTAGAGTCAGAGAGGAAGATGTTCAGAAGACAGCATTTCGGACTCGATACGGACATTATGTGTTCCTAGTGATGCCGTTCGGCGTGACGAATGCTCCAGCGGTCTTTATGAGTCTGATGAACAGAGTGTTTCAGCCGTATCTTGATCAGTTCGTCATTGTATTTATTGACGACATTCTCATCTACTCCCGGAATGAGGAAGAGCACGTGCAACACTTGAGGATAGTGCTCCAGATTCTTCGAGATCACCAGTTGTATGCCAAGCTCAGTAAGTGTGAGTTTTGGTTGAGCAGTGTAATATTTCTGGGGCATGTCATATCGAGCAGCGGAATATCAGTGGATCCCAGGAAGATTGAAGCTGTGATGGAGTGGGCTGCACCCACGTCTGTACCTGAAATACGGAGCTTCCTTGGTTTGGCCGGTTACTATCGACGCTTCGTCGAGGGCTTTTCGAAGATTGCCAAGCCATTGACACAGTTGACCCAGAAGGGAGTACCATTCTTTTGGTCAGAAGCTTGTGAGGAGAGCTTCCAGGAGTTGAAGCACCGTTTGACCACGGCGCCAGTGTTAGTGATCCCTACGGAAAACTCCAGATTTGTTTTGTATACCGATGCATCGCTTCAGGGACTTGGGTGTGTACTGATGCAAGATAAGCATGTGGTAGCTTATGCATCGAGGCAGTTGAAGCCGCATGAGACGAGATACCCAGTCCATGACTTGGAATTGGCGGCTATCATCTTCGCCCTGATGATTTGGAGACACTATTTGTATGGTACTTCATTTACCATATTCACGGATCACAAGAGCCTCAAATTTTTATTCACTCAGGCGGAGCTGAACATGAGGCACAGGAGGTGGATGGACTTACTCAAAGACTATGATTGTGAGATTGAGTACCATCCCGGAAAAGCTAATTTGATAGCAGACGCTTTGAGCCGGAAAGTGAGGAGTTCTGCCGAGGACGTCATCCATTGGTCGACTATGATGACCTCCTATTGCCATCTGGGCTATGATTTCGACATAGATGCATCACCTGTGTATGTATCGACCTTGTTAGCTGAGCCAGATAGCTATGAGAACATCAGGAGAGCTCAGAAGTCAGATGGTGAGGTTCAGAGGTGGTTATCTTTAGTACATCTTGGTCAGCCAACGAAATTCAGAGTGGCCGATGACGGATCCTTGAGGTTGGGTAACCGTTGGGTGGTTCCGAGTACGCCGGAGTTGCGTAAAGGGATCTTGGAGCGAGCTCATAGTAGCAGACTTAGCATCCACCCAGGCGGGAAGAAGATGTATAAAGATCTGCGTGGTCAGTTTTGGTGGAAAAGGATGAAGAGTGATGTCGTCGCTTTTGTTAAGAGGTGTTTGATCTGCCAGCAGGTTAAGGCAGAGAGACAGAGACCTTGCGGCGAGTTGAGAAGCTTAGAGATACCGAAGTGGAAGTGGGAACACATTTCCATGGACTTCGTGACTCACCTGCCGAGGAGTACTTCAGGCATTGATGCTATTTGGGTGATTGTGGATCGATTGACTAAGGTGGCTCATTTCATCCCCTATAGCATGACTTTCACCTTTTTGAGGATGGCTCAACTGTATATTCGAGATGTGGTGAGATTGCATGGGATCCCCATTTCCATAGTGTCGGATCGAGATCCACGATTCACATCTCATTTTTGGGAAGGTCTTCAGTCAGCCTTGGGAACTGAAGTTAGATTGAGCACTGCATATCATCCTCAGACGGATGGCCAGACCGAGCGTACTATCCAGACGCTCGAGGACGTGTTGAGAGCTTGTGTTTTGGAGTTCGATGTTTCTTGGCAAGATTCAGTGCCTTTGGTAGAGTTCTCTTATAAAAATAGCTACCAGGCGAGTATTCATATGGCTCCTTTTGAAGCTCTTTATGGCAGACGGTGTAGATCACCCTTGTGTTGGGATGATTTGGACCGTAAATCGGTCGGAGGACCGGAGTTGATTCGGGAAATGGAAGAGAAAATAAAGATGATAAGGCAGAAAATGAAAGCAGCCCAGGACAGACAGGCAGCTTATGCGAATAAACGGCGGAGACCATTGGAATTTCAGTTGGGAGATAAGGTCTTTTTGAAGATCTCGCCTTTCAGAGGCGTTGTGCGATTTGGGATGCGCGGGAAACTGTCTCCGAGGTATGTTGGACCGTACGAGATTTTGCAGCGCATTGGCACCTTAGCTTACCGACTAGCTCTGCCACCTTCTTTATCTGGTATACATGATGTGTTTCATGTATCGATGCTGCGAAAGTATGAGCCGGATCCATCTCATGTGTTACAGCCTTCCGAGGTTCAGTTAGAATCCGATGTGTCTTATGTGGAACGGCCTGTTAGAATTCTGGATCGAGTAGACCGTAGACTTCGGAACAAAGTGATACCTATGATCAAGGTTCAGTGGGATCGCAGGGGTGTCGAGGAGGCTACGTGGGAGACGGAGCGGCATATGGTGCAGCACTACCCGGAACTATTCTCTGGTATGTGATTATGTTTAGTTTCTTTTGGGGGTAAGTGCATGTGATTTCGAGGACGAAATCTTATAAGTAGGGGAGTATTGTGATATCCCCGAAATGATTAATTGCAATTTGGGCATTAATTGTGTTAATATGATTAATTATGGTGGTAATTAATTATGTGCTGGACTTATTTATCATGATAAAATGCTTAGTCACATGGTACAGTGACCCGGGAGAGCATTTCAGAGGTGCATGTTGTGCATGTTGGGAAAATTGTTATTAGCATGATTTATTTGCCATGGTTAGCAATTAATTGGAAAGCATGAGTTTAATTGTGATTATGATGCATTTTGGTGAAATGCTTTTAAAAATATCATGTTGGGGTGTTTTATACACCATGAGATTGTGGAATGCACTTCATTTTAATCACCCCACTTTATCACCCACTTTACCATTTTACTCTTTAATTCCCCAACATTTCCCCAACCCTAACCTCTTCCCACATTTTCGTTTTTGACCCCAAGGAGGAAGAGAAATCTTTGCTCAAACTCTTGTGGAGTGATTCTTGGTAAGATTTAAGGTCTAGGAAGGGTATATGTCCCTCCTTGTTGTTTTTGCAAAGATTTGTTTTGATTTGAGTTTGTTATTTGAGTTTTGATATGGGTTTGTTGTGGGTTGGTGTTGTATGTGGTTGGGGTATGGTTTTATGAGGTTTTTGTGATGATATGTTGTTGGGATGTCTTTGGTTTAAGAGGTTTTGGGTTATTTGGTAGTTTTGTACTAAAAAAATGGAGTTTGCCCGAAATTGTCGCGGCGACCGATCGATCGGTACCAAGGCGGCGATCGATCGGTGCAAGTGCGAAGCGAGGGGTGAAATTTCTCTGCTTACCGATCGATCGGTAAAAGTGACCGATCGATCGGTGGATGGCTAGCGATCGATCGGTATCTTGGACCGATCGATCGGTAAAAGCCGTAGCTTAAAATGAAAATTATGAACAGTTACCGATCGATCGGTAAGGATGACCGATCGATCGGTAGAGCATTTTTTGCTGAAAATTATTTCCTTGGCATGATTGATGAAATTTTTGGTATTGGACTATTATTGGGTTCTAATATTTAATTGTGTGAATATGTAGAACCATCCCAGGTGGCAACTCAGCCAAAGAATTGAAGTCCTACCACGTCCTACATTTTGGAAAGGTACGTAGAAGACGTACGGGCACCCAACGGTACATGTATCTAATATACTCATTGTTTATGCATTGTGGATGCGAGTATATATGTGATTATGCATTGTGGATGCAAATACATGTTGAATTATGCATGATGATTGTATATGCATATGATGGTTATTGGTGCACATCCCATGAGTCGTGGTCATCCCTTGATGATTTTAATGATTGCCGCTATTTGGTTTGTTTCCGCTAAATGTGAAGCGAGGGGTGGGAGCGCCGCATGTCACATTTGAGCGTGGTTATCATATTGGGCGAGGAAAGAATATTTGCCGCTCAATGTGAGGCGAGGGGTGGGAGTACCGCATGTCCATTGAAGCGAGGTTATTCTATGCCGCCTATATGTATATAAGCGAGGGGCATTAAAATACATTGTGATGGACAGACTAGGGATTGGTGATTGGTATTTGGTATTGATGAGCTGGTATCATGTCATGACATGTCTAGACCATTAAATAATCTATTGATTATACTCATGAGTTATGGTACAGGGACAACCAAACGGGAAGCGTTTAAAATGCATGGGAAAAACAGGAAGTGTTTTATTATGATTATGCATTTACGCTTCATATTCATATTGTGTTGTATATGAATGATATCATTGCTCATGTTTGGGGGTTGTCCTTGTAGGTATACTTTTGGCATGATAGAAGGGCTAAGACGGGTTGAGGTGGTGAGCTTGTGAAGAATTCTTTTGAGGAAGGAAGGACAGGATTAATTTTGTATAGTATCTACTCTAGGAGTAGTGTAAAGCTATAGTGGATAACATTCATTATTTTGATTGGGAATGTTATTAATCCATTGATAGTCCTTATTTTTGGCATGTAACTCTTAAGGCTCATAGTCTCAACACGATTATTCTACTCTGATCATTTATATTAGCTCTAATTATGCCTTGAATCGCACTTAAGGAACTAGGGTCCTTACATAGACTCTACAGGAGACTTCGGACGTTGATCATAGCTTGTTCATGTTGTCTACTATAAGGTACGTGGTGACGTACGAGCAGGTATATCTAGTATCTATACATTCATGTATACATGCAATTTTGAATATGATGTTTCAGGTAAGTGTTTGACTTTAACAAATGAGTTTCATATACGAGTTATGGGGGACACGTAGTGGTACGTGATCCGATTATACTAATTGAGTATTGATGCCGTGGGCATGAGTGATATGAGAAAGTATCGAGAATGAGATGGTGGGATAACCAGGGTAACATTTGGATAACCAGGTTCACATTGATGTTGGACTATTTATGTTTGAGCATAAATAATATATTGTCATTGTATTGAATTCATAAGTGTTGTTGAGTATTACATTTTCAGTGACAATACTAAACTTGACATTATGAAGTGCGTGAGTTTGAAACAGGAACAGTGTGTGGAAGCTATACAGATTCGGAATTGTACAGGGAGTATATTTTATGAGTTTGAATAATCTAAATTGTTGCATTATGATTTCGTATGTTGATTTGTGATCGAATATTGAGTTGGAGTGTGCTCACCCTGTGTGGGGGCTGTTTCTGTTGAAACAGGTACAACAGGTACGATGCTGCTTTGGCGTACTAGGCTCGAACCTTGTTGGATGATGCTTCCAGAAGCATAGTATGAGATTGAGCCGATATACGAGGTTGAGCAGTTGGTATTTATACTAATTATGCATCCGGATGTGTATCCGTTATTCGTTGCTCTTCTGTAAGCACTTGTATCTGTATATGGACTGTATAAGGGTGTTGAAACCCATTTTTGTTGTCTTATTAGTGTGGTGTCTTCCCTGGCTGGGAATTTACTTGTGTTTCTGTATTCTGTTTAGTATCGTGTTGTCCCTGGTCGGGAGCCATGTTATGTGATGTGTTTTTATTTCCGGATAGCTCAGTTTGTGGGGAGACTCTGCCCAAATTTTTATAATAAAAAAAAACCCACAATGTAAAAGTGGTATTGGGTGAAACCCCTGAGTCTGTTTGTTGGTCGAGATGATCATATATTGTTGAACATTGGTTATGTCACGGGAAACATGTGATGATTCTAAAGAATGAAAAGGAAATGAAAAATTTATGCACATACGGCGTCATAAATGAACTAATGACGAGTTTAGGTGTTGGGGCCTTACAACTATCAACCGGATAGCCCCACTGAACAAAGACATCAACGGGTCATAACAGGATGAACGACCAGTTGAACAAAGAAAACCAGCAGAAGTCTAAACTTCCAGTAAGAGCACTAAGCAACGAGACAAAATAAGTACAACATTCTCTGACAAAGGTAAAACAGAGCGGCGTACCCTGCTATATCTCCGCCACCATTACCGTCAGAGTGAAAAGAGCCGTTGCTTAACAAAATAGGAAAGAAGACAATATGAATTTGGAAAGCTAATCTCTTCCATATACAGAAAAGCTATCGTTGGACAACCAAACCTATAAATACGTCCAAGCAGAGAATGAAGAAGTGCTGAGCGATTTTCAACAAAGAGATATACTTCAAAGGAAACAAGAAAATCATATTACTGATATTCCAAACGTTCAGCAAAGAGCAGACAAACAGCGAAACTGAATATGTGATAGATTATTTCCAATTGAAGTCTGCTGCTTAAAAACACTCGAAGCTAAAAAGTTTATTCTGTAAAGAGTGTTATAGAATCTCTTGTAATCAAAAGTTAAGAAGATTGTGATTGCTAGGAGTTTAGGCCAAGTGTGTTAGTGCCTAAGAAGGTTGTATACTGTAAAGTGTAAACCAAGTCTTCTAGTGAATCCTTCCTGCAAAGGAAGAAGGGGAGACGTAGAAGCGTTGTGCTTCGAACTTCCAGAAACAACTCTTGTGTTATTTGTTTATTGCTTTATTACCTCAGTTTTTATTCCTCACAAGTTCAGTAGACGTCTTCCGCACTATAATAAGTGTCTGCTGACTTGCCTGATATTGAGAAGCAACTGTAATACTTAACAGTTTACAGTTAACCAGAAAAAGAAATCGAGTTTGAATCTAGTGTTTATTCAACCCCCCCCCCCCCCCCTTCTAAACACTACCCCGATCCTAACAAGTGGTATCAGAGCTTAGGTCTTCTCAATCTTGAGAAATTACCAATTGCCAAAAACTGATGGCCTCATTCAGCAAGATTCCAATGTTCAAGAAAGACGAATATGATGACTGGAGAATCCGTATGCAAGAACATCTAAGTGCTCAAGATGATGATATGTGGTATGTAATCACTGAAGGACCTATAAAGATCATGAAAATCAATACAGCTGCTTCTATCACAAGTGGTGATCCACAAATGGTAGAAAATGAAAGATCTCAATGGTCAAACGAAGAAAAGAAAAAGGCAAATCTGGACAACGTTGCTAAGGACATTCTGTTCAAAACTTTGGACAAAAATATGTTCAACAAAATAAAAATGTGCTCAACAGCCAAAGAAATCTGGGAGAAGATTGCCCAACTCTGTGAAGGAAATGATCAAACCAAAGAAAACAAGCTTACTGTGGCTTTACGGAAGTTTGAGCATATCAAGATGATGAATGGAGAAACTCTCAACGAGTATGATGAAAGAGTGACTGGAATAATTAATGAACTCAGCAGTCTGGGTAAGGAGTTACCCAACAGAGAAGTCACTCTCAAAGTAATGAGAGGTCTCCCAAGAGAATGGGATGTCAAGACCATTGCTATGAGAGAATCGAAGGACATCAACAAGATAGATCTACATGATCTGTTTGCTGATTTAAAAGCCTATGAATTCGAATTAGGCATTCGGGTTGAAGATTAACCAAATACCAGTCAACCAACCAAAGCTCTCACTGCATCAGAGTCTCTGCCTACTTCTACAGAGATGACTCCAGAAAAGATGTGTAATGATGCTATGGCAATGTTTGTAAAGAAATTTGGGAAATTCATGAAGAAGAACCAGAGATATTATCAATCATATCCTCGAAGGCAGAGTTCCAAAGGAAATTCAGAAGAAGAAGAGCGAGTATGCTTCAACTGCCTCAAACCAGGGCACTTCATTGCGGACTGTCCAAAACCTAAAAAAGATGATCACAAAAGAGGATCCAAGGATCACAGAAAATCCAAGGAAACTAGAAGATCATCCAAAAGGGACAGAGATCAAAAGGTTTTGATGGCAGAAGAAAGCAAGAGCAAGTGGCTGATTCTGAATCAGAATCAGAGGAATCAACCAGCTCGTCCAGCGAAAGTGAAGACGAGGAAGTCCAGTGCTTAATGGCAAATGATGAAATTGAGGTACACGAGTCTAACCTATCTGAATTCACACATAGTGAACTTACCAATGCTTTGCAGGACATGATAAGTGAGTATCGGACGCTATATGAATCTTTTGAAAACTATAAGACTGAGCACTCAATCCAAATTGAAACGCATAAAAACAAACCTGATTGTGAACAATCGAGGGAGTTGAACTGCTTAAGGGAAACAGCCAGTCTCCTAGTGAAAGAAAGAGATGAAGCCAAGTGTGCCTACCAGAAACTTAGCAAACTGGTTAGCATTTGGAATGCGTCCACTACCAGAGAAGATGAAATGCTTGAATCTATAAGGCTTGCTGGTGATTTAACCGGCATAGGCTATAATAGTAATGAAAGCAGTTCAATTGGTAATAAACCTCAACTGTGTATAACAAAAAGCAAGGTTCAATCAATGAACTTTGTAAGATCTAGCACAGTATATGACCCTTATGAACTGGTTAAAGAACCTGTTAAAGCAACACTCATCAAGGAACAGGCACATCACAGGGGTATCGGTTATGTAGAACCACTCAAAGAGGCTAAATCGAGGCAAAAGTTCAGAAATGAACTTAAACCCACTGGTCGAGCAGCTAGAGAGGTTAAACCCAACTGGTACTACAACTGTAAGCCTGTCCAGAAGAGGTATATGCTCAATAACAGGAACTACAAACCAAAAGCACATGCATACACATATTATCACACTTCACAGTCAAGATCATCACCATCATTTATAAATGCACACACATTTCAGAACACACACCGACCTAAGTCACTCAGGGTCATACAAGTGTGGGTTCCGAAAGGACTAATCCTACCCGGACCCAAATAGGATTGGGTACCAATCATATTATTGCTTTAATTGCAGGAAACTAGAATGCATCAAGTTCAGAGCTCAGAATGGTTCCTGGACAGCGGATGCTCTAGACATATGACAGGAAATGCAAGCTTATTGTCTGAACTGGTGGACTCCACCGGACCCAGAATAACTTTTGGAGATAATGCGAAAGGTAGAACCGTGGGTAAGGGTAAGATTATCTACGGTAACATCATCATTAAAGATATTCTTTTAGTTGAAAATCTATGCTATAACTTGATTAGCATAAGTCAACTGTGTGACAATGGTCATTCCGTAGAATTCAATCAGCACTCATGCACAATTAAATCTACTGATGGCAGTATATTACTTGTAGGTAGAAGGCATGATAACACATATAAAATTGATTGGAATCTTAATCAGCCTACCTCCTCTACTTGCTTAGCTGCCCTGAATTCTTCCAAAAATTGGCTTTGGCACAAACGGTTGAGTCACTTAAATTTTAAAACTATTGCCAGTCTGCGTAAACTTGATCTAGTTATTGGACTGCCCCAAATTGAGTTCTCAAAAGACAAGATCTGTGCAGCATGCCAACTTGGTAAGCAAATCAGATCCTCCTTTAAGAACAAAGGAAGTAAATCTTCTTCTCGGTGCCTAGAGTTGCTGCATATGGATCTGTTTGGTCCTATACCAGTAACAAGTCTAGGGGGAATGAAGTATACTCTAGTGTTGATAGACGATTACACTCGTTTTACATGGGTCTTGTTCCTAAGTGGCAAAGATCAGGCTACTCCAAAGCTGATCAAATTACTGAAAAGACTCCAAAATGAGAAATCGTGTGGGATAGATAGAATTCGCAGTGATAAAGGTACTGAGTTCACCAATCAATCACTCGAATCATATCTAGATGACCTTGGTATTAAACACGAATACTCTGCTGCTAGAACTCCTCAACAAAACGGAGTTGCTGAGCGTAGGAACCGCACTTTGAAAGAAGCTGCGCGAACTATGCTCGCGGAATCAGAAATATCGCAGAAATTTTGGGCAGAAGCTGTGAACACAACATGTTATACGCAGAACAGATCAATGATTAATAAGCGAGCAAATAAAACCCCTTATGAGATCTGGAATGGCAGTAAGCCAAATATTTCCTATTTCCATGTGTTTGGTTGCAAATGTTTTATTCACAACAATGGAAAGACTCATCTCACCGCTTTTGATGCCAAATCTGATGCTGGAATATTCCTTGGCTATTCTACAGTTAGTAAGGCTTTCAGAGTATTTAACAATAGAACTCTTACTGTAGAAGAATCAGTGCATGTAAAATTTGATGAACCTACTGACTGTACTGTATCTAATCTGCAAATCAACAATTTAAGTAATCAACTTGAAAGCACTTATATTGATGAAAAAGTTGATGATGAGATAGAGTACAGAAGCAGGACTGACTGCTCCTTGGAACCAGAAGTTCCTGAAGCTCAAGCAGAGAAGTCTGCTGGCCAACAAGCACTGCAGCCAGCTACCAATGAAACAGTTGCACCTACCCCTGCTGCAGTAGAAGGAACAAATGAGAAAGATGAGTCTATCAGAACCTCTGATGTGCCCCCTCATATCCAGCCAAGTGAAGAACTCAATCCTCATGGACCTTCGCTCCGGTGGAAGAAGGATCATCCACCCGAGCAGGTCATCGGTAACCCTCTTGCTCCTCTACGCACCAGAGGACAAATGATTAATGAATTTCTTCATGCTGCATTCATATCTCATATAGAACCTAAGAAGATTGATGAAGCTATATTAGACCCAAGTTGGGTAGAAGCAATGCAGGAAGAACTAAATCAGTTTGAGCAAAACAAAGTATGGCATTTAGTTCCACGTCCACCGCATCACACAATTATTGGCACTAAATGGGTATTTAGAAATAAGCTAGATGAAAATGGTACAGTAATTAGGAATAAAGCAAGACTAGTTGCACAGGGATACAGGCAGGAAGAAGGCATTGATTTTGATGAAACCTTTGCCCCTGTAGCCCGATTAGAAGCCATTCGCATGTTTCTTGCCTTTGCTGCATTTAAAGACTTTAAGGTCTATCAGATGGATGTTAAGAGTGCATTTCTTAACGGCAATCTCCAGGAAGAAGTATATGTTGAACAACCTCCTGGATTTGAAAACCATCTGCAACCATCTTATGTTTATCATCTGAACAAAGCTTTGTATGGTCTGAAGCAAGCCCCCCGTGCATGGTATGAAACTTTATCAAAATATTTGAGTGATCATGACTTCACCATTGGCACGGTGGACAAAACTTTATTTAAATTTACAAAGGGAGACCATACTCTGCTAGTTCAGATATATGTTGATGACATTATTTTTGGCAGTACTAACCCAAAATTATGTGAAAGATTTTCAAAGATAATGCAGGACCAATTTGAGATGAGCATGATGGGAGAATTATCATTTTTCTTAGGATTGCAAGTCAAGCAATCTAGTGAAGGAATCTTGATAAATCAGTCTAAATACACTAAAGACCTGCTGAAGAAATATGGAATGAGTACCAGCTCAGCTGCTGCTACACCAATGAGCTCATCTGCCAAACTCGACTTGGATAATTCAGGAATACCAGTCGAAGTTATAATGTATCGCGGCATTATTGGATCTCTATTATATTTGACAGCCAGCCGACCAGATATTATGTTTGCAGTGTGTATGTGCGCCCGGTTTCAAGCAAATCCCAAGCAGTCGCACTTCACTGCTGTCAAAAGGATCCTCAAATATTTGAAAGGCACTGAGAATGTTGGTTTATGGTATCCAAGAGACTCAACTTTTAATCTTATTGGATACTCAGATGCTGACTATGTTGGATGCAAAATTGACAGAAAAAGCACCAGTGGGTATTGTCAATTCCTTGGTGATCGATTGATATCATGGGGATGCAAGAAACAGACATCCATAGCAACTTCCACTGCAGAGGCAGAGTACCTTGCTGCTGGAAGCTGCTGTGCTCAATTGCTCTGGATTCAGCAACAACTAGGAGATTATGGAATTGAATCCACAGAAGCACCCATATTTTGTGACAATACGTCTGCCATTGCTATAACATACAATCCAGTTCTTCATACTCGTACTAAACATATTGACATCCTCATCATTTTATCAGAGATCATGTTATGAAGAAAGAAATTCGACTGGAGTATATTTCTACCGAACAACAGGCAGCAGACATTTTCACAAAACCCCTACCGGACGCTAAGTTTTCTTACTTTCGAAATATTCTTGGTTTAATTGAAATTACTTCTTGATTATTTTGTTTTTGTAATAAATTCAGGGGGAATTAGTTAGTTTATTTGCATAAATTTAGGGGGAATTTCAGTTATAATCCTATCATGGTTATTTAAGCTCAGCTAGTAATACAATGGTCAGCTGCAGTAGGTGTATCCGTACCAGTAGGACTCTACATCCAGTAGATGCTTTCCTACCAGTCGAACCCTACATACCAGCAGATGTTACCAAATATGCTTTGACAAAAATAACCCTCGATACTTATTAACCTAATGAACGTCGGAATTCAAAATTACTTTTGTGTAAAATAAATTATTTCACTCCCGCCTAAATCATGTCCTCTTATTTATTGGTTAATTTTTTTTTATCGTTAGATGATCGCTACGTATACATGTGTCCGCTCATCTACAGTACGACGTTACATATACTTTCATTTTAACCGCCATTAGTTTCACTACTCTTCTTCTCCAACAATTCACTGCAATTATCTTTTCTTTCAGAAAATTTTACTCTAACAAGATTGCTGCTGTTTCTTTCTCATATACATCCAAAATGTCAAAGAATATACAGCCAAGCTTCATCACCAATGCTGTTCACGTAGATTTTCAATCTATATACACATCATCTGATGAGGAGACAAAGGAGCTGATTCAAAAGCTGGATACCTCAGGACTCTTATTAATCCTGAGCCAGGCCCCCTCATTCTACAAGGACGAGCTACACGAGTTCTTTGCTACGGCCAAAGTTGTTGATGACACCGTGGTGGCATCCGTATCTGGACAGTTGGTTACAATCACCCAACCTGAATTTACCACACACCTGTGCCTTTCTTCCACCGGACTTACTGATTTTTCCACTGTTCCAGTAGAACTACGAGAAGAGATGCGCCTCACAGCTTCTGACTCTGCTCATCGCCTTCAACGTCCTCCCTTCAGGAAAGTATTAATGAATAGTCACTATCGACAACTGGCGGACATCATCTCCAAGGGGCTCCTATGTAAAGCTGGATCATTTGATATGATCACCCATGAAAAAGTTGATGTTATGACTGCAATATGCAAAGGATTGGAGATAAACTGGTCAGCTGTGTTATTTCAAATTCTGACTAGTCTCGTAGTCTCTGGCAAGGGTCAATCAGGCTTTGCTCTCCCGCTAAGCAGCCTTTTTGACAGCAAACACATTAAGACAGGGGCTCTCACCAACCTCCATCCGGGGAGACTTATCATTGCCAAGTATCTTCAGCTTCACAGGCAGAGAAGTGGCAGAGACGTTGGGGTAACTAAGCGCCGATTGACGCAGGTCATCAGCGACTCTGAACAAACCGTCTCAGAATCTGCTGAGTCTTCTCCTCCTCCTCCTCCCCCTCATAAGAAGCCCAGAACAAGAAAAGCTGCTCCTCCGGCTGTCCGACAGAAAGACATTGCAGCTTCTGATACCATCTCCTCCGCTGGTCCGACAGAAAACATTTCTGATAGAGAACTCAGCCCTGCAAATCCTCCAACTGAGGAACCCACTACTTCATTAGCCATGGTGCCTGCTCCATCAATGATTCCAGTTGACCCTCCGTCAGCACTGGTGAGCTCTCAACAAGCACCAGGCTCTATCAGCTTTAGGACACCCAAGTCCTTGTGTCCGTACTGTCATCCAAAGACCACCCCTGCTGGCAAAGGAAAAACTCTTACGGCTCCAGTGTCCACTCCTGTTGCCTTCGAGATCCAAATGGTCATGGATACAGTTGAAGCCAAACTGCAACCACAGCTAGACATTTTTTATCATTGGGTCAAGGCTCGAGTAAAAGTTCGATTTGATGATTTCGATCCTATTCTGGATCAGGCCAGGGAAGATGAGAACCAAATCTTGGCCTATCTTCAAATCTCAGACCCCGAGAAAAGCCTGAAGCTGCGGGATGTTTTTCGCCTGATGAACTATGTGGGCGAACTTCAAGCCCTTGTAGAAACCCGCCTTCAACATTTCAATAGTGATTCAGGCACAGCGAATCATGATCGAGCCGTTCTAAATGCTCTTGGACCCAAGCTGGAAATGGCTGAGCTCGCTCTTCATGATATTCGCATATCCACTAGAATTCACTCATGCTCCACTGCTGAAAATGTTGCAAGCCCCGACCAGCCGGATTTACAAATGGCTGTTGCAAATTTGGAGATTGTCCCCTCTACTTTGGAGATCACTTCTCTTGCCCTGGAGACCACTCCCACTGGAGCGGAGACAGAATCAACTGCCTTGGAGGCAGCCTCTTCTGCTAAAGAACTCTCCTCTCCAACTGCTCACTGTGTCTTTTCTGCTCCCAGCTTTTATCTTGATCAACAAACCCAGCCGATGGTTGTTGATCACGTCAATGTGGACACAGTAATTCAGACGGTAGTTCAGCAAGTTACCATATCTTCTGGCAACCATGAACCCAGTGAGTCTTCACATTCCAATGATCACACCCAGCCGTCTGTTGCTGCAGTTGATCAAGCCACTGCTGATATGGATGCCCCACTAATTGAAGAAACTGCTACTATAACTGCTACTATCTCAGACTCCCCAGCTGCCCCACTTATTGAAGAAACTGGTCTGCCATCTACTGCAGTTGTACTTACTCATCCTAGTGTTCTTGTTCCTGCTGCTGAACATCAAATACTTGCTGTGGATCCGTCCATGGCTCAAGAACTGTCAGAGGACTTCTTCGATTTTCAAACTTCAATCTCTCTGGACGAGCCACCGAACATTGCTGCACAGCTAGCTAATCTCTCCACTGCAATATCAGCACTAGCCAGTGATGTCAATAAACTTAAGCAGGAAGAGCGGACTGCAACTCTTATTCTAGGAACCCATCAGCAGCACACGGACTCTCAATTCCAGCAAGTCTACAGGGACTTAAGTAGTTTAACGACTACTGTCACCAGACTTCAAACTTTTGCTGAGAATGCAGTGGCAGACGCTTTTTTCTCGAATTGGCCAGGCTCGTCTTCAGATAACTCAAAATAATGAATCTCTTCATGCTTCCACCTCCCTGGCTCTTGGAGAGAAAATTGAAGACGCCAAGAAAGTCTTAACCGATCAGTTGGCCACCATGCAGGCAGCATTTGCTTCTCAGATTCAAGATTTATGCAACAGCCTGCCTGCAGCTCCTCAAATAATCCGCAGACTGCCTGAACCCAGCAGAACTGCTCCTTCAGCACAGCGAGCTTCAAGTTCAGCTGGTCGTTCATCCCCTGCAACTGGAGCACTCACTCAGTCCAGATCAACTGCTCAGCCCAGATCTCAAAGTCCGCGCCAACCGCCTACCGAAAAGCGCGACTATTCCCAACATTGGTTCGGGAGAAAATAGTATCATTTTCTGATCCCTCTTTAATTATTCTTATCTATTTACTGTTTTTAGTTGACTTTTTCTTTGTATTTACTGATCAACATAAATGCATTCACACTAATTGATACCTTTTTGTTCTATAAATAGCGACTCTTGCTTGCTCACATAACACACATTCACGAACCATGATTCTTTTCAAGCCTTTAAAAATTCCTTGGTTTTCTGTTAGATATTTTTTCCGCTTCATGGGTTTATTACTTATCTAAATCAACCCCTCATGAGTTGATTACTTATCTAACCCAGCTCCGTTAAAGCTTCAGCGTTTGGATCCTGCTCTGATGCTCATCATCAGTCAGGAACTGCAATCCGGAGTTATATGGGCATCTATGGAACCGAAGCCAAGGCCCAAGTTCAACCTTCATCACCCCGTTGTCAGCCACGGTTTGTTTGAGATCCGTTACTGATGACAAAAAGGGGGAAGACAGAGATAGAGTATTCTGATAGGTGAATCCATGAACCATGGAAGCTCCCTGATGAATATACATATGACTCTTCCCGACTTCCTCTCTGAAACAAGGTAGACCGGCAGAGATAGAGTATTTTCATTAGGATGAATATACATATGACACTTCCCGACATCATCTCTGAAACAAGGTGGATCGAGCTCTTCCTCTCTGAAATAAGGTGGATCGAGCTCTTCCTCTCTGACATTAGGTGGATCGAAGCTCTCCGGGTCTACAGTGCTTGTTTAAAAATTTGTCATGTATCAGCTATATTGTGTAAAACTAGATTTGTCTTAGATTCAATTCAAGTTATTAGAATTCATCTTAAATAAAGATGAATCTCTCTCAATTGTCCAGTTTGATTACAACTTGTAATCTGCTTAATTTATAACAAATGAAAATTTCTTTATGTCTTCAAGTATTTTCAGGATTCTCATCTTATTTACTCTAGTAGGAAATCGATTATTGCTTAGTATCATCATCACCAAAAAGGGGGAAATTGTTGGGAAAACGATTTCTAAGTTTTGGTGATTACAAACACCTACCGGATGCTAGAGTCCTACCGGATGTCAAAGACCAACTGGATAAAGACTCCTACCGGATGTCAAAGACCAACTGGATAAAGACTCATACCGGATGTCAAAGACCAACTGGATAAAGACTCCTACGGATGATAAACACCTACCGGATGAAAACACCTACCGGATGAAGACATCTACCGGATGAAGACACCTATCGGGTGATAGACATCAACTGGACAAGACATCAAACTGGATGGCTACCAACTGGATAGACATCAACTGGACAAGACAAACTTGATGGCTACCAACTGGATAGACATCAACTGGACAAGACAAACTGGATGGCTACCAACTGGATAGACACCAACTGGACAAGACAAATTGGATGGCTACCAATTGGATAGACACCAACTGGACAGACATCTACTGGACAACTATCAACCGGATAGCCCCACTGAACAAAGACATCAACTGGTCATAACAGGATGAAGGACCAGTTGAACAAAAAAAACCAGCAGAAGTCTAAACTTCCAGTAAGAGCACTAAGCAACGAGACAAAATAAGTACAACATTCTCTGACAAAGGTACAACAAGAGCGGCGCACCCTGCTATATCTCCGCCACCATTACCGTCAGAGTGAAAAGAGCCGTTGCTTAACAAAATAGGAAAGAAGACAATATGAATTTGGAAAGCTAATCTCTTCCATATACAGAAAAGCTACCGTTGGACAACCAAACCTATAAATACGTCCAAGCAGAGAATGAAGAAGTGCTGAGCGATTTTCAACAAAGAGATATACTTCAAAGCAAACAAGAAAATCATATTACTGATATTCCAAACGTTCAGCAAAGAGCAGACAAACAGCGAAACTGAATCTGTGATAAATTATTTCCAATTGAAGTCTGCTGCTTAAAAACACTCGAAGCTAAAAAGTTTATTCTGTAAAGAGTGTTATAGAATCTCTTGTAATCAAAAGTTAAGAAGATTGTGATTGCTAGGAGTTTAGGCCAAGTGTGTTAGTGCCTAAGAAGGTTGTATACTGTAAAGTGTAAACCAAGTCTTCTAGTGAATCCTTCCTGCAAAGGAAGAAGGGGAGACGTAGAAGCGTTGTGCTTCGAACTTCCAGAAACAACTCTTGTGTTATTTGTTTATTGCTATATTACCTCAGTTTTTATTCCACACAAGTTCAGTAGACGTCTTCCGCACTATAATAAGTGTCTGCTGACTTGCCTGATATTGAGAAGCAACTGTAATACTTAACAGTTTACAGTTAACCAGAAAAAGAAATCGAGTTTGAATCTAGTGTTTATTCAACCCCCTCCCCCCCTTCTAAACACTACCCCGATCCTAACAAACATGATTTAATTGTGTTGATTTTAATTATGAGGAAAGTATGGATTTAATGAAGTTGGTTGCATTTTTGTAAATACTTTTAAAATACCATGTTAGGGTATTTTATACATCATGTTTAGTGTTGGGTGAAAATTTAATTAAACCCTTATAATCCCCACTACCCCACCTTTTAACTCACTTTCCCTTTATACTCTAAATCCCCAAATCAACAACCCAAAACCCTTACCCCCTCAATTTTCGTCCATGGCTTAAAAGAGGAAGAGGAGTCCTTCCAAAATCTTGATTTGTGGAATTTGTTGGGAGATTTGGAGTCCCCAAGAGGTATGGATACCTCCTTGATGTTTTTGTAAAGTTTTATTTGAGTTTGTTATGGTTTTGGAGGGTTTTGAGATGGGTTTGTTTGGGTGTATGTTATTTATGGTTGGGGTATGATTTTGAAGTGTTTTTTGTGGGTTTTAACGAGTTATGATGATGTTAGTGTGGTTGGAAAGTTTGGGTTTGAATGGTATGGGATTGAGCTTAGAAAATGCTCAAAAATGGCGAAAAATCGCGCACCATCAGGTGGCGATCGATCGCCTGAAATGGGCACGTAGCAGGCGATCGATCGCCTAAAATGAAGCGATCGATCGCCGCAAGGCAAAAGAGCGAGGCGATCGTTCGTCACTGTGTAAAACATGGAAAATGATAATTTTTGATGAATTTTTGGTATTTGGCTATTGTTTAGCTTCTAATATTGATTTGTATGGTGATGTAGAACCATCCCAAGTACCCACAACCTCAAGGAGATAAAGCTCTCCGATGTATACACTTTTGAGAATTAAGGTACGTAAGAAACGTACGGGCATCGGACGGTAATCCATACTTCTATACTATGATTATACAATGATTATATAAGTCCATATGATGTTTATGATGATGATTATGATAAGTAAGTTTATGATGATGATGTTTATGATGAGTGATGAGTATGATAAGTAAGTTTATGATAATGATGCTTATGATGAGTGATTAGTATGATAAGTAAGTTTATGATGATGATGTTTATGATGAGTGAAGAGGATATGATGTCCATGAGGACGATTATGATAAGTAACGATGATGTTTATATGATGTTTATATCATAATACGATGTTATGATACGGTAAGATGCCATACGATGTTATGATTGGGTAAGACGCCCACATGGCAAGATGCCATACGATGTTTATGATATGGTAAGACGCCATGCAATAGGGTAAGACGCTCATATGTATGAATGTGAATCAGGGTCAACAAGAAGAAGTTAACGAATAACTAGCAAGCTTACTTAACTAAGATTTCATGCATTTACTGTTATGTTTCTTTTATGATGATCAAGTAAAGATGTGCATGCTCACGATGTGTTGTCCCTGTAGGTACACTTTTGGACAGAAGGCTCAGGGTCGGGTTAAGACAGTGAGCTATGAGGAGCATGAAAGAAATTAGGATACATGATTTTTGGATAGTCTCTACCCTAGGAGTAGTATAATTCTATCGCTTTAACATTCATTTTGAAAATGTAATTAATTAAGTTTTGAAATTTCATTTTTGGCCTGTAATCTTAATAGCTCAAACTACAACCTGAACCTTGAGACGTTATTAATGCATGTTTAGTCCATTATATGTATTAAAGATGATGTTAAGGTAGGAAGACCCTACACACGTGCCCAAGCACGTTCACAATCCCCAATTATATCGTCATCCATAACGATTAACCATTTTAAAAGACTCCGGCTAAGCATGCATAATACCAAAATAATCAATTTCAAATGATCAAAGGTTAGACAATTACTCAATCGAGTATTCCATTTTATTAATAAAATTTGGCTCCAACCATTAATTTTTAAAGGTATAGCATTCTCATTGGAATGTAGACATTGCCCCGGAAATCGGCTAATTAAACCTCGATTCCAAAATCCCGACATATTCAAACATTTTGAAAAAAAACACAACAAATAGGGCTGCGATCGATCGCCTTAGGCGCGATTGATCGCGCAACCATACTGCCCGAAAAAATAAAGCCGCGATCGATCGCAAATGCCGATCGATCGCCAACTTTCTCTGCCACTCGCGATCGATCGGTAACATCTCGCGATCGATCGGTAACATCTCGCGATCGATCGTGAGTACTATTCATCATCACCCAATTTCCAGAATTATGTCGCGATCGATCGGCGCCAAGACGCGATCAATCGCGACCTGCAATATTCCGAAAAAATCGAGTTTTAATGGGGTTTTCACACCCAAACTCAAAACCAACACCCCATACTCCTTCAACGCCTCCATTACACCATTTGTAACTAATAAAAACACTAAAAACTCAACTTTGAATTTTTATCAAAAATCTCAAATTTCCAAACCCAACACTATACTCCACCAAAATGCACAATATTACTATCAAAACGAAGAAGAATGCGAGGGGAAGGAGATTACCTGCTTTTCTTCAAGATATCCGGCTCCTAAATCGATCTTCCCTCCATTTTCTTCAAAAGAAGAAATGAGGATTTGGAAGAGGCGGAAAAAACGTGAGAGAGGGAGGGGGAGAGAGAGAGAGGAAAGTCAATGCAATTGACGGAATACCGAGTCCACTTGGTATATATAGTACCAAGACTCCAAAATACCAATTCCTCCACAAATACATCATGGCTCATTAAAAATCATCTGTTTTCAAAACTCTCTCTCTAATTCTCAAATCCCTATACCAGCCCAGTACAAAGTACTCCGGACCCCAGATCCCACTAAAAACCAAATTCCAAGGTTATCACCACGATGAGAATACAATCTCATCCCTTGGATCCAACGGCTCCAAATACCGGATTCAAATTCCCGAGAGTCCGAATACCGCAATTACTTCATAATTGCCATGATTAAAATCCATATAGGATTATTACCACACCGGGATTAACACCATTAATTCCCGGGCATCACATTGCATGTGATTGTAAGTCGGGATTATATTCTAGGATGAAGAGTACTTGCCGCTGTCATGGCGTAGCGATGATAGAACACGCCGCTATCGTATTATAGCGAGGGATATTATTTGCCGCTGGTATTGTCTAAGCGAGGGGTATTAATGCCGCTTTCATGTTAACGCGATGGGTATTGTGCCACTGATACAATAAGACTTGGGAATTGGATATTGGTATTGATGGAATGGATGCATGTCATGACATACATTATTGGCATTATAATCTATTGAAATTGCTTGTGGTAGGGACAACCAAAGGGAGCTTTTAAGTGCATATATTACAGGAAGTGATTTGTATTACGGTTATGCATTTTATATCATAATCTTGTTGGTATGATTATGATTATTATATGCTCGTGGTTTGGGGGGTTGTTCCTGTAGGTACATTTTGGCATGAAGGGCTAGGGAGCGGATTGATGCAGTGACCTGGTGAGGAGTGCTATTGGTATTGGATGATAGTATTCTTTTGTATAGTCTCTACTATAGGAGTAGTGTAAAGCTATAGGATTAAAATTCATTTAGCTGGGAATGTAATTAATCCTTTTTGAAACTTTATTTTGGCACTGTAATCCTAATAGCTCAAGGCATCAACATGAACTTTATACTCTGATATATGCATGCTTAGCTCTATTTATGCCTTTAATCCGCACTTAAGGTATTAGGGTCCTTACACTTCCAATGTCCAGTCTCACCGCAATGGAAGCAATTTCCTTCCTTAGCCACTCCTCCCTTAGGCTTAAGTGCAGTAGCATGAGGCTTAGGTTTGACAGAGACTTTCTTGTTCCTTTTAAAGCCCTTTGCTTTAGCATTTCCCTTGCTCTTATTCACAATAAGAACATTTGTGGGCTTAGACTTCTTTGTGTTTGCTTCGTAAGTTCTCAACATACCAGACAACTGTAGTAGAGTCTTCTCAATTTCAATCATATTGTAATTTAGAACAAATTGACTATAGCTATCAGGCAACGATTGCAAGATCACGTCAGTGTCCAACTCTTGGTCTAACGGAAAACCATGTTTCTCAAGATTCTCTATGTATCCAATCATTTTGAGTACATGAGTTCCAACAAGGGTTTCTTATACCATTCTGCACTGAAATAACGCTTTAGAGATGTCATACCTCTCTTGTCTAGCTTGTTGTCGGTAAAGTTGCTTTAGATGTTCAATCATACTGAACACATCCATTTCCTCATGTTGCTTCTGAAGCTCAGAGTTCATGGTTGCAAGCATTAAACAACCAACATCAAGTGCGTCATTTTGATGCTTCTTGTAAGCATCCTTATCGGCCCTCGCGGCAGTAACGGGAGGTTCCTCAGCAGGTAAGGGTTCCTCAAGGATATATTGCTTTTTCTCTTGTTTGAGGACAATCCTCAGATTCCTATATCAGTCTAGGAAATTTGTCCCATTCAGTTTGTCCTTCTCAAGGAACAATTGCAATGAAAATGTATTAATAACGTTGTTTGATGCCATGGATATCTACAATATAAATATGCAAAATAAGTTTATGATTTTAATCATTTAATAAGGTCTTATATTAAATGATAGTCCCATTATTTAGTTAAAATCATCAACCCTCAAAAAACTATTAGTGGGCCAAGATCCATATTTTACCTAACCTTGAGTTAGTTTTGGCTAATCACCTAAGACTCGGTTGTTTAGGTAGACAACACTTTGTCAATTACATCATATGTAATTCTTGGATGGTTGGCGATCAACACTTTGTTCAAATTCATCTAATGAATTATTACCCAACTCCATGCCTCTAGGTTCCCAATCCAATTGAGATAACGCTAGTTAAGTCGAACCCAATTTAAAGTAACATGGATATCACTTTTATCCTATCGCGCCTTACTAAGATTGTCACGGTACTTTGCTTTGGCAAACCCACACATGTTCAATCGAAAACTTGACGAGTACTTTTAATTCGAAGGCATCTTGATTGACTTAATATTATTAGAGGGATTTAAAGATCTCATTATTTTATTAATACTGATAATGAAAATATGTCTGGTACATATACATATATACATATCTACATATATGTATATCAAACATCAATATTAAATATAAAATGATAAACATGCATCACATACATCAACATAAAATAAACGTGACATGGTTATAGCCCCAACTACTGATTTTCTCAAGCCAATGAGAAAATCTAAAAGGTCAACTTAAGGGTAACTTCTCCAAGCACCTCTTTGGTCATTTTGTGAATGACCTCCTCGTTCCGGCACCATGGTCCAACGGCATTGATCTCCATCAACAAACTTTAACTATACTATATAACAATTACATGATATAGAGAAGTCCTCGAGTTACATTCGAGGGGAGCATAGGGGAGGGAATACATTCAGAAAAAATAGAGAATGCACGACACGCAGGTCGTATTTAAAATTACAATCATTCACAAACTTCCTATTTAATAGGTCATAGGGCTATAACCATGCAACATGCTCAAACAACACATAAAACATACTAGGACATCATAACAATTAATGAATTAAATTCTAAACATTTTAAAATTTAATTCTCTATCCATAAGCTGTAATAAAATTTTGAAAAGAGAAAAAAAATATTGCACACTCGGGTCGGACACCGCCCAACCATGGTCGGTCACCCGCCCAGCCAAGGTCGGTCGCCCGCCCAGCCAGGTCGGTCGCCCGCCTGGACATGGGCGATCGCCCGCCCATGCGTTGGCGCGGTCGCCCTCCTTGCGATCTCCGTCCACCCGACTTTCGAGCTACGGTCGCCTGCCTTGCTTGCTACGTTCGCCCGCCTTGCTAGAGTCGGTCGCGCGCACACATATGTATCTTATACATAATTAATATATCATATATATTTTACGATTATTTCCACACACATATCTCATATGTTGATTATAACAACCGAGGACCTTTACGAAGTATTCATATCAGGTGTCGAGAGTTATACCTATGTAGCGTGTTTGATGCTCGAAGCTGGAAGTCCACGAGTCACGAGCAAAGCTTTGCAACTTTGCCTTTACGGTATCCACACGATCAAATCGAAAGGGATGTTGACGTTAATAAGTTGCTAGACTCAATAACTCAACTGGAAAGGGACGAATGGAAAGGGATGATCAGAGGTGACGGCGCCTCAAAATCGTCTGCTAAGTTTTAGGGTTAATCTCTATTAACGTCTAACCTTGCATTAACCTAATGCACATATATATATATAGGCGGCTATTATAATCACACTAAGGTTTTCTCAAAACCTTAAGCCCATTATAATCAATAAATCGTATATATATCTATATCAAACTTATATATATCTAATATATATATATATATATATATATATATATATATGTGTGTGTGTGTGTGTGTGTGTGTTCGGCCCATTTCATCCAATGAATTATAACTCCCTTTATCGATTTAATCTTGTGTGCGACCCGTTAGGATCTTGTAACGTTGGAAGTAACATAAAATCTAATTTTATGTCACAAGCAATGAGCGGTATCTAGCAACACATCAAGGCTACCCAAGTTACAAGAATGACATTGACTCGACATAACCTATGGCATGTGATAATATTCACCATGTAACTTAATCCATTTGTCCTATGTATTTAGATTATACATGAGTCATGGAATAGTCATACTCTTATTGTTCAATCATTTATTTCTTCATCCCAAGTAGACTAGAATAACCGAATAAGCTCGATATCACATATCGACTCATTCGAGCATGGCCATGCATTTTAGTCTCACTTGATCAATGGCCGAAACACTTCTCCTGTTATATAGGAGGGACAAATCCTATCTTGATCATTCAACATCCCTCTACACAATTTGTGGTGTATCAAATGATTATCTTTATAGTTTACCCTGTTACAGATAACGTTTGACAATATCAAGATACACAACTCCTTATGTTGGGATCTCTGGTGATCTCAAGTCGTAAGGATTACATACATTATTATCACAATGAGAATTGCTTATGACATTCATATAACTATCCATGTAGCATTCTCATGGTGGGTCTATCCAGTACATAGTTTTCTAATATGTACCCATGTGTTGATTCGATATCTCATATCCATGAACAATTCATCAATAAATACATACTAGTCTCAATACATTATCATTATACTTATTCATGATAATACTTGACTAGGGACAATCTTTAAGAATAATACAATATTATTCTAATGACATTAATATATATATATATATATATATATATATATATATTCATATTACACAGATACTGGAATAATATATAATAATGAATTGCCTTTAATAAAATCATATTACATTGTATGCCAAAATCAATCATCTAATGAGTTGTCTTAGGGCATATCCCAACAGTTTTTACTCATACTGCTGAAGTTACGCCAAGCAGATGATCAGATGAGCTATGGTTACGCTGAGCTCTTTGCCTTGGTTACGCCAGGCATATTTCAGTCAGAGGCTTTCACCCATCACCCAACCTGCTGAGTTTACGCAATGCAGATGATCACACAAGTTTTATTTGCTCTAATTTTGGATGTTGGACAAGCTTTATTTTTCCAATATTGATTATATCATGAGCTGAGCTATGTTTTATTTGCCCCTCATCTCGGGATATTTATCAGATCTGACGAGCTTTATTTGCTCATATATATTATCTCTGAATTTCATATCAGACGAACTTTATTTTCTCATATATATTATCTCTGGATTTCGTATCAAATCAGGCGAGCTTTATTTGCCCATATATATTATCTTTGGAGTTCATATCAAGCGAGCTTATTTGCTCATATTTGTTGATTCTAGAGTTTCAACCGAGTTTTATCTGCTAAAATTCTTATTAGCTCGGGATATATACTACTCTGGGGTTCTAGATTCTTATTACCTATATTTGCTCCGCATATTTACTACTCTGGAGTACAGCTCGGGAGCTCGGGATGTTAATTATTTCGAAGCTTCATAGAGTTTTTATTAACTTGAGATGTTTACTACCCCATGATTAGTTCTGGAATTCATCCTTATTTTACCTGCTCAGATCGATTGAACTTTATCTGCTCATATTTATTAATTTCGGAACTTGGATTTTTCTTACATCGGGATTTCAGATGAGCTTTATTGATGCTTATTATCTCGCGACTTCAGATAAGCTTTATTTGCCCTGGGTATCTCTGGCTTGATTTTGGTGTCGGTAATGGGCAGCTTGGGATCCCCGATCACCTCTGTCAATTTGGGATTCCTGGTCGCCTCATACCCAGTCCGAGCTGTTACGAGTCACCGAGCTTTCAATGTTATGGTCACGCGAAGCTCCCATCGCCATGGTTATACCATACCAGTCACACGCATTATCAAGGATCATTACCGACTTGTTATGGTTTCATTGAATAAGGTGGCTTATGAGCTCTGCACTGCTGAGCTGAGCTCCATTTATTATGCATATTGGATCAGTTCATATTGAAAAATCAGTTCATCTCATATATTTGGAGTCAACTTGGAAATTTAAAAGTTGTGAATAGTGCACAGACAGTTCCGAATAATACGACAATCGAGACAGCGTTACACTAGCTCGACTAGAGGGGAGGGTAGTGTTTCTTCTTCTTGAGGAGGCTTCACCCGTTCAAGTGGGGAGTAGATATCTTCTTCATGCTTGGCTTTTCTTGTCTCCTCCCAGAAATCATTTCCCCTTTTATTTTACTTGTCATATCTTGTACAAGAAAGACTGTAATCGATCAAATTCGTGGAATTTTATACTGGATAAAGTCTCGTGGTTTCTTCCCTATTTTTGGGTTTTCCAGGTAAAAAATACTGGTGTTCCATTTATTTTCTGCATATTTATTAATTATCGCATTTTTTGGTGATAACACAAAATTTAGTTAATGTGTTAATAATCAATCATGATTAAATAATTTTATTACAAATTATTATGCCTATATAATAATGTGAATTGTCAATTAATATACATAAATTCTAACATAACCGGTCTCAAACTCCAATAAAGAATGAGAGTTGTTTAGATTGCCAGAGAGCGAATATTTATATGTATAGATCCATCAAACTATTGTGCTAATCGAAATCTTTGATTTAGACGAATCTGTCTAAAACTTCTATCAGTGTATTTCAGTTGTACTTATAAAATACCCAGGCATCCGATTACTTAATCACATGTTTGCTATGAAAAATCATGGGATTTGTAGAAACCAAAGTTCTTACGTCTAACCTGAATCCTAACTACTTGTTATGTTCCCTTATTCCAAGCTCATTTTATTCAAGTCTTAGATTTCTAAGTAGTAAGAAGACTTATACCCTTATCTTGGTAAAAATTGAAAGTTCAAAAATAGTTTATAAGGGGTATAACTGATTCCTATAGTAACTTTGGTTAATAATTTTCATATAACGATGACAGATACAAAATAGTTGCTACATGAGTCTGATGACGGGTTTTTTAACAAAATAACCCCAAATAAATAATTAATTCTCAAAATAACCCAAAATATAATTTATTACACAAATAACCTTTGTGATGCCCCGAAATTAATTAATGGTAACTTGGACATTAATTATGTTTATATGATGTATCATGTATTGATAGATTTATGTGTTGGGTATTAAGATGTTAACATGATTAATTGTGTTAAATTATCAATTATGAGGAAGATATGATTTTAAATGAAGTATAGAGCATTGTTGTAAAGTGCTTTTAAAAATACCAAGTTGGGTATTTTATACATCATGTTAAGTTTGGGGTATACTTTTTATTAAGTCATTACAACCCCTTTTTAATCCCATACCCATCACTTTAAACCCCCCACTTTACTCTCACCTTTTAAAAATCCCCAAATCACTTCCCAACCCCAAACCCTACCCCATTTTCGAAATCCACCAAAAAGGAAGAAGGAAAGTCCCACAAAAACTTTGGTTGTGTGATCTTTGCTAGGATTTGGAGCCTACAAGAGGTATGGAACCATTCCTATAAGTTTTATGATGTTTGGTGTTGAAATGGGTTAAGTTTTTGATGATTTATGTGGGTTTGTTTGGGTATGTGTTGTGTATGGTTGGGGTATGATTTTTGAAGTGTTTTATGTTGGTTTTGGTGGGTTATGATGTTATTGATGTTTTATGGAAGTTTGGTTTTGGGGTGGTATGTGAAGGAGCTTGAAAAATGAGCATTAATGGCGAAAATTCGATGTACAGCACTCGGCGATCGATCGCCCGTTCTTGGCGATCGATCGCGAGCGTCCAGTACCAGCCAGAAGCATTTGGCGATCGATCGCCACTTTTGGGCGATCGATCGGCGGGCCTGGCGATCGATCGCGCCAAAGGTGGCGATCGATCGCCAAGAAGAAGATTTTGGCCCCTCGTCCAGTACGATCTCGCGATCGATCGCGCCTGGGTGGCGATCGATCGCGAGCTGAAGAAAAGTGGATTTTTGATTTTTTTTGTGGGATTTTTGGATATTGGACTATGTTTAGCTTCTAATATCAATTTGTATGGTTGTGTAGAACCATCCCAGGTGCCCACAACATCCAGGAGATAAAGCTCTCCAAATTCTCCACTTTTGGGAATTAAGGTACGTAAGAGACGTACGAGCATCGGACGGTAAACCATGCCCTTACATATTATGATGATATTTAAGATGATGTTTACGATGATGACGTTTAAGATGATGTTATGATGATGATATCTATGATGATATTTATAACGATGATGCTTATGATGATGTTATGATGATGATGCTTATGCGATGTTATATGTGGTAAGATGCCACGGGGTAAGACGCCCCACATGGTAAGAGGCCATGCGATGTTATTTGTGGTAAGATGCCACGGGGTAAGATGCCCCACATGGTAAGAGGCCATGCGAGGTTATTCGTGGTAAGATGCCACGCAATGTTTATGATATGGTAAGACGCCATATGATTGGGTAAGATGCCCACATGGTAAGATGCCAAGCAATGTTTATAATATGGTAAGACGCCATATGATTGGGTACGATGCCCACGTGGTAAGATGCCACGCAATGATTATGATATGGTAAGATGCCATACAATGGGGTAAGACGCCCCAATATATGAATAAGAGTCAGGGATAACTAAGGAGGTCGGAGGACGACCAACGACTTTTACTTAACTAAGATGTTATGCATATGTATGCTTTTATATAATGTTAAGTAAATTTATGAATGCTCATGATGTGTTATCCCTGTAGGTACACTTTTGGACCAAGGGCCTAGGGTCGGGTTGAGGAAGTGAGCTAAAGGGAGCATGATGAACATAGGATGCAGGATTTTTGATAGTCTCTACTCTAGGAGTAGTGTAAATCTATAGCTTTAACATTCTTTGTTGGGAATGTAATTAAATAGCTTTGAAAACTTTATTTTTGGCCTGTAATCTCCCTAGCTCAAACTACAACCGGAACCCTTAAGAGGTTATAAATGCATGTCCTATCCCATTTATGTGTACTATATGAAGTTAAGGTAGGAAGACCCTACATTAGTGGTATCAGAGCAGTGGTTAGATAACCCGGGATGAGTGAAGGGTAGCCTTAGCAATAAGTTAGCTAGGTGCTTACTTTCGACATGTTTTGTGCATAAGTTGCATATGAAGTATATGATGTTATGCTAACATGTTTTGTTTATCTAACGAAGTATTATACGAACTGCTTTTGGATCTTGTTGTTAATCCTTGTGTTGCAGTATGGCAGCAAATGTGGAGGTAGGTGACGCAGTGAGCGTCAATGCAAGTGCGGGGCGTACGAATCCCCTACCCCCGCCAGCTTTTGATGATGAACCGGCCGAACAGCGGTTATTGCCAGGGGAGCTAAGCTTAACTCAGTTTCTTGCTTACCGACCCCCAACCTTTGAAGGAACTGAAACTGGGGAACGAGCTGAGGAATGGTTGGAAAGAATAGAGCAGATCTTTGTGGCAGCCCCATGTGCGAAGACAGCATGGATACGGTTAGCAGAGTTCCAGTTGGCCAAGAAGGCGCTAATGTGGTGGAAGACCACTGTGGTGGAGCAAGAGGCTCAAGGTCATGAAGTGAACTGGAAAATGTTTCGAACTCGCTTCCTGAACCGTTATTTCTCGGCTGCAGCACGACAGGCTAAGGAAGATGAATTCACTCACCTCAAGCAAGGTAATATGTCAGTATCAGATTATGCTCTTCAGTTCTGCTCCTTGCTCAGATATGTGCCTCACATTGCTACGAGCACACAAGCAAAGATGAGGAATTTCATGAAAGGATTGAGGCCGGAGCTATACGATAGGGTGATCACTTATGGCCCTACTTGTTTTGATGATGCACTCTCAAGGGCTGAGCTAGCCGAACTAGGAGTGGGTGCATACCCTGATGTTGTACCACCGTCGGCACCCTCTCAGAAATCCACTCCGGATAATTTGAAGCCGAGGAATGATCAGTTCAAGTCAAGGGGGAACTCCTCAGCGTCAAGGTTTAGTGGTAAGAAGTCCGACAATAGGTGGAAAGGAAACCGAAGAGGTGATGCCCCATCTGGAAGGGGGCAGTCTCAGGGAGACAGATCCGGAAGGATCCAATGCACTCTTTGTGGGCAACCACATCTGGCGAAAGACTGTATAGGGTGCTATGTTTGTGGCGACAAGGGCCACTTTGCTAGACAGTGTCCCAACAGGGGGAGCCAACAGGGTTCTGCGGGGAGGCCTGCAGATAGGACAGCGCAACACCGACCCCCATTTGTGCCGCGTCAGCATGGAGGTCAGCCCATGGGGCCACCTCAAGGACAGGTCTATGCACTGACAAGGGAGCAGGCTTCAGCGGCTCCGGAGGAGGTTATAGCGGGTACGTGTCTTTTATTTACGCACCCTGCTTTTATATTGATCGACACAGGTGCGTCACACTCTTTTGTGTCGACAAGTTTTGTGGAAAGGCACCACGTATGCACTTCTCCGTCGCCCACGCCTCTTATAGTCTCGACCCCCGCTGGAAGAAGTATGATTACTGATCGGATCGTCTACAATGGCCTCATTTATTTTGAGGATAAGGAACTAAGGTCAGACTTGATTGTTCTGGGAATGTCAGATTTTGATTGCATTCTGGGCATTGATGTTCTGAACAGGTATCAGGCAGTTGTGAACTGCAGGCAGAGAACTGTACGGTTTAAATCCGATATGGGAGTTCCATGGACGTTCTATGGGGATGGTTCTCGCTCTAAGATTCCGTTGATATCTGCTGTCAAGATGGCGCAGTTGTTGGAACGAGGTCATTCAGGATATCTCATTTATGCCGTCGATGTCACGGAAAAGAAAGGAGAAGTGAAAGTTGAGGATGTGCCCGTAGTGGCGGAGTTCCCTGATGTCTTTCCGGAGGAGATTCCCGGATTCCCACCGACGAGAGAGGTCGAGTTTGGGATTGAGTTATTACCAGGGACGTCTGCCATTTCTCGTGCCCCTTATAGGATGGCACCAGCGGAGTTAAGGGAACTAAAGATTCAGTTGCAGGAGCTCCTTGATAAGGGCTATATACGCCCTAGCGTATCGCCCTGGGGAGCACCAGTTTTATTTGTGAAGAAGAAAGATGGTTCGATGCGTTTGTGCATCGATTACAGACAACTGAACAAAGCTACGGTGAAGAATAAGTACCCACTCCCGAGGATCGATGATTTGTTTGATCAGTTGCAGGGTACGAGGCTCTACAGTAAGATCGATCTGAGGTCGGGGTACCATCAGATTCGAGTAAGAGGAGAGGATGTCCAGAAGACAGCCTTCAGGACTAGGTATGGGCATTATGAATTCCTAGTCATGCCTTTTGGGGTGACAAATGCCCCGGCTGTTTTCATGAGTTTGATGAACAAGGTATTCCAGCCATATTTGGACCAATTCGTCATAGTTTTCATTGACGACATACTCATCTACTCTAGGACTGAAGAAGATCATGTACGGCACTTGAGGACAGTACTTCAGATCCTTAGGGATCATCAGTTGTATGCTAAGCTTAGCAAGTGCGAATTCTGGTTAGACAGCGTGGTGTTCCTAGGCCATGTCATATCTAGCCAAGGGATATCTGTGGATCCGAGGAAGATTGAAGCTGTGATGGAGTGGGCAGCACCCACTTCTGTACCCGAGATACGGAGTTTTCTGGGCTTAGCAGGTTATTACCGACGTTTTGTCGAGGGGTTTTCCAAGATCGCTAAGCCATTGACACAGCTGACTCAGAAAGGAGTCCCATTCTTTTGGTCCGAAGCTTGTGAGGAAAGCTTCCAAGAATTGAAGCGTCGTTTGACGACAGCGCCTGTATTGGTGATTCCGTCTGAGGATAAGAGGTTTGCCTTGTACACGGATGCGTCACTGCAGGGTTTGGGCTGCGTATTGATGCAAGACAGACAAGTGGTAGCCTATGCTTCGAGACAGTTGAAGCCTCATGAGACCAGGTACCCAGTCCATGATCTGGAACTGGCAGCTATCATTTTCGCCTTGAAGATTTGGCGTCATTATCTTTATGGTACTACGTTTACCATTTTTTACGGACCATAAGAGCCTGAAGTTCTTGTTCACTCAGGCAGAGTTGAATATGAGGCAAAGGAGGTGGATGGATTTACTCAAGGATTATGACTGTGAAATTGAGTACCATCCTGGTAAGGCAAATTTGATAGCAGACGCCTTAAGTCGGAAGGTGAAGAGCACCGCTGAGGATGTTATGTGTTTATCAGCTTTAATGATTTCTTATTGCCATCTGGGCTATGATTTCGATGTAGACACGTCGCCGGTGCGAGTGTCGACCTTATTAGCCGAGCCAGACGTATTTGAGGCAATCAGGAAAGCCCAGAGGTCGGATGATGAAGTGCAGAGATGGTCATCAATAGCACTTCGAGGCCAGCCAACAAAGTTTAGTGTGGCTGAAGATGACTCTTTAAGATTGGGCAACCGATGGGTGGTCCCAGATGCGCCAGGATTGCGTAAAGGAATTTTAGAACGGGCTCATAGTAGCCGGTTCAGTATCCACCCCGGTGGAAGAAAGATGTATAAGGACCTAAGTGGTCAATTCTGGTGGAGACGCATGAAGCGTGATGTGATCAGCTTCGTTAAGAGATGTTTGATCTGCCAACAAGTAAAGGCAGAAAGGCAGAGGCCTGGTGGCGAGCTGAAGAGCTTGGAGGTACCTAAGTGGAAGTGGGAGCATATATCTATGGACTTCGTGACCCACTTGCCAAGGTCGGCCTCTGGATTTGATGCGATCTGGGTGATCGTGGATAGGCTGACGAAGGTAGCTCATTTCATCCCTTACAGTATGACTTTCACGTATTTAAAGATGGCCCAATTATATGTACGGGATGTAGTGAGGTTGCATGGGATTCCAGTCTCGATCGTGTCTGACAGAGACCCAAGGTTTACTTCTCATTTCTGGGAGGGTCTCCAGACAGCTTTGGGCACCGAGGTGAGACTAAGTACAGCTTATCACCCTCAGACTGATGGCCAAACGGAGCGTACTATACAAACGCTCGAAGATATATTGAGGGCATGTGTTTTGGAGTTTGATACTCCGTGGCAAGAGTCTATACCTCTGGTAGAGTTCTCCTACAATAACAGCTATCAGGCGAGCATTCAAATGGCCCCTTTTGAAGCTCTGTACGGACGACGATGTAGATCACCGCTGTATTGGGAGGACTTGACGAGTAAAGCGGTCGGAGGACCGGATATGATTAAGGACATGGAGGAAAAGATTAAGATGATACGCTTAAAGATGAAAGCGGCCCAAGATAGGCAAGCAGCCTATGCCAATAAGCGGCGACGACCGCTAGAATTTCAAGTGGGAGACAAGGTCTTCTTGAAAATCTCACCCTTCAGGGGTGTTGTTCGATTTGGTATGCGGGGGAAGTTATCCCCGAGGTATGTTGGACCGTATGAGGTATTACAGCGTATCGGCACTTTGGCTTACCGATTGGCTTTACCGCCGTCCTTATCTGGAATTCATGATGTCTTCCATGTTTCTATGTTGAGAAAGTATGAGCCAGATCCGTCTCATGTATTACAGCCTACTGAAGTGCAGTTAGACTCAGATGTATCCTACGTTGAACGACCGGTCAGAATTCTGGATCGTGAGGATCGCAGACTACGAAGTAAAGTTATACCAATGGTCAAAGTTCAGTGGGATCGTCGGGGTGTCGAGGAGGCTACGTGGGAGACGGAGCGGCATATGATGCAGCATTACCCCGAACTATTTTCTGGTATGATTTATGTTTAGTTTCTTTTGGGTAAGTGCATGCGATTTCGAGGACGAAATCTTGTAAGTAGGGGAGTAATGTGATGCCCCGAAATTAATTAATGGTAACTTGGACATTAATTATGTTTATATGATGTATCATGTATTGATAGATTTATGTGTTGGGTATTAAGATGTTAACATGATTAATTGTGTTAAATTATCAATTATGAGGAAGATATGATTTTAAATGAAGTATAGAGCATTGTTGTAAAGTGCTTTTAAAAATACCAAGTTGGGTATTTTATACATCATGTTAAGTTTGGGGTATACTTTTTATTAAGTCATTACAACCCCTTTTTAATCCCATACCCATCACTTTAAACCCCCCACTTTACTCTCACCTTTTAAAAATCCCCAAATCACTTCCCAACCCCAAACCCTACCCCATTTTCGAAATCCACCAAAAAGGAAGAAGGAAAGTCCCACAAAAACTTTGGTTGTGTGATCTTTGCTAGGATTTGGAGCCTACAAGAGGTATGGAACCATTCCTATAAGTTTTATGATGTTTGGTGTTGAAATGGGTTAAGTTTTTGATGATTTATGTGGGTTTGTTTGGGTATGTGTTGTGTATGGTTGGGGTATGATTTTTGAAGTGTTTTATGTTGGTTTTGGTGGGTTATGATGTTATTGATGTTTTATGGAAGTTTGGTTTTGGGGTGGTATGTGAAGGAGCTTGAAAAATGAGCATTAATGGCGAAAATTCGATGTACAGCACTCGGCGATCGATCGCCCGTTCTTGGCGATCGATCGCGAGCGTCCAGTACCAGCCAGAAGCATTTGGCGATCGATCGCCACTTTTGGGCGATCGATCGGCGGGCCTGGCGATCGATCGCGCCAAAGGTGGCGATCGATCGCCAAGAAGAAGATTTTGGCCCCTCGTCCAGTACGATCTCGCGATCGATCGCGCCTGGGTGGCGATCGATCGCGAGCTGAAGAAAAGTGGATTTTTGATTTTTTTTGTGGGATTTTTGGATATTGGACTATGTTTAGCTTCTAATATCAATTTGTATGGTTGTGTAGAACCATCCCAGGTGCCCACAACATCCAGGAGATAAAGCTCTCCAAATTCTCCACTTTTGGGAATTAAGGTACGTAAGAGACGTACGAGCATCGGACGGTAAACCATGCCCTTACATATTATGATGATATTTAAGATGATGTTTACGATGATGACGTTTAAGATGATGTTATGATGATGATATCTATGATGATATTTATAACGATGATGCTTATGATGATGTTATGATGATGATGCTTATGCGATGTTATATGTGGTAAGATGCCACGGGGTAAGACGCCCCACATGGTAAGAGGCCATGCGATGTTATTTGTGGTAAGATGCCACGGGGTAAGATGCCCCACATGGTAAGAGGCCATGCGAGGTTATTCGTGGTAAGATGCCACGCAATGTTTATGATATGGTAAGACGCCATATGATTGGGTAAGATGCCCACATGGTAAGATGCCAAGCAATGTTTATAATATGGTAAGACGCCATATGATTGGGTACGATGCCCACGTGGTAAGATGCCACGCAATGATTATGATATGGTAAGATGCCATACAATGGGGTAAGACGCCCCAATATATGAATAAGAGTCAGGGATAACTAAGGAGGTCGGAGGACGACCAACGACTTTTACTTAACTAAGATGTTATGCATATGTATGCTTTTATATAATGTTAAGTAAATTTATGAATGCTCATGATGTGTTATCCCTGTAGGTACACTTTTGGACCAAGGGCCTAGGGTCGGGTTGAGGAAGTGAGCTAAAGGGAGCATGATGAACATAGGATGCAGGATTTTTGATAGTCTCTACTCTAGGAGTAGTGTAAATCTATAGCTTTAACATTCTTTGTTGGGAATGTAATTAAATAGCTTTGAAAACTTTATTTTTGGCCTGTAATCTCCCTAGCTCAAACTACAACCGGAACCCTTAAGAGGTTATAAATGCATGTCCTATCCCATTTATGTGTACTATATGAAGTTAAGGTAGGAAGACCCTACAACCTTACCCGCCAACTGAGTTGTCGTGACTAACTTTGAAAGTTGGTCACGCCAACTCAGTTGGCGTGTCCTCAAGTTGGCGTGGCCAACTTTCAAAAAGTTGGCCAAGCCAACTTTCTTGTTTATTTTTATTTTTTTTTGTTTTTTATTTTTTTTTCCTTTCCTTTTTTAAAATAAAAAATATATATACAAGTCCAATATCTGTATGAATTTGCTTTACGCACAATTCATAAATCAATTCAATATGATTAGTCTAAATTGACTGATATATTATTTTATATGTTTTTTTCTCTGTAAAATAAGTTATGTTGCACGGATCCAGTTAAAATGGTGCTGCTGGTTGTAGATTTCCTAATTCTTGGTTGTATTGAATAAAAATATAAATATTTTGAACAAAAATATAAAAATATAAAAGTTGGCTGGTCGGCCGTGCCTGAAAATGCTTTTATGGTGATTTATATTTTTATTCAATTCAAGAATTAGGAAATCTCCAACCTGCAGCACCATTTTAACTGGGTCAGTGTCTTCAAACAGGCGTCATCCCCTGCAGCCGAAAATGCTTACTTTTATGGTGATTTATATTTTTATTCAATTCAAGAATTAAGAAATCTTCAACCATCAGCACCATTTTAACTGGGTCAGTGTCTTCAAACATGTGCCATCCCCTGTAGCCGAAAATGCTTTTGATATATCTGATTTGCGTTCAACTTATAAATTAATTCAAAATAAACTTATATTCTATGTTGCACCGACACCGATACGTATCGGATACGCCACGTAGCGTATCTGGGGATAAAAAAAGTTTTTATTTCGGATACGGTCAAGATACGCCGTTGAACGTATCCGACACCGGTTAGATACGGGAACTTTCGAATTTTTTTTTTAAAAAATAGGGTTGAAGATTTCCTAATTCTTGAATTGAATAAAAATATAAATCACCATAAAAGCATTTTCCGGCACGGTCGACCAGCCAACTTTTATATTTTTATATTTTTATTCAAAATGTTTATATTTTTATTCAATAAAACCAAGAATTAGGAAATCTACAACCAGCAGCACCATTTTAACTGGATCCGTGCAACATAACTTATTTTACAGAGAAAAAAACATAAATAATATATCAGTCAATTTAGACTAATTTTATTGAATTGATTTATGAATTGTGCGTAAAGCAAATTCATACAGATATTGGACTTGTATATATTTTTATTTTATTTTATTTTAAATTTATTTTTTATTTTAAAAAAGGAAAGGAAAATAATAATAATAAAAAAGAAAGTTGGCGTGGCCAACTTTTTGAAAGTACGCCAACTTGGTTGGCGTGTCCTCTTGGACACGCCAATCATGTTGGCGTGACCAACTTTCAAAGTTGGCGGGTAAGGTTATTTGTGTAATAAATTATATTTTGGGTTATTTTGATAATTATTTATTTATTTAGGGTTATTTTGATAATTATTTATTTATTTAGGGTTATTTTGTTAAAAAATCCGTCTGATGACAGATACAAAATAGTTGCTATATGAGTCTATTGTACAATCATGGTTGCGCGGGCGTGACTAAGGATTTAATAAGAATGATTTTATATCAGCAAAGATCGAACAGATGACGTAAAGTCGTATGAAGTGCGGCAACATACATCACGACTTTAGTAGAAGCGCTACTATACCAGGAGGCGTGAGATAAAACTCGCTATTTGACCAAATTGAAGCATTCTTTTTCATTTTCCTCCATCAGAAAAGCATCCAGAGATCCGGCGAAAACATGGATCGGGCACAACTTCTGTTAGTGGGTCTACCCCTATTCCTCTTTTGCTCCGACATCATCCAACTCTTCTCTCCGCCGCCGCCTAAACCCGCTGCCCACCATCACCACCACCCTCATCACCAGTCCGATTCACGGCCACTGATCCAACAGCAACCACCATCCATTGAGTTCCCAACCCAGGTGGAACCTATATTTTTCTCTTCGATTTATTACCTTTTTTCAAAATTTGAAATCTTTGCGTGCTTATGATAATATGAAAATTACACGTCTCTCTTTTTTTTGGCAGAAAGATAGTGGGATTGGTTATGGGAATACTGTAAGCATCGACTTTTGTTCTTCTTGCTCCTATAGGTATTTTTATAATTATTTCTTGTTATGGTTATTGATTTTTTATGTTAATTTAGTTGGTTAAACTGTGTCGTTCCTTGGCTTATATTATTTTGGTAAATTTGTTGATTTTTGTTGTTCTGAGTAGTCATATTTTCTTTGAAAAATAGTGGGGTTTTTGTGTATTTGCTACAAGCCTTTGTTGAGGATTTTTTGTGGGGACATTCAGTTTTGTTCAGTAAGCTTAAAGACCATCAAGTAATTTTAGATAAGCCAACGGGGGTGGACAGACCTTAATCAGAATTTTTTTTGAATTTTTGTATAAGATTTTTTGAAAAAAAAAACAGATTGTACCCCTCTTATATGTATTGAGTCTTGATTGTAAGGCAAAAGAGTAGGGCTGTGTTAGGTAGCCTGCCAGCGTAAAACATTTGTATAAAAAAATAAAAAATTTCCTTATGTATGGACTAGACGGGTCCCAACAGCCGATCTCACTTTGTGGGAAGTATAAATGCTTGGTTGTTTCTTTGTTTGTTTACATGTATTGAGTCTATATATATGATTTGATGCTCCTTCTCAGTCAAAGATTGGATTGATACTTGACTCGATTTGCTCCTAATAACCGAAGATGGGGAGTAGAAAATTGAAAGGGAATTGGGGAAGAACACGGAAAAGATGGGAGAGACAGAATACCAATATCATACTACTACCTACAATGTGTATTGTCTACGATGGGATTGTATTTATATTAGTAAAAATCTTGCAAATCTTGATGACTAAAGCAATTTATTTTTTACTTCTTTTTCTGTTTATAAGCCTGCGGATTACACACATACTTTTTCTTGTTTTTTGATTGTATATCGTGCCTGGGATTATTATTAGGAATGTGAATTGTAAATGCTTTTTTTGATAAACAGAAAGTGCTCTTTGTTTAATAACGTGCTTTTAGGGTTGTATAGAGTTATACTTATGCTATTTTTGTTTTCTCAGAGGGACTGCAGTGACAATGAAGAACATGTTTGAAAGTCAGTTTCCTGGAATGCATGTTGTACTTGCCAATTACCCACCTCCTTTACCGAAACGCTTATTGAGCAAAGTTGTACCAATTGTTCAAGTTGGTGCAATTGGAATTATAGTGGCTGGAGAGCAAATATTCCCTCGTCTTGGATTTGCTGCGCCTCCTCAATGGTACTATTCCATGCGAGCAAATAAATTTGGAAGTATGGCAAGCATTTGGCTACTTGGAAACTTCCTTCAATCCTTCCTGCAGAATTCAGGTGCTTTTGAAGTATATTGCAATGGTGAACTGGTACTATTCTTCTCTCCTTTTATCTAGAGTTGTGTAAACAGAATTGTCAACCTTTTGTTTTCAACTTCATTTATCGCTTGTTTGTGTAGGTTTGCATGTTGTGGCATCTGAGGCTTGAGTTAAAATTATTATATGGAGCTTTTTTTCCAAGAGCAATACGTATTTGTGTGACTGAAAGGTTCAGATGTGTTTTTACCACCCCTAGCTTTGCATATGATGGGTGAACTAAGATTAAAAACATGGACATTTTCTCTACGGCTGTGCTTGATGTCAATTTGTTTGACTGACGAGTCACTGTGTTCTTACCAATAAAAGAGTGAACACTTCAAATGTTGATTGTGTTTAAATGTTTCTCATGTTCAACGCTGGCTGATATTTGTTCGTTTCCAATCTCTTTGTGCACTACACTATGATCGTTCAATGATTCTTTTAGCAAAACACTCTTTATTCTTGCATGCACCTAGAGTACAGTAGTCGCAGATTGTTTAGAATTGTTCACATATGAGTAGATAAACTCATTCTGGTCATATGAGTCCAATTACAGTGCTGGGTGAGTAGATAAATTGTAGTACCCAAACGTCAAATGCTTTGACCATAAGTTTTTGAGTGCGTGGTGTTGAGCCAGTCTGTCTTTGCAAATATTTTTTGTTTTCAATTGGTATCGGACAATATTTTTCTAATTTCTATTGGATGTCCGTTCTTCACTGATACTTGTTCGAGTAGAGACCATAGTTTTAAATGAATTTTTTCTTGTTTTTCTTTCTCATCATGCACATTACTCTGAGGCAGGTGTTCTCAAAGCTAAAGGAAGGCAGGTTCCCCGGTGAAATTGAGCTGAAAGATCTTGTTGGCAGAAGGATTGCAAATTCCAGAGTGATGGGGGCCCTTAACGGGCACTGGTCCTAGAACGTTGGAGTCAAAGGCAGTATGCATTTGAATTTCAAAGTGCAGCCAACCAAAAAGAAATTATAGTTCCTTTAGAAGCTATGATTTTGTCTGTGTTAATGAACTTTCCCAAGGGGTACGTTTTCTTGGAGTTTCATCTGTGTAAGTTGTGAGTTAAATTGTTCACTGAACAAACAACTGCAACTACAAAAACATTTTAAGTTAAAAGTTCTTCAGTCGTATACAGATCAAAATATGAGACAATTTATGAAAGTCCTTTCTTTATCGAATTGTATTCGAAATGTGAAGATCTTGATGCGCCATAATCAATAAATTAACTTTTTTTTACTTGTGTTGCCTACAAATTTTGCCGACAAGTTTAATGATGGATTAACATTTTCATCCGGGGAGAGGTGTAGGGGATAAGTGTAGATCTAATTATCTTTTATATTTTGGCTTCTGAGGTTCTTTATGGTTTGAAATAGCAACATTATCACTTATGTTCCATCCTACACTCAAAACATGCACACATGATCAAATGAAGGGGATTTCATTCTATTGTACCAATAATGCTTGGTGCACTAGGAATCTAGCTATATATTGCATTAGTTCCAACTAAAACTCAAGACATGTAAACGAATGTTACACCAACTGCTTGAAAACAGATGAGTAAAAGTAGAGAATTCAAATTGATTTTTTTAACAATCCACAATTTTTAGCTTCCCTATGCACGTAATTCAATAATTTTCTTATTTACTCCTTTATTGTGCTTCACAAAATGTACGATGTTTACGAAATTGAGTATCCTATAAGAGACCAGACAAGCGCGGTTTCGAGCAAATTTCCCTTCCATTGGATTTAATTATGATCCCTAGTTGAAGGTAATTTGCAGAAAAGGTTGTAATGATTCTTGATCAAACCCAATGAATCTTTCTTGTTTCTTACGAACACTCAGAATGAGATGTTCAATAACAGCAATAACAATTGATGAAATTTAGATGAATTCTCGTGTGATTAACTATATATCTTGAAGATAAAACTAATCAACATCAAGAACTTCAACTAGCATTTCAGTGTACAAGTTAATCCAGATAACTTGAATCAACAAGCACACAACAAACTTTAATCGATCAAGAACAGATCATCAATCAAAGAACATAAACAAGAAAGCGATAAGAAGACGTATTTACGTGGTTCGGTGATTCAATTGCCTACCCACGGGGGCCAATATTATTCCTCTTTTATTGATTGCTATAAACGGTACATACATGAATTCAACTCTCAAAACGTCACTCCTATGAATTCCAATGACAATTCTTTTGAACAACAATATATACGTATCTCACGCAATCACCAAAGAATGAGAAACTCTCCTCTTGCTTTTTCGAAATCTGGAATAATCTGCGTCATGTGTTTCTGAGACTTCAAGCCATATATATAGCCATCGAAATGGCAGTTAGACGACTCCTATCCCAGCTGCACTTGATGCAGAGAATAACTTCTCATCAAATCCTCAACTACCATTCTGTTAGTAGTCATAATCGTCACTCAAGAAATCGAAGCAAGTGATTTGGATATTAGTCACAATCCTAACAATCTCCACCTTGACTACTATCCATCCTTCAATAATATTGACCCCATTAACCTTCTTCTAAGGTCTCCCTTCACTGGTTGCATAAACCAATCCTTTTGTGTACTTCATTTTTACAGAAGACAGCCACCTCGTAGCCAGTGATCTGAGGTTGAACCCATTACTCTTACACTCATGCATCGTTGATCACCGAACCAACAGCCATATGTGCATTTTCAGTAAGACTTCTTGGCAACATCCCCTTCGGTGACTCCACCTTGAGCCTTAATCCCTTGTCCATTCTGCCTACACAGCCCTTTGAGCTACCACACAACTTATAAAGTCCCTTATACATCCTTCCTTTCATCAACTTTCTTCCACCTTTATTGACAGTCATTATGCTCTTTCCAGCTCTGAAAGTGCACCCTTGTCGATCTAAGGTTCCCAAAGAGATCATATTTCTACTAAGGTCTGGGATGTGGCGAACACCTCCAAGAAGTATGGCTGCTCCAGTTTTGAGATTGAGTCTGACAGATCCAATTCATTGCACCTTGCAAGTACTGTTGTTCCCCAAGGCTACATGCTCACCTTGTGTGGCTTTGTACGTCTCAAATATGCTTATGTCATGTGTCATGTGGAAAGTACATCCACTGTCCATTACCCAACCATAATCCACTTCTTTCTCAGTCACACATAGAGTTTCTGCAAACTCATTTTCATCTTGTATTACAGCTGCTTCTCCTTGTTCATTCTGCTTTTGTTGATCTTTCTTGAAGTCTGGGCATTGCCTTCTGTAATGACCTTCTTTGTGGCAGTAGAAGCATTTAACAACCTTATTCTTTGACTTTGATCTTCCTTGTTTTTCCCACAACATTCACAACCAATTTTTCTGTCCTTCGAAAACAGGCTATCTCCTACGGTTTGAGCTTTGTTTTCAGATGAATTTTCAGATTCTTTTGACTTCAATGCTTTGAGGACATCGTCAAAAGCTATAGATTCTCGAGCATACTTCATGGTATCCGCAAATGTTGAATATGATTTGGGAAGACCATTAAGAACAATGATTGCCTTATCTTCATCCACCACTTCGATTCGTATGTTTTGTAGATCCAAAATTAGCCGATTAAATTCATCCAAATTGCTACTGAGTGTTTGTGATTCATTCATCTTATACCCAAACAATTTCCCTTTTAAGATATATTCTATCTTGAAGGGATCTTGTCATGTATAATTGCTCCAATTTCGACCAAATCCCTGTTGCTGCCGTTGTTTCCGAAGACACTTCGCGAAGCACTTTGTCATCTAGGTGAAGTGTTAGTGTACTGAATGCAAGCTCCATTATATCTTGTTTCTGCTCACTGGATAGAGACTCAAGAAGCTTCCCTTCTCCACCCAAAGCCTTTGCCACTTTCTGCTGAATCAAGATAGCATGCATTCTTCTTCTCCAAAGACCGAAGTCTCCCCTTCCATCGAAACGCTGCACCTCAATCTTGTTTGTCATAATCGGATAACAAGATTTAATCAAGAACGTAGGTCGTGGTTTCGTTCCCACAGACAGCGCCACTTGTAATGATTCTTGATCAAACCCAATGAATCTTTCTTGTTTCTTACGAACACTCAGAATGAGATGTTAAATAACAGCAATAACAATTGATGAAATTTAGATGAATTCTCGTGTGATTAACTATATATATCTTGAAGATAAAACTAATCAACATCAAGAACTTCAACTAGCATTTCAGTGTACAAGTTAATCCAATAACTTGAATCAACAAGCACACAACAAACTTTAATCGATCAAGAACAGATCATCAATCAAGGAACATAAACAAGAAAGCGATAAGAAGGCGTATTTACGTGGTTCGGCGATTCAATTGCCTACACCACGGGGGCCAATATTATTCCTCTTTTATTGATTGCTATCAACGATACATACATGAATTCAACTCTCAATTGTCACTCCTATGAATTCCAACGACAATTCTTTTGAACAACAATCTATACGTATCTCATACAATCACCAAAGAATGAGAAACTCTCCTCTTGCTTTTTCGAAATCTGGAATAATCTGCGTCATGTGTTTCTGAGACTTCAAGCCATATATATAGCCATCGAAATGGCAGTTAGACGACTCTTATCCCAGCTGCACTTGATGCAGAGAATAACTTCTCATCAAATCCTCAACTATCATTCTGTTAGTAGTCATAACCGTCACTCAAGAAATCGAAGCAAGTGATTTGGATATTAGTCACAATCCTAACAAAGGTATTGTCTTACCAAAAGGGATTCAAATCCTTTATGCTGGAAAGGGAGCGACCATTTCTGTTCATGGTGTAGCGGCCACTGATAAGATCTATTGCATCCTGTGTTGGGCATAATTTTTTTGTTAAAATCTACTCGATTTTAAATAGTTGAACTTTTGGTAGTACAAAGAATAGATAATGATCGATTAATATTTTAGTTGTCTCTTTCCGTCTCGAAATTGTTTAAATAATATCTTGAGATGGTTTTTTTTTTTAAATAATTCGAAAAACAAATTAATTTTTAAAAATACTTCGAAATGGATGGGTGTGCAAATATTCCCCAAAACATTATCTGCTATGGTGGTCATATGCTTCGTGATGGGCCGCTTGAACGAGTAGCGACCCCTATTTCCTTTAGTGGCCGCCCTCCAAGAGGGCGGCGACTCCTTTGTTAGGAGCCGCCTATATACAGGCGGCTTCTAATGAGGGTGGCCACTCCTTGTCCCACCCCACACCCGTGCTTTTTCTTTGTCCCGTCTCCGTGCGTTAACTTATATGTCCCTTCGCACTTCGTCTTATTGCACCGTGAACATTCATTTATGGTATTCTATTGGCACCGACAAAAAATAATCATATTATATTTAAAGTATATAAATACTGCACCAATGAACTTTCATTTATGATATTCTATTGGCAACGAAATTAATCATACTATATATGAAACGTGTATAAATAATATGAAGATAATATGTTTTCGACACCGGGATCCTTCCAACATATTTTGCTCTTCAATATTTTCAGTGCATCAAAATTTTACGCATCAAAAATTTCTTAATTTGTTCAAAATTGATTCGATTTTTGTGCTATTATATTTTGGTAGTAATATTATTATTAGAAACGGATCGGTCGAATATATCATCCCACCAGTTAGACCGATTATAATTTCACGTTCTATTATTTTATTTGATTTGGTTCAACTAGCACATAGAAAGTTAAACATTGATCCAGTGATGTTTAATATCAAATTATCAACCAAATATTCATTTATGGAGAAATCGTCTTGTAATGAAATATCAATCAACATTGTAGATGATGATATTCTACAGTTTATAATGGAATGTCCAAATATGCAGATGTTTCATTTGTACGTCGAGATAGTGGCAAGTAGCCATGATTTTGGTCTTGGAGGGCCATAATCAAATCTTTCATATGCCACTGAAGGATTGAACAATATGGTGGTCAATGATCAACTTTCTACTTCTAGAGGTCGAGATATTGAGAAACAACAAGATTATCCTTATTTCGAGCATGGAAGTGGACCTTTGGATCAATATATAATCTGCTCTTCTGAAGAAAATTCTATATATTGGCCAAACACAACAAAAGTTTGGAGATTACGAGAAGAAATTGCACTGGTTCATGATGTATTTGATCCAGATGTTGGTTGTTCGGAGCATACAAATATTTTGGCAGCAACAGATGGCCAGTCACACATGACGTACATGGAGATAGTCATCGAGATGTTTGCAGGACTGATAGTGAACCCGGTAATTCATCGAGCGATTATGGAGAATGTCGTTAAAATAAAAAAATGATCAACCAATATATTGAAATCATCATAAATTTTCAAAATCCAATTACATAATTTAGGTTTACCTCGTCATTACTCATTTGGTAAAGAGAATGTCGTATAATTCTGAATGTATTGCTATATGGGTGTGACGAAACACGGTGTTCCACCTATTAAAAAAATGTTAAATATTACAATGTTTTATCATTTTAATATTAGTATTCAATAAAAAAAAATTTATTATTATCGTGCACCAGTGGGAGCACTAGGAACATTCTCAGAGACGGCCAGAGTTTTAATTGTCGGTCAGTGTTCAAACATTTATCCTACTTCATTCCCAAATCTGCCAATAAACATAAAAATATTTTAAAATATTTATGAGGTATGATATTAGTAAAAGAAAAATATTGCATATACCTGCAACATATACAAAGTCCCTGTGATAATACATTTTCCTATAGTTGATGCACTATAAATATGTCAACACTGCACTGCCACAATAATATGTGTTCACCTCTTCCAAATCTCCAAGTAGCTGCAAATACATTAGCTTTACAGAGCTAATATTATAATCTGGAAGCAAAATTCCACCAATAATCATCAAAGTTATACATCGAGTGTACTTTATTACATCAATCTCTGAGCTCATATCAGATATACAATTAGTTCGGCAGTGATTGTCTAGAGCGGTCATCCTTAAAATTTGCTTCTGGTTGCTCAAATCCCATTAACTCAAGACATTCATCTTGTCATTCTTCATCACTTTTGTGAATCATCTGGGTGACCATCAACTTTCAGACTCCAAATTATAGAAATATCTTGTAAAGTGATGGTAGTCTTACAAAATCTAAACTCCAGACCAGTAAACGAATGCCACACCAACTGCTTGAAAACAGATGAATAAAAGTAGATTGATTATTAGCAATCCACAATTTTAGCTTCCCTATGCACGTATTTCAACCATTTTCTTATTTACTCCTTTATTGTGCATTACAAAATATACGATGTTCATGAAATTGAGTATCCTGTAAGAGACCACACAAGCGCGGCTTCGATCAAACATCCCTTCCATTGGATTTAATTATCAACCAAATTCTACTACCAACACAATTTCAAGGTTCAACATATCAATGAGAATAAAATCTCAACCATTGGGTCCAATAACCTCGATACCTGATTAAAATCATCGGGAGTCTCAACATCGTAATTATCTCATAATTACCATAATTAAAATCAATTAAGGATTATAATCACTCCGGGATTAAAACACTTAATTTTTGGATATCCCAGTATTTTTCTTTTTTCTCTGTAATATTTCAGTTTTCAATTCAGTCTGTATATGAGTTTCGAGTCCAGTCTCATTATATGAGAGACTAACTAGTTAGTCTCCTCCCAGGAGGATAAGTATTAATGTAATAAATATTATAAGTATTTCCAGAATAAAATGAAAGCTTTTGCCTATCTACCTCTCATATTTCTTTAAATATATATGGTTATACTCTAGGCATTAAGGTATAAAATGAATTAAGGTTGTGCTGTTGTGAGACCCCGTTATTAATCAAGATATTAAGGTGCGATAAGAGAACTAATCATTCATGTGCATATATCAGAGTAGTAGTGTCGTGTTGATTAACCCGAGCTTAAGAGGTTACAGTACCAAAAGTTTAAAAGGAATTACACATATTCCTACAAAAGGTACTACACTATAGTCTTACTCTACTCCTTGTAGAAGCTATACAAAAAAATTCTCTAACATGCTAATCCCGTAGCACTCCTTACAGCTCAGCATATCAACCCCGACCTTGGTTCTCATCATCAAAAGCACCTACAAAGACAACCCCCATCACATGAGCATACCGTGATTCATATTCAACATAATATGAATGTAAAGCGTAAATGCACAAATCATAAATACAAAGTACTTCCTGTATTTCCCAGCATTTATAACGCCCATTGGTTGTCCCTATACCATAACTCATAATAAAACACATTATATGAAATTATGGATCCTTTACTAATGTCATGACATATCACCTCTTTCTTTACATAGCTTTGGAGTCATATATCAACATTTATTTTAATGCTTCTTGCTTCATCATCTCATAATGAGCGGTACAATCTTCCCCGCTTCATTACTACAAAATCTCATAATGAGCGGTACAATCTTCCCCGCTTCATTACTACAAAACCTCATAATGAGCGGTACAATCTTCCCCGCTTCATTACTACAAAATCTCATAATGAGCGGTACAATCTTCCCCGCTTCATTACTACAAAATCTCATAATGAGCGGTACAATCTTCCCCGCTTCATTACTACAAAACCTCATAATGAGCGGTACAATCATCCCCGCTTCATTACTACAAAATCTCATAATGAGCGGTACAATCTTCCCCGCTTCATTACTACAGAACAAGCATAAGCATTAAACATACACTGTGATCTCTCTTGACTCGTGGAATACACCTCTTTATTCCACATCACAATATGCAACAACAATGCATAATATGCAACAACAATGCATAATAACATGTATCATACTCTTAATGCATCACATTGCATTCATCATGTGTCAAATAGACAAATATAAAGTACATGTTACCGTTGGGATGCCCGTACGTCGCTTACGTACCTTTCCAAAATGTAGTGTGTTGTGGGACTCTATCCCCTGCGCGGTGTAGCTGTCTGTGAAGGCTCTACACCAGTGTACAACACAATATTAGATGTCTCATTACAATCCAATATCAAAAATTAAACAAAATATAACAATTTATATTTTTCATCATTCTGGGTCTCTCGATCGATCGGCCCCCTCTTCTCGATCGATCGAGAAGACGCCTTCTATCAAAGTCAAGATTCTGCCTCGCTCGGTCGATCGAGATGAAATGTCGATCGATCGAGATGCTCTGTTCGAGAAATACCATCCCAGAATTCTCGAACACCTATTTTTACAACCCTTCGATCTAGCATATAAAATACACCACATGCTTAAACAATTATGCTAGCAGCTACAATACACTACCCTGAGTGTATTCATATCAAATATACACCGCAAATATAAATCCACATGCATAAACGTCGTCCATTTACACAAGTACTCAACCAACTTTTTTGAAAAACAGGGTATTGTCTTCCTGCCCAGATTTTCGAGTACCCACTTTCAAGCAATTAAATCTACCACATAAGTCATGAAGTTTGCTCGAATAAAAACGTCCTGGGATTTACAAAATTACCATGCATGTACTCAAATCGAAGGTTCACCAAAAACCCATCTAACATGCATGCTATCACCTTCTCAAAATCACTCCCATTCCGCATTTTTCCAGAAAAACAGGGCAATTATCTACCCAGATTTTCGAACACCCTTTTTCACATGCTTTAATCCTTCACATAAAACATGTAACATGCTCAAGGAAAAATACTGAGAGCTTCATAATAACACCATGTAAGCATTTAAATCGAAGGTTTTAAGAAACCTAAGCTAACATGCCAAAATCACACCACTTAAAAGCAAGAACTTAAACAAGTTTAAATCAAAAACAGGGCATGGTTTCTCACCCTACTTTGCTCCGATTTTTGAGAGGCTTCCAAGGAATGAAAATGGCAAGACTCCACAAGATTATGCTTAGCAGATGCTGGAGTTTGTTTGGGAGAGAAGGGTCGAGATTTTGGGATGGAGGAAGAGGGTGAAATGATTGTGCCAAGTGGGGTGCATAGTCAGCTTAGGCACAGTTGATTGGTATTGGTTGGGGGGTGGTTGGGTGTGTTGGGATATGCCCTAAGACAAATCATTAGATGATTGTTTTGACATACAATGTTTATGATTTTATGAATGGCAATTCATTATTATATATTATTCTTTTAACTGTGCAATGTGAATTAATATATATGTTAATATCCTTAGAATAATATTGTATTATTCTTAAAGATGTCCCTAGTCAAGTATTATCATGAATAGGGATAATGATAATACGTAGAGACTAGTATGTGTTGATCGATGAATTGTTCATTGATATGAGATATCAAATCAACATATGGGTACATGTTAGAAAACGATGTACTGGACAGACCCACCATGAGAATGCAACATGGATAGTTATATGATCGTCATATGCAATTCTCATAGTGATAATAATGTATGTAATCCTTACGACTTGTGATCATCAGAGATCCCAACATAAGGAGTTATGTATCTTGATATCGTCAAACGTTACCCGTAACAGGGTAAACTATAAAGGCGACTATTGGATACACTATGAATTATGTAGAGGGATGTTGACTGATCGAGATAGGATTTGTCCCTCCTATATAACAGGAGATGTGTTTGGCCCTTGATCAAGTGAGAACTAAAATGCATGGCCATGCTCGAATGAGTCGATATGAGATATCGAGCTTATTCGTTTCTTCTAGTTCTACTTGGGGATCAAGAAATAGAGATTGAATATACGAGTATGACTATTCCATGACTCGTGTTCAATCTAAACACAAAGTACAAAGGGATTAAGCTACATGGTTAATATTATCACAAGTTCTAAAGGTTATGTCGAGTCATTGACATTCTTGTAATTTGGGTAGCCTCGATGTGTTGCTAGACACCGCTCATTGCTTGCGACATAAAATGAGATTTTATGTCACTGCCAACATTACAAGATCCTATCGGGTCGCACAAAAGATTAAATCGATAAGGGAAATTAAATTCATTGGATGAATTAATTAATTAAGAAGAGTCTTAATTAAGTGATTAAAAGGTTTTAATTAAATCATGGGTTTGGGCCCATAAGACTTTAAGAAAGTCTTGAACCTTAATTAAAAGCCTTATAATATAAATACATGGTTTTGATTAATTGTTAATCATACTTTTATATCATAGCTTGATATCAAAAACCTAGACACACAAGAGCTCCACTCGGCCGCCTCTTCCTTCACCCCTCACGGCCGCCGTCGGTTGTAGTTAGGGTTTTGGTTGGCCGTCGTCGATCGGTTTTGAACCGGGAGTTCAGTTTTGGTTCAAGAATAAGTCTAGCAACTTGTTCTTGAACATCCTTTTTCGATTTGATCGTGTGGATACCGTTGAGGCAAGACCTTGGAGGTGTTGCTCGTGACTCGGGATCGTTGGACGTATTGCACCGTGGAATCTGCTCAAACACGCTACAAGGGTGAGACTTTTGTAAACCTTTATCCGATATGAAATCCTATGTATAGATCCATTGTTCTAGTAATCCATATATTTTATTCCACTGCGTTGTATGCTCTAAGGATTACTAACAGTGGTATCAGAGCCGTGTACAAGGCTCATATCGGATTTATGTGGTTAAATAGTTTAATCATATTAGAATTAATATTGCATGCTATTTAAAACTGTTTATTTTCATATATGCTATGGAATAAATCGAGTTTGTGAAAATCATCGTATAATATTATATATGATATAATTGACGGATCGAAATATATGATAATTCGTGATCAAAACCGGAACATTGGCTCATGCATGGCTCACGGCCGCCGCCACCAAAGGGCTAGGGTTTCGAACCCTAGTCACCATGGCTCGGCCGCCGCCTCCAAAAGGCTAGGGTTTAGAACCCTAGTCACCACAACACTCGGCCGCCGCTTAGGAGCTAGGTTTCGAACCCTTGGCTAGAGCATGGGTCGAGCCGTTGCACTATCTAAGGTTTTTAAACTCTATTGGCTCGATAAAGTATTGAGAAGGTGCAAGTTGGTTCGATCATGGTCCACAGAATTATGACGGTCGACGGCTACACCACATGAGGGCTAGGGTTTTTCGAACCCTTGGCTCGAGATGGTTAAGCTGTCACCGTCATGAACCGTCCATGGTTGGACCGTGGCTTGTGGCTCATGAATTCGGTGTTTCGAGCAAGTTGGCTCGATGAAAAATAAATATGGTGCGAGGCGGCTAGGGTTTGGAACCCTAGCGCCGCCGCCGCTCGAGCCATGGTTCGGCCATGGGCTAGGGTTTCGAACCCTAGGCCCATAATTGGTCCAGCCGTGCGCTTTTGTGGTTCGAACCATGATGGTTCGTGGATTAGTCGCATTAAGTTCGTGGCATGTGATGTCCCGAGCGTACGATAATATTTTAAAATTCTATTTTACAGTTTTAATTAGAATTAAATTTAAAATGTTTAGAATTTAATTAATTAAATGTTAATGCATGCTTTATGTGTTGTTTGAGCATGGTGCGTGGTTATAGCCCTTTGACCTATTAGATAGGATTTGTGGATGTTTGTAATTTATAATACGACCTGCGAGTCGTGCCTTCTCTATTTCATTCTAAATGTAATCCCTCCCCTATGTTCCCCTCGGATGTGAATCGAGGAATTCTATATCTTGTAAATAGTGTAGTTTATTTTATTGATGGTGATCAATGAAGATGGAGCATCGTGCCGGGATGAGGAGGCCATTGACAAATTGGAGCCAAATGAAGGTGCTTGTGAAGTTACCTTAGGTTGACTCTTAGGATTTTCTCATTGGCTTGAGAGAATCGTTAGTAGGGGCTATAACCATGTCACGTTTAATTATGTATGTTGATGCATGATTTATCTTATGTTTTAGATTGATAATTGTATTACACATATGTGTAGATATGTATACAACTATATGTAGTGGACATATTTTAAATTATCAAACTAATCATGAGATCAATAAATCCCTCTAAAATATTAAGTTTTAGATGCCTTCCAAAATTAAAAGTACTCGTCAATAACTTCGGTTGTACATGTGTGGGTTTGCCAAAGCAAAGCACCGTGGCAATCTTAGTAAGGCGCGAAAGGATAAAAGTGATATCCGTTATACTTTAAATTGGGTACGACTTAACTAGGTTATCTCAATAGGATTGGGAACTTAGAGGCATGGGTTGGATTATAATTCATTTGATGAATTGAACAAAGTGTTGTTCGTCCAACTATCCAAGAATTATATGTGATGTAATTGACAAAGTGTTGTCTACCTAAATAACCGAGTCTTGAGCGATTAGCCAAAGCTAACTCAAGATTAGGCGAAATATGGATCTTGGCCCACTAAAGGTTTCGAGGGTGGTTGATATTTTTTAAAACAAAATAGTGGGAGTATCATTTAATATAAGACCATGTTAAATGATTTAAATCATAAACTTATTTTGCATATTTATATTGTAGATATCCATGGCCACTAACAACGTTACTAGCACATTATCACTGCGATCGGTCCTTGAGAAGGACAAATTAAATGGGACGAATTTCCTAGACTGGCATAGGAACTTGAGGATAGTCCTCAAACAAGAAAAGAAACAGAGTGACGCACTTGATGTTGGGTGCCTTATGCTTGCCACCATGAACTCTGAGCTTCAGAAGCAACATGAGGAAATGGAGGTGTTCGATATGATCGAACACTTAAAGCAATTGTACCAACAGCAAGCTAGACAAGAGAGGTATGACGTCTCTAAAGCGTTGTTCCAGTGCAGGATGGTAGAGGGAAGCCTAGTTGGAACTCATGTGCTCAAGATGATTGGGTACATAGAGAATCTGGACAAGCTGGGTTTTCCATTGGACCAAGAGTTGGCCACCGATGTGATCTTGCAATCGTTGCCTGAGAGCTTCAGTCAATTTGTAGTAAATTACAATATGACTGACATGGAAAAGACTCTACCACAATTGCTTGGTATGTTGAGAACATATGAAGCAAATACAAAGAAGACTAAGGCCACAAATGTTCTTATTGTGAATAAGGGCAAAGGAAAGACCAAAGCTAAAGGCAATAAGAAAACAAAGAAGGTCTTTGTTAAATCTAAGCCAAAGTCTTATGCACTGAAACCAAAGGGAGGGATAGCGAAGGAAGGGAACTGTTTCCATTGCGGTGAGACCGGCCATTGGAAAAGAAACTGCAAAGTATATTTGGAGGATCTAAAGAAAGGAAGTGTGACTTCCACTTCAGGTATTTTTGTTATAGAAGTCAATTTATCTACTTCTTCATCATGGGTATTAGATACTGGATGTGGATCTCACATTTGTGTAAATGTGCAGGACCTCAAAAAGAGTAGATTATTGGCGAAAGGTGAAGTTGATCTCCGAGTTGGAAATGGAGCAAGAGTTGCTGCATTAGCTATAGGAGATTATAGTTTAGCTTTACCTTCTGGTTTATCATTGATTTTAAAAGACTGTTATTTTGTGTCATCTATTACTAAAAACATAATTTCTATTTCTTGTTTAGACAAGTATGGTTTTTCATTTATAATAAATGACAACTGTTGTTCTATTTATTTAAATGATATGTTTTATGCTAGTGCACAAATGGTGAATGGTCTTTATGTATTAAATCTTGATATGCCTATCTATAACATAAATACTAAAAGGATTAAAAATAATGATTGTAATCCGACTTATCTCTGGCATTGTTGCTTGGGCCACATAAACGAGAACCGCATATCTAAACTTCATAAGGATGGAGTATTAGATTCATTTGATTTTGAATCATATGAAACATGCGAATCTTGTTTAATGGGCAAGATGACTAAAGCCCCTTTCAAGGGACATGTTGAAAGGGCAAATGTTTTATTGGGACTAATACATAGTGATGTATGTGGCCCAATAAGTACACAAGCTAGAGGTGGTTTTCAATACTTCGTTACATTTACTGATGACCTCAGTAGATATGGGTATGTGTACCTAATGATGGATAAGCATGAAACCTTTGAAAAGTTCAAAGATTTCAAGAATGAAGTACAAAACCAACTTGGCAAAAGTATCAAAATCCTTCGATCAGATCGAGGAGGTGAATACTTAAGCCAAGAGTTTCATGACTATCTAAAGGAGTGTGGGATAGTCCCACAACTCACTCCTCCGTATACTCCACAATGGAATGGTGTATCCGAGAGGAGAAATCGAACCTTGTTGGACATGGTTAGATCAATGATGAGTCATGCAGATCTTCCGATATCGTTTTGGGGACACGCTCTAGAAACAGCGATTTTTTTACTGAACCGTGTTCCATCTAAATCAGTGGAAAAGACACCATATGAGATATGGACTGGAAAGCGTCCTAGTATGTCTTTTATGAAGATTTGGGGTTGTGAGGCTTTCGTTAGACGTCATGCCTGTAAGGACCCTAAACCTTAACAGTGAATTCAAGATATAAATAGGGCTAAATATGTATTAAAGACATCTTAGGGTTCTGGTTTGATGTGAGCACAATTAGGTTACAGGCCAAAATAAAACTTCAACAATTAATCAGTTACATTCTCGATCATGAATGTTTAAGTGATAGCATTAGACTACTTCTCGAGTAGAGACTATCCAAGATTCCTGTACTCTATCTTCATTTATACTTTCAACAGCTCACAGTTCAACCGACCCTCAGCCCCCTTGATTCAAAATGTACCTACAGGAACAACTCACCATGAGCATATATATATACATCATCACTTAACACAATTCAACTTAATAAAGTAATTAAGCGTATGAAACGATTAATTGATATGCTCCTCGATTACCACATTAGCACATTTCATTGCCGTTCCTGTTTCACAAGCTTATGCACAAAATCATTAGTTCAAGATATAATGATCGATAACGCGTTTCCAATTATAATCACAATAATTCACTTTAACCACTTGAATTGTGACTGTTCCGGTCCCAATACAACAGCGGAATTTTAGGACCCCTCGCTCCGACATATAGCGGCATCATATGATATCCCTCGCTTCGACAATGACAGCGGCATGTTACCTCGCTTAGACATGACAGCGGCAAAATATCATACTACCATCGCTTCATATGACAGCGGCAAGTACCTCCCTCGCTCGGAGATAAAGGCTACCGGAACATTCATCAATTCCCATCACATTAATCAATCACAATAGTTGATTCCATTATCACAGTAATTCACAATCATTTCACATATATCATCACGTGTAAGGATTCACTATCCACAATGTACATAATTAAATGTATGGCACGTTTTACCGTCCGATGCTCGTACGTCTCACTACGTACCTTGGTTCCAAAAGTGGAGATATCGTGGACTTTATCTCCTAGGCTGCGTGGTGGGATGGTTCTACATAATCACATGAATCCATATTAGAAACCAATAAAGGAACCATTCTCAAAAACATCACCATTTAGAACAAAATCTCAAAAATCCAAAATTTAAGCCTTGCGATCGATCGGTCCCAAGCCCCGATCGATCGCCAAGTTGAGAAAAATAAGCATCTGAATACTGCCTCCACCGATCGATCGGGCCATTTTACCGATCGATCGAGACATCACACCGATCGATCGGTAAAATTGCCGATCGATCGGTAAGCTATTTTTACGCCTGGCTTAGGTACTGTCTTGCTCGATCGATCGGACCAAATTTCCGATCGATCGAGAAACCCTGTTTCAGCGAGAAACATCCAAGTATGAGCTTCTAACCACACCTATACTCATGTACAACCAAAAGCAACCACTAAGCTCAACATATAACCACAAAACAACATGAAAATACATCTCCCCAAGTATAACAACATGATGGAACAAGATCCACCCCTTTTTAACCCCAAAATATGACACAAGAATGATTAAGAACCAATAAAACTTCATTACATTGATAGCTTACCCCTTAGGCTTCAAGATTTTTGCAAGGAATCACCAAAAGGACTCTTTCTCAAACTTTTCTCCTTCTCCTCTTGCCAAGAAACGAAAATGGGGTTTTCTTGCAAGAGATAAGGTGGAGGGATGGGGTCTTGGGGACAAAGGCTGGTAGAGAAAAAGGTGATGGGATGTAAAGATGTGAGCAAGTGGCTCATGCCATGTTATGGTTTAAATGTGCATCAAGACCCAAGCATGATATATAAATACCCTCACATGATATTTTTAAAACCATTTTACCACAATGGATCAAAGTCCCTATTAAAATCATGCTTTACCAAATGAATACAACTCATTACATTTAAACCATTAAAACACCCAAAATACCCAACATGAATAACATGTACTCCGAAATGCTCTATGGGGTCACTCCTATCATGTGACTAAGCATTTTACCAAGATAATTTACGCCAACACAGAATTAATTATCACCATTAATCACATAAACATGCCCAAATTGCATATAATTATTTCGGGGATATCACAATGCCACTAACAAACTTGGACCAAAATCTGATAAGTGTTTATTTGTGGGGTATCCTAAGGAAACGAAAGGATACTATTTCTATTATCCAACCGAGAACAAAGTAGTTGTTGCTCGGACTGGTGTATTTCTTGAAAGAGAATTTATTTCTAGAAAAACCAGTGGGAGAAAAATAGAACTTAGTGAAGTTCAACCACAAGAAAACACTGAACCTGAGATTGAGATGGAAAAGCAGGCACCGCAAGCTGTTGTGGAAGAAGCACCTGCTCAAGAGACACAAGCCCAGCGTAGGTCTGTAAGAGAACACCGGGAGCCACAGAGATATGGATTTCTTGTGACTCAACAAGGTGACTTACTACTTATTGATGAGGATGAGCCGTCATCTTATCAACAAGCTATAATGGGCAATGATTCTGAGAAATGGCAAGAGGCCATGAAATCTGAGATGGAATCCATGTATGCAAATCAAGTATGGACTTTGGTTGATCCACCTGAAGGGGTACGACCCATAGGGTGCAAATGGATTTTCAAGAAAAAGACCGATATGGATGGTAACGTACAAACCTATAAAGGTCGGCTGGTTGCAAAAGGATTCAAACAAATTCATGGTATTGACTATGATGAAACCTTTTCACCAGTGGCCATGGTTAAATCCATAAGGATCTTACTTGCAATAGCTGCATTTCATGATTATGAAATCTGGCAGATGGATGTCAAAACAGCTTTCCTTAATGGAAATCTGCTCGAGGATGTGTACATGACACAGCCCGAGGGTTTTGTCGATCCAAAGGATGCTGGAAAGATATGCAAGCTACAACGATCCATTTATGGATTGAAGCAAGCTTCTCGGAGTTGGAATCTCCGTTTTGATGATGCAATCAAAGAGTTTGGTTTTATCAAAAATGAAGATGAACCTTGTGTCTACAAGAAGGTCAGTGGGAGCGTAATCATTTTCCTAGTGTTGTATGTAGATGACATACTTCTTATTGGAAATGATATCCCTGCCTTGCAATCGCTAAAGATTTGGCTAGGAACTGCTTTTCGATGAAAGACTTGGGAGAAGCCACCTATGTATTAGGAATCAAGATCTATAGAGATAGATCGAGAAGGCTTCTTGGCCTAAGTCAAAGTACATACATAGACAAAGTGCTTAAAAGGTTTAGCATGCAAGAATCAAAGAAAGGATTCGTGCCTATGACGCATGGCATTTATCTCTCGAAGGAACAGTGTCCTTCAACACCAGATGAGAGACAACGCATGAGTAAGATTCCATATGCGTCAGCTATTGGATCTATCATGTATGCCATGATATGTACTCGTCCCGATGTATCGTATGCTTTGAGCATGACGAGCAGAGATCAAGTTGATCCAGGTGAAGGTCACTGGATTGCTGTCAAGAATATCCTGAAGTACTTGAGAAGAACTAAGGATACATTCTTGATTTATGGAGGTGAGGAAGAGCTCAATGTAATAGGTTACACTGATGCAAGCTTCCAAACTGACAAAGATGATTTTCGATCGCAAATCTGGATATGTGTATTGCCTAAATGGAGGTGCTGTGAGCTGGAAGAGTTCAAAGCAAGAAACAGTAGCCGATTCTACAACGGAAGCTGAGTATATTGCTGCCTCGGATGCAGCAAAGGAAGCGGTTTGGATGAGGAAGTTCATTTCTGAACTTGGAGTGGTGCCTACCATTAAAGATCCGATAGAACTCTATTGTGACAACAATGGAGCGATCGCATTGGCTAAGGAACCAAGATCTCACCAAAGATCCAAGCACATACTTAGGCGTCTCCATTTCATTCGAGAAATCGTTGAAAGGGGAGATGTTAAAATATGCAAAGTACCAACAGATGATAATGTATCTAACCCATTGACGAAGCCACTGTCGCAGCAGAAGCATGATCGTCATACTAGATCTCTAGGCATTAGGTATATGTCTGAGTGGTCTTAGTGCAAGTGGGAGATTTGTTGGGATATGCCCTAAGACAAATCATTAGATGATTGTTTTGACATACAATGTTTATGATTTTATGAATGGCAATTCATTTTTATATATTATTCTTTTAACTGTGCAATGTGAATTAATATATATGTTAATGTCCTTAGAATAATATTGTATTATTCTTAAAGATGTCCCTAGTCAAGTATTATCATGAATAGGGATAATGATAATGCGTAGAGACTAGTATGTGTTGATCGATGAATTGTTCATTGATATGAGATATCAAATCAACATATGGGTACATGTTAGAAAACGATGTACTGGACAGACCCAACATGAGAATGCAACATGGATAGTTATATGATCGTCATATGCAATTCTCATAGTGATAATAATGTATGTAATCCTTACGACTTGTGATCATCAGAGATCCAAACATAAGGAGTTATGTATCTTGATATCGTCAAACGTTACCCGTAACAGGGTAAACTATAAAGGCGACTATTGGATACACTATGAATTATGTAGAGGGATGTTGACTGATCGAGATAGGATTTGTCCCTCCTATATAACAGGAGATGTGTTTGGCCCTTGATCAAGTGAAAACTAAAATGCATGGCCATGCTCGAATGAGTCGATATGAGATATCGAGCTTATTCGTTTCTTCTAGTTCTACTTGGGGATCAAGAAATAGAGATTGAATATACGAGTATGACTATTCCATGACTCGTGTTCAATCTAAACACAAAGGACAAAGGGATTAAGCTACATGGTTAATATTATCACAAGTTCTAAAGGTTATGTCGAGTCATTGATATTCTTGTAATTTGGGTAGCCTCGATGTGTTGCTAGACACCGCTCATTGCTTGCGACATAAAATGAGATTTTATGTCACTGCCAACATTACAAGATCCTATCGGGTCGCACAAAAGATTAAATCGATAAGGGAAATTAAATTCATTGGATGAATTAATTAATTAAGAAGAGTCTTAATTAAGTGATTAAAAGGTTTTAATTAAATCATGGGTTTGGGCCCATAAGACTTTAAGAAAGTCTTGAACCTTAATTAAAAGCCTTATAATATAAATACATGGTTTTGATTAATTGTTAATCATACTTTTATATCATAGCTTGATATCAAAAACCTAGACACACAAGAGCTCCACTCGGCCGCCTCTTCCTTCACCCCTCACGGCCGCCGTCGGTTGTAGTTAGGGTTTTGGTTGGCCGTCGTCGATCGGTTTTGAACCGGGAGTTCAGTTTTGGTTCAAGAATAAGTCTAGCAACTTGTTCTTGAACATCCTTTTTCGATTTGATCGTGTGGATACCGTTGAGGCAAGACCTTGGAGGTGTTGCTCGTGACTCGGGATCGTTGGACGTATTGCACCGTGGAATCTGCTCAACGCTACAAGGGTGAGACTTTTGTAAACCTTTATCCGATATGAAATCCTATGTATAGATCCATTGTTCTAGTAATCCATATATTTTATTCCGCTGCGTTGTATGCTCTAAGGATTATTAACAGGGTGTTGGGTGGTATGATGTGTTATGTTTTGGTCCCGGTATTTAGAACGGTGTATTAAAATATCCTCACAAGATATTTATAGTATTTTCTCAATAAAATACTTCAATTCCCATTTAACATGCTTCACCAAAACAAATAACACACACCCCAAATAAACATGCCACAACCCCAAAATCCCAACATATATCACATGCACCCTGAAATGTATCCCTTCAATAATATTAATTCAATCCCATGAATTAACACCCAAATCATCACATTTTAATTAATGATTAAAATCACATAATCATTTCGGGGATATCACAATACTCCCCTACTTATAAGATTTCGTCCCCGAAATCAAACATGCTTACCAACATGAAGTAAAACAATACATAAACGCATACCAGAAAACAGCTCTGGGTAGTGCTGCACCATGTGTCGCTCTATCTCCCACGTGGCCTCCTAGACACCCCTACGATCCCACTGTACTTTGACCATAGGAATAACTTTGTTCCGAAGCCTGCGGTCTGCCCTATCCAAAATCCTGATAGGCCGCTCTACATAGGAAACATCGGACTCAAACTGCACCTCTGAAGGCTGCAACACATGCGAAGGATCTGGCTCGTACTTCCTCAGCATAGACACATGGAACACATCGTGTATACCAGACAGAGAGGGCGGTAAAGCTAAACTGTACGCCAGAGTACCCACATGCTGTAAGATCTCATACGGCCCCACATATCTCGGGGACAACTTCCCCCGCATACCAAACCGTACTACTCCTCTGAAAGGCGAGATCTTCAGAAAGACTCTGTCGCCCAACTGAAACTCCAACGGCCTTCGCCGCTGATTGGCATACGCTGCCTGTCTGTTCTGAGCTGCCTTCATCTTTCTCCTGATAATCTTTACCTTTTCCTCCATATCCTGGACCAACTCTGGTCCTCCGACCGATTTACGGTCCACATCATCCCAACACAAAGGCAACCTGCAACGTCTGCCATATAGGGCTTCAAATGGAGCCATCTGTATGCTATCCTGGTAACTGTTATTATAAGAAAATTCCACCAAGGCTACTGAGTCTTGCCAAGAAGTGTCAAACTCCAGCACACAAGCCCTCAACATATCTTCGAGCGTCTCTATCGTACGCTCGGTTTGTCCGTCCGTCTGGGGATGATAGGCTGTGCTCAACCTTAACTCTGTACCTAGAGCTGACTGAAGACCCTCCCAGAAGTGAGATGTAAACCGCGGATCTCGATCAGACACAATCGAAACAGGGATCCCATGCAGTCTCACCACATCTCTGACATATAACTGTGCCATCCTCAAGTACGTGAAGGTCATACAGTAGGGAATGAAATGAGCACTCTTAGTCAATCTATCGACGACTACCCATATAGCATCGAAACCCGAAACAGTCCTCGGTGGGTCACAAAATCCATAGACACGTGCTGCCACTTCCACTCGGGTATCTCCAAACTCCTTAGCTCACCTCCAGGCCTCTGCCTCTCAGCCTTCACCTGCTGACAGATCAAACATCTTTTGACGAATGAGGTGACATCTTGTTTCATACGCCTCCACCAGAACTGGCTGCGTAGATCCTTATACATCTTCTTCCCGCCCGGGTGGATACTCATCCTGCTGCAATGAGCTCGCTGTAATATACCATGTCGCAACTCGGGTGTATCTGGAACCACCCATCTGTCGCCAAGTCTCAGAGAACCGTCCTCAGCCACTCTGAATCTCGATGGCTGACCTGAAAGAACCACTGACATCCATCTCTGAACCTCTGCGTCGGTCCTCTGAGCCTTCCGGATGTGATCATAAATAACAGGCTCGGCTAACAATGTCAAAACCTGTACCGGTGAAGCAGACACATCATAATCAAATCCCAAATGGCAGTAGGAGCCCAACATAGCTGATAGACACATGGCATCCTCTGCTGTGCTCCTCACCTTCCGACTCAAAGCGTCGGCTGTCAAGTTTGCTTTCCCCGGGTGGTATTCGATTTCACAGTCGTAATCCTTCAGCAGATCCATCCATCTCCTCTGCCTCATGTTCAGCTCAGCCTGTGTAAACAAGAACTTCAGGCTCTTGTGATCAGTGAAGATGGTGAATGAGGTACCGTATAAGTAGTGTCGCCATATCTTCAAGGTAAACACTATAGCCGCTAACTCCAAGTCATGGACTGGATACCTCGTCTCATGTGGCTTCAACTGTCTCAAAGCATAAGCTACTACATGTCTGTCCTGCATCAGTACACATCCTAGTGTGACGCCCCGAAATGATTAATTGCAATTAAGGCATTAATTATATTATATAATTGAATTATGTGGTAATTGAGTTATGTGTTGGGTAAAAAGATGTTAACATGATTAAATCTGTGTTGATTATTAAATATGAGGAAGATGTGAATTTAGAGGAAGTGTGTTGCATTTTACTAAATGCTTGTAAAATGCCATGATGAAGTATTTTATGAATCATGTTAAGTTTGGGGTGTGATTTTAAATTAATCCCCAACCCTTTTTTTAACCCTTCACCCATCACTTTAACCCCACTTTACCTTTACTCTTTTAAAACCCCCCAAATCATCCTCAACCCTAAACCATTCCACATTTTCGAAATTCTTCAAAGGAGGAAGGAGGAAGCTCCACAAAACTTGAGTTTGTGTGATTTTTATCAAGATTTGGAGTCTTCAAGAGGTATGGAACTCTTCCTAAAGTTTTGATGATGTTTGGATTTGAAATGGGGTGATTTTTGAAGTGATTATGTGGGTTGTTTTGATGTATGTGTTGTATGGGTTTGGGGTATGGTTTTATGAGGTTTTTGTGGTGATAAGTTGTTGGGATGTATTTGGTTTAAGATGTATTGGTTTATTTGGAAGTTTTGTGCCAAAAAATGGAGTTTACCCGAATAAGTCGCAGCGACCGATCGATCGGTAGCAGGGCAACGATCGATCGGTGCATGTGCGAAGCGAGGAGTGAAATCTTTTTGTTTACCGATCGATCGGTGGAAGTGACCGATCGATCGGTGGATGACTAACGATCGATCGGTAGCTTGGACCGATCGATCGGTGAAAGGTCATAGCTTAAAATTTAAATATGAACAGTTACCGATCGATCGGTAAGGGTGACCGATCGATCGGTAAAGCGATTTTGCTGAAGATTATTTTCTTGGCTTAATTGATGGAATTTTTGGTATTAGGCTATTATTTAGCTTCTAATATTGATTTGCATGGTTGTGTAGAACCATCCCAGGCCCCCACAACATCGAGGAGATAAAGTGCTACAACTTCTCCATTTTGAGACAAAGGTACGTAAGAAACGTACGGGCATCAAACGGTAACATATTCCTAAACTATGACTATGCATTGATTGCATAAGTATTTATGATGATGATTATGATGCATAAGTTTATGATGATGATGTTGTGATAAATGAAGATGATATGACGTTACGATGACAATTATGATACGATGATGATGTTTGGAGATGATGATGCTTATAAAACGATAAAGTATGTTTAACTATGCTATTTAGAATGGTTGAATGTCCGGTGGCTATTATGGGCAAGCGAGGAAGGTACTTGCCGCTCACATAACTAAGCGAGGGGGTACATCCGCTATCAAGGTGTAGCGAGGGGTATCATCCGCTAAGCGAGGGGGTACATCCGCTATCAAGGCGTAGCGAGGGGTATTATCCGCTGAACAAAGAGATACATCCGCTATCAAGGCGTAGCGATGGGTATCATATGATGTGTTATGTCGAGCGAGGGGGCCAAATGTGCCGCTGTCATGATAGAACCCGGACAGTCCCATTTCTAATGAATATAGTTTGAAGTGAGCATGTATGTGAAGTACGATGTTAACCATTTATGTCAAGAACTAATGATGATATGCATAACTATGAAACTGGGACAACCAAAGAGGGATAATACGATTAACCAGGAAGTATACGTTACCAATTATTTCTATGCATTTATTTATATGCCATTAACTTATGATGCTAGATAACGATGTACATGCTCATGATGGGTTGTTCCTGTAGGTACACTTTTGGACCAAGACTAAAGGTCGGGTTGAGACAGTGAGCTAAAGGAGCATAAAAGAAGATAGATTACAGGATTTCTTTTTGGGATAGTTTCTACTCTAGGAGTAGTATAATTCTATCGATACACTTCATTTTGAGAATGTAATTAATTTAACTTTTGAAAAATTTATTCTCGGCATGTAATCTAATTAGCTCAAAACTACAATCGGAACCCGAAGATGTCATTAATGCATGTTTAGTCCTTAATACGTTGTTGATTTGATGTTAAGGTATGAAGACCCTACATTAGTGGTATCAGAGCAGTGGTTAGAGAACCCGGGTATGAGTGAAGGGTAGCCTTAGCAATAGGTTGGCTAGGTGCTTACTTTTAACATGTTATGTTACATATGAGGTATATGGCTGTTGTGACAACATGTTATGGCTTTCTAACGATGTATATATGAACTGCTTTTGGATCTTGTTGTTAACCCTTGTGTTGCAGTATGGCAGCAAATATCGACATTGGCGACGCGGTAAGTGTTAATGCTAGTGCGGGGCGCACGAATCCCCTACCCCCGCCAGCCCTAGGCGAAGAGCCGTCCGAGCAACAGTTATTGCCGGGAGAGTTGAGTTTGACTCAATTCCTAGCGTATCGGCCCCCGACATTTGAAGGGACTGAAACAGGGGAGCGAGCCGAGGAATGGCTAGAAAGAATAGAACAAATATTTGTGGCAGCCCCGTGTGCAAAGACGGCCTGGATAAGGCTAGCAGAGTTCCAATTAGCCAAGAAAGCACTGATGTGGTGGAAGACCACCGTCATTGAACAAGAGGCACAGGGTCAAGAAGTAAACTGGAAACTGTTTAGAACTAGATTTCTGGCCCGATACTTTTCAGCGGCTGCACGTCAGGCTAAAGAGGATGAGTTTACTAAATTGAAGCAAGGTACCATGCCGGTGTCAGATTATGCCCTCCACTACTGTTCTCTACTCAGATATGTACCTCATATCGCCGCTGACACTCAAGCAAAAATGAGGAACTTCATGAAGGGCTTGAGGCCGGAACTGTATGATAGGGTGATTACATATGGCCCCACTTGCTTTGACGATGCACTTACACGGGCTGAGTTAGCCGAACTGGGGGTTGGTGTAAGTAACCCCATGAGCATACAACGCACGGAATAAAATTTGGGATTACAAACCAGCGATCTATACATAGGGATTCATATCGGATTAGAGAATTACAAGTGTCTTACCCTTGTAGCGTGTTTGAGGCCGAATCCACGGAGCTGCACCACGTCTTACGCCTTCTCCGAGTCACTAAGCAAAACTCGATTGGTTTTGCCTCAACGGTATCCACACGATCAAATCGAGTGAAGGGATGGATTAATAACACGTTGCTAGACAAGTTATTAATCCGATACACGAAGCTAACTCGATTCACAATCGAAGATCACCACCAAAACAACAAGATCACTCCTCGGTTATCAAAGAAAAACCGAGAGCTCCTCTTGAAGTCGGCGGCCGTGAGCTATCTAGCTTGTGTAGGGTTTTATGTTTTGATCTTGTCTTGTCTTCCAATTAAACACCATGCAATCATATTAAATATGATTAATTAAAGGCTTTCTTAAAGCTTCATGGGCTTAATCCCATGATTTAATTAATCCTTATGATTATTAATTAAGACTCCTCTTAATTATTTAATTCATCCCATGAATTTAATTTCCCTTCTCGATTTAATCTTTTGTGCGACCCGATAGGATCTCGTAATGTTGGCAGTGACATAAAATCTCATTTTATGTCGCAAGCATTGAGCGGTATCTAGCAACACATCGATGCTACCCAAATTACGAGAATGTCAATGACTCGACATAACCTTTAGAACTTGTGATAATATTAACCATGTAACTTAATCCCTTTGTCCTTTGTGTTTAGATTGAACACGAGTCATGGAATAGTCATACTCGTATATTCAATCTCTATTTCTTGATCCCCAAGTAGAACTAGAATAAACGAATAAGCTCGATATCTCATATCGACTCATTCGAGCATGGCCATGCATTTTAGTTCTCACTTGATCAAGGGCCAAACACATCTCCTGTTATATAGGAGGGACAAATCCTATCTCGATCAGTCAACATCCCTCTACATAATTCGTAGTGTATCCAATAGTCGCCTTTATAGTATACCCTGTTACGGGTAACGTTTGACGATATCAAGATACATAACTCCTTATGTTGGGATCTCTGATGATCACAAGTCGTAAGGATTACATACATTATTATCACTATGAGAATTGCATATGACGATCATATAACTATCCATGTTGCATTCTCATTGTGGGTCTGTTCAGTACATCGTTCTCTAACATGTACCCATATGTTGATTTGATATCTCATATCAATGAACAATTCATCGATCAACATATACTAGTCTCTACGTATTATCATTATCCCTTTCATGATAATACTTGACTAGGAACATCTTTAAGAATAATACAATATTATTCTAAGGACATTAACATATATATTAATTCACAATGCACAGTTAAAAGATAATATATAATAATGAATTGCCATTCATAAATCCATAAACATTGTATGTCTTAAACAATCATCTAATGACTTGTCTTAGGGCATATCCCAACAAATCTCCCACTTGCACTAAGACCACTCAGACATATACCTAATGCCTAGAGATCTAGTATGACGATCATGCTTCTGCTGTGACAGTGGCTTCGTCAATGGGTCAGATACATTATCATCTGTTGGTACTTTGCATATCTTAGGCAAAACACATATCCTTATTGCGATCGAAAATCATCTTTGTCGGTTTGGAAGCTAGCATCAGTGTAACCCATTACATTGAGCTCTTCCTCACCTCCATAAATCAAGAATGTATCCTTAGTTCTTCTCAAGTACTTTAGGATATTCTTGACAGCAATCCAGTGACCTTCACCTGGATCAACTTGATATCTGCTCGTCATGCTCAAAGCATACGATACATCGGGACGAGTACATATCATGGCATACATGATAGATCCAATAGCTGATGCGTATGGAATCTTACTCATGCGTTGTCTCTCATCTGGTGTTGAAGGACACTGTTCCTTCGAGAGATAAATACCATGTGTCATAGGCACGAATCCTTTCTTGGATTCTTGCATGCTAAACCTTTTAAGCACCTTGTCTATGTATGTACTTTGACTTAGACCAAGAAGCCTTCTCGATCTATCTCTATAGATCTTGATTCCTAACACATCGGTGGCTTCTCCTAAGTCTTTCATCGAAAAGCAATTCCCTAGCCAAATCTTTACAGATTGCAAGGCAGGGATATCATTTCCAATAAGAAGTATGTCATCTACATACAACACTAGGAAAATGATTACGCTCCCACTGACCTTCTTGTAGACACAAGGTTCATCTTCATTTTTGATAAAACCAAACTCTTTGATTGCATCATCAAAACGAAGATTCCAACTCCGAGAAGCTTGCTTCAATCCATAAATGGATCGTTGTAGCTTGCATATCTTTCCAGCATCCTTTGGATCGACAAAACCCTCGGGCTGTGTCATGTACACATCCTCGAGCAGATTTCCATTAAGGAAAGCTGTTTTGACATCCATCTGCCAGATTTCATAATCATGAAATGCAGCTATTGCAAGTAAGATCCTTATGGATTTAACCATGGCCACTGGTGAAAAGGTTTCATCATAGTCAATACCATGAATTTGTTTGAATCGTTTTGCAACCAGCCGACCTTTATAGGTTTGTACGTTACCATCCATATCGGTCTTTTTCTTGAAAATCCATTTGCACGCTATGGGTCGTACCCCTTCAGGTGGATCAACCAAAGTCCATACTTGGTTTGCATACATGGATTCCATCTCAGATTTCATGGCCTCTTGCCATTTCTCAGAATCATTGCCCATAATAGCTTGTTGATAAGATGACGGCTCATCCTCATCAATAAGTAGTAAGTCACCTTGTTGAGTCACAAGAAATCCATATCTCTGTGGCTCCCGGTGTTCTCTTACAGACCTACGCTGGGCTTGTGTCTCTTGAGCAGGTGCTTCTTCCACAACAGCTTGTGGTGCCTGCTCTGTTTCCATCTCAATTTCAGGTTCAGTGTTTTCTTGTGGTTGAACTTCACTAAGTTCTATTTTTCTCCCACTGGTTTTTCTAGAAATAAATTCTCTTTCAAGAAATATACCAGTCCGAGCAACAACTACTTTGTTCTCGGTGGGATAATAGAAATAGTACCCTTTCGTTTCCTTAGGATACCCCACAAATAAACACTTATCAGATTTGGGTCTAAGTTTGTTAGTGGCGTGACGTCTAACGAAAGCCTCACAACCCCAAATCTTCATAAAAGACATACTAGGACGCTTCCCAGTCCATATCTCATATGGTGTCTTTTCCACTGATTTAGATGGAACACGGTTCAGTAAGAAAATTGCTGTTTCTAGAGCGTGTCCCCAAAATGATATCGGAAGATCTGCATGACTCATCATTGATCTAACCATGTCTAACAAGGTTCGATTTCTCCTCTCGGATACACCATTCCATTGTGGAGTATACGGAGGAGTGAGTTGTGGGACTATCCCACACTCCTTTAGATAGTCATGAAACTCTTGGCTTAAGTATTCTCCTCCTCGATCTGATCGAAGGATTTTGATACTTTTGCCAAGTTGGTTTTGTACTTCATTCTTGAAATCTTTGAACTTTTCAAAGGTTTCATGCTTATGTTTCATTAGGTACACATACCCATATCTACTGAGGTCATCAGTAAATGTAACGAAGTATTGAAAACCACCTCTAGCTTGTGTACTTATTGGTCCACATACATCACTATGTATTAGTCCCAATAAAACATTTGCCCTTTCAACATGTCCCTTGAAAGGGGCTTTAGTCATCTTGCCCATTAAACAAGATTCGCATGTTTCATATGATTCAAAATCAAATGAATCTAATACTCCATCCTTATGAAGTTTAGATATGTGGTTCTCGTTTATGTGGCCCAAGCGACAGTGCCAGAGATAAGTCGGATTACAATCATTATTTTTAATCCTTTTAGTATTTATGTTATAGATAGGCATATCAAGATTTAATACATAAAGACCATTCACCATTTGTGCACTAGCATAAAACATATCATTTAAATAAATAGAACAACAATTGTCCTTTATTATAAATGAAAAACCATACTTGTCTAAACAAGAAATAGAAATAATGTTTTTAGTAATTGAAGGCACAAAATAACAGTCTTTTAAAATCAACGATAAACCAGAAGGTAAAGCTAAATGATAATCTCCTATAGCTAATGCAGCAACTCTTGCTCCATTTCCAACTCGGAGATCAACTTCACCTTTTGCCAATGTCCTACTCCTTTTGAGATCCTGCACATTTACACAAATGTGAGATCCACATCCAGTATCTAATACCTATGATGAAGAAGTAGATAAATTGACTTCTATAACAAAAATACCTGAAGCGGAAGTCACACTTCCTTTCTTTAGATCCTCCAGATATACTTTGCAGTTCCTTTTCCAATGGCCGGTCTCACCGCAATGGAAACAGTTCCCTTCCTTTGCTATCCCTCCCTTTGGCTTCAGTGCAGAAGACTTTGGCTTAGATTTAGCAAAGACTTTCTTTGCTTTCTTGTTGCCTTTAGCTTTGGCCCTTCCTTTGCCTTTATTCACAATAAGGACATTTGTGGCCTTAGTCTTCTTAGTGTTTGCTTCATATGTTCTCAACATACCAAGCAACTGGGGCAGAGTCTTTTCCATATCAGTCATATTGTAATTTACTACAAATTGACTGAAGCTCTCCGACAACGATTGCAAGATCACATCGGTGGCCAACTCTTGGTCCAATGGAAAACCTAGCTTGTCCAGATTCTCAATGTACCCAATCATCTTGAGCACATGAGTTCCAACTAAGCTTCCTTCTACCATCCTGCACTGGAATAACGCTTTAGAGACGTCATACCTCTCTTGTCTAGCTTGCTGTTGGTACAACTGCTTTAAGTGTTCGATCATATCGAACGCCTCCATTTCCTCATGTTGCTTCTGAAGCTCAGAGTTCATAGTGGCAAGCATGAGGCACCCAACATCAAGTGCGTCACTCTGATGCTTTTTGTAAGCATCTTTTTCAGCTCTTGTAGCTGTTAGGGGAGGTTCCTCAGCGAGCAAGGGTTCCTCTAGAACATATTGTTTCTTTTCTTGTTTGAGGACTATCCTCAAATTCCTATGCCAGTCTAGGAAATTTGTCCCATTTAATTTGTCCTTCTCAAGGACCGATCGCAGTGATAAAGTGCTAGTAACGTTGTTAGTTGCCATGGATATCTACAATATAAATATGCAAAATAAGTTTATGATTTAAATCATTTAACATGGTCTTATATTAAATGATACTCCCACTATTTTATTTGAAAAATATCAACCCTCGAAACTTTTAGTGGGCCAAGATCCATATTTCGCCTAATCTTGAGTTAGCTTTGGCTAATCGCCCAAGACTCGGTTATTTAGGTAGACAATACTTTGTCAATTACATCACATATAATTCTTGGATAGTTGGACGAACAACACTTTGTTCAATTCATCAAATGAATTATGATCCAACCCATGCCTCTAGGTTCCCAATCCTATTGAGATAACCTAGTTAAGTCGTACCCAATTAAAGATAACGGATATCACTTTTATCCTTTCGCGCCTTACTAAGATTGCCACGGTGCTTTGCTTTGGCAAACCCACACATGTACAATCGAAGTTATTGACGAGTACTTTTATTTGGAAGGCATCTAAAACTTAATATTTTAGAGGGATTTATTGATCTCATGATTAATTTGATAATTTAAAATATGTCCACTACATATAGTTGTATACATATCTACATATATGTGTAATACTATTATCAAACTAAAACATAAGATAAATCATGCATCAACATACATAATTAAAACGTGACATGGTTATAGCCCCTACTAATGAGTTTCTCAAGCCAATGAGAAACTCCTATGAGTCAACCTAAGGTAACTTCATAAGCACCTTCCTTTGGCTCCAATTTGTGAATGGCGTCCTCATCCCGGCACGATGCTCCATCTTCATTGATCACCATCAATAAAATAAACTACACTATTTTACAAGATATAGAATTCCTCGATTCACATTCGAGGGGAACATAGGGGAGGGATTACATTTAGAATAAAATAGAGAAAGGCACGACTCGCAGGTCGTATTATAAATTACAATCATTCACAAATCCTATCTAATAGGTCAAAGGGCTATAACCACGCACCATGCTCAAACAACACATAAAGCATGCATTAACATTTAATTAATTAAATTCTAAACATTTTAAATTTAATTCTAATTAAAACTGTAATATAATTTTTGAAAAATTATCGTACGCTCGGGACATCACATGCCACGAACTAAAGCGACTAAAACACGAACCACCATGGTTCGAACCAAAACCCACGGCTGGACCAATAGTGGGCCTAGGGTTCGAAACCCTAGCCCATGGCCGAGCCATGGTCCATGCGGCGGCTTGGGTGCGGCGCTGCTAGGGTTCCAAACCCTAGCCGCCTTGCACCATGTTGATTCTATCGAGCCAACTTGCACCTTCTCAATACTTTATCGAGCCAATAGAGTTCAAAACCCTAGATAGTGCGACGGCTTGACCCATGCTCGAGCCAGGGTCCGAACCCTAGCCCTTAAGCGGCGGCCGAGAGGCTTATTTGACTAGGGTTCAAAACCCTAGCCTATTTGATGCGGCGGCCGAGCCATGGTGACTAGGGTTCGAAACCCTAGCACCTAGGTGGCGTCGGCCGTGAGCCACACACAAGCCAATGTTCCGGTTTTTGATCACTAATTATCATATATTTCGATCCGTCAATAATATCATATATATTATCATACGATGATTTTCACAAAATCGATTTTTCCATATCATATATGAAAATACAGTTTTAAATAGCATGCAATATAAATTCTAACATGATTAAACTATTTAACCACATAAAATCCGATATGAGCCTTGTACACGGCTCTGATACCACTGTAAGTAACCCCATGAGCATACAACGCAGCGGAATAAAATTTGGGATTACAAACCAGCGATCTATACATAGGGATTCATATCGGATTAGAGAATTACAAGTGTCTTACCCTTGTAGCGTGTTTGAGGCCGAATCCACGGAGCTGCACCACGTCTTACGCCTTCTCTGAGTCACTAAGCAAAACTCGATTGGTTTTGCCTCAACGGTATCCACACGATCAAATCGAGTGAAGGGATGGATTAATAACACGTTGCTAGACAAGTTATTATCCGATACACGAAGCTAACTCGATTCACAATCGAAGATCACCACCAAAACAACAAGATCACTCCTCGGTTATCAAAGAAAAACCGAGAGCTCCTCTTGAGTCGGCGGCCGTGAGCTATCTAGCTTGTGTAGGGTTTTGTGTTTTGATCTTGTCTTGTCTTCCAATTAAACACCATGCAATCATATTAAATATGATTAATTAAAGGCTTTCTTAAAGCTTCATGGGCTTAAGCCCATGATTTAATTAATCCTTATGATTATTAATTAAGACTCCTCTTAATTATTTAATTCATCCCATGAATTTAATTTCCCTTCTCGATTTAATCTTTTGTGCGACCCGATAGGATCTCGTAATGTTGGCAGTGACATAAAATCTCATTTTATGTCGCAAGCATTGAGCGGTATCTAGCAACACATCGATGCTACCCAAATTACGAGAATGTCAATGACTCGACATAACCTTTAGAACTTGTGATAATATTAACCATGTAACTTAATCCCTTTGTCCTTTGTGTTTAGATTGAACACGAGTCATGGAATAGTCATACTCGTATATTCAATCTCTATTTCTTGATCCCCAAGTAGAACTAGAATAAACGAATAAGCTCGATATCTCATATCGACTCATTCGAGCATGGCCATGCATTTTAGTTCTCACTTGATCAAGGGCCAAACACATCTCCTGTTATATAGGAGGGACAAATCCTATCTCGATCAGTCAACATCCCTCTACATAATTCGTAGTGTATCCAATAGTCGCCTTTATAGTATACCCTGTTACGGGTAACGTTTGACGATATCAAGATACATAACTCCTTATGTTGGGATCTCTGATGATCACAAGTCGTAAGGATTACATACATTATTATCACTATGAGAATTACATATGACGATCATATAACTATCCATGTTGCATTCTCATGGTGGGTCTGTTCAATACATCGTTCTCTAACATGTACCCATATGTTGATTTGATATCTCATATCAATGAACAATTCATCGATCAACATATACTAGTCTCTACGTATTATCATTATCCCTTTCATGATAATACTTGACTAGGAACATCTTTAAGAATAATACAATATTATTCTAAGGACATTAACATATATATTAATTCACAATGCACAGTTAAAAGAATAATATATAATAATGAATTGCCATTCATAAATCCATAAACATTGTATGTCTTAAACAATCATCTAATGACTTGTCTTAGGGCATATCCCAACAGTTGGTGCATACCCTGATGCTGTACCACCTCCAGCACCCCCTCAGAAATCTACTTCCGATAATTTAAAGCCAAGGGGTGATCGGTTTAAGCCTGGGGTGAACACTTCAGCGTCTAGATCCAGTGGTAGGAGGCCCGAGAACAGATGGAAAGGAAACCGCAGGAATGACACCCCACCAAGAGGAGGACAGTCTCGGGGAGGTAGTGTTGGGGAGGTCCAATGCTCTCTTTGTGGGCTACCACATCTGAAAAAAAATTGTGTAGGATGTTATGTTTGTGGCGACAGAGGCCACTTTGCTCGACAGTGTCCCAACAGGGGAAGGCAGCAGAACTCTACGGAGAGGTCTACGGTCAGAGCAGCACAGCACAGACCCCCATATGTACCGAGGCAGTATGGAAGTCAGCCTACGGGGCCACCACAAGGGCAGGTGTATGCATTGACAAGGGAGCAGGCTACAGCGGCTCCGGAAGAGGTTATAGCGGGTACGTGTCTTTTATTTACGCACCCTGCCTTTATATTGATCGACACAGGTGCGTCACACTCTTTTTTGTCGACGAGTTTTGTGGAAAGACACCACATATGCACTTCTCCGTCGCCCACGCCTCTTGTAGTCTCGACACCCGCTGGGAGAAATTTGATTGCTGATCGGATTGTCTATGATGGCCTCATTTATTTTGAGGATAACGAATTAAGGTCAGATTTGATCGTTCTGGGAATGTCAGACTTTGACTGTATTATGGGTATTGATGTCCTGAATAGGTACCAGGCAGTTGTGAACTGCAGGCAGAGGACTGTCCGATTTAAATCTGATATGGGAGTTCAATGGACATTCTTTGGGGAAGGTTCTCGTTCAAAGATTCCGTTGATATCTACGGTCAAGATGACACAATTATTGGAATGAGGCCATACAGGATACCTTATCTATGCTGTTGATATTGCTGAAAAGAAGGAAGAAATAAAGGTTGAAGATGTGCCCGTAGTGGCAGAGTTTCCTGATGTATTTCCTGAAGAGATTCCCGGATTCCCACCGGCGAGAGAGGTTGAGTTTGGAATCGAATTACTACCGGGGACGTCAGCCATTTCTCGTGCCCCGTATATGATGGCACCAACAGAGCTAAAGGAATTAAAGGTTCAGTTGCAAGAACTCCTTGACAAGGGCTACATACGCCCTAGCGTATCGCCCTGGGGCGTACCAGTGTTATTTGTCAAAAAGAAAGATGGTTCGATGCGTCTGTGCATCGATTACAGACAACTGAACAAAGCCACAGTAAAGAACAAGTATCCTCTTCCGAGGATCGATGATTTATTTGATCAGTTGCAGGGTACGAAACTCTACAGTAAGATCGATCTGAGGTCGAGATACCATCAGATTCGGGTAAGGGAAGATGATGTACAGAAGACAGCTTTCAGGACCAGATATGGGCACTATGAATTCTTAGTTATGCCCTTTGGGGTGACGAATGCCCCAGCTGTTTTCATGAGTTTAATGAACAGGGTATTCCAGCCATATTTGGACCAGTTCGTCATAGTCTTCATTGATGATATACTTATCTACTCCCGGACTGAAGAAGAGCATGTGAAACACTTGAGGACAGTACTTCAGATCCTTAGGGATCATCAGTTATATGTAGCATTAGCAAGTGCGAGTTTTGGTTGGACAGTGTGGTATTCTTGGGCCATGTTATATCTAGCAGTGGACTATCTGTGGATCCCAGAAAGATTGAAGTTGTTATGGAGTGGGCTGCACCCACTTCTGTGCCCGAGATACGGAGCTTCCTTGGTTTAGCGGGTTATTACCGACATTTCGTCGAGGGATTCTCTAAGATCGCTAAGCCATTGACACAGCTGACTCAGAAAGGAGTCCCGTTCTATTGGTCCGAAGCTTGCAAGGAAAGCTTCCAAGAGTTGAAGCGTCGTTTGACGACAGCGCCAGTGTTGGTGATTCCTTCTGAGAATAAGAAGTTTGCTTTGTACACGGATGCATCATTGCAAGGTTTGGGCTGCGTGTTGATGCAAGATAAGCACGTGGTGGCTTATGCTTCGAGGCAGTTGAAGCCTCATGAGACCAGATACCCAGTCCATGATCTGGAACTGGCGGCCATCATTTTCGCCTTGAAGATTTGGCGTCATTATCTTTATGGTACGACGTTTACCATCTATACGGACCATAAGAGCCTGAAGTTCCTATTCACTCAGGCTGAACTGAATATGCGTCAAAGAAGGTGGATGGACTTGCTCAATGATTATGACTGTGAGATTGAGTACCATCCTGGTAAAGCAAATTCGATAGCAGACGCCTTAAGTCGGAAGGTGAGGAATACTGCTGAGGGCGCTATGTGTTTATCAGCTATGATGACTTCTTATTGTCATTTAGGCTATGATTTTGATGTGGACACGTCGCCGGTGCGAGTGTCGACCTTATTGGCCGAGCCAGACATATTTGAGGCTATTAGGAAAGCTCAGAGGTCGGACGATGAAATTCAGAGATGGTCATCGATAGTACTCTAAGGGCAACCATCAAAGTTCCGAGTAGCTGAGGATGGTTCCTTGAGACTTGGCAACCGTTGGGTGGTGCCAAGGACACCAGAATTACGCCAAGGAATCTTACACCGTGCCCACAGTAGCCGGTTCAGTATCCACCCAGGAGGAAGGAAGATGTACAAGGACCTATGTGGTCAATTTTGGTGGAGACGCATGAAGCGTGAAGTAATTGCTTTTGTTAAGAGATGTCTGATCTGCCTGTAAGCAATCCATGAGCATACAACGCAGCGGAATAAAATTTTTATGGATTACTAACACCGGATCTATACATAGGTTATCATATCGGATTAAGGTATACGAAGGTCTCACCCTTGTAGCGTGTTTGAAGCAGATTCCACGGAGCAGCACGTCCAACAAACTCCGAGTCACAAACGAAAGTTTTCACCTTCGTCTCTACGGTATCCACACGATCAAATCGAAAGGGATGTTCAAGAACAAGTTGCTAGACTTATTCTTGAACCAATACACGAAGCAAACTCGATTCACAATCGAATGATGGCTCGAAAACCACCAAGAACTACACGACTTGAAGGAGGCCGAGAGTTCAAGTGATTCGGCCGAGAGCTTTTGCTTGTGTGGAGGCTAGGGTTTGATATCAAAACAATGATATGAAGTATATTAACAATTAATCAAAACCTCTTATTTATATTATAAGGCTTTTAATTAAGGTTCAAGACTTTCTTAAAGTCTTATGGGCCCAAACCCATGATTTAATTAAAACCTTTTAATCACTTAATTAAGACTCTTCTTAATTAATTAATTCATCCAATGAATTTAATTTTCCTTCTCGATTTAATCTTTTGTGCGACCCGATAGGATCTTGTAATGTTGGCAGTGACATAAAATCTCATTTTATGTCGCAAGCATTGAGCGGTATCTAGCAATACATCGATGCTACCCAAATTACAAGAATGTCAATGACTCGACATAACCTTTAGAACTTGTGATAATATTAATCATGTAACTTAATCCCTTTGTCCTTTGTGTTTAGATTGAACACGAGTCATGGAATTGTCATACTCGTATATCCAATCTTTATTTCTTGATCCCCAAGTAGAACTAGAATAAACGAATAAGCTCGATATCTCATATCGACTCATTCGAGCATGGCCATGCATTTTAGTTCTCACTTGATCAAGGGCCAAACACATCTCCTGTTATATAGGAGGGACAAATCCTATCTCGATCAGTCAACATCCCTCTACATAATTCGTAGTGTATCCAATAGTCGCCTTTATAGTATACCCTGTTACGGGTAACGTTTGACGATATCAAGATACATAACTCCTTATGTTGGGATCTCTGATGATCACAAGTCGTAAGGATTACATACATTATTATCACTATGAGAATTGCATATGACGATCATATAACTATCCATGTTGCATTCTCATGGTGGGTCTGTCCAGTACATCGTTCTCTAACATGTACCCATATGTTGATTTGATATCTCATATCAATGAACAATTCATCGATCAACATATACTAGTCTCTACGTATTATCATTATCCCTATTCATGATAATACTTGACTAGGGACATCTTTAAGAATAATACAACATTATTCTAAGGACATTAACATATATATTAATTCACAATGCACAGTTAAAAGAATAATATATAATAATGAATTGCCATTCATAAAACCATAAACATTGTAAGTCTTAAACAATCATCTAATGACTTGTCTTAGGGCATATCCCAACAAATCTCCCACTTGCACTAAGACCACTCAGACATATACCTAATGCCTAGAGATCTAGTATGACGATCATGCTTCTGCTGTGACAGCGGCTTCGTCAATGGGTCAGATACATTATCATCTGTTGGTACTTTGCATATTTTAACATCTCCCCTTTCAACGATTTCTCGAATGAAATGGAAACGCCTAAGTATGTGCTTGGATCTTTTGTGAGATCTTGGTTCCTTAGCCAATGCGATCGCTCCATTGTTGTCACAATAGAGTTCTATCGGATCTTTAATGCTAGGCACCACTCCAAGTTCAGAAATGAACTTCCTCATCCAAACAGCTTCCTTTGCTGCATCCGAGGCAGCAATATACTCAGCTTCCGTTGTAGAATCGGCTACTGTTTCTTGCTTTGAACTCTTCCAGCTCACAGTACCTCCATTCAGGCAATACACATATCCAGATTGCGATCGAAAATCATCTTTGTCAGTTTGGAAGCTTGCATCAGTGTAACCCATTACATTGAGCTCTTCCTCACCTCCATAAATCAAGAATGTATCCTTAGTCCTTCTCAAGTACTTTAGGATATTCTTGACAGCAATCCAGTGACCTTCACCTGGATCAACTTGATATCTGCTCGTCATGCTCAAAGCATACGATACATCGGGACGAGTACATATCATGGCATACATGATAGATCCAATAGCTGACGCGTATGGAATCTTACTCATGCGTTGTCTCTCATCTGGTGTTGAAGGACACTGTTCCTTCGAGAGATAAATACCATGTGTCATAGGCACGAATCCTTTCTTGGATTCTTGCATGCTAAACCTTTTAAGCACTTTGTCTATGTATGTACTTTGACTTAGACCAAGAAGCCTTCTCGATCTATCTCTATAGATCTTGATTCCTAATACATATGTGGCTTCTCCTAAGTCTTTCATCGAAAAGCAGTTCCCTAGCCAAATCTTTACAGATTGTAAGGCAGGGATATCATTTCCAATAAGAAGTATGTCATCTACATACAACACTAGGAAAATGATTACGCTCCCACTGACCTTTTTGTAGACACAAGGTTCATCTTCATTTTTGATAAAACCAAACTCTTTGATTGCATCATCAAAACGAAGATTCCAACTCCGAGAAGCTTGCTTCAATCCATAAATGGATCGTTGTAGGTTGCATATCTTTCCAGCATCCTTTGGATCGACAAAACCCTCAGGCTGTGTCATGTACACATCCTCGAGCAGATTTCCATTAAGGAAAGCTGTTTTGACATCCATCTGCCAGATTTCATAATCATGAAATGCAGAATCCTAATGGATTTAACCATGGCCACTGGTGAAAAGGTTTCATCATAGTCAATACCATGAATTTGTTTGAATCCTTTTGCAACCAGCCGACCTTTATAGGTTTGTACGTTACCATCCATATCGGTCTTTTTCTTGAAAATCCATTTGCACCCTATGGGTCGTACCCCTTCAGGTGGATCAACCAAAGTCCATACTTGGTTTGCATACATGGATTCCATCTCAGATTTCATGGCCTCTTGCCATTTCTCAGAATCATTGCCCATTATAGCTTGTTGATAAGATGACGGCTCATCCTCATCAATAAGTAGTAAGTCACCTTGTTGAGTCACAAGAAATCCATATCTCTGTGGCTCCCGGTGTTCTCTTACAGACCTACGCTGGGCTTGTGTCTCTTGAGCAGGTACTTTTTCCACAACAGTTTGCGGTGCCTTCTCTGTTTCCATCTCAATTTCAGGCTCAGTGTTTTCCTGTGGTTGAACTTCACTAAGTTCTATTTTTCTCCCACTGGTTTTTCTAGAAATAAGTTCTCTTTCAAGAAATACACCAGTCCGAGCAACAACTACTTTGTTCTCGGTGGGATAATAGAAATAGTATCATTTTGTTTCCTTAGGATACCCCACAAATAAACACTTATCAGATTTGGGTCCAAGTTTGTTAGTGGCGTGACGTCTAACGAAAGCCTCACAACCCCAAATCTTCATAAACGACATACTAGGACGCTTCCCAGTCCATATCTCATATGGTGTCTTTTCCACTGATTTAGATGGAACACGGTTCAGTAAGAAAATCGCTGTTTCTAGAGCGTGTCCCCAAAACGATATCGGAAGATCTGCATGACTCATCATTGATCTAACCATGTCTAACAAGGTTCGATTTCTCCTCTCGGATACACCATTCCATTGTGGAGTATACGGAGGAGTGAGTTGTGGGACTATCCCACACTCCTTTAGATAGTCATGAAACTCTTGGCTTAAGTATTCACCTCCTCGATCTGATCGAAGGATTTTGATACTTTTGCCAAGTTGGTTTTGTACTTCATTCTTGAAATCTTTGAACTTTTCAAAGGTTTCGTGCTTATGCTTCATTAGGTACACATACCCATATCTACTGAGGTCATCAGTAAATGTAACGAAGTATTGAAAATCACCTCTAGCTTGTGTACTTATTGGTCCACATACATCACTATGTATTAGTCCCAATAAAACATTTGCCCTTTCAACATGTCCCTTGAAAGGGGCTTTAGTCATCTTGCCCATTAAACAAGATTCGCATGTTTCATATGATTCAAAATCAAATGAATCTAATACTCCATCCTTATGAAGTTTAGATATGCGGTTCTCGTTTATGTGGCCCAAGCGACAGTGCCAGAGATAAGTCGGATTACAATCATTATTTTTAATCCTTTTAGTATTTATGTTATAGATAAGCATATCAAGATTTAATACATAAAGACCATTCACCATTTGTGCACTAGCATAAAACATATCATTTAAATAAATAGAACAACAATTGTCCTTTATTATAAATGAAAAACCATACTTGTCCAAACAAGAAATAGATATTATGTTTTTAGTAATAGAAGGCACAAAATAACAATCTTTCAAAATCAATGATAAACCAGAAGGTAAAGCTAAATGATAATCTCCTATAGCTAATGCAGCAACTCTTGCTCCATTTCCAACTCGGAGATCAACTTCACCTTTCGCCAATGTCCTACTCATTTTGAGATCCTGCACATTTACACAAATGTGAGATCCACATCCAGTATCTAATACCCATGATGAAGAAGTAGATAAATTGACTTCTATAACAAAAATACCTGAAGCGGAAGTCACACTTCCTTTCTTTAGATCCTCCAGATATACTTTGCAGTTCCTTTTCCAATGGCCGGTCTCACCGCAATGGAAACAGTTCCCTTCCTTTGCTATCCCTCCCTTTGGCTTCAGTGCATAAGACTTTGGCTTAGATTTAGCAAAGACTTTCTTTGCTTTCTTGTTGCCTTTAGCTTTGGCCCTTCCTTTGCTCTTATTCACAATAAGGACATTTGTGGCCTTAGTCTTCTTAGTATATGCTTCATATGTTCTCAACATACCAAGCAATTGTGGTAGAGTCTTTTCCATATCAGTCATATTGTAATTTACTACAAATTGACTGAAGCTCTCAGGCAACGATTGCAAGATTACATCGGTGGCCAACTCTTGGTCCAATGGAAAATCTAGCTTGTCCAGATTCTCAATGTACCCAATCATCTTGAGCACATGAGTTCCAACTAAGCTTCCTTCTACCATCCTGCACTGAAATAACGCCTTAGAGACGTCATACCTCTCTTGTCTTGCTTGTTGTTGGTACAACTGCTTTAAGTGTTCGATCATATCGAACGCCTCCATTTCCTCATGTTGCTTCTGAAGCTCAGAGTTCATGGTGGCAAGCATGAGGCACCCAACATCAAGTGCGTCACTCTGATGCTTCTTGTAAGCATCTTTTTCAGCTCTTGTAACTGTTAGGGGAGGTTCCTCAGCGGGCAAGGGTTCCTCTAGGACATATTGTTTCTTTTCTTGTTTGAGGACTATCCTCAAGTTCCTATGCCAGTCTAGGAAATTCGTCCCATTTAATTTGTCCTTCTCAAGGACCGATCGCAGTGATAAAGTGCTAGTAACGTTGTTAGTTGCCATGGATATCTACAATATAAATATGCAAAATAAGTTTATGATTTAAATCATTTAACATGGTCTTATATTAAATGATACTCCCACTATTTTGTTTAAAAATATCAACCCTCAAAACCTTTAGTGGGCCAAGATCCATATTTCACTTAATCTTGAGTTAGCTTTGGGTAATCGCCCAAGACTCGGTTATTAGGTAGACAACACTTTGTCAATTATATCACATATAATTCTTGGATAGTTGGACGAACAACACTTTGTTCAATTCATCAAATGAATTATAATCCAACCCATGCCTCTAAGTTCCCAATCCTATTGAGATAACCTAGTTAAGTCGTACCCAATTTAAAGTATAACGGATATCACTTTTATCCTTTCGCGCCTTACTAAGATTGCCACGGTGCTTTGCTTTGGCAAACCCACACATGTACAATCGAAGTTATTGACGAGTACTTTTATTTGGAAGGCATCTAAAACTTAATATTTTAGAGGGATTTATTGATCTCATGATTAATTTGATAATTTAAAATATGTCCACTACATATAGTTGTATACATATCTACATATATGTGTAATACTATTATCAAACTAAAACATAAGATAAATCATGCATCAACATACATAATTAAACGTGACATGGTTATAGCCCCTACTAATGATTTTCTCAAGCCAATGAGAAAATCCTATGAGTCAACCTAAGGTAACTTCACAAGCACCTTCCTTTGGCTCCAATTTGTGAATGGCCTCCTCATCCCGGCACGATGCTCCATCTTCATTGATCACCATCAATAAAAATAAACTACACTATTTACAAGATATAGAATTCCTCGATTCACATTCGAGGGGAACATAGGGGAGGGATTACATTTAGAATGAAATAGAGAAAGGCACGACACGCAGGTAGTATTATAAATTACAAACATCCACAAATCCTATCTAATAGGTCAAAGGGCTATAACCACGCACCATGCTCAAACAACACATAAAGCATGCATTAACATTTAATTAATTAAATTCTAAACATTTTAAATTTAATTCTAATTAAAACTATAATATAATTTTTGAAAAATTATCGTACGCTCGGGACATCACATGCCACGAACGAAAGCGACTAAGACACGAACCACCATGGTTCGAACCATGAAGCACTCGGCTGGACCATTGATGGGCCTAGGGTTCGAAACCCTAGCCCATGGCCGAGCCTTGGCTCGTGCGGCGGCGGCGCTAGGGTTCCAAACCCTAGCCGCCTCGCACCCTTATGGTTTTTATCGAGCCATCTTGTTTCAAACGCTGGAATTTGTTAGCCACGAGTCACGGTCATGCCATGCACGGGGTTCGCTCAACCATCTTGAGCTAAGGGTTCGAAAAACCTTGCTCTCATGTGGTAAAGTTACTAATCCATGCATGCGTGAACCATTATCGAGTCAAGGAGTTCAAAACTCATCCAAGCATCAAAACTTTAGAAAATAAGGCGATGATGGCCGAGCCATGCACGGCTATTAGGGTTCGAAACCCTAGCCATCATGTGCTAGCCGTCACGTCCAATGGGTTCTAAACCCTAATTAATTTTCGACACTTCCATGCACAATTATTAGCCACAACGACTAAGCCATCTCGAGCCAAGGGTTCGAAAACCCTAGCCCTCATGTGGCTAGCCGTCGTGTCATTTGTGATGGTGATGGCCGAAAATTGATGCTCAATAAATATTATTATTCGCCAATTATATCAAATACAATTATTACGATGATTTTCATAAACTAAAATTAATTTCATATCATATATGAATTTAAACAGTTTTAATAGCATGCAATATTAATTCTAATATGATTAACACAATTTAATCACATAAATCCGATATGAGCCTTGAACCTGGCTCTAATACCACTGTAAGCAATCCATGAGCATACAACGCAGCGGAATAAAATTTTTATGGATTACTAACACCGGATCTATACATAGGTTATCATATCGGATTAAGGTATACGAAGGTCTCACCCTTGTAGCGTGTTTGAAGCAGATTCCACGGAGCAGCACGTCCAACGAACTCCGAGTCACAAACGAAAGTTTTCACCTTCGTCTCTACGGTATCCACACGATCAAATCGAAAGGGATGTTCAAGAACAAGTTGCTAGACTTATTCTTGAACCAATACACGAAGCAAACTCGATTCACAATCGAATGATGGCTCGAAAACCACCAAGAACTACACGACTTGAAGGAGGCCGAGAGTTCAAGTGATTCGGCCGAGAGCTTTTGCTTGTGTGGAGGCTAGGGTTTGATATCAAAACAATGATATGAAGTATATTAACAATTAATCAAAACCTCTTATTTATATTATAAGGCTTTTAATTAAGGTTCAAGACTTTCTTAAAGTCTTATGGGCCCAAACCCATGATTTAATTAAAACCTTTTAATCACTTAATTAAGACTCTTCTTAATTAATTAATTCATCCAATGAATTTAATTTCCCTTCTCGATTTAATCTTTTGTGCGACCCGATAGGATCTTGTAATGTTGGCAGTGACATAAAATCTCATTTTATGTCGCAAGCATTGAGCGGTATCTAGCAATACATCGATGCTACCCAAATTACAAGAATGTCAATGACTCGACATAACCTTTAGAACTTGTGATAATATTAATCATGTAACTTAATCCCTTTGTCCTTTGTGTTTAGATTGAACACGAGTCATGGAATTGTCATACTCGTATATCCAATCTTTATTTCTTGATCCCCAAGTAGAACTAGAATAAACGAATAAGCTCGATATCTCATATCGACTCATTCGAGCATGGCCATGCATTTTAGTTCTCACTTGATCAAGGGCCAAACACATCTCCTGTTATATAGGAGGGACAAATCCTATTTCGATCAGTCAACATCCCTCTACATAATTCGTAGTGTATCCAATAGTCGCCTTTATAGTATACCCTGTTACGGGTAACGTTTGACGATATCAAGATACATAACTCCTTATGTTGGGATCTCTGATGATCACAAGTCGTAAGGATTACATACATTATTATCACTATGAGAATTGCATATGACGATCATATAACTACCATGTTGCATTCTCATGGTGGGTCTGTCCAGTACATCGTTCTCTAACATGTACCCATATGTTGATTTGACATCTCATATCAATGAACAATTCATCGATCAACATATACTAGTCTCTACGTATTATCATTATCCCTATTCATGATAATACTTGACTAGGGACATCTTTAAGAATAATACAACATTATTCTAAGGACATTAACATATATATTAATTCACAATGCACAGTTAAAAGAATAATATATAATAATGAATTGCCATTCATAAAACCATAAACATTGTAAGTCTTAAACAATCATCTAATGACTTGTCTTAGTGCATATCCCAACACTGCCAGCAAGTAAAGGCAGAAAGACAGAGGCCTGGTGGTGAGCTGAAGAGCTTAGAGGTACCTAAATGGAAGTGGGAGCATATATCTATGGCCTTCGTGACCCACTTGCCAAGGTCGGCCTCTGGATTTGATGCGATCTGGGTGATCGTGGATAGGCTGACAAAGGTAGCCCATTTCGTTCCTTACAGTATGACTTTCACATATTTAAAGATGGCCCAATTATATGTGCGGGATTGGGTGAGATTGCATGGCATTCCGGTCTCGATAGTGTCTGACAGAGACCCGAGGTTCACTTCACATTTCTGTGAGGGTCTCCAAACAGCTTTGGGCACAAAGATAAGATTGAGTACGGCCTATCACCCTCAGACAGACGGTCAGACAGAGCGCACTATTCAGACGCTCGAGGACATGCTGAGGGCATGTGTTTTGGAATTCGATACTCCGTGGCAGGATTCAGTACCACTGGTGGAGTTCTCCTATAATAATAGTTATCAGGCGAGCATTCAAATGGCTCCTTTTGAAGCTCTATATGGACGACGATGTAGGTCACCGCTGTATTGGGAGGACTTGACTAGCAAAGCGGTCGGAGGACCGGATATGATCAAGGATATGGAAGAAAAGATCAATGCCGATAATGCAGTCAAAATCTGCCATCTCTAACTGAATCAGATCGGCCCTCAGATCGTTGCCCTCAAAATAAATGAGGCAATCAGATAACAATCGGTCAGCAATCACATGCTTCCCCGTGGGTGTCGAGACCATGAGAGGCGTGGGTAACAGAGACGAGCACAAACAGTGTCTCTCCACAAAAGCAGCAGACACAAAAGAATGGGAAGCACCTGTATCTATCAATATAAGTGCAGGGTACGTAAGTAAATGACACGTACCAGCAATGACCTCCTCTGGGGCTGCCTCAGCCTGCTCCCTAGTCAGTGCATACACCTGACCCTGCGGCGGTCCTGTCGTCTGACCTCCCTGTGGTCGAGGTGCGAACTGCTGTCTCTGTGGTGCCCTTTCAGCATCAAACCTTGGCCTATTCGGCCCAGAGTCTGCCTGTCTCTGTGGTGCTCTCCGATCGGGGCAACCTCGAGCCAAGTGGCCCACCTTGCCACAAACATAACAACCCTTACAGTCACGTGACAAGTGCCATCCTCCACAATGGTCACACCTGCTTCCTCCTGCCTTGCTCCCTTGTGTGGGTCCCCGATTGTTTTGCTTCTAACCCTGAGACTTCTTCCCACTAAATCTGGAAGATGATGAGGCCCCACGAGCCTTGAACTGGTCCCCTCGTGGCCTCAGGCTATCAACAGCTGGTCCCTGAGGTGGTACAAAAGGGGGTACAACGTCCTTGTACGCGCCCACTGCAATCTCTACCAACTCCGCCCGTGTCAGGGCGCCATCAAATGAGCTGGGGTTGTTGGAGACAACCCGATCAAACAGCTCTGGCCTCAGTCCCTTCAGAAAGTTCCTCATCTTTGCATGACTGCTGACAGCAATATGAGGTACATACCTCAGCAGTGAGGAATACTGCATAGCGTAGTCTGATACTGACAGGCTGCCCTGCTTTAAACTATTGAACTCATCTTCCTTCAATTGTCTGGCAGCTGCAGAAAAGTACCGGTTAAGGAACCGGGTCCTGAATACAGTCCAATCAACCGTCATACCCTTAGCTCTCAGCTCCATGACTGTGGTCTTCCACCACATGGAAGACTTCTTCGCTAACTGAAACTCTGCCAACCTAAGCCAGGCAGTCCGTGCACAGGGTGCCGATACGAATATCTGTTTCAGTCTCTCAAGCCATTCCTCGGCTGCTTCCCCAGTCTCTGTCCCTTCAAATAGTGGTGGATGGTAGCTCAAGAACTGGGTCAGACTTATCTCCCCTGGTAGCAGTATCTGTGCAACAGGCTCCAAGCCTACAGCAGGTGGCGGTAACGGATTCGTCTGAGCAATACTAGCGTTCATACTGCCCATATCCCCTACCTCTTCATTGAGGTTCTCCGGGTTAACAGCCGCCATGCTGCAATACAAGGGTTAACAACAATACCAAAAACAGTTCATAATATAAGCCGTTAGATAACAAGAGTATCATATTCAAAAGCATGTTTGTATAACACTTATACAACAATATGCATCACATGCATAACATGTGTGATGCCCCGAAATTAATTAATTGCGATTAAGGCATTAATTATGTTTATATGATGAATCATGTGGTAATTGATTTATGTGTTGGGTAATGAGATGCGTGATGCCCCGAAATTAATTAATGGTAACCTGGACATTAATTATGTTTATATGATGAATTATCACGATGATCAAGTTATGTGTGGAAATGATGTATTAACATGATTTAAGGATGTTTATTAGAATTATGAGGAAGGTATAGATTTAATGAAGTCGGTTGCATTTTTGTAAATGCTTTTGAAATATCATGTTAGCGTATCTTTTACATCATGTTAAGTGTTGGGGTACAATTTAATTAAACCCACATAACCTCCCACTACCCCACCTCTTTAATTCACTTTCCCCTTTTACACTCAAATCCCCAAAATCTTTTCCCCAAACCCTTTCCCCTCAATTTTCGAGTTTAGCACTAAGGTGGGAGGGAAATCCTTGCAAAAGCTTCACCATTGTGATTCTTGGTAAGATTTAAGCCCTATGATGTGTATATATCACTTCTTGAAGCTTTTGTAAAGTTTTATTTAAGTTTGTGTTGATTTTGGAGGGTTTGAAATGGATTTATATGGGTATGTGTTATTTATGGTTGGGGAATGATTTTTGAAGTGTTTTAAGTGGGTTTTAGTGGGTTATGATGTTATTGTTATTGTTGGGAAGTTTGGTGTTGAAAGATATGAAGATAAGCTTGGAAAATGCACATAAAAATGGTGGAATCGCGGCCACTGTAAGTGGCGATCGATCGCTACAAAAGCAGCGATCGATCGCCGAGAAGCAGTACGCGAAGAAGAGCTTAGGCGATCGATCGCCTCAAATGGCGCGATCGATCGCCAACGTCCAATAGCCTTTTCACGTATCAGGCGATCGATCGCCTAAAATTAAGCGATCGGTCGCCGCAAGGCAGAAGAGCGAGGCGATCGATCGCCTCAAGTAGCGATCGATCGCCACTGTGTAAATTATGGAAAATGTTGAATTTTGTTGAATTTTTGGTATTTGGCTATTGTTTAGCTTCTAATATCGATTTGTATGGTTGTGTAGAACCATCCCAGGTGACAACAACATCGAGAAGATAGAGTTCTTCAATTTCTCCACTTTTGGAATTAAGGTACGTAAGAAGCGTACGGGCATCGGACGGTAACACCCTCCTAACTATGACTATGTATTGATTGCATAAGTTTATTATGATGATGTCATGATGATGATGTTTTGATAAGTAAGTTTATGATGATGATGTTATGATAAAGGAAGATGATATAATGTTTATAAAGATGATTATGATAAGTAAGTTATGATGATGATGATTTTGATGAGGAAGTTTATGATGATTTTGATAAGTAAGTTTATGATGATGCAATACGATGTTTATGATGTGGTAAGATGCCACGGGGTAAGATGCCCACATGATAAGAGACTATACTCCTATATTATGACTATGAATGTATAAGAATTTACGATGCCACGATGATGTGTATAATGCATGAAGATGATAAGATATTTAAGATGATGTTATGATAAGTAAGTCCATGATGAAGATGATTTGATAATGAATCAAGACGATAAGATACTTACGATGATGTTATGATGAATAAAGATGATTTTATGATGAATAAAGATGACAAGATGCTTAAGATTATGTTATGATAAATGATGATGATAAGACGTTACTATAACGATTATAATGAGACGATGATGTCTATAAGATGATAATGCTTATATGATAATGATGTTTACAAGATGATGATGTTTATAAGATGCTATGATGTTTATGATGAATATGAAACTATGTTCTTAAGAATGGTTGAATGTCCGGTGGTTATTATGGGAAAGCGAGGAAGGTCTTGCCGCTCACATAAATGAGCGATGGGGTACATCCGCTATCAAGGTGTAGCGATGGGTATCATCCGCTGAGCGATGGGGTACATCCACTATCAAGGTGTAGTGATGGGTATCATCCGCTAAGCGAGGGGGTACATCCGCTATCAAGGCGTAGCGAGGGGTATCATCCGCTGAACAAAGAGATACATCCGCTATCAAGGTGTAGCGATGGGTATCATATGATGTGTTATGTCGAGCGAGGGGGCCAATTATACCGCTGTCATAATGGAACCCGGACAGTCCCATTTCTAATTAACATAGTTTGTTGTGAGCATATATGTGAAGTATGATGTTTAATCATTTATGGCAAGAACTAATGATTTTATGCATGACTATGAAACAGGGACAACCAAAGAGGGTTAATACGATTAACCAGGAAGTATATGTTATCAATTACTTTCATGCATTTATTTATATGCCATTTCCTTATGATTATTAAGTAAAGATGTATATGCTCATGATGGGTTGTTCCTGTAGGTACACCTCTGGACTAAAGGACTAAGGGCCGGGTTGTGGCAGTGAGCTTTGAGGAGCATGAAAGAAGTTAGGATACAGGAATTCTTTGGATAGTCTCTACTCTAGGAGTAGAATTAATTCTATCGCCATAACATTCTTTTGCGAATGTAATAAGTTAAGTTTGAAATTTCATTTTCGGCCTGTAATCTAATTAGCTCTAAGCTACAACCGAAACCCTAAGAAGTGATAAATGCATGTTTAGTCCCTAATAGGTGATTAATATGATGTTAAGGTAGGAAGACCCTACAAGATGTTAGCATGATTTAATTGTTTTGATTATTAAATATGAGGAAGATGTGATTTTAGATGAAGTTTTGTGCATTTTGTCAAGATGCTTTTAAAATACCATGTTGGAGTGTTTTATACATCATGTTAAGTTTGGGGTGCAATTTTTAATTAAATTAAACAACCCCTTTTAATCCTATACCCATCACTTTAACCCCACTTTACCATTCACTTTTTAAAAACCCCCAAAATCACTTTCCAACCCCAAAACCCTTCCCATTTTCGAGATCCACCAAAGAAGGCGGAGAAAAGCTTCACAAAAACTTTGTTTGTGTGATCTTTGTTAGGATTTGGAGCCTACAAGAGGTATGGAACCATTCCTAAAAGTTTTATGATGTTTGGTGTTGAAATGGGTTAAATTTTTGATGATTTATGTGAGTTTGTTTTGGGTATATGTTGTTTATGGTTGGGGTATGATTTTTGAAGTGTTTTATGTGGGTTTTAGTGGGTTATGATGTTATTATTGTTGTAGGGAAGTTTGGATTTGTAAGGTATGAAGAAAGGTTTGAAAAATGCTCATTAATGGCGATTTTTTGATGTACAGGTGCTGGCGATCGATCGCCCGTTTTTGGCGATCGATCGCGAGCCAGCAGTGGGCGCCAGTAGCGTTTGGCGATCGATCGCCACTTTTGGGCGATCGATCGGCGAGGCTGGCGATCGATCGCGCCAAAAGTGGCGATCGATCGCCAAGATGCAAAAATTTGAGCCTCGTCCAGTATGATCTCGCGATCAATCGGGCCTGGGCGGCGATCGATCGCGAGGTGTAAACATTTGCATTTTTGATATTTTTGTGGGATTTTTGGATATTGGACCATGATTAGCTTCTAATATCAATTTGTATGGGTATGTAGAACCATCCCAAGTACCCACAACCTCAAGGAGATAAAGCTCTCCGATTTCTCCACTTTTGGGATTAAGGTACGTAAGAAACGTACGAGCATCGGACGGTAAACCATACTCCTATATTTAATGATGATGTTTATGATGATGATTTTTATGATGACGTTTATGATGATGATGTTTATGATGATGTTTATGATGATATTTATGATGATGATGTTTATGATGATGTTTATGATGACGATGTTTATGATGATGATTATGATGATGTTTACAATGATGATGTTTATGATGACGTTTATGATGATGATGTTATGATAAGTAAGTTTATGATAAGGTCATACGACGTATATGATAGGGTAAGACGCCCATGTGGTAAGATGCCACCCAATGTATGTGAGTGGGTAAGATGCCCCTGTGGTAAGACGCCACACAGCGCTTATGATATGGTAAGACGCCATATGATTGGGTAAGATGCCCACGTGGTAAGATGCCACACGATGATTATGTTATGGTAAGATGCCATACAATGGGGGTAAGATGCCTTTATACATGAACAAGAATCAGGGATAACAAAGGAAGTTGAAGAACGACCAATAACTTTTACTTAACTAAGATGCTATGCATTATTGTATGTCTTTTAATATCATGTTAAGTAAATATGTATATGCTCACGATGTGTTGTCCCGGTAGGTACACTTTTGGACCGAAGGGCCTAGGGTCGGGTTCAGGCAGTGAGCTAAAAGGGAACAAGATGAATATAGAATGCAGGATTTTGATAGTCTCTACTCTAGGAGTAGTGTAAACCTATAGCTTTAACATTCATTATTGGGAATGTAACTAAATAGCTTTTGGAAATTTTATTTTGGCCTGTAATCTTCTAAGCTCAAGCTACAACCGGAACCCTTAAGAGGTTATAAATGCATGCTCTGTCCATTATATGTGTACTATATGATGTTAAGGTAGGAAGACCCTACATTAGTGGTATCAGAGCAGTGGTTAGATAACCCGGGAATGAGTTAAGGGTAGCCTTAGCAATAAGTTGGGTAGGTGCTTACTTTTAAACATGTTGTGTGCATATGTTGCATATGAAGTACTTGACTGTTATGCTCACATGTTATGCCTTTCTAACGATGTGTATATGAACTGCTTTTGGATCTTGTTGTTAACCCTTGTGTTGCAGTATGGCAGCAAACGTGGAGGTAGGTGACGCAGTGAGCGTCAATGCAAGTGCGGGGCGTGCGAATCCCCTACCCCCGCCAGATTTTGATGATGAACCGTCCGAACAACAGTTGTTGCCAGGGGAGCTAAGCTTAACTCAATTTCTTGCATACCGACCCCCAACCTTTGAAGGAACCGAAACAGGGGAACGAGCTGAGGAATGGTTAGAAAGAATAGAGCAAATCTTTGTGGCAGCCCCATGTGCGAAGACAGCATGGATTCGGTTAGCAGAGTTCCAATTGGCCAAGAAGGCACTAATGTGGTGGAAGACCACTGTGGTAGAGCAAGAGGCTCAAGGTCATGAAGTTAATTGGAAAATGTTTCGAACTCGCTTTCTGAATCGTTATTTCTCGGCTGCTGCACGACAGGCTAAGGAAGATGAATTTACTCACCTCAAGCAAGGTAATATGTCAGTGTCAGATTATGCTCTTCAGTATTGCTCCTTACTCAGATATGTACCTCACATTGCCACGAGCACTCAAGCAAAGATGAGGAACTTCATGAAGGGCTTGAGGCCGGAGTTGTACGATAGGGTGATTACTTATGGCCCTACTTGTTTTGACGATGCACTCTCACGGGCTGAGCTAGCCGAACTGGGAGTGGGTGCATACCCTGATATTGTACCACCGTCAGCACCCACTCAGAAATCCACTCCAGATAGTTTGAAGCCAAGGAGTGATCAATTCAAGTCAAGGGGGAACACATCGGCGTCAAGGTTCAGCGGTAAGAGGCCCGACAATAGATGGAAAGGAAACCGTAGGAGTGATGCCCCATCTGGAAAGGGGCAGTCTCAGGGAGACAGATCCGGGAAGGTCCAGTGCACTCTTTGTGGACAACCACATCTGACGAAAGATTGTGTAGGATGTTATGTTTGTGGCGACAAAGGCCACTTTACTAGACAGTGTCCCAACAGGGGAAGTCAACGGGGTTCTGCGGGGAGGCCTGCGGATAGGACAGCACAGCATAGACCATCATTCATGCCGAGACAATATGGAGGTCAGCCTATGGGGCCACCTCAAGGGCAAGTCTATGCATTGACGAGGGAGCAGGCTTCAGCGGCTCCGGAGGAGGTTATAGCGGGTACGTGTCTTTTATTTACGCACCCTGCTTTTATATTGATCGACACAGGTGCGTCACACTCTTTTGTGTCGACAAGTTTTGTGGAAAGGCACCACATATGCACTTCTCCGTCGCCCACGCCTCTTATAGTCTCGACCTCCGCTGGAAGAAGTATGATTACTGATCGGATCATCTACGATGGCCTCATTTATTTTGAGGATAAAGAACTAAGGACAGATTTGATTGTTCTGGGAATGTCAGATTTTGACTGCATTCTGGGCATTGATGTTCTGAACAGGTATTAGGCAGTTGTGAACTGCAGGCAGAGGACTGTACGGTTCAAATCTGATATGGGAGTTCCATGGACGTTCTATGGGGATGGTTCTCGCTCTAAGATTCCGTTGATATCTGCTGTCAAGATGGCGCAGTTGTTGGAACGAGGCCATACAGGATATCTCATTTATGCCGTTGATGTTACGGAAAAGAAAGAAGAAGTAAAAGTTGAGGATGTGTCCGTAGTGGCGGAGTTCCCTGATGTCTTTCCGGAGGAGATTCCCGGATTCCCACCGACGAGAGACGTCGAGTTTGGGATTGAGTTATTACCGGGGACGTCTGCCATTTCTCGTGCCCCTTATAGGATGGCACCAGCGGAGCTAAGAGAATTAAAGACACAGTTGCAAGAGCTCCTTGAGAAGGGCTATATACGCCCTAGCGTATCACCCTGGGGTGCACCAGTCTTATTTGTGAAGAATAAAGATGGTTCGATGCATTTGTGCATCGATTACAGACAACTTAACAAAGCTAGAGTAAAGAATAAGTATCCACTTCCGAGGATCGATGATTTGTTTGATCAGTTGCAGGGTACGAGGCTCTACAGTAAGATCGATCTGAGGTCAGGGTACCATCAGATTCGAGTAAGAGAGGATGATGTCCAGAAGACAGCTTTCAGGACTAGATATGGGCACTATGAATTCCTAGTCATGCCTTTTGGGGTGACAAATGCCCCGGCTGTTTTCATGAGTTTGATGAACAGGGTGTTCCAGCCATATTTGGATCAATTCGTCATAGTTTTCATTGACGATATACTCATCTACTCCCGGACCGAAGAAGATCATGTGCGGCACTTGAGGACAGTACTTCAGATCCTTAGGGATCATCAGTTGTATGCAAAGCTCAGCAAGTGCGAGTTCTGGCTGAGCAGTGTAGTATTCTTGGGTCATGTTATATCTAGCAGCGGGATATCTGTGGATCCCAGGAAGATTGAAGCTGTGATGGAGTGGGCAGCACCCACTTCTGTACCCGAGATACGGAGTTTCCTAGGCTTAGCAGGTTATTACCGACGTTTTGTCGAGGGATTTTCTAAGATCGCTAAGCCGTTGACACAGCTGACTCAGAAAGGAGTCCCATTCTTTTGGTCCGAAGCTTGCGAGGAAAGCTTCCAAGAATTGAAACGTCGTTTGACGACAGCGCCAGTGTTGGTGATTCCTTCTGAGAATAAGAAGTTTGCCTTGTACACGGATGCATCATTGCAAGGTTTGGGCTGTGTGTTGACGCAAGATAAGCACGTGGTGGCTTATGCTTCGAGGCAGTTGAAGCCTCATGAGACCAGATACCCAGTCCATGATCTGGAACTGGCGGCCATCATTTTCGCCTTGAAGATTTGGCGTCGTTATCTTTATGGTACGACGTTTACCATCTATACGGACCATAAGAGCCTAAAATTTCTATTCACTCAGGCTGAACTGAATATGCGTCAAAGAAGATGGATGGATTTGCTCAAGGATTATGACTGTGAGACTGAGTTCCATCCGGGGAAAGCAAATTTGATGGCAGACGCCTTAAGTCGGAAGGTGAAGAGTACTGCTGAAGACGCTATGTGTTTATCAGCAATGATGACTTCTTATTGCCATCTGGGCTATGATTTTGATGTGGACACGTCGCAAGTGCGAGTGTCGACCTTATTGGCTGAGCCAGACATTTTTGAAGCTATCAGGAAAGCCCAGAGGTCAGATGAGGAGGTTCAGAGATGGTCATCGATAGCACTTCGAGGTCAGCCAACAAAGTTTAGAGTGGCTGAAGATGATTCTTTAAGACTGAACAACCGATGGGTAGTCCCAAATGCGCCGGGATTGCGTAAAGGAATCTTAGAACGAGCTCATAGTAGCCGGTTCAGTATCCACCCCGGAGGAAGAAAGATGTATAAGGACTTGAGTGGTCAATTCTGGTGGAGACGCATGAAGCGTGATGTGATCACTTTTGTTAAGAGATGTCTGATCTGCCAGCAAGTAAAGGCAGAAAGGCAAAGGCCTGATGGAGAGCTGAAGAGCTTGGAGGTACCTAAGTGGAAGTGGGAGCATATATCTATGGACTTCGTGACCCACTTGCCAAGGTCGGCCTCTGGATTTGATGCGATCTGGGTGATCGTGGATAGGCTGACGAAGGTAGCTCATTTCATCCCTTACAGTATGACTTTCACGTATCTAAAGATGGCCCAATTATATGTACGGGATGTAGTGAGGTTACACGGGGTTCCAGTCTCGATCGTGTCTGACAGAGACCCAAGGTTTACTTCTCATTTCTAGGAGGGTCTCCAGACAGCTTTGGGCACCGAGGTGAGACTGAGTACAGCTTATCACCCTCAGACAGATGGCCAAATGGAGCGTACTATTCAGATGCTCGAGGATATGCTGAGGGCATGTGTTTTGGAGTTTGATACTCCATGGCAAGAGTCTATACCACTGGTAGAGTTCTCCTATAATAACAGCTATCAGGCGAGCATTCAAATGGCCCCTTTTGAAGCTCTTTACGGACGACGATGTAGGTCACCGCTGTATTGGGAGGACTTGACGAGTAAAGCGGTCGGAGGACCGGATATGATTAAGGACATGGAGGAAAAGATTAAGATGATACGCTTAAAGATGAAAGCGGCCCAAGATAGGCAAGCAGCCTACGCCAATAAGCGGCGACGGCCGCTAGAATTCCAAGTAGGAGACAAAGTTTTCTTGAAAATCTCGCCCTTCAGAGGTGTGGTCGTTTTGGTATGCGGGGAAAGTTATCTCCGAGATATGTCGGACCGTATGAGGTATTGCAGCGTATTGGTACATTGGCTTACCGTTTGGCTCTACCGTCGTCTTTATCTGGAATTCATGATGTCTTCCATGTTTCTATGCTGAGAAAGTATGAAGCCAGACCCGTCTCATGTTTTACAGCCTACTGAAGTGCAGTTGGATTCAAATGTATCCTACGTTGAACGACCGGTCAGAATTCTGGATCGTGAAGATCGCAAATTACGAAGTAAAGTTATACCGATGGTCAAAGTTCAGTGGGATCGTCGGGGTGTCGATGAGGCTACGTGGGAGACGGAACGGCATACGAGCATCGGACGGTAAACCATACTCCTATATTTAATGATGATGTTTATGATGATGATTTTTATGATGACGTTTATGATGATGATGTTTATGATGATGTTTATGATGATATTTATGATGATGATGTTTATGATGATGTTTATGATGACGATGTTTATGATGATGATTATGATGATGTTTACAATGATGATGTTTATGATGACGTTTATGATGATGATGTTATGATAAGTAAGTTTATGATAAGGTCATACGACGTATATGATAGGGTAAGACGCCCATGTGATAAGATGCCACCCAATGTATGTGAGTGGGTAAGATGCCCTTGTGGTAAGATGCCACACAACGCTTATGATATGGTAAGACGCCATATGATTGGGTAAGATGCCCATGTGGTAAGATGACACACGATGATTATGTTATGGTAAGATGCCATACAATGGGGGTAAGATGCCTTTATACATGAACAAGAATCAGGGATAACAAAGGAAGTTGAAGAACGACCAATAACTTTTACTTAACTAAGATGCTATGCATTACTGTATGTCTTTTAATATCATGTTAAGTAAATATGTATATGCTCACGATGTGTTGTCCCTGTAGGTACACTTTTGGACCGAAGGGCCTAGGGTCGGGTTCAGGCGGTGAGCTAAAAGGGAACAAGATGAATATAGAATGCAGGATTTTGATAGTCTCTACTCTAAGAGTAGTGTAAACCTATAGCTTTAACATTCATTATTGGGAATGTAACTAAATAGCTTTTGGAAATTTTATTTTGGCCTGTAATCTTCTAAGCTCAAGCTACAACCGGAACCCTTAAGAGGTTATAAATGCATGCTCTGTCCATTATATGTGTACTATATGATGTTAAGGTAGGAAGACCCTACAACATGCCCAACAATGAATACCTAGCCAACTTGTCTCTAAAGGCTACCCTTCACTCTTCCCTGGTTATCTAACCACTGCTCTGATACCACTAAATGTGAGACCCCGTTATTAATCAAGATATTAAGGTGCGATAAGAGAACTAATCATTCATGTGCATATATCAGAGTAGTAGTGTCGTGTTGATTAACATGAGCTTAAGAGATTACAGTACCAAAAGTTTAAAAGGAATTACACATATTCCTACAAAAGGTACTACACTATAGTCTTACTCTACTCCTTGTAGAAGCTATACAAAAATATTCTCTAACATGCTAATCTCGTAGCACTCCTTACAGCTCAGCATATCAACCCCGACCCTGGTTCTCATCATCAAAAGCACCTACAAAGACAACCTCCATCACATGAGCATATCGTGATTCATATTCAACATAATATGAATGTAAAGCGTAAATGCACAAATCATAAATACAAAGTACTTCCTGTATTTCCCAGCATTTATAACGTCCATTGGTTGTCCCTGTACCATAACTCATAATAAAACACATTATATGAAATTATGGATCCTTTACTAATGTCATGACATATCACCTCTTTCTTTATATAGCTTTGGAGTCATATATCAACAGTTATTTTAATGCTTCTTGCTTCATCATCTCATAATGAGCGGTACAATCTTCCCCGCTTCATTACTACAAAATCTCATAATGAGCGGTACAATCTTCCTCGCTTCATTACTACAAAACCTCATAATGAGCGGTACAATCTTCCCCACTTCATTACTACAAAATCTCATAATGAGCGGTACAATCTTCCCCGCTTCATTACTACAAAACCTCATAATGAGCGGTACAATCTTCCCCGCTTCATTACTACAGAACAAGCATAAGCATTAAACATACACTGTGATCTCTCTTGACTCGTGGAATACACCTCTTTATTCCACATCACAATATGCAACAACAATGCACAATATGCAACAACAATGCATAATAACATGTATCATACTCTTAATGCATCACATTGCATTCATCATGTGTCAAATAGACAAACATAAAACATGTTACCGTTGGGATGCCCGTACGTCGCTTACGTACCTTTCCAAAATGTAGTGTGTTGTGGGACTCTATCCCATGCGCTGTGTAGCTGTCTGTGAAGGCTCTACACCAGTGTACAACACAATATTAGATGTCTCATTACAATCCAATATCAAAAATTAAACAAAATATAACAATTTATATTTTTCATCATTCTGGGTCTCTCGATCGATTGGCCCCTCTTCTCGATCGATCGAGAAGACGCCTTCTATCAAAGTCAAGATTCTGCCTCGCTTGATCGATCGAGATGAAATGTTGATCGATCGAGATGCTCTGTTCGAGAAATACCATCCCAGAATTCTCGAACACCTATTTTTACACCCTTCGATCTAGCATATAAAATACACCACATGCTTAAACAATTATGCTAGCAGCTACAATACACTACCCTGAGTGTATTCATATCAAATATACACTGCAAATATAAATCCACATGCATAAACGTCGTCCATTTACACAAGTACTCAACCATCTTTTCTGAAAAACAGGGCATTGTCTTCCTGCCCAGATTTTCGAGTACCCACTTTCAAGCAATTAAATCTACCACATAAGTCATGAAGTTTGCTCGAATAAAAACGTCCTGGGATTTACAAAATTACCATGCATGTACTCAAATCGAAGGTTCACCAAAAACCCATCTAACATGCATGCTATCACCTTCTCAAAATCACTCCCATTCCGCATTTTTCCAGAAAAACAGGGCAATTATCTACCTAGATTTTCGAACACCCTTTTTCACATGCTTTAATCCTTCACATAAAACATGTAACATGCTCAAGGAAAAATACTGAGAGCTTCATAATAACACCATGTAAGCATTTAAATCAAAGGTTTTAAGAAACCTAGGCTAACATGCCAAAATCACACCACTTAAAAGCAAGAACTTAAACAAGTTTAAATCAAAAACAGGGCATGGTTTCTCACCCTACTTTGCTCCGATTTTTGAGAGGCTTCCAAGGAATGAAAATGGCAAGGCTCCACAAGATTATGCTTAGCAGATGCTGGAGTTTGTTTGGGAGAGAAGGGTCGAGATTTTGGGATGGAGGAAGAGGGTGAAATAATTGTGCCAAGTGGGGTGGATAGTCAGCTTAGGCATAGTTGATTGGTATGGGTTGGGGGTGGTTGGGTGTTGGGTGGTATGATGTGTTATGTTTTGGTCCCGGTATTTAGCACGGTGTATTAAAATATCCTCACAAGATATTGATAGTATTTTCTCAATAAAATACTTCAATTCCCATTTAACATGCTTCACCAAAACAAATAACACACACCCCAAATAAACATGCCACAACCCCAAAATCCCAACATATATCACATGCACCCTGAAATGTATCCCTTCAATAATATTAATTCAATCACATGAATTAACACCGGAATCATCACATTTTAATTAATGATTAAAATCACATAATCATTTCGGGGATGTCACAGCTGTGCAGTTTCTGAGGTTGGATGATGAGGAGATATTCGTAAAACAGTCTGGGGGTAGTAATTTCTAACTGGAAGCATGATGTGCCTATTATTTATTTTAACATGTTCTTTGAATAAGGTTTTGAATTATGATCAGAAGGTTTACAGATGAACCCTGAGTCCTTTGCAAAAGTATGCTCTTGAGTTTTGTCAAGATAAAATGCTATTGTTTAAAAATAATAGGATGGAGAATATAATGAATAATATACAGAGATATATTTTGATCTTAAAATTTTCAAGGCGTAAATGCAATTAAATTGAAAGTTGGTCGAACCGCGTGGACCACATAGGGTTATAGATGTCATTTCAACCAAGAATTAACTTCAATGATTTTATTGCTAGACTAGGATGCATTATTGTTCAATAAAGGATATCGGCCTGAAATTTTCCTTAAATTGAATGAAGTAAATAAAGGCCAATTGAGCAGAAAGCCCAAGAGCATAACTCGGCTAATAATGCTATGGATAAACACACTTCATAACATCCCCATAAGTTCAAAAAAATCAATCAGTCATTTTATTTCATTATATAATGAAAAAAATATAAAAAAAAAGTAGTGAAATCGCCATCCTCTATTCATATTTATTATTATTATGTTAAAATATTATTATAAGTAGTAATTTTATTAATTTATTTTTTATTGATTTATTTTTTATCATATGATTTTAGAAAAAAATAAAATAAAATAAAGGTTGACTTCCACCACTTCAAGTGGAGGATTACCAAAATTTGGTAATCCCCTTGCAAATTAACTTTTTTCCCTATATTTTTTTTAAAAAAACTAAAAATATGCTTCATCCTTTCGTCATCCATATCAATTAAGAGAGACACGAAGAGCAATTATGCGAGCTTATAAAGAGTATCAACTTGAGTGTGGTAAAAATTTTATTTTAAAATTGTAACTTTCAATAAAAATTCTTGCTACTCTGTTTTTTTGTGGATGCAGGTGAATTATGGAATCACATAATAATTTCATCTCTTTTTTTTTTTTTTTGTTTACTCGTTTATGTAACTTTCTCCACCTTAGATCCATCCTTATTGATATCGATTGAATGTTCAATTACCTCCCGATAACAATAAGAGGTGAAATTACCCCCCATTTTCTTCTCCAGAGCATAAGAGCAACAAAAGTTTTGGGATTTGACCTTAGAGTGGACTGAAAACACCAAGCAATCGCGAGAATGGGGGTCGTCAAGTCATGTGTAGGACTAGGGGAAATATAAGCTGCATTATAAACAATATATTGTGAATCATTAACTCACGATCAAACCTGATATTTATAAACGAAAAGTTACCATGTGTATAGATCTATCTTCATATTTAACGGGATATGGAAAATAGTTTATAAGATATGGCAGATCATCTCATTATTTGATAAGGTTAACCAAATCCGGTAGATCTCATTCCCGTAAATACAAGATTCGGTTGTTAAGAATCGAGTCTATCTGATGATTTATATGCATAAATGCTCGGTTGATTAGCTCACCTGAGTATACACAGGAGCTTGACAACATATTAGGGCATGCAGCCTGAAAATTGGCATATAAAATTATGGAAGGTCGGACGCTTCGTAATTAACAAACTACGAAAACTGATAGTGGGAGGTTGGGATCAGGTTGTACTAATCTCGAAAAAGGCCTCCTAAGCAAACCTTGTTCATGAACTGTTTAAGATAAGATAAGCTCTTACTCGTAAATGGTGTCACTTATGTTACATCAGTTGACATAATTAGTCGAAATTACATAAGGCTCGATGATATAAATTTTTAAAATTACTCGTATTGTGGGGATGATAATCTTATCCACGAAAAAATATGAACTAGTTTGCTGGCATCTTATTTCGTTACTCTTCCTATAATGTTGAAATTAATGTGATACATAAAAATTTTAAAAATAAAATAAAATTTGCCTTCGGAAAACAGACTTAAGTTACCATTGGATTGGGGATCTAGAAATCCGCCGTACAAAAGTGCATCTTTCATAATTTTCTTCCAATTAAGCGAAATTTCAAAGCTTGTGTATCCTTATGTGTTATGAGTGATTTTCATAAAGAATTCATGAAAATTGCACTAGTTGGCCTACACCGTTTATTTGTATAAGCTGTTTGTCTATCTTGAACAGCCTTGAATTGTAATCTGCTCAATTTAACTTTCTCTTCATTTTCTCGTAACATATATGGTCCACTCACAGAAGACGTATCAACATCATTACAATACAAAGGTGATCTGCACCATCGTCCATACAACGCATCAAATGGTGTCATGTGTATAATCGCTTGATAACTAATGTACGAAAATCCTATCAAAGACAATATATCTTGCCAAGCGTTATTAAATTCTAATATACAGGCACGTAACATATCCTCCAATATCTCTATGATCCGTTCTGTCTGCCCATCCATCTGAGGATTGCCCATCCATCTGAGGATGATAGGTTCTACTTAATCAGATTTTGGAACACATATTTCACCTAAATGCACACACAAATCTCTAGAAGTACTCTTTCCCTAACCCTTGTACTTTCTTTCAAACTTTTCTTTGCTTTGGCTTGGCAATCAAGTAGAACTTGCTCCTATGTTGAAGTCACGTGATATGGTAGGGATTTTGTGTTATGTAAACTTATTTTATTGAAATCGTACTATACCACTGAAAGGTGCTATAATTCTCATCCTATATAGATTAAGAACTTTTCAACATTCGAGCAAACATTATTTGTTTGCGTGGGCACCTATACAATCTTGAGCAAAATTTACATAAAATGATGTCAGACTTCATTTCTTTCTTTTTTTTAATGACGAGGGAACCCGCAGCTGTTATTTTTGAGGTATGAACTGAATAAATTATTGGCTGACGTAGTAACCTGTAAACCATGCCAATCAGGTAAACTGCATCAGGCAAGCTCAGTGCGACCGACATCATGACCTTACGGTCTCGAGCTCATCCTATTTCACCAACTCGGACACCCCTTTTGGGGTAAACTTCACTTTTAATTACCCCGTAAATCAAAACTAAATGTATATATTCTTATAAGCCTAAAAATTACACATAAATTAAACTCAAAATTATCATTCGAGAGGAAATCGGCCACCAATACTACAAAGGAGAATATTAGTTTCAAGAACATACCTCTATAGTACTATCCATCGTATTGATCCTTCTCTTTCTCTAGCAAGAACCAAGAAATGAACAAATAAACAAACCTAAAATTTGATCAGACAAAATTAAACTACATGTCTTCTCTTCGAAGCTTATTCAAAAGAGCTGTAATAAGAGCATCCCTTCTCTCAGCTCTAGCTTCTTCCCTGATCTTCCTTTGTTCTTCCCTTTCCCTCCATCTTCTCTCCATCATTATCCTCTCATTCTCCAAAGCCTCCATTTTCTGCCTCCATTCAATCTCTTTCGTCCTCCTCTCCTCCTCTCTTGCTTCATTAGCTTTAATCCACTGCATTTCCATTTCCATATGCTGTTTCATATAATCCTCCATTATACCCTTTACACCATTTATTATCGAAATTACATTGCTAGAACTGGTTCCAGCTGAAGGGTTTCCTTTTTCTTTCCCTTTAATAATCTTTTTCCTTCCTGTTCCGCCAGCCTTTTCCCCTTCACTTCCCTTGTTTTCGTCTTCCTCGTCGGATGAAGAATATTGGGCTACCGCCTTTTTTCTTTTCTTTGATGTGCTGGCTGCGGCTCCGCTCCCCTCAGCCTCCAGCCACAGCATTCTTTGCATTCTTGCGGCGAATATGTTTTGCAGATCATTATAAAATGGAAACTGCTGCCTCATCCCTTCTGCTTCCATCGTTTCGCATCCCTAAATATACAAACATAAAATAAAACTACCAACCTTGTAAATTAACTAACTTTTTTCGTACTAAATGTGATCTAATCCTAAATGTTATCCAATTAATATATGCCGTTAGTTAATTAGTACATATAATTATAGATAAAAAGCACTCTACATGCCAAAAATGATTATGACCTTAATTATGGGGTATTAAAATTTAATTAGTATCTGTAATCTAAATTAATTTTCATCGTAATATATAAATAAAAAATACCTTATAGCGTGTGACGAGGTTTTTCCACTTGCATCTACACTGATCAGCACTTCTGCTGTAACCCTTTTCTTTCATCCGGGTCGAGATAACCTCCCACAGAAGCTTATTACGTTTGGTTTCCATGAAAGTCGGGTCGAGATCGGCCCGAATAATCAGTAAATCCCTGGTTTCTTGAATACTCCATTGAGGAAACCTATCTCCACTACCCGTATCAATATTCGGAGCTGCAGAATAAGGATTATGGAGCTGTGAATGATGCCCTTGATCCATATACAATACCGAAATCAATTAACAGAACATATAAAAACAATTATTGGCTGAATATGAAGAAAATAAAGAAACAAGAGTTGAAATGAAAATTCGGGAAAAGGGTTTTCTGATAATCGTCGTGCAGTATTAAATTTAAAAGGGTAGTGTGAAAAGATGGTGTGAAAAATTGAAATCTTTTTCGAAGGAGTATATGTAGCTTAGGTGTCAAAGAAGAGAGCAGAAAACGAAACTCTTCTCCCCTCCTTTTAGATCGTTCCTTTTTCTCTTTTTCCACAGTTTCCCTTATTCTTTCTGTCTCATCCTTCTACGCGGAAACTCATTTTTCTTTAAATATATACATATTTATATTTATTTACTTTGTTATTTATTGCTAAAAATAGTTGAATAGTATAAATATCTTTTTGGAGCTTACACATTTGTTCATATTGCAAGCGTTTTGCTGTCGACATGCTGACGAGCTGTAAAAGGAAAGATTAGAGAAGCTAGTGGGTAATCCCTTGGCTTCCAATTCCAAGGGAATATATTTATATTTAAAAATAAATCGTTGAAACTTATTGACGAATTTTTTGCGACCAACACATATATTGACGTGGTAGCACCGCTTAGGATCCTAACTTCAGATTTTGTGATTAGATATATTATGACCCTTATTTGATCTACACAATAAATGGTAAATTCAACATATACAAACATGTATACGAGGTGATTAAATTTTTTATTTTAAAAAATAATAAAAACGTTCCTAACAATGGTAAATTATGAATTCCAAACTAATTTGATTATTTTTTGTCAAACTCTCGATTATTTGAATATTATTTTTTTTCCCATTAACTATAATTCGTCTTCATTTGCAAATTCTTCTGCCTATATATTACAACTTCACTTCACATTAAGGTCCGTAGGGCCCAACCTAATAAGGCAAACGGTTCTTATATTAATTATAAATTAAAACAAGAGTAATTTAAAATACATATAATCTTATAAATAAGTAAATTACATATATTTTTATTAAATATTTATCTATTTAAATTTTAATATGGTATCAATAAAAAAATCATTAATTACTTGACTGATTTTGTGTATTTTACGAAAAAATATGCAAAATTTTTAGCCATAAAGTTGTCTTTCATATTTATTTGTTACACTTTATTTTCTAAAATAATAGATGCTAAAACTGTCACTTTATATTTAATAATAAATAAAAATACGTGTTTTTCATAAAAGAAATCAAAATGGAATGAAAGATGAAGCCTAAAATACATTATTGTTTAAAACAGTGGTGTGAATGCTCATGCCCATGTGTGTTATGGCTGCCTAGTGTGGTGTCTAAACTCTAAACCGTGTATTAAAATTGACAAAAAGGATTATGGTCTCCGGTCCATCTGGCACCACTCGTTGTTGTGAATGCGGAGATTCGGGTTTTAGTCTGTCGTTCTCATCCCTCTTGTAATTGTAATAGTGCTAAAAAAGAATTATTTGATTATAATATTCCATGTTAAGAGATAATTGAACATGACATGATGTTGTTAGGATTTCATATATATCTTTATGGCATGGCCGATAAATTGACCTTTTTCAGTTTCTAAAATATCATTTAGGGCATGATCAATGTCTTAGCTGGTCCTATACATATGACCCGCTATCAGGAACATAAATGTAATAACTAAATAATGGTGTGTAATATCAGTCAGCAGCTATAGACCGCTAGTTCAAGATGATCAATTCTGCATATTTTGATCAAATCAATGTGATATATATATATATATATAATCACACTCGTGTGCGATAAGATAATTTTGGTTGTCAATTATAAAATATAATTATAGAATTTTCAAAAGTAAAGGTGTAAAGCAAGGAATGATAAGAATAAACCATGTAAAAATTGTCGCATTAATCCACCTTTTTTATTAATTAAATAATTAGAAAAAACTAATTTATGTTTCTTTTGGTGAGTTGAGAAATTAATTAGGTAGTCTTCCCATGTATGCAAACCGTGTGCATCTTATTATTATTAGATTATAAAAATGGAAAGCAAATTGGGAGATTGTATTATATATGCATATGTGCAATTAAGATAATTCAAAATAATTTGATCAAAAGGATGAAAATTAATTTATTTTTTAAAATAATAATAAAATTAATTAGTTTAGAAACCACCAAATCATTTAATATCGTGCTATAAAAAATTGGGTTTATAGAATGAATTATATGTTTATTAGCAAGAATCAAAGAAAAAAGCTGGTAGGCAAGATCCTCCTGAGGATCCGGGGTCGAGGGTTGTATTCTACGCGGCCTTCTTTCTGTATTGTCTCACGTGCGGTCGCGTACAATGTTATTCCGCGTACCTTTCATGCAGTGAATCCCGTGATTGAAAGTGGGACCCATATATATCTATTCTATATATATACATGTGCCTTAATATATTTTTTTATCATAAAATTAATTTTATAATAAAAAAACTTTATATGCAAAAAGCATCAGCATTCATACTCGGAGCATTTAAATCTACGAGACTAAGAGAGTGTATTGGTTCATGATTTTTAATGATTTTTAATAATATTTTACTTTTGAAATTTATAGATTTCTAGAATGTCATGGAGCTACAAAAAAAATTCATGGACTATTCTATTGGTTTTTATAGAGTTACACAGAATTATAAAAAGATTTGTATAGACTCTTATATATTATTTCAAACGATGAATAAATCACAATTCAATTTATTGAAATCAATTCAATTATCCAAGTTAGTTCAACATGCATAACTCATTAACCAATATTTTTTTAAAAAAATACATGACAATACTTTTATCATAAGATAAAAATTGCAAAGAGGACATGAAATATTATGCTTTTTAATGGCCAACATATGAGTACGAAACAAAACAATCATACTGATCCAGTAGGTAGTCCTTCAATTCGAAATGCCTCGGTTTCTTTTCAACTCAAGAATAATTACACTCTTTTCAATAACTCGGATTTTCTTCTCGGTTTTATTGTTGTTGTCATTAAGGACACTGCCCTCAGGGGTATCATCTACCATCCATTTGGAATCTTTTTTTTCTTTTAAAAAAAAGATTCCAAATGAACGGTGATGATGCCCTTAAGGGCACTACCCTTAAGAACATCATCAAACAAACCTTTCTTCTCAAAGGGAGTCATTTCTACAAAAAGTATCACGCCTACTAACTATTCAAGTTTTCAACTCTCGTATAAAACTTCATTCTAAAATTCAAATAGTACCATAGCAGGAACCAATTTTTATCTCAACTAAATGTTCATAATTGACCAAATATTCTTAAAATGAAATCCAATAATAATTCTCATAGACCCCAACTATACTTTTAATCTACCTTCAAACGTTTGACCACTTACAACATTGTTTTTTTTATATAAAGGTTAGGCAAATAAAACCTGGTAAATGTTACAGAAAAACAAACCAGCTCAAAGTATTTAGAATTATGTTACTATGAATCCATAGTGTCACCATAGTGACATTAATTCTCTACACGCTAAAAAGTGTCACGAAATGAAGCTATATTGACGTTTTACTTTTAATGACGTTTGTTTAAAACGTCATCTAGGTAAGTGTTTCAATAGTTATGTATGTTATAATAACGCTTAAAAGCACACGAAAAGTAGTATCTACGTCACTCTAAATTGTCACTATAGCCACACATGATTTTTTTAGTGTTACTATATATATTTCAAATGCACTATACTGATTGCATCACAACAACTTAAAAAGTTATTTTTTTTTTTTCATTTTTCATGCTTATATATATATAAAAACAAATAAAATAAAAGCAAACATCTGTATTAACTTAAAATCATGAAACCTGTCATGAAATTCGAACCAATATTAAAGCACAGATTTCAAAAACTTATAAAATTAAAATCAAGGTGGATAAAAAAAGTCATTACAATTATAAAATTCTCTACATATTTTTCAAGTAGTTCGCACAAACTATCAAAGTCATCCTCTTGGACTTCCATCGAGTAGTTCACACATACTCCTAGTGCTTCTTACTCCATTCGACTCTTTTCAAGCTTTGGGATCACATCAACAAGAGAGATATCACAAGCAATAACTATTTAGAGGAATTAAACAATAAGCAAGTCAGTATAAATTGCATTGAAGCAAGCTAGTATAAAATGCATCAAATTAATAGACAAGATAAACAAAAGAGCTAACAATACAAGATCATCATGAGATCAAATCATCATATATGGCTTGGTGTCTGTCATGCCAACAATACAATAAAATATGATCACAAAACATTTAGTTCACATATTATGCAACTAGTTATTCTGGCACATGCTTCTTATCTGCTATATAGATAAAAGAACGAAGTTTGAAGTTATATTGACATTACCTTCAGAATTTAGTCGTAAATGGTCAAATTAAATCTTTTAGCGTGCAACCCATCAACCTGTCCAGAATAGTTAAAGAAACATTCTAAAAAGCCAACCAAATTTATCACCATAACAACAAATATTTTCTTCTGAGAACAAAACATGAGTAGGCATGTTCGATTTTTCCAGGCCTTTGTTGTCTGGCCTGAGACATCTTTAAGGAGAGGATCTCCTGAAAACTGCAATAAGCATGTGAAATCTTGAAACATTACTTGACTATGTTTCCTAAATCTATGTTTAGTTTAGAATGTTAAATTCAAACCACAAAATCTTATGGAGAAATCTAAGTGTCACCCAATGCAATTCATGGATACAAGAAAAAACTACAAATTAGAAAGCTCAATATTTTTAAAGATTCAAATCCTTCATTTAAATAAAATTCATCCATCCAAACACAGACCAAGATTTAATGAGTTTGGATTCTAGTTATCAAACAAATTGAACATGTTAACTTCGTTTGATTACCACAAAATAAAGATGTTGCTAAAGTTCACATGTTTGTAAATTAAAGCACTCGAAACAGGCTCACAAAATATATATATAATCAAAGTCAATTATAAGAAACTTGTTTTATATATTGGGTACATGTGTTGTATATGCATAATATATTAAAATGTATTTTTATCATGATATGGAAATATTTGAATTTAGCGCTATATAAAATTTAAATAAATTTTGGATAATACTGAAGTGAGAGATAAATAAAAGAATTTATGTTTTGATTCTAATTTTGGAACCATCATCACCCACTAAAGATTATTGACAGTAACTAACGTAATATCTTCACTGCAATCCAAAAATAGAAGAAAAAAAAAAACACGTAAGGAAACAAAAATGAGAACAAATGATTATTAAGTTGTAATTTTCTCTAACTTAATATTCATATTGGATCTTCAAAAATTAAGTATGGGGATTATTTCTAATGTCCTAAACCAAACTGCACAAGAGATGGATTGAATAGTACATGAGGAATTTTGAATCTGCCAGCTCCAATTTCAATTGCCCTGTATCAAAACAAATAACTAAGAAACTTGGAGTAACTCCAGCTTTGAAGGATAGAGAATAAAAAAACAAACTTACAGTCCATCAGGGAGCTCATAAGGTGTCATTGGAATGTTGGAATATGAATTCTCTGAAAGAAAAAGAAGGTCAGCATTTATGTTTTTCTCTAAACCAACACAAATAATGCAATAAAATATGACTAGCCAATGACTACATCAACATGGCAAATTCTATATTAAAATCCTCAGCCTTTGTTTCCTAGAAACCACGAAAAATATTGTTGGTCCAGTAAGATGTGAATATTAGCTGAGCAGTGAGCACCAACTAGTCTTATATAACAGAAGACATGTTGTGATTCAGTTATAGGGCTACGATTCAGTCATTTTTAGTTTCCCAAAGTCCTTTATTTCAAACTCCTTTGCTAAAAAAATTTGAAGAGCTTCCCTTTCTTTGGGATCATTTCCAGAAGACTATAATGTCATCCACACATAAAATTTTAAAAATAAAAAAATTCACATCGTAAGACTCAGAGAACAATTGCACAAAAGGCACTCAAGACAAGTTAATGTACTAAGCTTCTCATGGAAGAGAATGTGAAAGACAAGTTAGTATGCTCTTGGATATACAAGGTGCTCCAAAGCAAACAGTGTTTCACTTCTATATTTTCACTTGAATAATCAATGTCACTGTTGTCGTAGAGCACAGTGCATTTATGGCTGCATTTAGTAAATTTTTTTCCCTTCCACGGCATCAATAGATATTGCTGAAAGATAAGTCACAAACCTGAATGACAAATTGGACAATGTAACTTGCATTGCATGAGAATCAAGGTAGTGAATAACTGAATATAAGAAATTCTATTGCACAGTATGTCATAAATCAATTAAAATACCGTCGTAGTCGAAACTTTATCCAGAAGAATCATCACAAGGGGAGATTTAAATTATCAATTATGTTGACCCTGTCCAAACCAACCTCACACACTGAAAAAATTTCAATGTCCAGACAAAAATTGATGCACTTCTTCAATAATGTATCGGGAGGAAAGAATGGGAAATCATAGTCAAGTTACGAAGGAAACAAGAAAACAAAAGGTGAAGCTCTATGGGCTTTGTGGTATAGACGCACTCCCTCTCCTTGATCAAAGAAACCACAAATTACAATTTGCATGCCCAATTCCGTTTAGTATCAATATTACAGACTTACAGTAAATCTTGAATACATACAAAATAGCATATTTAACCCGGTTTAGTCAACATAAAAGTCAACATACAAGAACCTTACACCAATCAGACATGAGCATTAGATGTATCAGTAAAAGCTAGACTTGCACTTGGGATCATTGCACTGAATTTGGACCAGCTTGAGAAAAACTAGCGTATATATTGATGTTGATGACTTTAAAATTGACAAGGTCTCAAAGTTTTGTTCTACCAGTAATAAGAGTATGAATGATCAGTGGATATTCACATGTATGTTCAAAAAAAAAGGAAGGAAAAAAAAAACCCATTTGTGTAATGCCCACACCATACATGAGATGAGATCCAAGAGGCAATTGTCTCAGGACCCATTTCAATATATATATATTTCAACTGTCAAGGGTCCAATTTTTTTTATACTTGGTATATATGTTACTATATATGTCTGCATCGATTCCATCTCCTTTTTCAATGTTAAATACTTACTCAAACAAATAAGATATATATCTCAACATCTCCAGTTTCAACAAATAAGATTCCATCATTTATCTTCAAAGCTCTTCAAAATTTCAGTGTATATGTATTCTTCGGATTAAAACTATGATACCTCTTAATAATAATCAACGACCCGATGGGCCGACCTGTTTCTTGTGCATCCTAGTTGTCCTACTTCACAAGACCTTGCTTGCTCTCCCGATCTCTTCACTGTCTGACCTGATGGGCCGACGTGTTTTGCCCTGCTTAGTGTCTCCCGTCCAAACATTCCGGCGATCTCTTTTGTTGTCCGAACTCATTGACCGAGTTCTTCCCATAACTTGTTTAGTTGCGTGGATACAAGGGAACTATATCTCCTAAATTAGGCAAGTGCGAGATATGTGGAGCAATATTTGGGATTTGATTGTATTCGCAAGGTCATATCATATCTTGAAAAGATTTGATAAACATGGAAGGAATCCTTGATACATGGTAACTCTTAATTCTCTGCCTATAAATACCATGTCCAACCTATATGTTTGGGCATTCATTCATAATTCTCACTTATTTTACAATACATATTTTCTCGTGTCCTCTCGCCTGACTTGAGCGTCGAAGGGGACACGCCGGAAAACTTACACCCATTCTCACATTTATTTCGTGATTCCAGGTCCCTAAGGCGAAGATCCTAGACAATATTGACGTTGTTACTATTTGCATTGAAGAACAATGACGTATTGCCTTACCTCTTATTGATATCAGGAGGTAATCACATTTTTTGGTGATATCAATTGACGCCGTCCGTGGAAAATTTGAGTTCAATACATTGATATGGCTGGAAGACGTGGACGTAGGCGTGAAGTCAGGAGGAACCCTTGTGGAAGAGGAAGTCCTGAAACTGAAAATCATGATATCCCTCCACAAAATGATCAACCACCTCTTCCTGCCAGGAACGTGAGAGATCTTACTATGGATCAACTAGCACAGTTCATCAATCGAACCATGAGGAATACTTTCTTCCAACACCAGGCTCCACCACCTCCAGAACCTAATCTGGCTCCACCACCTCCACAACCCAATCAAAAACCACTACCTGTTCAGCCAGAGTAGAGGCCCCTATACCTAATAGGGTTGCATGTGCTGATATAAATATGCAAGTGGAGCCTCCACTATTAGATCCGATGGATGTGATATGGGGAGAAATAAGACAATTAGGTCAACACATAGGTAGACGCCTCCAGTGGCTAGGAAAGAAAGCCCATTTTTTCACAAGCTATTTTAGGAGAGGAGCTCCCACCAAATTTTAGACAGCTGGCGGTGGGAGAGTATGACGGAAGCACAGACCCGGAGGAACACCTCGGAAGATTCAAGAATGTTGCCTTGCTGCATAGGTATTTCGATGGGATCAAATATCGTGTTTTCCTTACCACCCTTGTCATATCGGCACAACAGTGGTTTAATTTGCTTAAACCGAACACTATTCATTGCTTTGAGGAATTCAGTTTGGCCTTTCTAAACCAATTCGCCAACAGCAAGAGGTATCAAAAAACTTTAATGAAGTTTGTTAACTACCAAACAGAATGAACATGAATCATTGAGAGAGTTCGTACAACGTTTCAATGGGGGGCGGCCTTATAGGTCCCTGCTGCAACAGTAGATGTCCTTATTAATGCCTTCACACAAGGCCTTAAAGATGGGGAATTTTTCAAGTCACTAGTGAAGAAACCCCCTCGCAGTTATGATGAACTTCTGGGCGAGCTGAAAAATATATCAATCTTGAAGATGCTCAGAGACAGAAAAAGGGCCGATCTAAGGCCATCAGAAAAGAAAGAGAGGGTGGAGGTATGCAAGAAAAGACATGCTGATAGGGCCAACAAGATTAGTCGATCTAAAAGCCAATTTACTTCGCGTACACCTCTGTCCATGAGCCTTGAAAGAGCTACGGAAATCAGTGATGATATGGAAAGACCAAGGAAGTCAGAGAAGGGTCCTCGTCTGCCTCCGTTTGATAAATATTGTGGATTCCATAGAGAATACAGTCATGTAACTAACGAATGTCAGAAGCTTGAAGATGAGGTGGAAAAAATCATTAGAAGAGATCCTAAAATAAAAACTCTTCTAACAAAGACCCGGGAACCTTATCAGAATTATAAGGACATCTAATGTAAGGACCCTAATTCCTTAAGTGCGGATTAAATGCGTAAATAGAGCTAACATGCATCTAATGAATATAAAGTTCGTGTTGATGCCTTGAGCCGTTAAGATTACAGGCCAAAATAAAATTTCCCAAAAGGGATTGATTACATTCCCTACCAAAAGAATGTTAAATCCTATAGCTTTACACTACTCCTAGAGCAGAGACTATGCAAAATAATTAAGCCTGCTATGCCAAAAGCACTCCTCACTGGCTCACCGCATCAACCCGCCTTAGCCCGTCCGCCCAAAAGTACCTACAGGAACAACCCACAAAACCATGAGCATGTATATAAACCATATTCACAATAATATGATTGTAATTCAAATGCATAAACCGTAAATACAATTCACTTTCTGTATTTAATACATTTCTAAGCTCCCATTGGTTGTCCCTGTGCCACAATCATAATCAATGGACTATAATATCAATAATGTATGTCATGACATGCATCCATTCCATGTACACCGTGTTCAGTTCCCAAGTCTTGTTATATCAGTGGCATAATACCCCTCGCGTTAACATGACAGCGAAAATACCCCTCGCTTAGACAATACCAACGGCACTAATATCCCTCGCTATAAATATGACAGCGGTCGTGTTCTTCGCTTCATTTTAGCGGTAAATATTCTCCCATCGCTACGGTATGACAGCGGCAAGTATTCACATCGCTACGCCACTAGCAGGAAGTATTCTCCATCACTGGAATATAATCTCGACTTACAATCACATGCACCAATGCATCCAATATACACATGCAACCACAATGCATGACCAAACCATGTATGCAATCCATGATGCATAACCAAAACCCTATATGCAACCACAATGCATAATTAATTCCATATGTGCAACCATAGTGCATAACCAATTCAACGCGTAATAATACATTTTACCGTCCGATGCCCGTACGTCTCACTACGTACCTTAGTCCCAAATGTGTTGTGTCGTGGACTTTATCTCCTAAGCTGTGTGGCCACCTGGGATGGTTCTACACATTCACACAAACCAATATAGGAGCCAATAATAGTCCAATATCAAAAATCCAACAAAAAAACATAATTTCCCACTATTCAGCTGCTGGCGATCGATCGCTACATCGAGGCGATCGATCGCGAGCCTTACCGATCGATCGCTTCGATATAGCGATCGATCGCCAGACCTTTCTGCCTCGCGGCGATCGATCGCGACATTTCCAGCGATCGATCGCCTGCAACGATTTTCGCCACGGCCCTTCGGCGATCGATCGCCACATGCTGTGTGCGCGATTTCTCTATTTTTTCCACCTCAAATCTTTTCCAAACCATCCCAACTCAAACACTGATAAGTGTGATTTTTTGTAATGCCTCGATTTGTTGTATATACGTGTGATATGATTATGGTGTAATTATATCAATTGACGGTATGATATTGGGGGTTCCGGTGGAACCAAGAATGAAATAATACATGTATGAAATGATATATGGCAAGGGCAAGGAATGAAACATGGTGTACAATAATTTAATAACATATCAAGTCATGACATAGTGCATTTGTGGATGCATGATACAGAACATTCACGTTAGATGATTTATTGTGCTTTATCATTGATATTGATATTGTTGCAATGAGATCGTTGTTCTCTATACTCATTGTGTGAATGTTTTCTGTAGGGACTCATAGACGTGGGGAGACGGGATGTGAGTCATTTTCCGCTGCGAGCTGAACCACTGCCTACGAGTTATTTTGGATTAGGTTGTTACTTGTACATGTGATGTATAGTTGGTTAAGTTTTTATAACCTTGTAACAACTTAACTAGTTAGAAACTCTTAATCAGTGTATGTTTTTACTTAATTCAGACTCACGTATGTATGTTAAGATACTACATAAATGGATTAAGTAACGAGGACCCCACATTAGTGGTATCAGAGCAGTGGTTCGAAAACGGGGTGAACATGGGTAGAGGAAGTGTATTAGGGAGTTACCTAAACACTTTGAGAATGGTACGAGCATGTTAGTATGTGGAATATGATGTTATTCTAACATGTTATATACTTGTAAATGTTATTGTTAACCCTTGATCTACAGCTATGACAGACAGAGGGTATCATGAGGATTGTTGGGTTTTGGAAACCCGAATAATCTTGGTTTTGATGTTAACAAAACTTGTTATTGTGTTGCTAACAAATTTCATCAAGTGTGCAGTTCATAGATCATAATTAAGAGCTTGATGAATTACAAAGAAGTAGCTTAAAAATATCAAGCTGGACCAAGTCTGAAATCTTGGCAGAGCGGATTGGTTCGATCATATCTCATAGCTCGGATATCGAAATGGCGTGCTTTCAAAGATATTGAACAGACAACTCAAAATAATAAAAGTCATATTTCACAACAGATCGGCTAGTTCAAATGTTATCAAGGAGAAAAGACGCCTGCAAGATCGAGCTGAACCGCGAAGAAACAGCAAACTGTTTCAGCAAGCAACTGTCAGTCTGGTGGCCATAACTCTCCGCTCGCTTATCGGAACGGAACGATTCAGTATGGGTTGGAAAGCTAAGACAAAGATATACAAGTCATCTTTGTAAGTGAAAGACTGAATCGGACGTTAAGATGGCCAAAAAGCTTCTGTAAGTCACGCCATGTGACGCCTGTAAGATCGAGCTGTTACAGCAAAGTCCCTGTCAGTCTGGTGGGCATAACTCTTAGCTCGCTTATCGGAACGGAACGATTCAGTATGGGTTGGAAAGCTAAGAAAAAGATCTACAAGTCATCTGTGGAAGTGAAAGACTGAATCGGACGTTAAGATGGCCAAAAAGCTTCTGCAAGTCACGCCATGTGCTGCTGCATCCAGCAAACAGACAGCAGGAGCATCGCCTCGTATTTCAAGCATAACTCTCTCATACGAACTCGAAATCGAGCGATTATTGATTCCGTGGAAAGCTAAGAGAAAGGGATACATTTTTCATGCGGATCACTTTGCCCAGATCTCAAACAATGAAGAGTTACAAGCAACAGATCAAAGAGAAAGTTTATCAATCTGTTTTTGTATCAAGCTGATCTGCCCATGCTGATCCGGACCAGACTGATCTGCCCTAGACTGATCCAGACCAGACTGACATGTCCAGACCAGCAGACCAGACCAGCAGATCATAGCAGCAGACCAGACCAGCAGAGCAGACCAGCAGACCAGACCAGCAGACCAGATCAGTCCGGTCCGAAATACAAACAGCCCATAAACCAGAATATGACCGTTGCAAGCTCGGGAATAGTGCAGAATCTTTTCCAACGGGCATATTCTTGTGTCTAACGTATATATCATTACTTGGGGCTATATATACATGATTTGGAAGCTCAATAACAGCTGATTGAAGATCAATCCAAGCCTTCCAAAGCAAACCCACTTGGGATTCAATTGAGGAACTTAAAAGACAAAAGTTGCTAAATGAAGAGCACTCCTCAAACCTTTGGCACCACTTACCTTGCTATATCAGATCTAGTTAGAGATCATTTGTGCCATATATATTCACTCTATTCATTGTATTTGTGAGCTAACATAGAAGAGTGAATATCATTGTAACGGTTGATGATTTATCACAACCGATGAGAGGTCTTTGTATGTGAGACATTAAAGAACATACATAGTTGAGTTGCTAGGAGTTCTAGTTGGATGGGGCATTCCCAACTGGATCGGGTTTGTACAACGGGATTGTATAAATCAAAGTCTTCTAGTGGAATCCTTCCATGAGGTGGAAGAAGGGGAGACGTAGAATGATTACACCACCTTCGAACTTCCATAAACAAATGCTTGTTTATTTATTTTAATTGCATATCTTTAAAATGCCTTTCAAATGTTTAATCGGTTTTAGAGCGGGTTATGTCGAGTGTCTTCCGCTCGATTTTGTAATCGAACTCGATATAATCTCTCGGTGCAATTATTTCAAGAACACGAGCTATTGAAGCTCCAGTTGGTTGAACTCGGGTGTGGAATGGCAACCCACCCCCGAAATCGATCCTAACAAGTGGTATCAGAGCGGGTTGTTCTTGGAAAGCATTTGAACCGATTTTTGTAGCGGATATCTTTTAAAATCATTTTCAAAATTTTTCTCATGAGCATGAAATATTTTCATAGCATATTTTTTCAAAATATGGTGTATGAAAATTTTTAGCATAAAAATCAATTTCATTGCAATCATTTTGCACGAAAATTTTTTAAAATCTATTTCAAATGTTCTAATTTTCGTTCAATCTGTTCTTAACTCGTTTTTTAGTTTAAAATTTTTATTTTGAGATTTTATCTAACAATTTTCGAAGCATTTTAGTTTTCTGGCAGCTTGCAGCGACTTTGGGAAAATTGGCATAACGTCTTGCTCGGATGTCCAAATGACGAACCGTTTTTTGCGTTGCAAAGTAGACTCATAGAGGATCGCAACGGTATAGGTTTTGCAGCCTAATTCTTCACGAGGAGAAGCAGTTTATTCTGCAAAGTTGACTCATGTGCTGCCACCGCTGAAAGATGAAATGGACATTGTTGAGTTTTGTCAAGAAATTCAAATTTGTTGCCAAGTATGATACATGCATCATCAAAAGAGGTTATTTTTGTTCAAAAATTTATGTGCATTGTATTTTTTTTAATTTGTTTTAGCCTACCCCATTTGCCCATCTCTTGCTCAAATTTTCAAACATTTTAAAATTAAGGGGGAGAGTTTAATCTCAATCCTTGAGGGGGAGTAAATTTTATTTGTCTTCCTTTTTGATTCACACAAAAAGGGGGAGAAATATGTTGTTTAAAAAATATGATTTTTCTTGTTATGCAACATTGTGCTTTAATGTTCATATTTTTATTCAAGTTTTGTGATCATCAAAAAGGGGGAGATTGTTGGGTTTTGGAAACCCGAATAATCTTGGTTTTGATGTTAACAAAACTTGTTATTGTGTTGCTAACATATTTCATCAAGTGTGCAGTTCATAGATCATAATTAAGAGCTTGATGAATTACAAAGAAGTAGCTTGAAAATATCAAGCTGGACCAAGTCTGAAATCTTGGCAGAGCGGATTGTTTCGATCATATCTCATAGCTCGGATATCGAAATGGCGTGCTTTTAAAGATATTGAACAGCCAACTCAAAATACTAAAAGTCATATTTCACAACAGATCGGCTAGTTCAAATGTTATCAAGGAGAAAAGACGCCTGCAAGATCGAGCTGAACCGCGAAGAAACAGCAAGCTGTTTCAGCAAGCAACTGTCAGTCTGGTGGCCATAACGCTCAGCTCGCTTATCGGAACGGAACGATTCAGTATGGGTTGGAAAGCTAAGACAAAGATCTACAAGTTATATTTGTAAGTGAAAGACTGAATCGGATGTTAAGATGGCCAAAGAGCTTCTGCAAGTCACGCGCCATGTGACGCCTGTAAGATCGAGCTGTTACAGCAAAGTCCCTGTCAGTCTGGTGGGCATAACTCTTAGCTCGCTTATCGGAACGGAACGATTCAGTATGGGTTGGAAAGCTAAGACAAAGATCTACAAGTCATCTGTGGAAGTGAGAGACTGAATCGGACGTTAAGATGGCCAAAAAGCTTCTGCAAGTCACGCCATGTGCTGCTGCATCCAGCAAACAGACAGCAGGAGCATTGCCTCGTATTTCAAGCATAACTCTCTCATACAAACTCGAAATCGAGCGATTCTTGATTTCGTGGAAAGCTAAGAGAAAGGGCTACATTTTTCATGTGGATCACTTTGCCCAGATCTCAAACAATGAAGAGTTACAAGCAACAGATCAAAGAGAAAGTTTATCAATCTGTTTTTGTATCAAGCTGATCTGCCCATGCTGATCCGGACCAGACTGATCTGCCCTAGACTGATCCAGACCAGACTGACATGTCCAGACCAGCAGACCAGACCAGCAGATCATAGCAGCAGACCAGACCAGCAGAGCAGACCAGCAGACCAGACCAGCAGACCAGATCAGTCCGGTCCGAAATACAAACCGCCCATAAACCAGAATATGACCGTTGCAAGCTCGGGAATAGTGCAGAATCTTTTCCAACGGGCATATTCTTGTGTCTAACGTATATATCATTACTTGGGGCTATATATACATGATTTGGAAGCTCAATAACAGCTGCTTGAAGATCAATCCAAGCCTTCCAAAGCAAACCCACTTGGGATTCAATTGAGGAACTTAAAAGACAAAAGTTGCTAAATGAAGAGCACTCCTCAAACCTTTGGCACCACTTACCTTGCTATATCAGATCTAGTTAGAGATCATTTGTGCCATATATATTCACTCTATTCATTGTATTTGTGAGCTAACATAGAAGAGTGAATATCATTGTAACGGTTGATGATTTATCACAACCGATGAGAGGTCTTTGTATGTGAGACATTAAAGAACATACATAGTTGAGTTGCTAGGAGTTCTAGTTGGATGGGGCATTCCCAACTGGATCAGGTTTGTACAACGGGATTGTATAAATCAAAGTCTTCTAGTGGAATCCTTCCATGAGGTGGAAGAAGGGGAGACGTAGAAGGATTACACCACCTTCGAACTTCCATAAACAAATGCTTGTTTATTTATTTTAATTGCATATCTTTAAAATGCCTTTCAAATGTTTAATCGGTTTTAGAGCGGGTTATGTCGAGTGTCTTCGGCTCGATTTTGTAATCGAACTCGATATAATCTCTCGGTGCAATTATTTCAAGAACACGAGCTATTGAAGCTCCAGTTGGTTGAACTCGGGTGTGGAATGGCAACCCACCCCCGAAATCGATCCTAACAAGATGTTGGGGATGCCATGAGTGGCAATGCGAGTGTGAGGATGACGCTTGTGCCACCACCACCGATTGAGCAAGGGCCAGTGGAACAGGTACTGTTGCCTGGAAAATTGACGTTGACGCAATTTCTGAGTTATCAGCCACCCAGGCTTGAGGGGACTGAATCAGGAGAACTGTCAGAGGAGTGGCTGGAACGTGTGGAACAGATATTTGTATCAGCACCGTGTGCTAAGACAGCTTGGTTACGCTTAGCTGAATTCCAGTTAGCTAAGAAAGCTATGATGTGGTGGAAGTCCACAGTGCTTGAGTTGAGGGCTCAAGGACAGACAGTTAACTGGGATGTGTTTAGAACGAAGTTTCTGGAGCATTATTTCTCTGTTGCTGCAAGGCAGAGGAAAGAGGATGAATTTACAAATTTGAGACAAGGATCAATGACAGTATCTGACTATGCTGTGCATTATTCTTCTTTGCTCCGGTATGTGCCACATATCGCTGTAAACACAAAAGCTAAGATCAGACAGTTTGTGAAAGGGTTGAGGCCTGAATTATTTGATAGGGTAATGTCCAATAACCCTACATCATATGAAGAAGCGTTGACTAGAGCCGAGATGGCTGAGATTGCTGTAGGGGTATATACAGATGTTGGACAAGCCCAACCACCTACATCTGACAGTATGAGACCTAGAGGGGAATCATTTAAATCACCACGAGGTGGTGCATTTTCATCTAGGTTTAGTGGGAAACGTTTTGGACCACGGAAAGGGGATGACCGAAAATCTAAAGGACAGTCCCAAGGAAGTAGTAGTAGTAGTGGACGAGGACTACATTGTTTTAAATGTGGAGGGCCACATTATCAAAGAAATTGTCCACAGTTTGATACGGTGGTTTGTTTCCGTTGTGGGAAGCCAGGACATGTGATCCGTGATTGTCCTCAAGTGGGTGGACAAAGAGGAGAGGACCAATGTCAGAGAATACAGTGCAGCAGAGACCACAGGGTGTACCACAGTCTGGTGGAGGACAGAGGACAGGAACACCTCAGGCTCAGGTGTATGCACTGAATAGGGAGGAAGCAGAGGCAGCTCCTGATACTGTGATAGCGGGTAAGTGTACTTTGTTTACTTATCCTGCTTTTCTGTTGATTGATACTGGTGCATCACATTCTTTTATTGCACAAGCATTTATTGATCAGTATCATATATGCTCGTCTCCACTGTTGATGCCTCTTTATGTCTCGACACCCATGGGAACTACTGTGATGACGTGTCAGAGTGTGTCTGATTGTACTATTCAGTTTGAGACTGAGTATGGGCTACAGGCTGATTTGATTGTGTTAGACATATCAGATTTTGATTGCATCCTTGGAATTGATGTGTTGAGTAAATATCAATCTGTTGTGGATTGTAGTCAGAAGATAGTGAGATTTCAGTCTGATACTGGAAATCAATGGTATTTCTATGGTCAGGGATCGAGGGCAAGGATTCCTCTGATATCAGCAATCCGAATGTCGCGTTTGTTAGAACGTGGACATGCGGGTTGTTTGATTTATGCCCTTGATGTAAATGAACAGAAAAGAGAAAGGAAAGTGGAGGAGATACCAGTGGTTGCAGAATATGCGGATGTGTTTCCAGATGAGATACCTGGATTCCCACTGAGTCGAGAAGTGGAATTTGGTATTGATTTGATACCTGGTACTTCTGCAGTTTCACGGGCTTCTTATCGGATGGCACCAACTGAATTGAAAAAAGTTGAAAACTCAATTGCAAGATTTATTGGACAAGGGGTACATACGTCCTAGTGTATCGCCTTGGGGTGCTCCGGTCTTATTTGTTAAGAAGAAGGATGGGACAATGAGATTGTGTATTGACTATAGACAATTGAACAAGGTAACGATAAAGAATAAGTATCCTCTTCCTCGTATTGATGATTTGTTTGATCAGTTGCAGGGATCAAAGATTTATTCTAAGATTGATTTGAGGTCAGGATATCATCAAATACGTGTGAGGGAGGAGATATACAGAGGCATTCAGAACTCGTTATGGGCATTATGAGTTTCTGGTGATGCCATTTGGAGTGACAAATGCTCCTGCTGTCTTTATGAGTTTAATGAATCGGGTTTTTCAGGAATACCTTGATCGATTTGTCATTGGCTTTATCGATGATATACTGATCTATTCGCAGAGTGATGCCGAACATGTTCAACATTTGCATATGGTATTGCAATTGTTGAGGACACATCAATTATATGCCAAACTCAGTAAGTGTGAGTTTTGGTTGACTAGTGTCGGCTTTTTGGGGCATGTCATTTCAGAAGAAGATATATCAGTTGATCCAAAGAAAGTTGAAGCAGTGTTGAATTGGTCAGCACCTACTTCTGTGCCAGAGATTCGTAGTTTCTTGGGTTTGGCTGGATATTATAGATGGTTCGTTGCAGGATTTTCAGCAATCGCCAAACCATTGACACATTTGACACAGAAGGGAGTATCATTTCAATGGTCAGAGGCTTGTGAGCGTAGTTTTCAGGAATTGAAACATCGATTGACTACAGCTCCAGTCTTGATCATTCCATCGGAGCATGACAGGTTTGCATTATATACGGATGCATCATTACTTGGTTTGGGTTGTGTATTGATGCAGGACAAACATGTAGTGGCTTATGCATCACGACAGTTGAAGCCACATGAACTGAGATATCCAGTGTATGATCTGGAATTGGCTGCCATTGTCTTTGCATTGAAGATATGGCGACATTATTTATATGGTACGTCGTTTACCATATACACAGATCATAAGAGTTTAAAATTTCTATTCACTCAAGCGGAGTTAAATATGAGACAAAGGAGATGGATGGATCTGTTGAAAGATTATGATTGTGAGATTGAATATCATCCAGGAAAAGCTAATCTTACAGCAGATGCCTTGAGTCGAAAGGTACATCATACGGCTGATGAGATGATTCATTTATCCGCATTGATGACTTCTTGTTGTACTTTGGGTTATGATTTTGATGTGGACATAGAGCCAGTACGGGTATCAACATTGTTGGTTGAACCTGACATTTTTGAGAAAATCAGAACGGCACAACTGACTGATGATGAAGTACAACAGTGGAAGGAAAGGATAAGTCAGGGACAAACATCTCAATTTGTACTTAACGTTGAAGTACAGAAACTGTTGGGTAGTACCTGCTTCATTAGGACTACGCCAAGAACTACTACAATTATGCTCATTGTAGTAGATACAGTATACATCCTGGAGGGAAGAAAATGTATCATGATCTACGTACACAATTTTGGTGGAAACGTATGAAACAGGATGTATTGAACTTTGTGAAACGGTGTTTGATCTGTCAACAAGTGAAAGCGGAAAGACAGAGACCAGGAGGTGAATTACATAGTTTGGAAATTCCTCAGTGGAAATGGGAACATATCACGATGGATTTTGTGACTCATTTGCCACGGACGTCTTCTGGTTGCGATGCTATTTGGGTGATTGTTGATCGACTCACCAAAGTATCTCATTTTGTGCCATATTGTATGGCATTTACATATCTGAGAATGGCACAGTTATACATTCAACATGTAGTGAGATTACATGGTATTCCAGTTTCCATAGTATCGGATAGGGATCCGAGATTTACTTCTCATTTCTGGGAAGGGTTACAGACAGCGTTGGGAACTGAAGTGCGGTTGAGTACAACATATCATCCTCAGAGAGATGGACAAACAGAGCGTACGATACAGACGCTTGAGGATATGTTGCGTGCCTGTGTATTAGAGTTTGATACTTCTTGGCAAGAGTCGTTGCCATTAGTGGAATTTTCATATAACAACAGTTATCAATCTAGTATACAGATGGAACCATTTGAGGCTTTGTATGGGCGACGATGTAGATCGCCATTGTATTGGGATGATGTGGATCAGTCTTCCTTAACTGGACCGGATATGATTCATGAAATGGAAGAGAAAGTGAAAATAATTAGATTGAAACTTAAAGCTGCTCAGGATAGACAGGATGCGTATGCCAATAAGCGACGTAGACCACTTGAATTTCAAGTTGGTGACCGTGTGTTCTTGAAAATCTCACCTTTTAAAGGTGTAGTACGGTTTGGTAAGCGTGGAAAATTGTCTCCACGGTATGTTGGTCCGTATGAGGTATTGCAACGTATTGGTACGTTGGCATATCGCTTGGCACTACCACCTGATGTACAGTTGGATACAGATGTGTCGTATGAGGAACGACCGGTTATGATCTTGGATCGAACTGAACGCAGGTTGCGTAATAAGGTGATTCCTATGGTTAAGGTACAGTGGGACAGACGGGGTGTCGAAGAGGCAACGTGGGAGACGGAGCAGCATATGATGCAACGGTATCCAGATTTGTTTTCTGGTATGTTGCTATGTTATTTATACATGTTTCTTATGTTACATATATCAGATATGTTCTTATGTGCAGCATGTATTATGATATTTGTATATGCAATTTCGAGGACGAAATTCAATAAGTGGGGGAGAATTGTAATGCCTCGATTTGTTGTATATACGTGTGATATGATTATGGTGTAATTATATCAATTGACAGTATGATATTGGGGGTTCCGGTGGAACCAAGAATAAAATAATACATGTATGAAATGATATATGGCAAGGGCAAGGAATGAAACATGGTGTACAATAATTTAATAACATATCAAGTCATGACATAGTGCATTTGTGGATGCATGATACAGAACATTCACGTTAGATGATTTATTGTGCTTTATCATTGATATTGATATTGTTGCAATGAGATCGTTGTTCTCTATACTCATTGTGTGAATGTTTTCTGTAGGGACTCATAGACGTGGGGAGACGGGATGTGAGTCATTTTCCGCTGCGAGCTGAACCACTGCCTAGGAGTTATTTTGGATTAGGTTGTTACTTGTACATGTGATGTATAGTTGGTTAGGTTTTTATAACCTTGTAACAACTTAACTAGTTAGAAACTCTTAATCAGTGTATGTTTTTACTTAATTCAGACTCACGTATGTATGTTAAGATACTACATAAATGGATTAAGTAACGAGGACCCCACATTTTTACACTTAATTTGATACATGATTAGGGGTGTTTTTGTAGTGATTCCTAGAAAATATTACACGTTTTGGTATATATTTGTATGTGTCAGGAATCTAGGTCCAAATGCATAAAAGTGGATGAAATGGGCTTAAAAATGCTAAAAAGGACCAAACTGAGCAAATCTGGTAAAGGAGGGACCAAATCGCAAGATTGGAGTTTTGAGGTCCGCGATCGATCGCCAACTTTCGAAGATCGATCGCCACCATCCAGAATATTTCCGCGATCGATCGCCAACTGACGAAGATCGATCGCCAAACCCGAAAATTTTGAGATTTTGTTTCCTTCTTGGTTATTTTGTGTCCAAACCTTACCAAACTCCTTCACCATTATATATATTAGGTCTTGGACGAAAATAGGGACTTTTTATCAGATTTTACACCCTAGGAATAGCCTCCATCCATCCTCTCATCCTCCATATCACCATCATCCACCTCCATCCATCAACCATCCTAGGATTTTGGAACACCTTCAACAAGGCGATTCAAGAGACGATCGAGAAGGAAGCGAGAGATGGAGCAAGGATCTACGAACGAAGTCGACATCGGGAGTTTATTCTTGTCTTTTAATATTTGTTTTGATTTGTTTTGATTTACTATGTTGAACTAATTTATTTATCGAGGCTAGGCAATCCTTTGTCATGAACCTATGATTTGATGATTTATTTGATTGAATTCCTTTAATTCTTTGCGTATAATTTATTGATCTTCATGCTTTTGAGGGATTGATCGCCCTTGAATGATTGTTATATTGCGATTGAATTGACCATAGGATATTGCAATACGATATAATAAATTATACCGTGGGTTTTAGGTTGAGACGGACCAAGTAAAATCTAGCACATGTGTGATAGCAATAGATTTACCAAAATCGAAGGCTAGTAGTTTTATAGATCTTTATTCGATATTAATTGTGCAATAAGGACACAGGAGTTTACTGCAACATTAATATTAGACTTGTTATAACTAGACCAAAGTATAACGAATGCATTAGGAAAACTCGTCACCTTAGAAATATTTGGATATTCAATCGAGAATTGTAGGGGATTGCATTCCAAAGTCTCGATAATCTTCTCCTGTGGATTTTTCTTGTTTACTTTTATTGACTTGGTTGGATTAGTAGTTAATTTATTTAATTAGTAGTTTAATTATTAATTCAATTTTGTAGGTTAAATATAGTTAAAAGCATCTCATTTGATACTTACAGTTAGTCCCTGTGGGTTCGACAACCTGTTCTTCATTTACTATACTAAAACTTGACGACCGTGCACTTGCGGTATAAAATCGCTACATTGGAATTAACTGTTTAAAATAAAGCGATCAGTTTTTGGCGCCGTTGCCGGGGACTAGTTTAAGTAATATCATACTAGATTAGTTGACTGTAATTTAGCCATTTTCTTTTTTTTAGGTTTTTGATTTTTTTCTTCTCTCTTTTCCTATCTACTATTCTACTATTGCCTTCTTTTTGGTTGGATTTTGTAGGTTATTACTCCCTAGTGCATGCTAAGGAGTGAACAACCGGCACTTGAGCCTTTTGACACTGAAATTGAAAGAACTCTTCTTAGAAGACTAATAGAAGTTCGAACAATGGCTGAAAACAATGCAGGAGGAGGTGGAAGAGATGAAAGACGGAACAAAGAGGTGCCTAATAGAAGATCCCTCATGGATTATGCTCATCCCTCATTCCATGGGTCATTGTCTAGTATCACTAGACCAAGCATACATCGAACAACTTTGAAATCAAGCCTGCAATCATACAAATGATCTAGCACTCGGTGCAGTTTGGGGGAGCGACCACTGATGATCCCAACACTCACATAGCGAATTTCTTGGAAATTTGCGACACCTTCAAGCATAATGGCGTCACTGATGACGCCATCAGGTTACGACTGTTCCCTTTCTCTTTAAATAATAAAGCTAAATCTTGGTTGCATTCTTTGCCTACAGAATCAATTACCACTTGGGATGGGATGGTGTAGGCTTTCATGTCAAAATACTTCCCACCATCAAAGACTGCTAAGATGCGAAATGATATCACTACATTTGCGCAACATGATCCTGAAACACTGTATGAAGCATGGGTGTAAGGACCCTAATCCTTAAGTGCGGAATAAAGGCATAATAGAGCTAAATAAATGATCAGAGTAGAGTAAACAAGTTGAGTCTATGAGCTTAAGCCTTTACATGCCAAAATAAGGACTACCAAAAAGGATTAATTACATTCCAATCAATGAATGTTCAACTATAGTTTTATACTACTCCTAGAGTAGATACTATCAAAAATAATCCTGTCCTTTCTGCCTCAAAAGAATGCTTCATAAGCTCACCACCTCAACCCGTTCAAGCCCATCTATCATGCCAAAAAGGTACCTACAAGGACAACCCCCAAACATGAGCAATAATAATCATTCATATTCAACACAATATGAAGATAAAGCGTAAATGCATAATCAATATAAAACACTTCCTGTTTTCCCATGCATTTCAAACGCTTCCCATTTGGTTGTCCCTGTACCATAACTCATGAGTATAATCAACAGATTATTTTTAATGGCCAAAACATGTCATGACATCATATACCATCTCAACTGTACCACATATTGGTCACCATTCCCTAGTCTGTCCATCACAGTGTATTTTAATGCCCCTCGCTTATATTCATATGGGCGGCATAGGATAACCTCGCTACAATGGACATGCGGCGCTCCCACCCCTCGCTTCACAGAGAGCGGCAAATACCCTTTCCTCGCCCCATATGACAACCACGCTCAAATGTGACATGCGGCGCTCCCACCCCTCGCTTCACATTTAGCGGAACCAATACAAAAAGCGGCAAGCATTAAAATCATCAAAGGATGACCACGACTCATGGGATGTGCATCCAATAATCATAATATGCATCTAACATCAATATGCATAAATTACCATGTATATGCATCCACAATGCAATACCTCATATGGCATAAATCAACATGTATATGCATCCACAATGCAATACCACATATATACTCGCATCCACAATGCATAAACAATGAGCATATAAAATACATGTTACCGTTGGGTGCCCGTACGTCCACTACGTACCTTTCCAAAATGTGGAATGTGATTGGACCTCAATTCCTTGGCTGCGTTGCCACCTGGGTTGGTTCTACATATTCACAAATACCAATATTAGAACCCAATAATAGTCCAATACCAAAAATCCCACAAAACACCCAAAAACACCATTTTTGGTGTCTCGCGATCGATCGCCATCAAGCCCCGATCGATCGCGAGAACACACTGTCTCGGGCAACAAAATTGCACAATCCGCGATCGATCGCGGCCTCGCCGATCGATCGCGCCAAGCTCGCGATCGATCGCTGAGGCTCACTGCCTCAGCCCTGATGCTCGCGATCGATCGCGAGAAAATCGCCGATCGATCGCCGAGCTGTGGTCAAGCGGGATTTGGGCACTATTCACCCATCTTCAACCCCTTCTCATACACACCCACAAACCCCAACATAAATCAAACCCAATAACTCAAAACCACCCATAAACATCAACATAAACTCAAATAAACAACATCCACCCAAAACACTACCAAAATCACAACACCCAACACAACCCATTTTAAACCCTTTAAAACCAAACCAAACTCAAATAAAACCTTACAAAATTAAAACATGAGGTACCCATACCTCTTGGGGATCTCAAATCACCCAATAATCTTCCACAAATCAAAGTTTGCAAGGTCTCCTCTTCACCTCAAAGGTGGAACTCGAAAATTAAGGGGAAGGGAAGGGTTTGGGTGTGATATTTTGGTAAAGTAAGAGTGAGGGATGTAAAGTGGGGTTTGGGGATAAAATGAGTATATTTAATTAAAAGCCAACCAAAGCAATTCCATGGTGAATAAATGGTGTATAAAACACCCCAACATGATATTTTCCAAAGCATTTACTCAAAATGCACCATAATATCAATTAACACATGATTTCACATAAATTGCTAACCAATGCAAATAAATCATGCTTCCAATAATACTTACCCAACATGCACCACATGCACCCTGAAATGCAACCCCGGGTCACCCTATCCATATGACCATGCATTTTCCATAAGGTAAATAAATTCCAACACATAATCAATTACCACATAATTAATCATGTAAACACAATTAAAGCCAAATAGCAATTAACCATTTCGGGGATGTCACAATACTCCCCTACTTATAAGATTTCGTCCTCGAAATCACATGCACTTACCCCAACAGAAATTAAACATAAACTCATACCAGAGAATAGTTCCGGGTAGTGCTGCACCATATGCTGCTCCGTCTCCCACGTAGCCTCCTCGACACCCCTGCGATCCCACTGAACTTTGATCATCGGTATCACTTTGTTCCGAAGTCTACGGTCTGCTCTGTCCAGAATTCTAACAGGCCGTTCCACATAAGACACATCGGATTCCAACTGAACTTCGGAAGGCTGTAACACGTGAGACGGATCCGGCTCATACTTCCGCAGCATCGATACATGAAACACATCATGTATACCAGATAAAGAAGGCGGCAAAGCCAGTCGGTAAGCCAATGTGCCAATGCGCTGCAAGATCTCGTACGGTCCAACATACCTCGGAGACAGTTTCCCGCGCATCCCAAATCGCACAACGCCTCTGAAAGGCGAGATCTTCAAAAAGACCTTATCTCCCAACTGAAACTCTAACGGTCTCCGCCGTTTATTTGCATAAGCTGCCTGTCTGTCTTGGGCTGCTTTCATTTTCTGCCTTATAGTCTTTATCTTCTCTTCCATTTCCCGGATCAACTCAGGCCCTCCGACTGATCTACTGTCCAAATCGTCCCAACATAAGGGTGATCTACATCGTCTGCCATAAAGAGCTTCAAACGGAGCCATCTGAATACTTGCCTGGTAGCTATTGTTATACGAAAACTCTACCAAAGGCACTGAATCCTGCCAAGAGGCATTGAACTCCAAAACGCAAGCTCTCAACATGTCCTCGAGCGTCTGAATAGTGCGCTCGGTCTGGCCATCCGTCTGAGGATGATAAGCAGTACTCAATCTGACCTCAGTTCCCAAGGCTGACTGAAGGCCTTCCCAAAAATGAGATGTGAATCGCGGATCTCGATCTGACACAATAGAAACGGGGATCCCATGCAATCTCACCACATCTCTAATATACAACTGCGCCATCCTCAAGAATGTAAATGTCATGCTATAGGGAATAAAGTGGGCTACCTTAGTCAATCTGTCCACAATCACCCAAATAGCATCGAAGCCTGAAGCACTCCTCGGCAAATGAGTCACGAAGTCCATGGAAATGTGCTCCCACTTCCACTTCGGTATCTCCAAGCTTCTCAACTCGCCGCCAGGTCTCTGTCTCTCTGCCTTAACCTGCTGGCAGATCAAACACCTCTTTACAAAGGCGACGACATCGGACTTCATTCTCTTCCACCAAAACTGACCACGCAGATCTCTGTACATCTTCTTCCCGCCTGGGTGGATGCTAAGTCTGCTACTGTGAGCTCGCTCCAAGATCCCCTTACGCAACTCCGGCGTACTCGGAACTACCCAGCGGTTACCCAATCTCAAAGATCCGTCGTCGGCCACTCTGAATTTCGTCGGCTGACCAAGATGCACTATAGTCAACCATCTCTGAACCTCAGCATCTGCCCTCTGAGCTCTCCTGATGTTCTCATAAATATCTGGCTCAGCTAATAAGGTAGAGACATACACTGGTGATGCATCTATGTCGAAGTCATAGCCCAGATGGCAATAGGAGGTCATCATAGCCGACAAATGGATGACGTCCTCAGCAGAACTCCTCACTTTCCGGCTCAAAGCGTCTGCTGTCAAATTGGCCTTCCCCGGATGGTACTCTATCTCGCAATCATAGTCCTTGAGTAGGTCCATCCATCTCCTCTGCCTCATGTTCAGCTCTGCCTGAGTGAATAGAAACTTGAGGCTCTTGTGATCCGTGTATATGGTGAATGAAGTGCCATATAAGTAATGCCTCCAGATCTTCAGGGCGAAGATGATAGCCGCCAATTCCAAGTCATGAACTGGATATCTGGTCTCATGCGGCTTCAACTGCCTCGATGCATAAGCTACCACATGCTTATCTTGCATCAGAACACATCCAAGGCCCTGCAGTGATGCATCCGTATACAGAACAAATCTGGAGTTCTCCGTCGGAATCACTAACACTGGCGCCGTCGTCAACCGGTGCTTCAACTCCTGGAAGCTCTCCTCACAAGCTTCTGACCAAAAGAAAGGCACACCCTTCTGAGTCAACTGAGTCAGCGGTTTGGCAATCTTCGAAAAGCCCTCAACAAAGCGCCGATAATACCCGGCCAAACCAAGGAAACTCCGGATCTCAGGCACAGAAGTGGGGGCAGCCCACTCCATCACAGCCTCAATCTTCTTCGGGTCCACTGATATCCCGCTGCTCGAAATGACATGCCCCAGAAACACTACACTGCTCAGCCAAAACTCGCACTTACTGAGTTTAGCATACAACTGATGCTCTCTGAGAATCTGAAGCACTGTCCTCAAGTGTTTCACATGATCTTCCTCACTCCGGGAGTAGATAAGAATGTCGTCAATAAATACGATGACGAACTGATCAAGATACGGCTGAAACACTCTGTTCATCAGACTCATAAAGACGGCCGGGGCGTTCGTCACACCGAACGGCATTACTAAGAACTCATAATGCCCGTATCGAGTCCGGAACGCTGTCTTCTGCACATCTTCCTCTCTGACCCGAATCTGATGATACCCGGATCTCAAATCAATCTTGCTATACACCCTGGTACCTTGCAACTGATCAAACAAGTCGTCTATCCTTGGGAGAGGATACTTGTTCTTCACTGTAGCCTTGTTCAGTTGCCGGTAATCGATGCACAGCCGCATCGAACCGTCCTTCTTCTTCACAAAGAGAACTGGTGCGCCCCATGGCGACACACTCGGGCGTATATAACCCTTGTCAAGGAGATCCTGCAACTGCTCTTTCAACTCTCTCAACTCAGCCGGTGCCATCCTATAAGGTGCACGAGAGATAGCGGATGTCCCTGGCAGTAACTCGATCCCAAATTCAACTTCCCTGGCCGGTGGAAATCCTGGGATCTCTTCTGGAAATACATCAGCAAATTCTGCCACAACTGGTACATCCTCAACCCTCAGTTCTTTACTCTTTCCAGACGTGTCCACGGCATAAATAAGATAGCCCGTGTGTCCACGTTCCAACAGCTGAGACATCTTGATCGCTGAAATCAACGGAATCTTCGCACGAGATCCGTTGCCATAGAAAGTCCACTGACTGCCCAACTCAGGTCTGAACTTCACTGTTCTCTGCCGGCAATCTACCACTGCCTGATATCTGTTCAGAACATCAATACCCAAGATGCAGTCAAAATCTGACATACCCAGCACAATCAAGTCTGATCTCAACTCGTTGCCCTCAAAATAAATGAGGCAGTCTGCCATAAACTGATCAGCAACAACATTTCTTCCAGTGGGTGTCGAGACCAAAAGAGGCGTGGGCAAAGAAGACGTGCGCATATGGTGTCTTTCCACAAATCCCACAGACACAAAGGAATGGGAGGCACCTGTATCTATCAAAACAAAAGCAGGGTACGTAAATAAATGGCACGTACCGGCAATCGCCTCCTCCGGGGCTGCCTGAGCCTGCTCCCTGGTCAGTGCATATACTTGTCCCTGGGGTGGTCCCACTGTCTGACCTCCCGATGGACGAGGCCCAAATTGCTGCCTCTGCTGCACTGTCCTGTCCTCAAACCTTGGCCTGTTGCCATGATACTCTGACTGGCCTCCCCTGGTGGGACAATACCGAGCAATGTGGCCCATCTTGCCACAGACATAACATGCAGGACACTTATTTGAAGAATGCAGTCCTCCACAATTGTTGCACCTAGGCTCTCCCGGCCTATCCCCTTGTGAAGATCCTCGATTGGCCGACCAATTACCCTTCTTGTTATCCTGCTTCTGTCCAAAGTGTTTCTTCCCACCATACCGCGAAGATGAAGAGGCACCACGGGGCTTAAATGGCTCACCCCGAGGCCTCAAACTGTCACTAGTCTGCCTCTGATGCGGTACCGGTGGTGGCATGGCATAAGCTCCCACTCCTAGCTCAGCAAGCTCCGCTCTTGTGAGAGCATCATCAAAAGAAGTTGGGTTATTGATGATAACCCAGTCATAGAGCTCCGGTCGCAGTCCTTTCATGAAATTTCTCATCTTGGCACGTCCATCAGAGGCAATATGGGGGACATACCTCAGTAGTGATTAGTACTGTGTGGCATAGTCTGCCACTGTCATGTTCCCCTGCCTCAGACTTGCAAATTCATCCTCTTTTGTCTGTCTTGCTGCCGCGGAGAAGTATCGGTTCAAGAACCTGGTCCTGAAGAGCGTCCAGTCAATCACAGCACCCAGTGCTCTCATTTCCATCACTGTGCTCCTCCACCACATTAGAGGTTTCTTGGCTAATTGAAACTCCGCTAGCCTCAGCCAAGCCGTCACAGCATCTGCTCAAGTCTTTCTAACCACTCTTCAGCCTCTTCTCCGGACTCTGTCCCCTCAAACCGGGGCGGATGATAAGACAGAAACTGCGTCAAGCTAATCTCACCCGGTAGCAATAACTGGACCACTGGTTCCATTCCTACAGCCGGTGGAGGTAGAGGATTGGCCTGTCCAATACTCGCATTTACACTCCCAACATCTCCGACTTCCTCATTAGCAGCCATGCTGTAACACAAATGTTAACAACAATCCAAAGCAATATATAACATGTCGTTAGATAACAGGAGTGATATAAGCATGTTAGTATAACCAAATATACACTAATATGCACCACATGCATAAACATGCTTCAAATGTAAGCACCTAGCCAAACCTGCTAAGGCTACCCTTCACTCGTTCCCGGGTTCTCTAACCACTGCTCTGATACCACTAATGTAAGGACCCTAATCCTTAAGTGCGGAATAAAGGCATAATAGAGCTAAATAAATGATCAGAGTAGAGTAAACAAGTTGAGTCTATGAGCTTAAGCCTTTACATGCCAAAATAAGGACTACCAAAAAGGATTAATTACATTCCAATCAATGAATGTTCAACTATAGTTTTATACTACTCCTAGAGTAGATACTATCAAAAATAATCCTGTCCTTTCTGCCTCAAAAGAATGCTTCATAAGCTCACCACCTCAACCCGTTCAAGCCCATCTATCATGCCAAAAAGGTACCTACAAGGACAACCCCCAAACATGAGCAATAATAATCATTCATATTCAACACAATATGAAGATAAAGCGTAAATGCATAATCAATATAAAACACTTCCTGTTTTCCCATGCATTTCAAACGCTTCCCATTTGGTTGTCCCTGTACCATAACTCATGAGTATAATCAACAGATTATTTTTAATGGCCAAAACATGTCATGACATCATATACCATCTCAACTGTACCACATATTGGTCACCATTCCCTAGTCTGTCCATCACAGTGTATTTTAATGCCCCTCGCTTATATTCATATGGGCGGCATAGGATAACCTCGCTACAATGGACATGCGGCGCTCCCACCCCTCGCTTCACAGAGAGCGGCAAATACCCTTTCCTCGCCCCATATGACAACCACGCTCAAATGTGACATGCGGCGCTCCCACCCCTCGCTTCACATTTAGCGGAACCAATACAAAAAGCGGCAAGCATTAAAATCATCAAAGGATGACCACGACTCATGGGATGTGCATCCAATAATCATAATATGCATCTAACATCAATATGCATAAATTACCATGTATATGCATCCACAATGCAATACCTCATATGGCATAAATCAACATGTATATGCATCCACAATGCAATACCACATATATACTCGCATCCACAATGCATAAACAATGAGCATATAAAATACATGTTACCGTTGGGTGCCCGTACGTCCACTACGTACCTTTCCAAAATGTGGAATGTGATTGGACCTCAATTCCTTGGCTGCGTTGCCACCTGGGTTGGTTCTACATATTCACAAATACCAATATTAGAACCCAATAATAGTCCAATACCAAAAATCCCACAAAAACACCCAAAAACACCATTTTTGGTGTCTCGCGATCGATCGCCATCAAGCCCCGATCGATCGCGAGAACACACTGTCTCGGGCAACAAAATTGCACAATCCGCGATCGATCGCGGAGCTAGCGCCGATCGATCGCGCCAAGCTCGCGATCGATCGCTGAGGCTCACTGCCTCAGCCCTGATGCTCGCGATCGATCGCGAGAAAATCGCCGATCGATCGCCGAGCTGTGGTCAAGCGGGATTTGGGCACTATTCACCCATCTTCAACCCCTTCTCATACACACCCACAAACCCCAACATAAATCAAACCCAATAACTCAAAACCACCCATAAACATCAACATAAACTCAAATAAACAACATCCACCCAAAACACTACCAAAATCACAACACCCAACACAACCCATTTTAAACCCTTTAAAACCAAACCAAACTCAAATAAAACCTTACAAAATTAAAACATGAGGTACCCATACCTCTTGGGGATCTCAAATCACCCAATAATCTTCCACAAATCAAAGTTTGCAAGGTCTCCTCTTCACCTCAAAGGTGGAACTCGAAAATTAAGGGGAAGGGAAGGGTTTGGGTGTGATATTTTGGTAAAGTAAGAGTGAGGGATGTAAAGTGGGGTTTGGGGATAAAATGAGTATATTTAATTAAAAGCCAACCAAAGCAATTCCATGGTGAATAAATGGTGTATAAAACACCCCAACATGATATTTTCCAAAGCATTTACTCAAAATGCACCATAATATCAATTAACACATGATTTCACATAAATTGCTAACCAATGCAAATAAATCATGCTTCCAATAATACTTACCCAACATGCACCACATGCACCCTGAAATGCAACCCCGGGTCACCTTATCCATATGACCATGCATTTTCCATAAGGTAAATAAATTCCAACACATAATCAATTACCACATAATTAATCATGTAAACACAATTAAAGCCAAATAGCAATTAACCATTTCGGGGATGTCACAATGGGAGCGCTTCAAGGACTTACTGAGGAGATGCCCACACCATGGCCTTCCCATCTGGCTGCAGGTAAAAACTTTCTATAACGGTTTATTTTCTGATAACCGTTCTATGATTGACGCAGCATCAGGAGGTACTGTGATGAGAAAGACGCCGGAGGAGGCCTATACACTTTTGGAGGAGATGGCTGCTAATAGCTGTCAATGGCAGTCCGAGAGGAATGTGCCAAAGAAGCAAGCTGGAGTTCATCAAGTGAACGAAGTTACTGCGTTAGCCGCTCAAATTGAGGCATTGAACAAAAGACTAGATAGCATGAGCACGACAGGGATGAAAGCTCAAGGGATTACTTGTGACCTATGTGGAGGAAATCATCCGAGCGTTGAATGCCAAACAGGTAACCCATTCGTTCAGACTAATGAAGCTGCGCATTATGTAGGAAACCAGCCGCAAAACAACCCCTGCCCATATCCATACAATACGGGGTTGAGGTATCAACCGCAACCACCACCGGGTTATCTACCACAGCCGAGCATGGAGGAGCTATTGACCAAGTTCATATCCTCAACTGAAACAAGGATGAATAAACAAGATTCATCTATCAAAAGCTTGGAGCTTCAAGTAGGGCAGTTGGCAACTATCTTGGCTGGGAGAGCACAAGGAACTCTACCGAGTGACACAGAGAAGAATCCAAGGGAGCAAGCCAATGATGTGACCTTAAGGAGTGGAAAAAAACTTGGTGATGAGAAGGAGACTGAAAAGATTGCTATTAAGCAAGAGGAGAAAGAGCAGCCACGCAACAAGGGTAAGTCCACTAGAGACACTACACCTATCACACCACAATAAAAGGTACACATTCCGCTCCCATTCCCTGCAGCAGTTAATAGGGCAAAGGTTGATTCAAACTTTGCCAAATTTTTAGACATGCTTAAGATTTTTGCATATAGATATACCATTTATTGATGCCTTACGAGAAATGCCAAATTATGCTAAATTCTTAAAGAAGATGTTGTCTAAGAAGCAGAAATTGGGAGAGCACGAGACTGTCTTTTGACTGAGGAATATAGTGCTATGGTGCAAAAGAAATCGGCCATGAAGTTAAAAGATCCAGGGAGTTTCTCTATTCCTTGCACTATTGGGCCTATTTCTTCCATTAAATCATTATGTGATTTGGGTTGTAAGGACCCCAAGCCCTTAAACCATAATTAGTGTATTAACCACTATGTGTGGCACATGCTTTCAATAAAAAGCCAATCGGGAAGCTCAGATGATACTTTATCATTGCATGGCAATTACAAAAAAATTCCTTTAACACTCAATGTTATAAGGTCATCAGCCTAACAACGAAATAGACTCACAAAGTTCGCCCAATACCATCCCTTTTTGCCACTTTTCACATTGTGGACTTTTATAAAAAAATTTGGGCAGAGTCTCCCCATAAATAGAGCTATCCCGAAATAAAAGCACAACACATAACATAATTCCCGGCCAGGGAAAACATAATACTCATCAGACAGCAGTAATACTAAGTAAATTCCCAGCCAGGGAAGACACCACACATGTGACGACATAAATGGGTCTCAACACCCACATAATACACTAACGACTCTCATATCATTAGCAATTCTACCACAATTGCATGCAACATATAATGAAAGAGAGGAAGGCTCATGCCTTTATATACAACCCATATACAAAATGTCCGTGCTCACATGCGAGCATCATAAATGTGTATATAAACCTCGGGTGTATATAAGTACTCTATACGACACCGTGCTCCATCAAGCCCTGGTACCACGATCCTGTGAGTACATCCAATCAACAGCTCGAGCTCAGCTCCACAGCCATCGATGCACCTGTTCACCTGCCCCAACAGAGATAGCCCCCAACGGGGTGAGCATACCAATACACAAAATCTCATAATCACAATAATGAAATTCATAATTTACAACACAAGTAAATATTAATGAATTTTAAATGATACTCCCTGGATGGCAACAACCTCATCCGGGAATTCCGTGTACTGTCCCTGTTCTCACAATCATCAAACTCATCAAATCTCAAAAATCAGTAAATCAACGCATTGATTAACTCATCGCATGCCTAATACTCGAATATCAACAGATAGTGGTTGCAACTCATTAAACATGCAAATATAGATATCTCAATATCTAATACTGATTTCACAACCTCGCTATCAATCACAGATAGTTCAAATGCCTAGCATTTATTTTACCAATTCTTCATTATACCCAGACATCTCAAATGTCTTATAATGAATACATGATCCCACGATCATTCTCAGGCATCTCAAATGCCCTACAATGGTCATATGAAACCCAGTACCCCATATATCATGTAAGAGTCATCCTACTCTAGTGTCACGCACGCTACAAGCGGCGATATCAAGATTTGGGTCATTCCTTGGCTATATCAACATATATATATATAATCCTCATGCGCGATTATTCAATGAAATCAAATTTCATTATGCATTCACAAATGCCCTAATATATAGAAATGCTCGTACGTCGCACGTACCTTAAATCTCCGAAGTCCGAGCCAAACCTTGCTCGAGTTCCATGCCCCGAGGAACGATGTGCTAACACAATAAATAATTCACAATTATTTACAAACATGTAACCCATGCTCAAGCACACCTATAACCCTCAAAATATTGTCAACACACGACAATTAACCTTTTAAAAGACCCGGGGCAGGGTACACACAGGGAGGGGAACGAATGAGACAATATCGAAATTTGTTCAAGAATGCCCTACAAAAATCGAACCCAAATCTCACAATTTCGAACCCAAATAAATACCATAATTCATCTAAAATGAGAATTAAGCTATCAATAGCAAGAATCATCACCCTTGCCAAAAACCCCCAATTTTCGAATTTCAAAGCCCTAATTTCGAACTCAATTCCTTAAATTCGAACACAATTAAACATCAACAATACATCTAAAACATGTAATAAATGACCCATAACAAGAATCGTCACAACCCTGCCAAAACCCCCAAATTCGAACCCATTCACGCACACATCACAAAATTCGAACCAACCCTCACGAATTTAGGGAAAAATCTCGAACCAATCCAACACAAAATAGCAGGGGATTACACAACAATAACGAAAAAGGGGTAAGGGGGGTTACCCAATCGAAAATCGGAAGAAATCGGACCAAAATCCGATGAACCCTAGAAATTGGGGATCGACGCCTCCAGCCAAAATTCGAACGAGAAACGCGATGAAACTTCAAATTGACGGAGGGGAAAGCTGCGCCTCGACGAGACGAAGCCGGTGATAGGTCGCACGCGCCGAACGGCGGCCGGACGGCGGCGGGCGAAGCTCCTGAAGCGGCGGGGGAGCTGTAGCAGACGGGAGGGGCGCGCGGGAGAGAGGGAGGAAAGATTGGGGCTGAAATGAAAATGATTTCTAAAATTTTGGGTTCAATTGGTATTTATAGCAAAAATACCCCGAAAAATTAATAGCCCCACAAATACATCATGATTCCTTAAAAATCATCTGTTTTCAAAAACTCTATCTCTAACTCCAAAACCCCCTACCGGTGCTCACACAGCACCCGAGATTCCGAGACACATCAAAAACCCAACTCTAGGTTTTTCACCGAAATGTGAATACAATCTCAACCTCTGGATCCAACGATCCCAACTACCCAATTAAACGAGCCCAGAAGGCCCAACACCTCGATTAAATTCCAAATCGCCACGTAAAACCACTTTAGGGATTATGAACACTACGGGATTAACACCTATAATCCCTGGTCATCACAATATCCCCCACTAAAAGAATTTCGTCCTCGAAATTAGCACCGGTGTATCACGTAACACCCGGGCTACACCACAATATGAAGCCATAACTTCGATGCGGGTCATCCCAAAAAAATCAGTCTCTCATGACTGCAAAACAACCAATACTTACGACTGCAGATCAGACAGTCATCCTTAGTTCTAATACAACTAGTAAGAACGCATCCTGAATGACACCTCAACCGTGAGAATGTTGACCTCGTGTCAAACTCTGGAGTGGAATAGATTTCCAAATCCATCATAACGTCAAAGAGCGTCAGCACAGTTCAACGCTAAAAATCCAAAAGCAGTTAGTCAACTGAAACTGTAAGGATTCGAATCGCTCCTGATTCTATCGTAGATATCATTCCATGACATCTCTATCAAGACTCATGATGTCTAACATACATCGTTACGAGGGAAACACTAGTATACCACGGTGTACACATACCAAACCTGGTTTCCCGCTATACAGACCACCTCCATCCAAGGAGCAGTTGTACCCTCTGCAACTCGGATCGGGCAACTCACGGCCACCGATCCACACAAAAGACATCTCACAAGATGTCCACCTCCGGATATCCCAAGAACCACATCTTGATCATAAATAAACAATCGAGACTCCACAGAGTTTCAAATTCTGAAAGGGCATGCAATAAACCCATTGCATCCTCAACGCTTGTGCCGTTAGCGACACCCAACAAATCCGAAATTCCTGCCATGGAGATTCCCAATCTCAAGGTGTTCCATATCTCTCATCAGAGATTTAATCATCCTAAAATAGCATAACTCTATGCTTAACAGAAAGGAAATCAACAACTGGCATCCGTATACTCATCGGTATACCTGCCTCAGCACGAACACCACATGCATACTCAATGCACTTGGCTCAGGTATCTACAACATACCCTTAAGCCGTAAACACAACCGTCAATCCTGAGTCATTCCCATCCAGTGGAGAATGAAAATCGACGATCAACAACACGGCGTGATTCTCAAAATCAACACCACATGCACCAACTTACCGAATCTTTCAAAGATTCCCCAAATAGGTATAGTACTACCCCCCTTCCTCACAAGGGAAGTGCCATCGAATTCGAGATCTACTAGTCTCGAACCACTGTTCGGAAAAACTGGATACAATAACACCCATCGCATTCCAAATACACGGATTCCCTTAGATTGAGTCAATAACGACCTGATGACTCTCTTGTTGGTACTCCAACATCCTGAGCTGTCCCAGACAAGTCTCACCAAGATTAAACACAAACGTATACACGTTTCAGTGAGGCATGCACAACCTCAGTCTCAAATGACATGGTGACTACTAGGGTCCACCACAATCCACATCGTATCGCCTTACGATTTGCCAACTTGGTTCCAACGAGCAGTATAACGGCTCTAGCAAGCCCCTCATGGTGCTGCACACACACGGCAGACAAACTAGTCGCTGCCTCTCTAGGTTCACCTCAAACCTACCAATAAGATGGATGTTTCCGCACGGCATACCATACTGTGGGAAGAAAACTCAATAGAGTAGTGGGTCTTTATCCAACATTCCTCTAATGCCGATACACCCTGGACACTCCAATGTCCCTATGTACTTAACATAACCTGATCCTACTCCCTTAGGACCCATCCTACACCCTCAAGGGTGGTGTGACCATGTCTACCACATGTCACATCGACAGAAAGCGATACTTTCCTCCACGATTACTCCTGTCGTCAAATTACAGGGCCAAAAGTCATTCCAACGAGCATACCTCAAGGGTATCACCACTCGTAATATGATCACCCCAACGTAAGCTGCGGTACAATCGCCTGTACAGTGCATCCAACCATTCCTCGAGCAACCCGCTCGGTATAAGGGTCACGTCAATCGGTGCCGCACACACCACCTTGTGCTCGGTACTGGCACCCAAGGCATACCACTGAATACGTATACTCAACGCATCGATCATCGTAACGATGATGCATGTCTAATAAGACATCTCCTACACCATCGTCATCGTCATCCTGTGATGACACATGCCAACTCATGGCATCTAAGACATTGTCAACTAGTGACGATACATGTACATCAGCGTATGTCATCCACTATCATGCTAGTAAAATAGTCATAATAAAACATGTATATCAACGCATGCCAGATACAATAAAGCTAATAGAATAGCAATATCTCATACCTCATCGCTAACAATATAGCGGCATACCTGTCTCCGTCGCTCAATAATAGTGCGTAATCAGCACCCATCGCTCGAAGGCGGCAAAATCCTGTGCTGAGTACATAGCGGCACAATCCCTCGCTATAGAATCGACGGCATGACACCTCGTCATATAATAAGTGGCATGAAACCTCGCTATACACCTGAGCATGAATCATCGTTCACATAATAGCGGAAAGAGGCATCGCTATCTATATATACGGCGGCACGAATCATCACCAATAATCACAAAGAGGTGAATCATCATCATCGACACAGCGGAACACATCACCGCTATCATCCGTGTCCGGCGGTATAAACCATCGCCAATCAATATAGCGGAATGAACCGTCGCTATAAATACACCTGGCGGAATGAACCCTCGCCAATCAATATAGCGGAATGAACCGTCGCTATAAATACACCTGGCGGAATGAACCCTCGCCAATCAATATAGCGGAATGAACCGTCGCTATAAATACACCTGGCGGAATGAACCCTAGCCAATCAATATAGCGGAATGAACCGTCGCTATAAATACAAATCGACACAGCGGAACACATCACCGCTATCATCCGTGTCATCACAATGGAATGAATATAAATCGACACAGCGGGACACATCACCGCTATCATCCGTGTCATCACAAAGGAATGAATATAAATCGACACAGCGGGACACATCACCGCTATCATCCGTGTCATCACAAAGGAATGAATATAAATCGACACAGCGGGACACATCACCGCTATCATCCGTGTCATCACAAAGGAATGAATATAAATCGACACAGCGGGACACATCACCGCTATCATCCGTGTCATCACAAAGGAATGCATCATCATCCTCTCTTGAGTCAGTCATCATCAGTTATGTTACTGCTTCCCTGCTCAGTATGGTATACCTCGCCTCCATGTGCCAGCGGGCCTCCCCCCTCCCGCTCCACATGCGCAGCAATAATGCGTAACCTCGCCTCCATGTGCCAGCGAGCCTCCCCCCTCCCGATCCACATGCGCAGCGATAAAGCGTAAGCATTAAAACCTTAACTGTGATCGCCCTGACTCGTGGAATACACCTCTTTATTCCACATCACAATATGCAACAACAATGCATAATATGCAACAACAATGCATAATAACATGTATCATAATAGTAATGCATCACATTGCATTTATCATGTGTCACACAGACAAACATGAATACATGTTACCGTTGGAATACCCGTACGTCGCTTACGTACTCCATATTTCCTGTAACCTGCAACCATCATGGTTAGCAACAATAGCCATATACGCTATGCAGCAATCATCCAATGCATAAATGCAACCACTTGCAAGTCAATACGTATACCAAGACATGTTACCTCGGAAATATCCCTTTACCTGATTCTCTTACAAAATCAGATTCATTGGCACATAATACACGGAGTGCAAGACATCACTATTAATGCCATCCTATCGTGTTCCACACGATTCCTGCAATCACACTGATTAGCAACACCACTTTTCATATCAGAAAAAACACATAAACAACTAGTTGTGTCATACAACATTAATGCCATCATGCATAAGTATGTGCTATCAATAACTTCTTAGGCCCTTAACAGCCCCAAAGAGCAACCACTGCTCTGATACCACTAATGTAAGGACCCCAAGCCCTTAAACCATAATTAGTGTATTAACCACTATGTGTGGCACATGCTTTCAATAAAAAGCCAATCGGGAAGCTCAGATGATACTTTATCATTGCATGGCAATTACAAAAAAATTCCTTTAACACTCAATGTTATAAGGTCATCAGCCTAACAACGAAATAGACTCACAAAGTTCGCCCAATACCATCCCTTTTTGCCACTTTTCACATTGTGGACTTTTATAAAAAAATTTGGGCAGAGTCTCCCCATAAATAGAGCTATCCCGAAATAAAAGCACAACACATAACATAATTCCCGGCCAGGGAAAACATAATACTCATCAGACAGCAGTAATACTAAGTAAATTCCCAGCCAGGGAAGACACCACACATGTGACGACATAAATGGGTCTCAACACCCACATAATACACTAACGACTCTCATATCATTAGCAATTCTACCACAATTGCATGCAACATATAATGAAAGAGAGGAAGGCTCATGCCTTTATATACAACCCATATACAAAAATGTCCGTGCTCACATGCGAGCATCATAAATGTGTATATAAACCTCGGGTGTATATAAGTACTCTATACGATACCGTGCTCCATCAAGCCCTGGTACCACGATCCTGTGAGTACATCCAATCAACAGCTCGAGCTCAGCTCCACAGCCATCGATGCACCTGTTCACCTGCCCCAACAGAGACAGCCCCCAACGGGGTGAGCATACCAATACACAAAATCTCATAATCACAATAATGAAATTCATAATTTACAACACAAGTAAATATTAATGAATTTTAAATGATACTCCCTGGATGGCAACATCCTCATCCGGGAATTCCGTGTACTGTCCCTGTTCTCACAATCATCAAACTCATCAAATCTCAAAAATCAGTAAATCAACGCATTGATTAACTCATCGCATGCCTAATACTCGAATATCAACAGATAGTGGTTGCAACTCATTAAACATGCAAATATAGATATCTCAATATCTAATACTGATTTCACAACCTCGCTATCAATCACAGATAGCTCAAATGCCTAGCATTTATTTTACCAATTCTTCATTATACCCAGACATCTCAAATGTCTTATAATGAATACATGATCCCACGATCATTCTCAGGCATCTCAAATGCCCTACAATGGTCATATGAAACCCAGTACCCCATATATCATGTAAGAGTCATCCTACTCTAGTGTCACGCACGCTACAAGCGGCGATATCAAGATTTGGGTCATTCCTTGGCTATATCAACATATATATATATAATCCTCATGCGCGATTATTCAATGAAATCAAATTTCATTATGCATTCACAAATGCCTTAATATATAGAAATGCTCGTACGTCGCACGTACCTTAAATCTCCGAAGTCCGAGCCAAACCTTGCTCGAGTTCCATGCCCCGAGGAACGATTTGCTAACACAATAAATAATTCACAATTATTTACGAACATGTAACCCATGCTCAAGCACACCTATAACCCTCAAAATATTGTCAACACACGACAATTAACCTTTTAAAAGACCCGGGGCAGGATACACACAGGGAGGGGAACGAATGAGACAATATCGAAATTTGTTCAAGAATGCCCTACAAAAATCGAACCCAAATCTCACAATTTCGAACCCAAATAAATACCATAATTCATCTAAAATGAGAATTAAGCTATCAATAGCAAGAATCATCACCCTTGCCAAAAACCCCCAATTTTCGAATTTCAAAGCCCTAATTTCGAACTCAATTCCTTAAATTCGAACACAATTAAACATCAACAATACATCTAAAACATGTAATAAACGACCCATAACAAGAATCGTCACAACCCTGCCAAAACCCCCAAATTCGAACCCATTCACGCACACATCACAAAATTCGAACCAACCCTCACGAATTTAGGGAAAAATCTCGAACCAATCCAACACAAAATAGCAGGGAATTACACAACAATAACGAAAAAGGGGTAGGGGGGTTACCCAATCGAAAATCGGAAGAAATCGGACCAAAATCCGATGAACCCTAGAAATTGGGGATCGACGCCTCCAGCCAAAATTCGAACGAGAAACGCGATGAAACTTCAATTGACGGAGGGGAAAGCTGCGCCTCGACGAGACGAAGCCGGTGATAGGTCGCACGCGCCGAACGGCGGCCGGACGGCGGCGGGCGAAGCTCCTGAAGCGGCGGGGGAGCTGTAGCAGACGGGAGGGGCACGCGGGAGAGAGGGAGGAAAGATTGGGGCTGAAATGAAAATGATTTCTAAAATTTTGGGTTCAATTGGTATTTATAGCAAAAATACCCCGAAAAATTAATAGCCCCACAAATACATCATGATTCCTTAAAAATCATCTGTTTTAAAAAACTCTCTCTCTAACTCCAAAACCCCCTACCGGTGCTCACACAGCACCCGAGATTCCGAGACACATCAAAAACCCAACTCTTAGGTTTTTCACCGAAATGTGAATACAATCTCAACCTCTGGATCCAACGATCCCAACTACCCAATTAAACGAGCCCAGAAGGCCCAACACCTCGATTAAATTCCAAATCGCCACGTAAAACCACTTTAGGGATTATTAACACTACGGGATTAACACCTATAATCCCTGGTCATCACATGGGTGCTAGTGTGAACTTAATGCCTTTGTCTGTTTTTAGGCGACTTGGACTGGGAGAGCCGAAGACCACAAGGGTGGTGTTGCAAATGGCGGACAAGTCTATCACCTACCCACTAGGAATCGTCGAGGATGTTCCAGTCAAGATAGATCAATTCACTTTCCCGGTGGATTTTCTAGTGTTGGATATTGAGGAGGACGCGAGTATGCCATTGATCCTGGGGCGCCCATTCCTAGCTACTGGAAGAGCTATTATCGATGTTGAAGAAGGGAAGTTGATCCTCCGTGTAGGAGAGGATCATGTTACCTTTACTATGTTTCAAACTTCACCACGTGCACAAAACACACACACATGTTTTATTATTGATAATATTAATATTTTTGCCTGATGATGTGGTGCAAGATACTGATAAAGTGAAGGTGAAGACCAAACTAGAGACTGAAAAAGGCAAGAGCCATGACATGGTGAAGCCAAGGAAGGCGAAGAAGCAAAAAGATAAAAGGACGTTTATGAAGGGAGAGACAGTCCAATTGCATAAAGCACCACCACCTCGCGTTCTCCAAAGCAAGCGAAAGGCTTCATAGGTTGGACCATTCACTGTTACCAAGATATAACCGCATGGAGCCATTAAGGTAAGTGATCCTATTCTAGGCACTTATGTCGTTAATGATGAGAGGTTGAGGCATTACCCAGTTGATTACGGAGATTCATGCTCCACACACCATCCCAACCTTTGAGAAAATGTGGTGGTAAGTCCAGCTTGGGACTATAAATCAAGAACTCTTTCTTAACCCTTTGCTTTGTTTTTGTTTATTTTGGTTTGGTTTGTTTTGTTTTTGTTTTTTTTTTTGCGAGACTCCATGCGTGCTGTGACGTGTTCCAACACTATGCCCCATGAGCTGATGAGGAATTGGACAACGATCACTGACGATCGTTGTCAACGGTAAATGTTTTGTCCTATTTTCCATGCCTAATACATTGAGGACAATGCATGAATTAAGTTTGGGGGAGTGCATTACTGTGTCATGCTTCTTATTTGGAAATTGATCGTTTATTGAGCACCAACAATTGAGCACCAACAAAATTTTTCTTGAAAATGAGTTCAATTAGTAAGATAAGAATGAATCTTAGTAGTGGTCTCTATTCCATGTTGATATTAATCCCACTATGCATGTCAAATTAAGTTTTGATGATTGTAAGACTTGCTTGTGAATATCTTGTTTTGAGTAGCATGTCAAAGATGATGAATATTTTGAGCACATTTGAGTCATAATCTTGTGAATTGCACTTGTACTAGTGAATTTTTTGTCAACTTAATGAATTGTTTTTGAGCATCTTAGAGTACCTTAGAAACTATTTGATGACGACACTTCAAGGCAAAATTTTATAGTCATGAACTTGATTAGGAGATGATCTAGGCGATCTTTGGACCGTTTGAGCCTTTCGAGCTTACCATGTTTACTTTAATCCCTAGTATCCAATTTTGAGCATAATTGAAAAAGAATGGAGTGTGTTTAACATACTATTAGCCCCCATTCAACAATTTTTTTTGGCAACTCATTATACCCACCTTTATGAGCCTAAATTGAAAGAATTCATCCTTACCTAAAGGGAGTATAATGATTCTCATTATATGCACATGAATTGCTACATTTGGATGAGCTTATTATTGAAAAAAAAAATTGATAAATGAGAAAAGAAAAAAGATAGATAAAGCCTTGAAAAAAAAAAATATATCTAATTAAGACCCAAAGTGGCCAAGGCTACAAGAAAAAGAAGAGAAGCTCAAGTTGTGCTAAAAAAATTGAATTTTACAAGATTATACTCTCTTCTTTGTGCTATCCTATCCTTTCTTTGAAGCCAAACACCTAGGCCTAACGCTACAAGCTTAAAAAGACCTAGTGATCCAAGTCTAGGGAGTGACTACATTAGTGGAGAAGTGTTTAAAAATAGGATTTTGGGGTGCTGAATGATAATCTTACTTTTCATTGACTAGCATGATTTGATCTATGAAATTGCATGAAACTTGAAAGTGACAACAGCACACACGCACGTTCTCAGTTGGCGACGTGTTGCTTGATCTAAGAGAAAAACAACTTGTTAAACTTTCTGATTGATTCTTGTTCGTCTGTAAGTGAGATATCTGAGTTACATGATTGACTGCGAAGTGGTTTACTTGAATCTTTAATATTGAACTCTACTGTTTGATTTCATTTCTTGCTCGAGACGATCAAGCTTAAGTTTGGGGGAGTTGATAAGTGTGATTTTTACGCTTAATTTGATATATGATTATGGGTGTTTTTGTAGTGATTCCTAGAAAATATTACACGTTTTGGTATATATTTGTATATGTCAGGAATCTAGGTCCAAATGCATAAAAGTGGATGAAATGGGCTTAAAAATGCTGAAAAAGGACCAAACTGAGCAAATCTGAAAAAGCAGGGACCAAATCGCAAGAATGGAGATTTGAGGCCCGCGATCGATCGCCAATAACGAAGATCGATCGCCACCATCCAAATAACGAAGATCGGTCGCCACCATCCAGAATGTTTCCGCGATCGATCGCCAAACCCTGAAAAATCGAGATTTTGTTTCCTACTTGGTGATTTTGTGTCCAAACTTTGCAAAACTCCTCCACATTATATATAGAAGATTTTATGACGTTTTGGGGCTTTTGCACACATTTTCTGAGACCTAACAGCCTCTCCTCCATCCAAAGCAAGACCACAAATCATTGAAGAGCAAGAGCAACGCAAGGAACGAAAGAACGGAGCGACGCACGGAGCGACATCCTCGTTATCTTAGTATTTCTGAACTTAATATATTTTTATTTCAGATTGTGATGTTAAATTTGTTTAAAGACATGTTTTTGCATTATAATTTGATTATGGTTGTTGGCTAAGATATTTGTCAAGACATAGGGGATCCCATGTTTGAACCCTTGAGTTAATTAACGGTTTTGATTTAATTTCTATGATCTTTGCGCATAATTTATGTTTTTAATGCTTGTAAAAGATTAGCTACCTTTTGCATGATATTGGTAATCGTAATTGAATTGACCATAGGAGATTACGATACGACGTAGTAAATTAGGTCGTGGGTTTTAGGTTGAGACGGACCAAGTAAAATCTAGCACACGTGTGATACCAATAGATTTACCAAAATCGAAGGCTAGTAGTTTTCACAAAGCATTTTTCGGGAAGATTATCGAGACTTTGGCTCACCAATGCAATCCCCTAGAATTCTCGATTGAATATCCAAATATTTCTAAGGTGACGAGTTTTCCTAATGCATTCGTTATACTTTGGTCCAGTTATAACAAGTCTAATATTAATGTTGCAGTAAACCACTCCCGTGTCCTTATTGCACAATTAATATCGAATAAAGATCTATGAAAACTACTAGCCTTCGATTTTGGTAAATCTATTGCTATCACACGTGTGCTAGATTTTACTTGGTCCGTCTCAACCTAAAACCCACGGTATAATTTATTATATCGTATTGTAATATCCTATGGTCAATTCAATCGCAATATAACAATCATTCAAGGGCGATCAATCCCTCAAAAGCATGAAGATCAATAAATTATATGCAAAGAATTAAAGGAATTCAATCAAATAAATCATCAAATCATAGGTTCATGACAAAGGATTGCCTAGCCTCGATAAATAAATTAATTCAACATAATAAATCAAAACAAATCAAAACAAATATTAAAAGACAAGAATAAACTCCCGATGTCGACTTCGTTCGTAGATCCTTGCTCCCTCTCTCGCTTCCTTCTCGATCGTCTCTTGAATCGCCTTGTTGAAGGTGTTCCAAAATCCTAGGATGGTTGATGGATGGAGGTGGATGATGGTGATATGGAGGATGAGAGGATGGATGGAGGCTATTCCTAGGGTGTAAAATCTGATAAAAAGTCCATATTTTCGTCCAAGACCTAATATATATAATGGTGAAGGAGTTTGGTAAGGTTTGGACACAAAATAACCAAGAAGGAAACAAAATCTCAAAATTTTCGGGTTTGGCGATCGATCTTCGTCAGTTGGCGATCGATCGCGGAAACATTCTGGATGGTGGCGATCGATCATCGAAAGTTGGCGATCGATCGCGGACCTCAAAACTCCAATCTTGCGATTTGGTCCCTCCTTTACCAGATTTGCTCAGTTTGGTCCTTTTCAGCATTTTTAAGCCCATTTCATCCACTTTTATGCATTTGGACCTAGATTCCTGACATATACAAATATATACCAAAACGTGTAATATTTTCTAGGAATCACTACAAAAACACCCCTAATCATGTATCAAATTAAGTGTAAAAATCACACTTATCAACTCCCCCAAACTTAAGCTTGATCGTCTCGAGCAAGAAATAAAATCAAACAGTAGAGTTCAATATTAAAGATTCAAGTAAACCACTTCGCAGTCAATCATGTAACTCAGACATCTCACTTACAGATGAACAAGAATCAATCAGAAAGTTTAACAAGTTGTTTTTCTCTTAGATCAAGCAACACGTCGCCAACTCAGAACGTGCGTGTGTGCTATTGTCACTTTTAAGTTTCATGCAATTTCATAGATCAAATCATGCTAGTCAATGAAAAGTAAGATTATCGTTGAGCACCCCTTAGTCCTATTTTCAAACACTTCTCCACTAATGTAGTCACTCCCTAGACTTGGATCACTAGGTCTTTTTAAGCTTGTAGCGTTAGGCCTAGGTGTTTGGCTTCAAAGAAAGGATATGATAGCACAAAGAAGAGAGTATAATCATGTAAATTTCAATTTTTTAGCACAACTTGAGCTTCTCTTCTTTTTTTTTGTAGCCTTGGCCACTTTGGGTCTTAATTAGATATATTTTTTTTTCAAGGCTTTATCTATCTTTTTCTTTTCTCATCATCAATTATTTTTCAATAATAAGCTCATCCAAATGTAGCAATTCATGTGCATATAATGAGAATCATTATACTCCCTTTAGGTAAGGATGAATTCTTTCAATTTAGGCTCATAAAGGTGGTTATAATGAGTTGCCAATGAAATTTGTTGAATGGGGGTTAATAGTATGTTAAACATACTCCATTCTTTTGCAATTAGGCTCAAAATGGGACACTAGAGATTGATATATATCATGGTAAGCTTGAAAGGCTCAAACGGTCCAAAGATTGCCTAAATTATAGTCAAAGCTTCTCGTATGATATTACTAGAGTTAGTCCCCGGCAACGGCGCCAAAACCTTGATGCGTGTGAAACGTACCGCAAGTGTACGGTGTCAAGTTTTAGTATAGGAATTTGAAAGTACGGATGTCGAACCCACAGAGATTGAAAATTAAGTTACACCAAGTACTGTAATTAGAATAGTCTCGACTTTATTTAGATAACCGATAGCATAATTATTAAACTAATCTACTAAAATAAAATAATAATTTAGCAAGATGAAGAATTTAAGTGGAGAAAATCAATGAGAACGGATTCTAGAGGTTCGACTTCACTCAACTATCCACTATGTCGTGTTCTTCTAATTTATTAACCACGAATCCTATGTTATCTATTACCTCTCCCGAGTGTTAAATAGAAATAATCATTCAACAATCATCTTGATGTGCCCACCTAAGATAAATTATTAAACAATTTCAATAGCGCTAGATTCGTTCTATGGCTTCGTTGGAGTTATATGTCTCCCGACTATATAAACTTCCAACGATGTAAATTCCTACGGTCCTATTCAAAACCCCCTCTCCCGAGTGATAGATTCTAAATAAATATGACGAATCAACTAGTGATCAAGTAATTGAAACGCATTTAAATCAGGAATCACAAATAAACCAAACGAAAAACCAAAATATATTCAATCAATAATCAACGACATAGTTTCAAATCAAGATCCGTCTAACTCTAGAATAACAAATTAGTTCATGAATACATTAAATAAACACATAGACATGTTCTTAATCATCATAAACATAAAGGAAGAGATAATCAAATGAATTGGATGATGGCCCTCCGTCCCCGATAGTCGCCGTCTTCTTCTCCGTTGTCAAAATCTCTACCCTTCGTTGTACGCGCACCGCCTCGATTGATCTCCTCCCCTTCTTGGTTCACTCTCGGCTACTGCTCTTAGTCGTGCGTGAGTTGCTACTGGTCTGTATGTGAATTGCCCCCTTTTATCGTCTGTTCACCTTTTTTGTCTTGCGTCTCTCCCTCCTCCGTATATCAGCTCTCGCTTCCCTCTCTAATATGCGAGAAGATCCTCCCCTCTTTCCTTCCAATATCTATGCGTATCTCTTTCTTTAAAAGATTTTCCGAGAGTTCCTCTACTCTCCTTCTTTCCTTGTACGTGTATCCCATCTTCCTTCTATAATTTATTCCCAAATCTCATGTATATATATTATATTATATTATATTATAATATAATATAATATAATCTTGCCATTTGACATGTCCCGGTACATGATTATTTCACCGTTGAGTCCCGTGCATCAAATAAGGAAAGTCTCCAAAATTACCAAAATTCCATTGGCGTAATTACGCCTCCGAAGTGGCGTAGTTACGCCTGTCGATGTGTCACAAAATCTGGCTTCCCGCGTGATAGGCGTAATTACGCCTCCAAAGTGGCGTAGTTACACCACTTAAATTCTCAAAAGCCATGGGCTAGGCGTAGTTACGCCTCAAAGTAGGCGTAATTACGCCTGTATGAAATTCTTTAAAAACTCAAATGCCGTGAGTTAGGCGTAGTTACGCCTCAAAGTAGGCGTCTTTACGCATGTTGCCATGATTGATAGTGTAGATTTTTGGCTTCAATTCATCCGTTCCTTCCGTCATTTGCACCATTTTAGTCCACAAAACATGTAATTACCTGGATTCCTGCAAAACAACACAGAACAAGACCAAAAGTGTAATTCTGATCGAAAACTAACGCTAAACCATGCAAAATAAGAGGAAATATAAGTGTATAAAATACACTTATCAAACCCCCTAAACATAAACTTTTGCTAGTCCCGAGCAAAATAGAAATGGAAAAAGACTAAGAAATAAAAGAGAAAAAGAAAACACACTACTAACGCAAGTCATGAAATGTTATAATTGCAAATTGGCCTCGAAGATCAATTGTCTAAAAATTTTAAGTCAAGTATGCATATCAGTCTACTCAAGAGTTCTCAAGTGTGTGTGTCACCACTTCCATTTAACCATTAAAGTAATCTTTACTCACACAAATCAATAGGACTTTGCAAGGTGTATTGGTTCATTTGCATTGTTCATAAAAAGGTGTATAACTTTGACCAACAGTGAACAATGCATCAAATCAAAGTAATGAGATGTTCGTGTGTGAATGTCAAAACCATATGCATTACAAGTGTTTCTCGAGAGTCCATAGGCTTACAATTCGTAACATTCTCCACTAGTATATTAGATGAATGTGGCTTGGTCAGTAGGTCTTAATAGGCTTGTAATGTAAGGCCTTGGCTCATAGCTACAATAAAAAGATAGGAATTTCAAAACAAGTGAGTAAGTCATATTAACCATGATGCGCACTCTCATCTCAATTTCGATTCCTTCTATTGATGATTCATCATCATTTTTTTTTTCTTTTCAAATTTTGGATTCACCCTCCTTTCTCATCCGCCTCATCATTCACCTCATTATTTTCTCATTCTTTCCATCACTTATTTCGATGGAGGAGAGGCTGTTGAATGGGGGTTAATAGTATGTTAAACATACTCCATTCTTTTGCAATTAGGCTCAAAATGGGACACTAGAGATTGATATATATCATGGTAAGCTTGAAAGGCTCAAACGGTCCAAAGATTGCCTAAATCATTTCCAAGTCAAGATCATAACTATAAAATTTCGCCTCAAAGTGTCATCATCCAATAGTTTCTAAGGTACTCTAAGATGTTCAAAACAATTCATCAAGTTCACAAAGATTTTCACTACAACAAATGCAATTAACAAGATCGTGACTCATATGTGCTTAATGTATTCCTCATCTTTGACATGCTAACTCAAAACAAGATATTCACAAACAAGTTTTACAATCATCGAAACTCAAGTTGACATGCATAGTGAGATTAATATCATCATGGAATAGAGACCACTACTATGATTCATTCTTTTTCTCAAATTTGAACTCATAAATTTTTTTTTTAAGCTCATAATAAATAGACGATTCAAGTGTCAATTAAGCACACAACATGTGGATAAAACAAGAAACACATGCAAGCCATTCCCCCAAACTTAAATCAAACATTGTCCTCAATGTTGAAATGAATCAAAGGGAAACAGTAAACTCCCCTGATCAAGACGATTGCATGAGGGTTGAGGAAGATTGACTTTTGAAAGCTCCACTGTTGTAGGGGTTCATAGCTCCAAATGAGTACCTAGCAAGAGAAGAATGCAAATAAAAAGTCGACTCGAGAGATAAAAAACAAGAACTGAAAAACAACTAACAAACTAAATTGCCAAAGGATACGCTTGGGTTGCCTCCCAAGAAGCGCTGATTTCTAGTCGTCAGCTTGACTATCAGAAGCAACCATCAAAGAGCGGTTGTCGCCCATAGTAAGTATCATATGATACAACAAATGGGTCTTCATTTAGTATGCCCTCGAGATTGGCATGATTGTAACGGTGTAAGCTCATTGCTCCAACAACATTCTTGAAGTGGTAGGTATGGGAGAATGATTCTTGAGTTGGCTTCATATCTTGGAGGATGTAGTGCGGTGAAGTTGGCATCGATGGAAAATACGGATCCACATATGGCATAGAACATGTCTCCATCGATGGGCTCCAATCAGAATCTTCGAAAGTCTCTTCCTTCTCCAATATCACACTAGACTCAGTCTTCACATGGGAACTCCTCGGATAACATCTCTGAAGTAGGCTCAATCTCTTGAAGAGGCTCAAGTTCCCTTGACTTTTCCACATGAGTATGATCACTCCCCCAAACTTGTTTGGTTGAGTGTTCATCATCATATAACCAAACTCGATTCGTCGCCTCTTGATTTGTAGCTCTCGTCTCTTCCTCCTGGCAGCTAGTTGAAATTGTTTCTATAAGAACCGCTATTTGCTGCTCCAGGTGACGCATAGAGTTGGTTTGGCACTTCAAATTGTTCTCAGTTGAGGCCATGAATCTTATTAAGGTATCCTCTAAATGAGTCGTGACGTCTGCAGAACTATCTCTCCTCTCTTCGTGATGTTCAAATAGTTGGGGCGTATCATTAGGGTAGTGAGGCTCCGGTGAGTATTGGTGACTCCAACCTTGTAGTGAAGGATCACAATACCAGTGATAATCGAAGTCCGCTATATCATTGAACAGGTGTAACACACTGTCCTCATCTCTATCAACCAGGGGACTCCCAGTCACCAGTGCTCCGCTAAATACCCATTCTCGTGTCTGTGCATCCAAACCTTTGAAGAAATTTTGCAGAAGAGTATAGTTCGAAAAGTTGTGATACCAGAATGTGTCTGCCAATTCCTTGAATCTTCCCCACGCTGCATAAAACGGCTCTGAATATTGTTGGGCAAATCTTGTGAAGACTTGTTGATGAAGCATCACAAGTACCTCGCAGGGAAAACAAATAAAACAATTAAATATAGTTTTTTTTTATAAATAAATATATACAAAGAAGAAAAAAATGGTTAAATTATAGTCAAAGCTTCTCGTATGATATTACTAGAGTTAGTCCCCGGCAACGGCGCCAAAAACTTGATCGCTTTTATTTTAAACAGTTATTTCAATGTAGCGATTCTCTACCGCAAGTGCACGGTGTCAAGTTTTAATATAATGGTTTAAGAGTAAAGAGTGTCGTACCCACAGGGACTAGTAGCAGTTACCACGATCGATTAGAATTTCTATATTTAACCTACGATTATGGAATGATTATTAAACTAAATTGACTTAAGCACAAAAATTAACCTAACCAGCAGTGATGAATAATTAAAGAGAATTTATAAACGAGTTATCAAGACGTCGGTTCACCCATGTAATCCCCCAAAAGTTGTCTATTAATTAAGATTCAATGTTCTTTGTTCTAGGGTGACGAGTTTTCCTATTTCATTCGTTATACCTTGGTCCGGTTATAACAAGTCTAGCACTAATCTACAATAAATCACTCCCGTGTCTTATTTGAATGATTAATACCGAAAAATGCTTTGTGAAAACTATTAGCCTTCGATTTTGGTAAATCTATTGCTATCACACGTGTGCTAGATTTTACTTGGTCCGTCTCAACCTAAAACCCACGGCCTAATTTACTACGTCGTATCGTAATCTCCTATGGTCAATTCAATTACGATTACCAATATCATGCAAAAGGTAGCTAATCTTTTACAAGCATTAAAAACATAAATTATGCGCAAAGATCATAGAAATTAAATCAAAACCGTTAATTAACTCAAGGGTTCAAACATGGGATCCCCTATGTCTTGACAAATATCTTAGCCAACAACCATAATCAAATTATAATGCAAAAACATGTCTTTAAACAAATTTAACATCACAATCTGAAATAAAAATATATTAAGTTCAGAAATACTAAGATAACGAGGATGTCGCTCCGTGCGTCGCTCCGTTCTTTCGTTCCTTGCGTTGCTCTTGCTCTTCAATGATTTGTGGTCTTGCTTTGGATGGAGGAGAGGCTGTTAGGTCTCAGAAAATGTGTGCAAAAGCCCCCCAAAACGTCATAAAATCTTCTATATATAATGTGGAGGAGTTTTGCAAAGTTTGGACACAAAATCACCAAGTAGGAAACAAAATCTCGATTTTTCAGGGTTTGGCGATCGATCTTCGTCATTTGGCGATCGATCGCGGAAACATTCTGGATGGTGGCGACCGATATTCGTTATTTGGCGATCGATCGCGGAAACATTCTGGATGGTGGCGATCGATCTTCGTTATTGGCGATCGATCGCGGACCTCAAATCTCCATTCTTGCGATTTGGTCCCTACTTTTCCAGATTTGCTCAGTTTGGTCCTTTTTCAGCATTTTTAAGCCCATTTCATCCACTTTTATGCATTTGGACCTAGATTCCGGACATATACAAATATATACCAAAACGTGTAATATTTTCTAGGAATCACTACAAAAACACCCCTAATCATATATCAAATTAAGTGTAAAAATCACACTTATCAAACACCAACACATCAACAATACAAAAACACTAAAAACCTTCAATAAACACCTTCATACAACCATAAATCCAACCCCCAACCAAAAATAACACCAACCCAAAATAAACCCATTTCAAACAATCAAAAACCATTTCAAAACCAAACAAAACACCATAAAAACTTCAAGGAGGTATCCATACCTCTCGGGGACTCCAAATCCTACCAATAATCTCACAAACAAGACTTTTGCAAGGATTTCCCCTCCACTTTCAAGCCAAAAACGAAAATAGTGAATGGGTTAGGGTTGGGTTGGGAGAGTGAATTGGGGATTTTGTAAAGTGATGGGTAAAGTGGGGGGTAGTGGGGTTAAAGGGTTAATTAAAATTGTACCCCAACAATTAACATGATGTATTAAATACCCCAACATGATATTTTAAAAGCATTTTACCAAAATGCACCAAAACCCCAATTAAGCACATATTTTACCAAAAATATCAACCATCACATTTAAACCATTATAACACCCAATTACCCAACATGTATAACATGCACCCTGAAACGCTCTACGGGTCACGCCTACCATGTGACTAAGCATTTCACCAAGATAATAATTCCAACACATAATTTAATTATCAGCATAATAATCGCATAATCATAATTTAAATTTATATCAAAATTCATGTGTTCATGTTAAAGAAGTTGGACATTTTGAAGGAAAAAAGAGCAAATTAATAAATATTTAGTAGTTTAAAAATAGTTTTGCAATGCTTATTATAAATATTTACTAGAGGAAACATAAAATTTAATCACAAAACTCAACTTTTGTGTTTCCAAAATTGATTTCTAGCTAAATGTTTTTAAAAAAAAATAAAAAATTAAAAAAAAATTGGAACCGGGGCGGGGCTGGTAAACCCGCCGGGTTCGCGGGTCTAAGCGGGGCGGGGCGGGGCGGGTCCGGTTTTTATGTGTAGCGGGGCGGGTCTTGGGATTGGACAAACCCGTACCATACCCGACCCGTTGCCATTCCTATATCCCACTGCTAGTTATGACATGCCCTAGAAACACTACACTGCTCAACCAAAACTCACATTTGCTGAGCTTGGCATATAACTGGTGATCTCTGAGGACCTGGAGCACTGTCCTCAAGTGTTTCACGTGCTCTTCCTCGCTCCGAGAGTAGATGAGTATGTCGTCAATAAACACAATGACGAACTGGTCCAGATAGGGTTGGAACAGCATGTTCATCACACTCATAAAGACAGCCGGGGCGTTCGTCACACCGAACGGCATAACTAAGAACTCGTAGTGCCTTACCGAGTCCGGAACGCTGTCTTCTACACATCCTCCTCCCTGACCCGAATCTGGTGGTAACCTGACCTCAAGTCAATCTTGCTATAAAGTTTAGTACCTTGCAACTGATCAAATAGATCATCAATCCTTGGGCGAGGATACTTGTTCTTTACCGTGGCCTTATTCAGTTGCCGGTAATCGATGTACAAACGCATCGAACCATCCTTATTCTTTACAAAAAGAACCGGTGCGCCCCAAGGCGATACGCCAGGGCGTATATATCATTTATCAAGGAGTTCCTGCAACTGCTCCTTTAGTTCCCGTAACTCTGCCGGTGCCATCCTGTAAGGGGCACGAGAAATCGTGGATGTCCCTGGTAATAACTCAATCTCAAACTCGATTTCCCGAGCCGGTGGGAATCCTGGAATCTCCTCCGGGAACACATCAGCAAATTCTGCTACCACTGGTACATCCTCAACTCTTAACTCTTTGCTCTTCCCCGTCGTGTCCACGGCATAAATAAGATAACCCGTGTGTCCACGTTCCAATAATTGGGACATTTTGATTGCCGAAATCAACGGAATTTTTGCACGAGAACCGTTCCCAAAGAAAGTCCACTGAATCCCCAAATCAGATCTGAATCGAACTGTCCTCTGCCGACAATCTACCACTGCCTGATATCTGTTCAGAATGTCGATGGCCACAATGCAGTCGAAGTCTGACATACCCAATACAATCACATTTATCTCATTGCCCTCAAAATAAATGAGGCAGTCCATCAGAAACTGATCGGCAACAACTTTCCTTCCAGTGGGTGTCGAGACCAATAGAGACTTGGGCAACGAAGACGTGCACATATGATGTCTCTCCACAAAGTCCGTAGACACAAAGGAGTGCGAAACACCTGTGTCTATCAAAATAAATGCGGAATATGTAAATAAAAAGCACGCACCAGCTATCACATCCTCTGGAGCTGCATCGGCCTGCTCCCTGGTCAGTGCATAGACCTGTCCCTGAGGTGGTCCCATCGCCTGTCCTCCCATCTGTCGAGGCACCACCGGCGGCCTCTGCTGCACTGTCCCACTAGAAAACCTCCCCTGCCTCCTCTGAGGTCCACCTGACCATCACCATTCTGACAGAACCGAGATATGTGGCCTATCTTGCCACATTTATAACAAGCCGTACAGTCTCGCATGTGATGTGGTCCTCCACAAAAGTGACACTTCACTACTCCGGTCCTGCTCACTTGAGTCTGCCCTCTATTGCTAGGCGCACTACCCCTCCGGTTATCCATTCGCCTCCCACCAAACCGAGAAGAAGAATAAGAAGCCCACGAGGTTTAAATGATTCCCCTCGTGGTCTCAGATTATTAGACATCGGCCTCTGCGGTGGGACTTGAGGGGGTGCAACATCCGGGGAAGCACTGACTCCGATCTCTGCCAGTTCCTCTCTAGTGAGAGCATCATCGAAAGAAGTGGGGTTGTTGGAGATAACCCGATCAAAAAGTTCCGGTCGCAGCCCCTTTAGAAGTGCCTCATCTTGGCATGCCCGTTTGTAGCAATATGGGGAACATACCTCAACAAGGATGAATAATGCATGGCATAGTCCGAGACTGTCATGCTCCCTTGCTTCAAGCTCGTGAATTCATCCTCCTTTGTTTGCCTAGCCGCAGCAGAGAAGTACCGGTTTAGAAACCGGGTCCGAAATAAAGTCAAGTCAATCACTATACCCTGAGCTCTCAGCTCCATCACCGTCGTCTTCCACCACATTGAAGACTTCTTCGCTAGTTGGAACTCCGCCAACCTCAGCCATGCTGTCCTAGCACAAGGAGCGGACACAAATATCTGCTCTAGTCTCTCAAGCCACTCCTCAGCTTCTTCCCCGGTCTCTGTCCCCTCAAACATGGGCGGGTGGAAAGTCAGAAAATGACTCAGACTAAGCTCCCCTGGCAATAACAACTGAGCAACCGGCTCTACGCCCACAGCAGGTGGAGGTAAAGGATTCGTCTGACCAATGCTAGCATTCACGCTTCCAACATCACCTACCTCTTCATTGAGGTTCCCCAAGTTCATAGCCGCCATGCTGTAACACAAGGGTTAACAACAATTCCAAACAATATATATGCTACACCGTTAGATAACATGAATGATAATAAGCATGTTAGTATAACAATTTATACACCAATATGCGTCACATGCATAAACATGCCCAAATGTAACCACCTAGCCAACCATGCTAAGGCTACCCTTCACTCGTCCCCGAGTTCTCTAACCACTGCTCTGATACCACTAATGGAAGGACCCTAGTTCCTTAAGTGCGGATTAAAGGCGTAAATAGAGCTAACATGCATCTAATGAATATAAAGTTCGTGTTGATGCCTTGAGCCGTTAAGATTACAGGCCAAAATAAAATTTCCCAAAAGGGATTGATTACATTCCCTACCAAAAGAATGTTAAATCCTATAGCTTTACACTACTCCTAGAGCAGAGACTATGCAAAAGAATTAAGCCTGCTATGCCAAAAGCACTCCTCACTGGCTCACCGCATCAACCCGCCTTAGCCCGTCCGCCCAAAAGTACCTACAGGAACAACCCCCAAAACCATGAGCATGTATATAAATCATATTCACAATAATATGATTGTAATTCAAATGCATAAACCGTAAATACAATGTGGGGTCTTCCCACCTTAACAGTGATTAATAGACATAAGAAGGACTAATCATGCATCAGTATCATCTTAAGGTTCCGGTTGTTACATGAGCTATCAGGATTACAGGCCAAAATAAAAGACTTCAAAAAAATAATTCATTACATTCCCAAAAGAATGTTAATGTTTAGATTTATACTACTCCTAGAGTAGATACTAATCGTGGCTTGAACCCTATACATTCCTGTGGTCCTCGTAGCTCACTGCTCAACCCGACCCCTTGGTCCTTTAGTCCAAAAGCGTACCTACAGGGACAACACATCATAAGCATAAACAATCTCATTTAACATCATAAAACATCATCGTAAATGCATGAAACATTGGTTAAGTAAATATGCTGGTTATTCATTAACTTCTTATTGTTGTCCCTGATTCTTAATCATGCATATGGGCATATTGCCCTGTGGCATCTTACCACATTATAAACATCGCATGGCCTCTTACCATGTGGGGCGTCTTACCCCGTGGCATCTTACCACAAATAGTATCGCATGGCCTCTTACCATGAGGGGCATCTTACCCCGTGGCATCTTACCACAAATAGTATCGCATGGCCTCTTACCATGTGGGGCATCTTACCCCGTGGCATCTTACCACAATTAACATCATATGAATATATATAAACATCTTATCAACATCGTAACATCTTATAAACATCGTAAATATCTTATAAACATCATCATTTAATCATCAATACTCATGCAATAAAAGCATAGTCGTAGTGTAAAGATGCGTTTTACCGTCCGATGCCCGTACGTCTCTTACGTACCTTTTCAAAAGGAGGAGGAGTCAACAGACTTTATCTCCTTGATGGTGCTGGTACCTGGGATGGTTCTACAAGACCACACAATACCATATTAGATGCCTCAATACTATCTCATATCATAAACTTAACAAAATAGAACATCATCTTAATTTTCAACATTCTGCCTCTCTCGATCGATCGGCCCCGAGGTCCCGATCGATCGAGAAACTGTGCACAAATAGTGCCCAACCATTCTGTCTCGCTCGATCGATCGAAACATTTTACCGATCGGTCGAGGAGCTTCTCCGATCGATCGAGAATTCTTTCGATTGATCGGCACCTGAAATTCAAAACATGCTTTAAGCATTCTGTCTCGCTCGATCGATCGGGACCAAATCTCGATCGATCGAGAGCTCTGAAAAAATCGGGACTTCCCCAGATTTTTGAGCACCTCTTTTCACACCATCATTTCTCCTTCATAACGTAACATACTTGCTCAATCAAACATACTAGGAGCTTTATAAAACTTCTATGTAAGCACTTAAATTCAAGGTTCAACAAAACCTACACTAGCATGCAACATAACCTCATCATAATCTTCAACCTCAACTAACTTATACAGAAACAGAGCATGTTCTTCCTTGCCCAGAATTTCGAGCACTTACTTTCATAACAAGGAAACCAACACATAACGTAAGTAATATACTCGAACAAACATGCTAGGAACTTCATAAAACTACCATGTAAACATACACACCAAGGTTTCGTCCATATCTACACTAGCATGCATAAAAATCATCACTACAAAAACCCAACTCAATCAAAAACTTAGAAAAACAGGGTACCCACTTACCCCTCTCTTTTTGCTCCTCTTTTGCAAGGATTTTTGACACCTTATTACTAGCCTTCTCCTTGTCTAAATGCAGCTAAGCTGGAACGAAAATGGATGGGGAGAGAAGGAGAAGGGATTGATTGGGAGGTAATGATGTAAGTATGGGCTGCCAAGTGGGGAAAAGAGCATGGGCTGCCAAGTGGGGGGGGGGGGTGGCGGAGTGGCAGGGGGTGGGTGATGTGGGTTGGGTGGTCATGTGGTGTTTAATTGTGTCCCGGTAAATAGTACGATGTATTAAAATATCCTCACTCGATATTTTATAACTTCATATAAATTAATACATCCTTTAAAACACCCAACATTCCCCCTAAATCATATCATAATATCGTAATTATTTTCCCCCAAATTAATTACACCACAACCCTTAAACTTAACATAAATCATCATCGTAGCACATAATCATATAACATTTCGGGGATATGACATTACTCCCCTACTTATAAGATTTCGTCCTCGAAATCCACATGCATCATCATAATGGAACTAAACATTAAAAACATTCCAGAGAATAGTTCCGGATAGTGCTGCACCATATGCCGTTCCGTCTCCCATGTAGCCTCCTCGACACCCCGACGATCCCACTGAACTTTGACCATCGGTATAATTTTGCTTCGTAGTCTGCGATCCTCTCGATCCAGAATTCTGATTGGTCGTTCTACGTAGGACACATCTGAGTCTATCTGAACTTCTGTAGGCTGTAAGACATGAGACGGGTCTGGCTCATACTTCCGTAACATAGAGACATGGAAAACATCATGTATGCCAGACAAGGATGGCGGTAGAGCCAAACGATATGCCAATGTACCGACACGCTGTAAAACTTCATATGGCCCAACATACCTCGGAGATAACTTTCCCCGCATTCCAAAACGAACCACACCCCTGAAGGGCGAGATCTTTAAGAAGACCATGTCTCCAAACTGGAATTCCAGCGGTCGTCGCCGCTTATTTGCATAGGCTGCCTGCCTATCCTGGGCCGCTTTCATCTTTTGGCGTATCAATTTTATCTTACCTTCCATATCTCTGATCAGATCCGGTCCTCCGACCGCCTTGCTAGTCAAGTCCTCCCAATACAGCGGTGATCTACATCGTCGTCCATACAGAGCTTCAAAAGGAGCCATTTGAATGCTCGCCTGATAACTGTTATTATAGGAGAACTCCACTAGCGGCACTGAATCCTGCCACGGAGTATCAAACCCCAAAATACGTGCCCTCAACATGTCCTCGAGCGTCTGAATGGTACGCTCCATCTGGCCGTCTGTCTGAGGGTGGTAGGCCGTACTCAGTCTCACCTCTGTGCCCAAAGCTGTCTGGAGACCCTCCCAGAAATGTGAAGTGAACCTCGGGTCTCTGTCAGACACTATCGAGACTGGAATACCATGCAATCTCACCACATCCCGTATATACATCTGGGCCATCTTCAAGTATGTATAAGACATACTGTAAGGGATGAAATGAGCCGTCTTTGTCAGCCTATCTACGATCACCCAGATCGCGTCAAATCCTGAGGCCGTCCTCGGCAAGTGGGTCACGAAGTCCATAGATATATGCTCCCACATCCATTCAGGCACCTCTAAGCTCTTCAGCTCACCACCAGGCCTCTGCCTCTCTGCCTTTACCTGCTGGCAGATCAAACATCTTTTAACGAAATTGATCACCTCACGCTTCATGCGTCTCCACCAGAATTGATCGCATAGATCTTTGTACATCTTCTTTCCCCCTGGGTGGATACTGAACCGACTACTGTGAGCTCGCTCCAATATTCCTCTACACAGTTCTGGTGTATCTGGGACTAACCATCGGTTGCCCAGTCTCAAAGAATCATCCTCAGCCACTCTAAACTTGGATGGCTGACCCTGAAGTACCAATGATGTCCATCTCTGAACCTCACTATCCGACTTCTGGGCCTTCCTGATTGCCTCAAATATATCTGGCTCCGCCAATAAGGTCGACACTCGCACAGGCGACGTGTCTACATCGAAATCATAGCCCAGATGGCAATAAGAAGTCATTAAGGCCGACAAACACATAACATCCTCTGCAGTACTCATCACCTTCCGACTTAAGGCGTCTGCTATTAAGTTTGCTTTACCTGGATGGTACTCAATTTCACAATCATAGTCTTTGAGCAAATCCATCCACCTTCTTTGCCTCATATTCAACTCTGCCTGAGTGAATAAGAACTTCAGGCTCTTATGGTCCGTATATATAGTGAAAGACGTGCCATACAAGTAATGCCTCGAGATCTTCAAGGCAAATATGATGGCCGCCAGTTCCAAATCATGCACTGGGTACCTAGCTTCGTGTGGCTTCAGCTGCCTCGATGCGTAAGCCACCACGTGCTTATCTTGCATCAACACACAGCCCAAACCCTGCAGTGACGCATCCGTATACAAGGCAAACCTCTTATTCTCAGACGGAATCACTAGTACAGGCGCTGTAGTCAAGCGACGCTTCAGTTCTTGAAAACTTTCCTCACAAGCTTCAGACCAAAAGAAGGGGACTCCTTTCTGAGTCAACTGTGTCAGGGGTTTGGCAATCTTCGAGAAACCTTCGACGAAACGTTGGTAATAACCTGCCAAACCGAGGAAACTCCGTATTTCCGGTACAGAAGTGGGTGCAGCCCACTTTAACACAGCTTCAATCTTCCTGGGGTCCACAGATATTCCATGGCTAGATATGACATGGCCCAAGAATACCATGCTGTCCAACCAGAACTCGCACTTACTAAGCTTTGCATATAGCTGATGATCCCTAAGGATCTGAAGTACTATCCTCAAGTGCCTTACATGCTCTTCTTCAGTCCGAGAGTAAATAAGTATGTCGTCAATGAAGACTATGACGAACTCATCCAAATATGGTTGGAACACTCTGTTCATCAAACTCATGAAGACAGCTGGGGCATTCGTCACCCCAAAAGGCATGACCAGGAATTCATAGTGCCCATATCTAGTCCTGAACGCCGTCTTCTGAACATCATCTTCTCTTACTCAAATCTGATGGTACCCCGACCTCAGATCGATCTTACTGTAGAGTCTCGTACCCTGCAACTGATCGAACAAGTCATCGATCCTCGGAAGTGGATACTTGTTCTTTACTGTAGCTTTGTTCAGTTGTCTATAGTCAATGCATAGACGCATCGATCCATCTTTCTTCTTAACAAATAAGACAGGCGCACCCCATGGCGATACGCTAGGGCGTATGTAGCCCTTGTCAAGGAGTTCTTGCAACTGAATCTCTAACTCCTTTAACTCAGCTGGTGCCATCCTATACGGGGCACGAGAAATTGCAGACGTCCCTGGTAGTAACTCAATCCCAAACTCGACCTCTCTCGTCGGTGGGAATCCGGGAATTTCCTCCGGAAAGACATCAGCAAACTCTGCCACTACGGGCACATCCTCAACCTTTAACTCCTTCCTCTCTTCCGTCATATCAACAGCATAGATAAGATAGCCTGTATGACCTCGTTCCAATAACTGTGCCATCTTGAAAGCAGATATCAACGGAATCTTTGGGCGAGAACCATCCCCAAAGAATGTCCACCGGACTCCCATATCAGACCTGAATCGGACAGTCCTCTGCCTGCAGTCTACCACTGCCTGATACTTGTTCAGAACATCGATGCCCACAATGCAATCGAAGTCTGTCATTCTTAGCACAATCAAATCTGATCTTAACTCATTATCCTCAAAATAAATGAGGCCATCATAGACAATCTGATCCATAGTCAAACTTCTTCCAGCGAGGGTCGAGACCAAAAGAGGCATGGGCGACGGAGAAGTACATATGTGGTGCCTTTCAACAAAATTCGTCGACACAAAAGAGTGCGACGCACCTGTGTCTATCAATATAAGAGCAGGGTGCGTAAATAAAAGACACGTACCCGCTATAACCTCCTCCGGAGCTGCTGTAGCCTGCTCCCTCGTCAAAGCATACACCTATCTCTGAGGTGGCCCCGTGGGCTGACCTCCATACTGCCTCGGTGCGAAAGGTGGCCGGTGCTGTGCCGCTCTGTCCGCAGGCCTCCCCGTAGAGTTCTGCTGTCTTCCCCTGTTGGGACACTGTCGAGCAAAGTGGCCTCTATCGCCACAGACATAGCATCCTACGCAATACTTTGCCAAATGTGGTTGTCCACAAAGAGTGCACTGAACTCTTCCAGATCTGTCTCCCTGAGGCTGTCCTCTCCCTGATGGAGCATCATTCCTACGGTTCCCTTTCCATCGATTCTCGGGCCTCTTGCCACTGAATCTCGACGCTGAAGTGTTTCCCCTAGGCTTAAACTGATCACCCCTGGGCTTCAAGTTGTCAGAAGTGGATTTCTGAGGGGGTGCTGGAGGTGTCACTGCATCAGGGTATGCGCCAACTCCCAGTTCGGCTAGTTCAGCTCATGAAAGTGCATCGTCAAAACAGGCAGGGCCATAGGTAATTACCCTGTCATATAGTTCCGGCCTCAAGCCCTTCATGAAATTCCTCATCTTCGCTTGAGGGTTTGCAGCAATATGGGGCACGTAACGCAGTAAGGAACAGTAATGTAGAGCATAATCAGATACAGGCATGGTACCTTGTCTTAAACTGGTAAACTCATCCTCCTTGGCTTGTCTTGCAGCGGCTGAGAAGTAGCGGGTCAGAAACCGCGTTCGGAACATCTTCCAATTTATTTCCTGCCCCAGAGCCTCTTGCTCAATCACGGTGGTCTTCCACCACATCAGTGCTTTCTTGGCCAGCTGAAATTCTGCTAATCTGATCCAGGCCGTCTTTGCACAAGGCGTTGCCACAAATATCTGTTCAATCCTCTCTAACCATTCCTCAGCTTTTTCCCCGGATTCAGTTCCTTCGAACATCGGGGGTCGGTACATCATAAATTGAGCCAAGCTCAACTCCCCGGGTAGCAACTGTTGTTCAGAAGGTTCTTCTCCCAAGGCTGGTGGTGGCAATGGATTCGTACGCCCAGCACTTGCATTTACACTAACGGCGTCACCCACTTCTATATTTGCTGCCATGCTGCAACACAAGGGTTAATAATAACACCAAAAGCAGTTCATAAAGCACATCGTTAGATAATTAAACATGTTAGCATAACATAGGAACCTCATATCCAACATACATATAAAACATGTTCAAAAGTAAGCACCTAGCCAACTTATTGCTAAGGCTACCCTTCACTCATTCCCGAGTTATCTAACCACTGCTCTGATACCACTAATGTGGGGTCTTCCCACCTTAACAGTGATTAATAGACATAAGAAGGACTAATCATGCATCAGTATCATCTTAAGGTTCCGGTTGTTACATGAGCTATCAGGATTACAGGCCAAAATAAAAGACTTCAAAAAAATAATTCATTACATTCCCAAAAGAATGTTCATGTTTAGATTTATACTACTCCTAGAGTAGATACTAATCGTGGCTTGAACCCTATACATTCCTGTGGTCCTCGTAGCTCACTGCTCAACCCGACCCCTTAGTCCTTTAGTCCAAAAGCGTACCTACAGGGACAACACATCATAAGCATATACAATCTCATTTAACATCATAAAACATCATCGTAAATGCATGAAACATTGGTTAAGTAAATATGCTGGTTATTCATTAACTTCTTATTGTTGTCCCTGATTCTTAATCATGCATATAGGCATATTGCCCTGTGGCATCTTACCACATTATAAACATCGCATGGCCTCTTACCATGTGGGGCGTCTTACCCCGTGGCATCTTACCACAAATAGTATCGCATGGCCTCTTACCATGAGGGGCATCTTACCCCGTGGCATCTTACCACAAATAGTATCGCATGGCCTCTTACCATGTGGGGCATCTTACCCCGTGGCATCTTACCACAATTAACATCATATGAATATATATAAACATCTTATCAACATCGTAACATCTTATAAACATCGTAAATATCTTATAAACATCATCATTTAATCATCAATACTCATGCAATAAAAGCATAGTCGTAGTGTAAAGATGCGTTTTACCGTCCGATGCCCGTACGTCTCTTACGTACCTTTTCAAAAGGAGGAGGAGTCAACAGACTTTATCTCCTTGATGGTGCTGGTACCTGGGATGGTTCTACAAGACCACACAATACCATATTAGATGCCTCAATACTATCTCATATCATAAACTTAACAAAATAGAACATCATCTTAATTTTCAACATTCTGCCTCTCTCGATCGATCGGCCCCGAGGTCCCGATCGATCGAGAAACTGTGCACAAATAGTGCCCAACCATTCTGTCTCGCTCGATCGATCGAAACATTTTACCGATCGGTCGAGGAGCTTCTCCGATCGATCGAGAATTCTTTCGATTGATCGGCACCTGAAATTCAAAACATGCTTTAAGCATTCTGTCTCGCTCGATCGATCGGGACCAAATCTCGATCGATCGAGAGCTCTGAAAAAATCGGGACTTCCCCAGATTTTTGAGCACCTCTTTTCACACCATCATTTCTCCTTCATAACGTAACATACTTGCTCAATCAAACATACTAGGAGCTTTATAAAACTTCTATGTAAGCACTTAAATTCAAGGTTCAACAAAACCTACACTAGCATGCAACATAACCTCATCATAATCTTCAACCTCAACTAACTTATACAGAAACAGAGCATGTTCTTCCTTGCCCAGAATTTCGAGCACTTACTTTCATAACAAAGAAACCAACACATAACGTAAGTAATATACTCGAACAAACATGCTAGGAACTTCATAAAACTACCATGTAAACATACACACCAAGGTTTCGTCCATATCTACACTAGCATACATAAAAATCATCACTACAAAAACCCAACTCAATCAAAAACTTAGAAAAACAGGGTACCCACTTACCCCTCTCTTTTTGCTCCTCTTTTGCAAGGATTTTTGACACCTTATTACTAGCCTTCTCCTTGTCTAAATGCAGCTAAGCTGGAACGAAAATGGATGGGGAGAGAAGGAGAAGGGATTGATTGGGAGGTAATGATGTAAGTATGGGCTGCCAAGTGGGGAAAAGAGCATGGGCTGCCAAGTGGGGGGGGGGGGGGTGGCGGAGTGGCAGGGGGTGGGTGATGTGGGTTGGGTGGTCATGTGGTGTTTAATTGTGTCCCGGTAAATAGTACGATGTATTAAAATATCCTCACTCGATATTTTATAACTTCATATAAATTAATACATCCTTTAAAACACCCAACATTCCCCCTAAATCATATCATAATATCGTAATTATTTTCCCCCAAATTAATTACACCACAACCCTTAAACTTAACATAAATCATCATCGTAGCACATAATCATATAACATTTCGGGGATATGACATTACTCCCCTACTTATAAGATTTCGTCCTCGAAATCCACATGCATCATCATAATGGAACTAAACATTAAAAACATTCCAGAGAATAGTTCCGGATAGTGCTGCACCATATGCCGTTCCGTCTCCCATGTAGCCTCCTCGACACCCCGACGATCCCACTGAACTTTGACCATCGGTATAACTTTGCTTCGTAGTCTGCGATCCTCTCGATCCAGAATTCTGATTGGTCGTTCTACGTAGGACACATCTGAGTCTATCTGAACTTCTGTAGGCTGTAAGACATGAGACGGGTCTGGCTCATACTTCCGTAACATAGAGACATGGAAAACATCATGTATGCCAGACAAGGATGGCGGTAGAGCCAAACGATATGCCAATGTACCGACACGCTGTAAAACTTCATATGGCCCAACATACCTCGGAGATAACTTTCCCCGCATTCCAAAACGAACCACACCCCTGAAGGGCGAGATCTTTAAGAAGACCATGTCTCCTAACTGGAATTCCAGCGGTCGTCGCCGCTTATTTGCATAGGCTGCCTGCCTATCCTGGGCCGCTTTCATCTTTTGGCGTATCAATTTTATCTTACCTTCCATATCTCTGATCAGATCCGGTCCTCCGACCGCCTTGCTAGTCAAGTCCTCCCAATACAGCGGTGATCTACATCGTCGTCCATACAGAGCTTCAAAAGGAGCCATTTGAATGCTCGCCTGATAACTGTTATTATAGGAGAACTCCACTAGCGGCACTGAATCCTGCCACGGAGTATCAAACCCCAAAATACGTGCCCTCAACATGTCCTCGAGCGTCTGAATGGTACGCTCCGTCTGGCCGTCTGTCTGAGGGTGGTAGGCCGTACTCAGTCTCACCTCTGTGCCCAAAGCTGTCTGGAGACCCTCCCAGAAATGTGAAGTGAACCTCGGGTCTCTGTCAGACACTATCGAGACTGGAATACCATGCAATCTCACCACATGCCGTATATACATCTGGGCCATCTTCAAGTATGTATAAGACATACTGTAAGGGATGAAATGAGCCGTCTTTGTCAGCCTATCTACGATCACCCAGATCGCGTCAAATCCTGAGGCCGTCCTCGGCAAGTGGGTCACGAAGTCCATAGATATATGCTCCCACATCCATTCAGGCACCTCTAAGCTCTTCAGCTCACCACCAGGCCTCTGCCTCTCTGCCTTTACCTGCTGGCAGATCAAACATCTTTTAACGAAATTGATCACCTCACGCTTCATGCGTCTCCACCAGAATTGATCGCATAGATCTTTGTACATCTTCTTTCCCCCTGGGTGGATACTGAACCGACTACTGTGAGCTCGCTCCAATATTCCTCTACACAGTTCTGGTGTATCTGGGACTAACCATCGGTTGCCCAGTCTCAAAGAATCATCCTCAGCCACTCTAAACTTGGATGGCTGACCCTGAAGTACCAATGATGTCCATCTCTGAACCTCACTATCCGACTTCTGGGCCTTCCTGATTGCCTCAAATATATCTGGCTCCGCCAATAAGGTCGACACTCGCACAGGCGACGTGTCTACATCGAAATCATAGCCCAGATGGCAATAAGAAGTCATTAAGGCCGACAAACACATAACATCCTCTGCAGTACTCATCACCTTCCGACTTAAGGCGTCTGCTATTAAGTTTGCTTTACCTGGATTGTGATGACCAGGGATTATAGGTGTTAATCCCGTAGTGTTAATAATCCCTAAAGTGGTTTTACGTGGCGATTTGGAGTTTAATTGAGGTATTGAGCCTTCTGGGCTCGTTTATTTGGGCAGTTGGGATCGTTGGATCCGGAGGTTGAGATTGTATTCACATTACGGTGTAAAACCTAAGAGTTGGGTTTTTTGATGTGTCTCGGAATCTCGGGTGCTGTGTGAGCACCGGTAGGGGATTTTGGAGTTAGAGAGAGAGTTTTTGAAAACAGATGATTTTTAAGGAATCATGATGTATTTGTGGGGCTATTAATTTTTCGGGGTATTTTTGCTATAAATACCATTTGAACCCAAGATTTTAGGATTAATTTCATTTTCAGCCCTCATTTTTCCCTCTCTCCCCGCGCGCGACCCCTTTCCCGATCTCCCCTGCCTCCGCGCGCAAAAGCGGTGCGCCCGCCGCCGTCCGGCCGCCGCTCGCCGCGTGCGACCTACCGCCGTCTTCGTCTCGACGAGGCGCTTCTTTCCCCTCCATCAATTCGAGGTTTCGTCGCGTGTGGAAGTCGAATTTTGCAGATAAGCGGCGATCCCCAAATTCTAGGGTTTATCGATTTTGGTACGATTTCTTCCGATTTTCGTTTGGGTAATCATCCTAACCCCTTTTTCGTTATTTTCGTGCAATTCCCTGCCATTTTTGTGTTCGATTTGTTCGGATTATTGTTGTTGGTGGGATTGGTTCGAAATTTTGGTTGTATGCATGAAGTGGGTTCGAATTTTGGGGGTTTTGGAAGGGTTGTGGTGATTCTTGTTATAGATTGATAAATTCATGTTGTAGATGCATTATGATGCTTCTTGGATTTCGAATTTTAGGGATTTGGATTTCAAATTTGGGGGTTTGGCATGTGGGATGATTATTCATGCTATGGATTGATTAATTGACTTTTTAGATGAATTATGGAATTATTGGGTTCGAAATTGTGAGATTGAGGTTCGATTTTTGTAGGGCATTCTTGAACAAATTTCGATTGTCTCATTTATTCCTTCCCTGCATGTACCCCTGCCCCGGGTCTTTTAAGAGGATAATTGTCGTGTATTGACAATGTTGTGAGGGATATGGGTGTGCTTGAACATAGGTTACATGTTCGTAAATAATGGTGAATTGTTTATCGTGTTAGCACATCATTCCTCGGGGCATGGAACTCGAGCAAGGCTTGGCTCGGACTTCGGAGATTTAAGGTACGTGCGACGTACGAGCATTACTATATATATGTGAAATGCATAAGGTATTTTTGATTGCATTGAATGTTTTGCGTATGGTTATACATATATGTTGATATAGCCAAGGAATGACCCAAATCTTGATATCGCCGCTTGTAGCGTGCGTGACACTAGAGTAGGATGACTCTTACATGATATATGGGGTACTGGGTTTATATGACTATATTATGAGACATTTGAGATGTCTAGGTTTGTAGAATCATGCATTCTTCGTAAGACATTTGAGATGTCTAGGTTCGTAGAATCATGTATTCATTATGAGACATTTGAGATGTCTAGGTTTGTAGACTCATGTATTCATTATAAGACACTTGAGATGTCTAAGTATAATGAAGGAATGGTAAAATAAATGCTAAGGCATTTGAGCTATCTGTGATTGATAGCAAGGTTGTGAAATCAGTATTAGATATTGTGATATCTGTAATTGCATGTTTAATGAATTTGTAATCACTATATGTTGATATTCGAGGATCAGGCATGCGATGTGTAAATCAATGTGTTGATTTACTGATTTATGAGATTTGATGAGTTTGATGTTGTGAGAACAGGGACAGTACACGGAATCCCGGATGAGGATGTTGCCATCCAGGGAGTATCATTTAAATTCATTAGCATTTACCTTTGTTGTAAATTATGAATTTCATTATTATGATTAGGGGATTTTGTGTATTGGTATGCTCACCCCGTTGGGGGCTGTCTCTGTTGGGACAGGTGGACAGGTACATCGATGGCTATGGAGCTGAGCTCGAGCTGTTGATTTGAGGTACTCCCAGGATCGTGGTACCAGGGCTTGATGGAGCACGGTATCGTATAGAGTACCTATATATACACCTGAGGATTTATACATATTCATATTCATGATGCTCGCATGTGAGCACGATTATACTTGTATATGGATTGTATATAAAGGCATGAGCCTTTCTCTCTTTCATTTAAGGTTGCATGCAATTAGGTTGAATTGCTAGAATGATATGAGAGTCATTGGTGTATTATGTGGGTGTTGGAACCCACTTTTGTTGACGTATGTGTGGTGTCTTCCCTGGCTGGGAATCTACTTGTATTACTGCTTTCTGTTGAGTATTATGTGTTCCCTGGCCGGGAATTTTGTTATGTGTTGTACTCTGTTTTGGGATAGCTCTATTTATGGGGAGACTCTGCCCAAATTTTTGTAAAAGTTTACAATGTGAAAAGCGGCACCAAGGGGTTGGTAAAGGGCAAACATATGAGTCTTTTATTGACAGGCAATGATTAAGTATCATCAGAGCTTCCCGATTGACATTTTATAGAAAGCATGTACCACACATAGTGGTTAATACACTAATCAAGGTTTTAAGGGCTTGGGGTCCTTACATTAGTGGTATCAGAGCAGTGGTTGCTCATTGGGGCTGTTAAGGGCCTAGGAAGTTATTGATAGCACATATTTATGCATGATGGCATTAATGTTGTATGACATAACACATTGTTTATGTGCTCTTATGATATGAAAAGTGGTATTGCTAACCATTGTGGTTGCAGGAATCGTGTGGAACACGATAGGATGACATTTATGGGGATGTCTGGCACTCCGTGTGTTATGTGCCAAGGAAGCTGGTTTTAAGAAAATCAGATAAAGGGATATTTCCGAGGTAACATGTATTTTACGTTGTCTTGTTGACACATGATGAATGCAAAGTGGTGCATTGAGGTTATGATATATGTTATTGTGCATTGTTTTTGCATATGCATGTCTTGAGTCAAAGTTATCTTAGTAAGGATTTTAATGGCTTATGCTAAAGTCCATATGAAGCGATGAAGAGTCCCGCTTATATGGAGTAGCAACGCTAAAGTCCATTGGAAGCGATGAAGAGTTCCGCTTACATGGAGTAGCAACGCTAAAGTCCAGTGGAAGCGAGGAAGAATTCCGCTTTCCTGGAGTAGCAAGAAGCATTAAAATGTACTAATGATAAGGGCTCAGGATGAAATAAGGATTTAAAGAAGGATATCATGACATTTATTTGTGAAACCATACATTCTCATAATGTGTTTTTATTATGAATTGAATGTGGATGCATAGCGTATATGGCTATTGTTGTTAACCCTGATGGTTGCAGGTTACAGGAAATATGGAGTATAAAAAGGAATGATGATTACACATTCCAGGAGTCCTGCTTATGACAGTGAGAATTTTTATACTTACGCTTGACCGCTAAAAATGTGGAGCGGGCGGGGATGCTCGCTTGCACATGGAGGCGGGGTATTCCATACGAAGCGAGGATGATATACCGCTTGTATGAAGAAGCTTATGCTTGTACCGCTAAAAATGTGGAGCGGGCGGGGATGCTCGCTTGCACATGGAGGCGGGGTATGCCATACGAAGCGAGGATGATATACCGCTTGTATGAAGAAGCGAGGATGAGATGCCGCTTGTTAGGATGATGATTCATTCCTATGTGATGACACGGATGATAGCGGTGATGTGTCCCGCTGTGTCGATTTATATTCATTTCTCTATGAGGACACGGTTTATAGCGACGGTTCATTCCGCTATATTTATTGGCGATGGTTCATTCCGCCAGGTGTATTTATAGCGACGGTTCATTCCGCTATATTGATTGGCGATGGTTCATTCCGCCAGGTGTATTTATAGCGACGGTTCATTCCGCTATATCTATTGGCGATGGTTCATTCCGCCAGGTGTATTTATAGCGACGGTTCATTCCGCTATATCTATTGGCGATGGTTCATTCCGCCAGGTGTATTGATAGCGACGGTTCATTCCGCTATATTTATTGGCGATGGTTCATTCCGCCAGGTGTATTTATAGCGACGGTTCATTCCGCTATATTGATTGGCGATGGTTCATTCCTCCAGGTGTATTTATAGCGATGGTTCATTCCGCTATATCTATTGGCGATGGTTCATTCCGCCAGGTGTATTGATAGCGATGCCTCTTTCCGCTACTATGTGGACGATGATTCATACTCAGGTATATAGCGAGGTTTCATGCCACTTATTATATGACGAGGTGTCATGCCGTCGATTCTATAGCGAGGGATTTTGCCGCTATGTACTCAGCACAGGATTTTGCCGCCTTCGAGCGATGGGTGCTGATTACGCACTATTATTGAGCGACGGAGACAGGTATGACGCTATATCACTAGCGATGAGGTATGAGATATTGCTATTTTATTAGCTTTATTGTAGCTGGCATGCATTGATATACATGTTTATTATGCCTATTTTACTAGCATGTTAGTGGATGACATACGCTGATGTACATGTATCGTCACTAGTGGGCAATGTTTTAGATGCCATGAGTTGGCATGTGTCGTCACGGGATGACGATGACGATGGTGTAGGAGATGTCTTATTAGACATGCATCATCGTTACGATGATCGATGCGTTGAGTATACGTATTCAGTGGTATGCCTTGGGTGCCAGTACCGAGCACAAGGTGGTGTGTGCGACACCGATGGACGTGACCCATATACCGAGCGGGTTGCTCGAGGAATGGATGGATGCGCTGTACATGTGATTGTACCGCAGCTTATGTTTGGGGGTAATCATTTTACGAGTGGTGATACCCTAGAAGTATGCTCGTTGGAATGGCTTTTGGCCATGTGATTTGACGACAGGAGTAATCATGGAGGAAAGTACTCGCTTTCTGTCGATGTGACATGTGGTGGACATGGTCACACCACCCTTGAGGGTGTAGGATGGGTCCTAAGGGAGTAGGATCAGGTTATGTTAAGTACATAGGGACATTGGAGTGTCCAGGGTGTATCGGCATTGAGGAATGTTGGATAAAGACCCACTACTCTATTGAGTTTTCCTCCCATAGTATGTTATACCATGTGGAACGTCCGTCTTGTTGGTAGGTTTGAGGTAAACCTAAAGAGGCAGAGACTAGGTTGTCTGCCGCGTGTGTGTAGCACCATGATGGGCTTGCTAGAGCCGTTACACTGCTCGTTGGAACCCAGTTTGGCAAATCGTAAGGTGATACGATGTGGATTGTGGTGGACTCTAGTAGTCACCATGTCATTGAGGTTAAGGTTGTTCGTGCCTCGCTGAAACGTGTATACGTTTATGTTTAATCTTGGAGACTTGTCTGGGACAGCTCAGGATGTTGGAGTACCAACAAGAGAGTCATCAGGTTGTTATTGACTCAATCTAAAGGAACCCGTGTATTGGGATACAATGGGTGTTATTGTATCCAGTTTTTCCGAACGATGGTTCGAGACTTGTGGATCTCGAGTTCGATGGCATTTCCCTTGCGAGGAAGGAGGTAGTATTATACCTATTTGGGAATCTTTGAAAGATTCGGTAAGTTGGTACAAGTGGTGTTGATTTTGGGAATCACACCGTGTATTGTTAATCGTCGATTTTCATCCTCCACTGAGTAAGGAATGACTCAGAATTGACGGTTGTGTTTGGGGCTTAGGGATATGTGGTAGATACCCGAGCCGAGTGCATTGAGTATGCATGCGACATCAGTGCTTAGGCAGGTATACCGGTGAGTATACGGATGCCAGTTATTGATTTCCTCTCTGTTAAGCATAGAGTTATGCTATTTTTGGATGGTTAAATCTCTGATGAGAGATATGGAACACCTTGAGATTGGGAATCTCCATGGCACGATGATTGAGGGATAATCGTGAAGTTAGTTGACTCCCTTGAGGAGGGATTTTCTTGTGAGGGTTAAGGTATTTCCCTTGCTAGTGTTTTCTTTCGAGTTATGCGACAGCCTTCCCAAGTTTGGATTGTTAAATCCGAGGATTTTCAAGGGATGGCAGGATTTCGGATTGGTTGAGTGTCGCTGACGACACAAGCGTTGAGGATGCAATGGGTTTATTGCATGCCCCTTAAGAATGTAAACTCTGCGGAGTCTCGGTTGTTATTTATGATCAGGACGTGATTCTTGGAACATCCGTAAGTGGACATCTTGTGAGATGTCTTTTGTTTTAATTTGTGGCCGTGAGTTGCCCAAATTAGGTTGCAATGAGGCGACTACTCCTTCGATGGAGGAAGTTGAAAGTGGAAACCAGGTTTGGTATGTGTACACCGTAGTTGTACTAGTGTTTCCCTCGTAACGATGTATGTTAGACATCGTAAGTCATAGTAAAATATCATTGGATGATATCTACGATAGAATCAAGAGCGATTCGAATCCTTGCAGTTTCAGTTGACTAACTGCTTTTGGACTGTTAGCGTTGAGTTGTGCTGACGCTCTTTGACGTTATGATGGATTTGGAAGTCTATTCCACTCCAGAGTTTGACACGAGGTCAACGTTCTTACGGTTGAGGTGTCATCGGGACGTGTTCGTACTGTTGTATTAGAACGAAGGATGACTGTCTGATCTACAGTCGTAAGTATCAGTTGTTTCGCAGTCATGAGGGACTGACTTTTGGGATGACCCGCATCGAGGTACGTTTTACCTCTTGGGTGTTATGTTGGTTTTGGTATGTCGCTCTGTTTCAGAGATTAGATGAGAGGTAAGTATCCTCGCGTTTTTTAATACGATTCTGATATGGTCAGGAATCGATGTTATGGCTTCATGTTGTTGTGCGGCCTGGATGTTACGTGATACACCAGTGCTAATTTCGAGGACGAAATTCTTTTAGTGGGGGATATTGTGATGACCAGGGATTATAGGTGTTAATCCCGTAGTGTTAATAATCCCTAAAGTGGTTTTACGTGGCGATTTGGAGTTTAATTGAGGTATTGAGCCTTCTGGGCTCGTTTATTTGGGCAGTTGGGATCGTTGGATCCGGAGGTTGAGATTGTATTCACATTACGGTGTAAAACCTAAGAGTTGGGTTTTTTGATGTGTCTCGGAATCTCGGGTGCTGTGTGAGCACCGGTAGGGGATTTTGGAGTTAGAGAGAGAGTTTTTGAAAACAGATGATTTTTAAGGAATCATGATGTATTTGTGGGGCTATTAATTTTTCGGGGTATTTTTGCTATAAATACCATTTGAACCCAAGATTTTAGGATTAATTTCATTTTCAGCCCTCATTTTTCCCTCTCTCCCGCGCGCGACCCCTTTCCCGATCTCCCCTGCCTCCGCGCGCAAAAGCGGTGCGCCCGCCGCCGTCCGGCCGCCGCTCGCCGCGTGCGACCTACCGCCGTCTTCGTCTCGACGAGGCGCTTCTTTCCCCTCCATCAATTCGAGGTTTCGTCGCGTGTGGAAGTCGAATTTTGCAGATAAGCGGCGATCCCCAAATTCTAGGGTTTATCGATTTTGGTACGATTTCTTCCGATTTTCGTTTGGGTAATCATCCTAACCCCTTTTTCGTTATTTTCGTGCAATTCCCTGCCATTTTTGTGTTCGATTTGTTCGGATTATTGTTGTTGGTGGGATTGGTTCGAAATTTTGGTTGTATGCATGAAGTGGGTTCGAATTTTGGGGGTTTTGGAAGGGTTGTGGTGATTCTTGTTATAGATTGATAAATTCATGTTGTAGATGCATTATGATGCTTCTTGGATTTCGAATTTTAGGGATTTGGATTTCAAATTTGGGGGTTTGGCATGTGGGATGATTATTCATGCTATGGATTGATTAATTGACTTTTTAGATGAATTATGGAATTATTGGGTTCGAAATTGTGAGATTGAGGTTCGATTTTTGTAGGGCATTCTTGAACAAATTTCGATTGTCTCATTTATTCCTTCCCTGCATGTACCCTGCCCCGGGTCTTTTAAGAGGATAATTGTCGTGTATTGACAATGTTGTGAGGGATATGGGTGTGCTTGAACATAGGTTACATGTTCGTAAATAATGGTGAATTGTTTATCGTGTTAGCACATCATTCCTCGGGGCATGGAACTCGAGCAAGGCTTGGCTCGGACTTCGGAGATTTAAGGTACGTGCGACGTACGAGCATTACTATATATATGTGAAATGCATAAGGTATTTTTGATTGCATTGAATGTTTTGCGTATGGTTATACATATATGTTGATATAGCCAAGGAATGACCCAAATCTTGATATCGCCGCTTGTAGCGTGCGTGACACTAGAGTAGGATGACTCTTACATGATATATGGGGTACTGGGTTTATATGACTATATTATGAGACATTTGAGATGTCTAGGTTTGTAGAATCATGCATTCTTCGTAAGACATTTGAGATGTCTAGGTTCGTAGAATCATGTATTCATTATGAGACATTTGAGATGTCTAGGTTTGTAGACTCATGTATTCATTATAAGACACTTGAGATGTCTAAGTATAATGAAGGAATGGTAAAATAAATGCTAAGGCATTTGAGCTATCTGTGATTGATAGCAAGGTTGTGAAATCAGTATTAGATATTGTGATATCTGTAATTGCATGTTTAATGAATTTGTAATCACTATATGTTGATATTCGAGGATCAGGCATGCGATGTGTAAATCAATGTGTTGATTTACTGATTTATGAGATTTGATGAGTTTGATGTTGTGAGAACAGGGACAGTACACGGAATCCCGGATGAGGATGTTGCCATCCAGGGAGTATCATTTAAATTCATTAGCATTTACCTTTGTTGTAAATTATGAATTTCATTATTATGATTAGGGGATTTTGTGTATTGGTATGCTCACCCCGTTGGGGGCTGTCTCTGTTGGGACAGGTGGACAGGTACATCGATGGCTATGGAGCTGAGCTCGAGCTGTTGATTTGAGGTACTCCCAGGATCGTGGTACCAGGGCTTGATGGAGCACGGTATCGTATAGAGTACCTATATATACACCTGAGGATTTATACATATTCATATTCATGATGCTCGCATGTGAGCACGATTATACTTGTATATGGATTGTATATAAAGGCATGAGCCTTTCTCTCTTTCATTTAAGGTTGCATGCAATTAGGTTGAATTGCTAGAATGATATGAGAGTCATTGGTGTATTATGTGGGTGTTGGAACCCACTTTTGTTGACGTATGTGTGGTGTCTTCCCTGGCTGGGAATCTACTTGTATTACTGCTTTCTGTTGAGTATTATGTGTTCCCTGGCCGGGAATTTTGTTATGTGTTGTACTCTGTTTTGGGATAGCTCTATTTATGGGGAGACTCTGCCCAAATTTTTGTAAAAGTTTACAATGTGAAAAGCGGCACCAAGGGGTTGGTAAAGGGCAAACATATGAGTCTTTTATTGACAGGCAATGATTAAGTATCATCAGAGCTTCCCGATTGACATTTTATAGAAAGCATGTACCACACATAGTGGTTAATACACTAATCAAGGTTTTAAGGGCTTGGGGTCCTTACATGGATGGTACTCAATTTCACAATCATAGTCTTTGAGCAAATCCATCCACCTTCTTTGCCTCATATTCAACTCTGCCTGAGTGAATAAGAACTTCAGGCTCTTATGGTCCGTATATATAGTGAAAGACGTGCCATACAAGTAATGCCTCGAGATCTTCAAGGCAAATATGATGGCCGCCAGTTCCAAATCATGCACTGGGTACCTAGCTTCGTGTGGCTTCAGCTGCCTCGATGCGTAAGCCACCACGTGCTTATCTTGCATCAACACACAGCCCAAACCCTGCAGTGACGCATCCGTATACAAGGCAAACCTCTTATTCTCAGACGGAATCACCAGTACAGGCGCTGTAGTCAAGCGACGCTTCAGTTCTTGAAAACTTTCCTCACAAGCTTCAGACCAAAAGAAGGGGACTCCTTTCTGAGTCAACTGTGTCAGGGGTTTGGCAATCTTCGAGAAACCTTCGACGAAACGTTGGTAATAACCTGCCAAACCGAGGAAACTCCGTATTTCCGGTACAGAAGTGGGTGCAGCCCACTTTAACACAGCTTCAATCTTCCTGGGGTCCACAGATATTCCATGGCTAGATATGACATGGCCCAAGAATACCATGCTGTCCAACCAGAACTCGCACTTACTAAGCTTTGCATATAGCTGATGATCCCTAAGGATCTGAAGTACTATCCTCAAGTGCCTTACATGCTCTTCTTCAGTCCGAGAGTAAATAAGTATGTCGTCAATGAAGACTATGACGAACTCATCCAAATATGGTTGGAACACTCTGTTCATCAAACTCATGAAGACAGCTGGGGCATTCGTCACCCCAAAAGGCATGACCAGGAATTCATAGTGCCCATATCTAGTCCTGAACGCCGTCTTCTGAACATCATCTTCTCTTACTCAAATCTGATGGTACCCCGACCTCAGATCGATCTTACTGTAGAGTCTCGTACCCTGCAACTGATCGAACAAGTCATCGATCCTCGGAAGTGGATACTTGTTCTTTACTGGAGCTTTGTTCAGTTGTCTATAGTCAATGCATAGACGCATCGATCCATCTTTCTTCTTAACAAATAAGACAGGCGCACCCCATGGCGATACGCTAGGGCGTATGTAGCCCTTGTCAAGGAGTTCTTGCAACTGAATCTCTAACTCCTTTAACTCAGCTGGTGCCATCCTATACGGGGCACGAGAAATTGCAGACGTCCCTGGTAGTAACTCAATCCCAAACTCGACCTCTCTCGTCGGTGGGAATCCGGGAATTTCCTCCGGAAAGACATCAGCAAACTCTGCCACTACGGGCACATCCTCAACCTTTAACTCCTTCCTCTCTTCCGTCATATCAACAGCATAGATAAGATAGCCTGTATGACCTCGTTCCAATAACTGTGCCATCTTGAAAGCAGATATCAACGGAATCTTTGGGCGAGAACCATCCCCAAAGAATGTCCACCGGACTCCCATATCAGACCTGAATCGGACAGTCCTCTGCCTGCAGTCTACCACTGCCTGATACTTGTTCAGAACATCGATGCCCACAATGCAATCGAAGTCTGTCATTCTTAGCACAATCAAATCTGATCTTAACTCATTATCCTCAAAATAAATGAGGCCATCATAGACAATCTGATCCATAGTCAAACTTCTTCCAGCGAGGGTCGAGACCAAAAGAGGCATGGGCGACGGAGAAGTACATATGTGGTGCCTTTCAACAAAATTCGTCGACACAAAAGAGTGCGACGCACCTGTGTCTATCAATATAAGAGCAGGGTGCGTAAATAAAAGACACGTACCCGCTATAACCTCCTCCGGAGCTGCTGTAGCCTGCTCCCTCGTCAAAGCATACACCTATCTCTGAGGTGGCCCCGTGGGCTGACCTCCATACTGCCTCGGTGCGAAAGGTGGCCGGTGCTGTGCCGCTCTGTCCGCAGGCCTCCCCGTAGAGTTCTGCTGTCTTCCCCTGTTGGGACACTGTCGAGCAAAGTGGCCTCTATCGCCACAGACATAGCATCCTACGCAATACTTTGCCAAATGTGGTTGTCCACAAAGAGTGCACTGAACTCTTCCAGATCTGTCTCCCTGAGGCTGTCCTCTCCCTGATGGAGCATCATTCCTACGGTTCCCTTTCCATCGATTCTCGGGCCTCTTGCCACTGAATCTCGACGCTGAAGTGTTTCCCCTAGGCTTAAACTGATCACCCCTGGGCTTCAAGTTGTCAGAAGTGGATTTCTGAGGGGGTGCTGGAGGTGTCACTGCATCAGGGTATGCGCCAACTCCCAGTTCGGCTAGTTCAGCTCATGAAAGTGCATCGTCAAAACAGGCAGGGCCATAGGTAATTACCCTGTCATATAGTTCCGGCCTCAAGCCCTTCATGAAATTCCTCATCTTCGCTTGAGGGTTTGCAGCAATATGGGGCACGTAACGCAGTAAGGAACAGTAATGTAGAGCATAATCAGATACAGGCATGGTACCTTGTCTTAAACTGGTAAACTCATCCTCCTTGGCTTGTCTTGCAGCGGCTGAGAAGTAGCGGGTCAGAAACCGCGTTCGGAACATCTTCCAATTTATTTCCTGCCCCAGAGTCTCTTGCTCAATCACGGTGGTCTTCCACCACATCAGTGCTTTCTTGGCCAGCTGAAATTCTGCTAATCTGATCCAGGCCGTCTTTGCACAAGGCGTTGCCACAAATATCTGTTCAATCCTCTCTAACCATTCCTCAGCTTTTTCCCCGGATTCAGTTCCTTCGAACATCGGGGGTCGGTACATCATAAATTGAGCCAAGCTCAACTCCCCGGGTAGCAACTGTTGTTCAGAAGGTTCTTCTCCCAAGGCTGGTGGTGGCAATGGATTCGTACGCCCAGCACTTGCATTTACACTAACGGCGTCACCCACTTCTATATTTGCTGCCATGCTGCAACACAAGGGTTAATAATAACACCAAAAGCAGTTCATAAAGCACATCGTTAGATAATTAAACATGTTAGCATAACATAGGAACCTCATATGCAACATACATATAAAACATGTTCAAAAGTAAGCACCTAGCCAACTTATTGCTAAGGCTACCCTTCACTCATTCCCGAGTTATCTAACCACTGCTCTGATACCACTAATGTGGGGTCTTCCCACCTTAACAGTGATTAATAGACATAAGAAGGACTAATCATGCATCAGTATCATCTTAAGGTTCCGGTTGTTACATGAGCTATCAGGATTACAGGCCAAAATAAAAGACTTCAAAAAAATAATTCATTACATTCCCAAAAGAATGTTCATGTTTAGATTTATACTACTCCTAGAGTAGATACTAATCGTGGCTTGAACGCTATACATTCCTGTGGTCCTCGTAGCTCACTGCTCAACCCGACCCCTTAGTCCTTTAGTCCAAAAGCGTACCTACAGGGACAACACATCATAAGCATATACAATCTCATTTAACATCATAAAACATCATCGTAAATGCATGAAACATTGGTTAAGTAAATATGCTGGTTATTCATTAACTTCTTATTGTTGTCCCTGATTCTTAATCATGCATATGTGCATATTGCCCTGTGGCATCTTACCACATTATAAACATCGCATGGCCTCTTACCATGTGGGGCGTCTTACCCCGTGGCATCTTACCACAAATAGTATCGCATGGCCTCTTACCATGAGGGGCATCTTACCCCGTGGCATCTTACCACAAATAGTATCGCATGGCCTCTTACCATGTGGGGCATCTTACCCCGTGGCATCTTACCACAATTAACATCATATGAATATATATAAACATCTTATCAACATCGTAACATCTTATAAACATCGTAAATATCTTATAAACATCATCATTTAATCATCAATACTCATGCAATAAAAGCATAGTCGTAGTGTAAAGATGCGTTTTACCGTCCGATGCCCGTACGTCTCTTACGTACCTTTTCAAAAGGAGGAGGAGTCAACAGACTTTATCTCCTTGATGGTGCTGGTACGTGGGATGGTTCTACAAGACCACACAATACCATATTAGATGCCTCAATACTATCTCATATCATAAACTTAACAAAATAGAACATCATCTTAATTTTCAACATTCTGCCTCTCTCGATCGATCGGCCCCGAGGTCCCGATCGATCGAGAAACTGTGCACAAATAGTGCCCAACCATTCTGTCTCGCTCGATCGATCGAAACATTTTACCGATCGATCGAGGAGCTTCTCCGATCGATCGAGAATTCTTTCGATCGATCGGCACCTGAAATTCAAAACATGCTTTAAGCATTCTGTCTCGCTCGATCGATCGGGACCAAATCTCGATCGATCGAGAGCTCTGAAAAAATCGGGACTTCCCCAGATTTTTGAGCACCTCTTTTCACACCATCATTTCTCCTTCATAACGTAACATACTTGCTCAATCAAACATACTAGGAGCTTTATAAAACTTCTATGTAAGCACTTAAATTCAAGGTTCAACAAAACCTACACTAGCATGCAACATAACCTCATCATAATTTTCAACCTCAACTAACTTATACAGAAACAGAGCATGTTCTTCCTTGCCCATAATTTCGAGCACTTACTTTCATAACAAGGAAACCAACACATAACGTAAGTAATATACTCGAACAAACATGCTAGGAACTTCATAAAACTACCATGTAAACATACACACCAAGGTTTCGTCCATATCTACACTAGCATGCATAAAAATCATCACTACAAAAACCCAACGCAATCAAAACTTAGAAAAACAGGGTACCCACTTACCCCTCTCTTTTTGCTCATCTTTTGCAAGGATTTTTGACACCTTATTACTAGCCTTCTCCTTGTCTAAATGCAGCTAAGCTGGAACAAAAATGGAGGGGGAGAGAAGGAGAAGGGATTGATTGGGAGGTAATGATGTAAGTATGGGCTGCCAAGTGGGGAAAAGAGCATGGGCTGCCAAGTGGGGGGGGGGTGGCGGAGTGGCAGGGGGTGGTGATGTGGGTTGGGTGGTCATGTGGTGTTTAATTGTGTCCCGGTAAATAGTACGATGTATTAAAATATCCTCACTCGATATTTTATAACTTCATATAAATTAATACATCCTTTAAAACACCCAACATTCCCCCTAAATCATATCATCATCTCGTAATTATTTTCCCCCAAATTAATTACACCACAACCCTTAAACTTAACATAAATCATCATCGTAGCACATAATCATATAACATTTCGGGGGTATTACATGACATGCTTCCATTCTATGTACACCGTGTTCAATTCCCAAGTCTTGTTATATCAGTGGCATAATACCCCTCGCGTTAACATGACAGCGGAAATACCCCTCGCTTAGACAATACCAGCGGCACTAATATCCCTCGCTATAAATATGACAGCGGTCGTGTTCTTCGCTTCATATTAGCGGCAAATATTCTCTCATCGCTACGGTATGACAACGGCAAGTATTCACATCGCTACGCCACTAGCGGCAAGTATTCTCCATCACTGGAATATAATATCGACTTACAATCACATGCACCAATGCATCCAATATACACATGCAACCACAATGCATGACCAAACCATGTATGCAATCCATGATGCATAACCAAAACCCTATATGCAACCACAATGCATAATTAATTCCATATGTGCAACCATAGTGCATAACCAATTCAACGCGTAATAATACGTTTTACCGTCCGAAGCTCGTACGTCTCACTACGTACCTTAGTCACAAAATGTGTTGTGTCGTGGACTTTATCTCCTAAGTTGTGTGGCCACCTGGGATGGTTCTACACATTCACACAAACCAATATTAGGAGCCAATAATAGTCCAATATCAAAAATCCAACAAAAAAACATAATTTCCCACTATTCAGCTGCTGGCGATCGATCGCTACATCGAGGCGATCGATCGCGAGCCTTACCGATCGTCTTCGATATAGCGATCGATCGCCAGACCTTTCTGCCTCGCGGGGATCGATCGCGACATTTCCATCGATCGATCGCCCGCAACGATTTTCGCCACGGCCCTTCGGCGATCGATCGCTACGTTTGTAGCGATCGATCGCCACATGTTGTGTGGGTGATTTCTCCATTTTTTCCACCTCAAATCTTTTCCAAACCATCCCAACTCAAACACCAACACATCAACAATACTAAAACACTAAAAACCTTCAATAAACACCTTCACACAACCATATATCCAACCCCCAACCAAAAATAACACCAACCCAAAATAAACCCATTTCAAACAATCAAAAACCATTTCAAAACCAAACCAAACACCATAAAAACTTCAAGGAGGTATCCATACCTCTTGGGGACTCCAAATCCTACCAATAATCTCACAAACAAGACTTTTGCAAGGATTTCCCCTCCACTTTCAAGCCAAAAACGAAAATAGTGAATGGGTTAGGGTTGGGAGAGTGAATTGGGGATTTTGTAAAGTGATGGGTAAAGTGGGGGGTAGTGGGGTTAAAGGGTTAATTAAAATTGTACCCCAACAATTAACATGATGTATTAAATACCCCAACATGATATTTTAAAAGCATTTTATCAAAATGCACCAAAACCCCAATTAAGCACATATTTTACCAAAAATATCAACCATCACATTTAAACCATTATAACACCCAATTACCCAACATGTATAACATGCACCCTGAAACGCTCTATCGGGTCACGCCTACCATGTGACTAAGCATTTCACCAAGATAATTAATTCCAACACATAATTTAATTATTTCCATAATAATCGCATAATCATAATTAATGCCCAAATTGCATATAATTATTTCGGGGATATCACATAAGTCGACATCAAGTTAACAGAAGAGAGAGAACACCCCGTGATGGCCGAGCTAGATCTCGCGAGAGGGATGTTCCTCCTAGAGAAACAGAGAATGAAAGAAGAAGGGTTGATCAGGTGGAAAATAACCCCTTCCCACCCTCCCCCCCCCCCCCCCCCCCACGTAGAACAATCAATATAATCTCTGGGGACCCACTGACAGAGACTCGGGCCGAGCTCGAAAAAGTCATGGAAGGAGGTTGAAAAGTTTTGAGTCGCAGAAGAGGAAATCCAAATAGATGAGCCTATCATAAGCTTTGGGCCTGATGATCTAAAGAGTGTTGTAGCACCACACAATGATGCGCTAGTGGTCACTGTAACTGATTGCTATTATTTTAAACAGTTATTTCTAGCGATTCTTTACCGCAAGTGCACGGTGTCAAGTTTTAGTAGAGTTAAATGAAAGTAAGGGTTGTCGAATTCACAGGGACTAACGTATAAGTACCAAATAAGACTAGTAAAATTATATTTAGCCTACGAGCAAAAAGAGGGTAAATTAACTACTGCAAATTTTATAACTAAAGAACCTAAATAAAATAAGAATAAATAAAATGAATGGTTTCCGGATATGCAAAGGAATTTCGCTCGAGAAATTTATCTCGCTTTTCGTTCAACTATGTTATCTTTAAAGATTCGTTTGAATAGGCAATTACCAAACAATTGATTCTTAAGGTGAAAGATTTTTGTTATTATTCAATACACTCTCTCGAGCTGTATATAAACTAATATCAAATTAGAACAAGTAACTCTCGTTCACTTATTTACTAATCCGATATTGCAAAAATCTTCAAAACCTCGTTACTCTAAATCTCTCGATTCAAAGCGCTCACGTATGTGATTTTATCTCTCGATCTCAATCTTGAACATACATCATGAATTACTGTAGCGTATTATAACGTTATCTCTCGATCTCGGTTATAACTCACAAGATTAAATCAAAGTTAGCTAGGCTTTGATTTTAATAAGCATTTAATTCATGAACAATAAGTAATCAATTCACTCAAACACAATCGAATCAATAAATCAAACACAATTAACATCAAACTCGATAAAATAAACTTGATTCAATTCAAAACAAATCAATAAGATGTTTTATTGTTTCTCAACCTCAAAAACATCCAAAGAAAATGTAAATCAAATAAATCCGAGTTTAGAAATACGATAAATGTTGGAACGAATTGCACCGTAGTCTCTTCTCTTGCTCCTTCCTTGCACTCCGGAATTGGCTCGCTCAAGCTTGGATGAAGAACAGAGGAAGATGGCTTCTCCTCCTTCTTGTCGGCGGCGGCTCTAGGGTTTGTAGGTGATAAAAATCGGCTCTCAACCCTCTCAAATCTGATATGAAATGATCTGGAAGAGATACCCTCTTAAATCCACCGAAAATCACGTTAAAAATGGAAAATAAGATCTTCAGCAAATCGCGTCTCGATCGATCGAAAATATGTTTCGATCGATCGGTGTACTGTTCACTTCAGCCTTTAAAAGTTTCTGCCTCGCTCGATCAATCGAGATTTTCATTCCGATCGATCGGCCCTTCGATAAAAATGGTGCTGAACTCTCTGCCCGGCTCGATCGATCGAGAAATAATCTCGATCGATCGAAACTCTGAAAATATGAATTCTTCATTTTTTTCTCTTTTTCGCCTCGATTTCACCCGTTTTCTTCAGTTTAGCTCATTTCTTCCATTTCCAACCTATTTTCCTGAAACAAGCAAATAAACACCAAAAAACGTAATTTCATCCAGGAAAAAGTACTAAAAATGGTAAGAAATTACAACTAAAAACACTTAAAATCTAAGCCTATCAACTCCCCCAAACATAGTCTTGATCGTCCTCGAGCAAGCAATAAGCTCAAAAAGTAGAGTTAAACTTAATACTTTGAATGAATCATCTTTACAACTCAAGGTAAAAGCTCAGCAATCCTACTTACACATCAACAAGAGTCATTCAAAGTTCAACAGGAAGCGTTTTCTCCTAAGCTAAACAATACATCGCAACATCGGAACGTGCGTGTGTGCTATTGTCAATCATGAGGTATAATCATATCTTTAAGATCAAACTGTGCCATAAAAACTCAAAGTCAAGATTACTTTAAAATATTCTACAAATCTACTATCCAGCACTTCTCCACTAATGTAATTATTCCCTAGACTTGGATCAGAAGGTCTTTAAAAGCTTATAGTGTTAGGCCTTTTGGTGTCGGCTCCAAAGAAAAGGTAGGATAAATGCAAAGAAGAGAGTATAATAGAATTAGTTCAAAAATTTGTTCGCACAATATTGAGCTTCTCTTCAACTTTTTCTAGCCTTGGCCACTTTGGGTCTTATTTGAATGTTTTCATTTTTTCAAGGCTTTTCTCTACATCTTTTTTTATTGCTCATTCTTTTGTTCATTTTTGTTTTTCACAATGAACTCATCTACATATAACAATTGAGTGCAATGAATGAGATTCATTATACTCCCTTAGGGACGGATAAAATTTTTCATTTAGGCTCAATCCAAGGTAGGTATAATGAGTTAGCCAAAAATGTCAAATGGGGGTCTAATTATATGCAATGCATATACCATTCTTTTTCAATAAGGCTCAAGAGGGGACACTAAAGAATGAATTAGACAAGGTAAGCTTGAAAGGCACAAACGGTCCAAAGATCGCCTAAATCATCTCCAAGTCAAGTTCCTAATTAAAAATTTCGCCTCAAAGTGCTTTCAAATAAATTGTAGAGTTTTCTAAGATGCTCAAGACTAATCATAGTTAACACAAGTTTTCACTTTATTCAATACATACTTCACTCAGTCATGACTCAAAACGTGCTCAAACTATTCCTCAATTTTGACATAATGCTCAACAAAGGATATATACAAACAAGTTAAACATTTTCATGACTCCTATCTGGATGAGGATTAATTTCATCATGTATACCGTCACAAATCCAACTCATCATTTCTCAAGAAATAACTCATTTCTAACAAAAAAAAAAAATTTTTTGTTGATAGTGCTCAAGGACGAATTAGTCTCAAAAGAGTGCAGTCATGCAAGGAAAGAAACAAGACAAGTAGCACAAAATGCAAAAACTACAAATATAAACAAATATAAACCCCCCCCCCCCCCCCCAAACTTAATATGTGCATTGCCCTCAATGAACAAGAAAAAATAAATGCAAAGGCAAAACACATACCATGACGACGATCGTCACTGATCGTCGTCCTCATCATGCTCCGGAGGGGGGGACTGGGTAGTGATGCTGCTCACCCTGGTATGGTGGAAATGGTGGGTACTCAGTAGGTGGGGGTGCATGCGGCTGGTATGGTGGGAAGTATGGTTCCGGCGGGAACTGGAATCCTGGGAAGCCCTGGGCCATGGCAGTGTTCCATGCACTCTGGTACTGCATGAACTCCATCTGACGCTGAGCTACCTGCTCATGGTCCAACTGCAATGCTCTCTGCATGCCGTGTATGTCCCGCTGCATGCTATGGATGCTCTGCTGCTCCAGGCGAATGTCTTGGAGATCCCTGTGAAGGGAGTCCAAAGTGATGCGTGTACGCTCTGCAGCAGAGGATGATGAAGCTCCGGCATGTCTAGTGTCCGAGGGTCGTGGCTCAGCTCTTCTTCGGCCTGTAGGGGGTGGTGGACCATCAACAATAATCGGAGTCTTCGGTGGAAGTAACTCCTCGTCTTCCCCCCATTGCACTCCGCATCTCTGGCATAAAGCAGTGACGGTAGATGGAAACGGTAGTGCACATGTAGGTGGGCTGCTACCAATATCATGGATATGATCACTTATAATCTCGCCCAGATCCACATCCTGCCCTCTGAGAATGGCAAATACCAGGGCCGCTCTGTCTTTTGTCACCTCAGAAGTGTGGGTCGAAGGCATGACCCGTGAGGCGACAAATGAGAACCATGCTTGGGCCTCTGGTGTCAAATGCTTCTTGAGAACCACCTGTGGCTCTCCCTTATCATTCCGCTGCCAATCTCTTCCCGGCATGCCAATAACTGCAAGTACCTCATCATAATTGATTGTACTCTTACGGAAGGATTGGTACGCACATTTATGTATGAATGGCATCCGGTAAATATTATTGATTGCTGCCTGATCAACAAGCACATCCTTCCCTCGGACAAAAACATTCGCTCTGTGGCCTGGTGGGATAACTCGGAGATTCGTGTAGAATTCCCTCACCAGCGGAACTACAGCATCTACTGGTGTTTGAATAAACAGAAACTGTAAGGACCCTAATCCTTAAGTGCGGAATCAAGGCATAATAGAGCTAAAATAAATGATCAGAGTGTAAAAGAACATGTTGAGTCTATGAGCTTAAGCATTACATGCCAAAAATAAGGACTACCAAATGGATTAATTACATTCCAATCAAAAGAATGTGTGCAACTATAGTTTTATACTACTCCTAGAGTAGATACTATCCAAAATAATCCTGTCCTTTCATCCTCAATAGAATGCTCGTCAAGCTCACCACCTCAACCCGTTCAAGCCCTTCTATCATGCCAAAAAGGTACCTACAAGGACAACCCCCAAACATGAGCAATAATATTCGTTCATATTCAACACAATATGAAGATAAAGCGTAAATGCATAATCATAATAAAACACTTCCTGTTTTCCCCATGCATTTCAAACGCTTCCCGTTTGGTTGTCCCTGTACCATAACTCATGAGTATAATCAATAGATTATTTTTAATGGTCTAAACATGTCATGAACATATACCATTTCATCAATACCAAATACTGATCACCAATCCCTAGTCTGTCCATCACAATGTATTTTAATGCCCCTCGCTTATTTACATATAGACGGCATAGGATAACCTCGCTTCAATGGACTGCGGGACTCCCACCCCTCGCCTCTCATTGAGCGGCAAATACCCTTTCCTCGTCCTATATGATAACCACGCTCAAATGTGACATGCGGCGCTCCCACCCCTCGCTTCACATTTAGCGGAACCAAACCAAATAGCGGCAAGCATTAAAATCATCAAGGGATGACCACGACTCATGGGATGTGCACCAATAATCATATGCATCTATAAACATTATGCATAACATGTATTTGCATCCACTATGCAATACCACATATATACTTGCATCCACAATGCATAAACAATAAGTATATAAGATACATGTACCGTTGGGGTGCCCGTACGTCCACTACGTACCTTTCCAAAAGTGGAATTGATCTGGCTTCAGTTCCTCGGTTGCGTTGCTACCTGGAATGGTTCTACACAATCACACAACCCCATATTAGAAGCCAAATAATACCCAAATACCAAAAATTTGACAAAATAAACCATTTTCCAAAATTCCACAGGCGGCGATCGATCGCTTCACCCAGGCGATCGGTCGCCTCAAAATTTACACTGCGGCGATCGGTCGCCTCAAACATGGCGATCGATCGCCATCCCTTTGATTTGGCCACTGCCTCTCGGCGATCGGTCGCCCCATTTTAGGCGATCGATCGCCTATCCCGCAAAAATGTTACTGCCCCTTGGCGATCGGTCGCCTCTTTTCAGGCGATCGATCGCCTCGCACAGACATGCGTTTTTTCACCATTTTTGCTCCCAAAATTTCTTCCAATCCATACCAACACTTAACCAAACAAACCAACAACATCTAAACAACATAAACCACCAAAATACACCTCAAAACAAACATAGATCTAACCCTTAACCAAAACCACAACAACCCAACACAAACCCATTTCAGAATCATTAAAAACCCTTCCAAAACCAACCCAAACACCATAAAAATGACAATGAGGCATCCATACCTCTTGGGGACCTCAAATCACCCAATAATCTTCACAAATCAAGACTTTTGGAAGGTTTTCTCCCCTCCTCTTTGCTCCAACTCGAAAATGGAAAGGGGGGAAGGGTTTGGGTGGTGATTTTGGTAAAGTAAGAGTGAGAGTGTATGGTGGGGTTGGGGTAATAAGAGGTGTTGGTTTTAATTAATTAAAAGCATACCAAAATATTCCATGGTGTATAAAACACCCTAACATGATATTTTTCAAGGCATTTACTCATAATGCACCAAATACCAATTAACACATGATTTCAAATTAATTGCTAACCAAGGCAAATAAATCATGCTTCCAATACCCAACATGCACCACATGCATCCCGAAATGCAACCCCGGGTCATCCTATCCACATGACCATGCATTTCCATAAGGTATATAAATTAAAACACATAATTAATTACCACATAATTAATCATAATAATCGCAATTAATGCCCAAATGCAATTAATCATTTCAGGGATATCACAATACTCCCCTACTTATAAGATTTCGTCCTCGAAATCACATGCACTTACCCCAAAAAGGAAACTAAACATAAATGCATACCAGAGAATAGTTCTGGGTAGTGCTGCACCATATGCCGCTCCGTCTCTCACGTAGCCTCCTCGACACCCCTGCGATCCCACTGAACCTTGATCATAGGTATCACTTTGTTCCGAAGTCTACGGTCTGCTCGATCCAGAATTCTGACAGGCCGTTCCACATAAGACACATCGGACTCTAACTGAACTTCAGAAGGCTGTAACACATGCGACGGATCCGGCTCATACTTCCGCAACATCGATACATGAAACACATCATGTATACCAGATAAAGAAGGCGGCAAAGCCAGTCGGTAAGCTAAGGTGCCAATGCGCTGCAAAATCTCATACGGTCCAACATACCTCGGAGACAGTTTCCCGCGCATCCCAAATCGCACAACGCCTCTGAAAGGCGAGATCTTCAAGAAGACCTTATCTCCCAACTGAAATTCCAACGGCCTCCGCCGTTTATTTGCATAAGTTGCCTGTCTGTCCTGGGCTGCTTTCATTTTCTGCCTTATCGTCTTTATCTTTTCTTCCATTTCCCGAATCAACTCCGGTCCTCCGACCGATTTGCGGTCCAAATCATCCCAACACAAGGGTGATCTACACCGTCTGCCATAAAGAGCTTCAAACGGAGCCATCTGAATACTTGCCTGGTAGCTATTGTTATAAGAAAACTCTACCAAAGGCACTGAATCCTGCCAAGAGGCATCGAACTCCAAAACACAAGCTCTCAGCATGTCCTCGAGCGTCTGAATAGTGCGTTCGGTCTGGCCATCCGTCTGAGGATGATAAGCAGTACTCAATCTGACTTCAGTTCCCAAAGCTGACTGAAGACCTTCCCAGAAATGAGATGTGAATCGCGGATCTCGATCTGACACTATGGAAATGGGGATCCCATGCAATCTCACCACATCTCTAATATACAACTGCGCCATCCTCAAAAAGGTGAATGTCATGCTATAGGGGATAAAGTGGGCTACCTTAGTCAATCTGTCCACAATCACCCAAATAGCATCAAAGCCTGAAGCACTCCTCGGCAAATGAGTCACGAAGTCCATGGAAATGTGCTCCCACTTCCACTTCGGTATCTCCAAGCTTCTCAACTCGCCGCCAGGTCTCTGTCTCTCTGCCTTAACCTGCTGGCAGATCAAACACCTCTTTACAAAAGCGACGACATCAGATTTCATCCTTTTCCAGCAAAACTGACCACGCAGATCTCTGTACATCTTCTTCCCGCCTGGGTGGATGCTAAGTCTGCTACTATGAGCTCGCTCCAAGATCCCTTTACGCAATTCCAGCGTACTCGGAACCACCCAACGGTTCCCCAATCTCAAGGATCCGTCATCTGCCACCCTGAACTTCGTTGGCTGACCAAGATGTACTAAAGATAACCACCTCTGAACCTCATCGTCTGACCTCTGAGCTCTCATGATGTCCTCATAGATATCTGGCTCGGCTAGCAAAGTCGATACATACACAGGCGATGCATCTATGTCAAAGTCATAGCCCAAATGACAATAGGAGGTCATCATAGCTGACAAATGAATGACGTCCTCAGCAGAACTCCTCACTTTCCGGCTCAAAACGTCTGCTGTCAAGTTGGCTTTCCCCGGATGGTACTCTATCTCGCAATCATAGTCCTTGAGTAGGTCCATCCACCTCCTCTGCCTCATGTTCAGCTCTGCCTGAGTGAATAAAAATTTGAGGCTCTTGTGATCCGTGTATATGGTGAATGAAGTCCCATATAAGTAATGTCTCCAGATCTTCAGGGCGAAGATGATAGCCGCCAATTCCAAGTCATGAACTGGATATCTGGTCTCATGCGGCTTCAACTGCCTCGATGCATAAGCTACCACATGCTTATCTTGCATCAGAACACACCCAAGGCCCTGAAGTGATGCGTCAGTATACAGAACAAATCTGGAGTTCTCTGTAGGGATCACTAACACTGGCGCCGTCGTCAACCGGTGCTTTAATTCCTGGAAGCTCTCCTCACAAGCTTCTGACCAAAAGAAAGGCACTCCCTTCTGGGTCAACTGAGTCAAGGGCTTGGCAATCTTCGAAAAGCCCTCGACAAAGCGTCGATAATAACCGGCCAAACCCAGAAAACTCCGAATCTCTGTCACAGAAGTGGGGGCAGCCCACTCCATCACAGCCTCAATCTTCTTGGGATCTACAGATATCCCGCTGCTCGATATGACATGCCCCAGAAACACTACACTGCTCAGCCAAAATTCACACTTACTGAGCTTAGCATACAACTGATGCTCTCTGAGAATCTGAAGCACTGTCCTCAAGTGTTTCACATGCTCCTCCTCGCTCCGGGAGTAGATAAGAATATCGTCAATAAACACAATGACGAACTGATCAAGATACGGCTGAAATACTCTGTTCATCAGACTCATAAAGACTGCTGGAGCATTCGTCACGCCGAACGGCATCACTAGGAACTCATAATGTCCATATCGGGTCCGGAATGCTGTCTTCTGCACATCTTCCTCTCTGACTCGAATCTGATGATACCCGGATCTCAAATCAATCTTGCTATACACCCTGGTACCTTGCAACTGATCAAACAGATCGTCGATCCTTGGAAGAGGATACTTGTTCTTCACTGTAGCCTTATTCAGTTGCCGGTAATCGATACACAACCGCATCGAACCGTCCTTCTTTTTCACAAAGAGAACTGGTGCGCCCCATGGCGACACGCTCGGGCGTATATATCCCTTGTCCAAGAGATCCTGCAACTGTTCTTTCAACTCTCTCAACTCAGCCGGTGCCATTCTATAAGGTGCACGAGAGATAGCGGATGTCCCTGGCAACAGCTCGATCCCAAACTCAACTTCCCTAGCCGGTGGGAATCCTGGGATCTCTTCTGGGAATACATCAGCAAACTCTGCTACCACTGGTACATCCTCAACTCTTAGTTCTTTACTCTTCCCAGACGTGTCCACGGCATAAATGAGATAGCCCGTGTGACCACGTTCCAATAGCTGAGTCATCTTGATCGCTGAAATCAACGGAATCTTCGCACGAGAACCGTTGCCATAGAAGGTCCACTGATTGCCCAACTCAGGTCTGAACTTCACTGTCCTCTGTCGGCAATCTACCACTGCCTGATATCTGTTCAGAACATCAATACCCAAGATGCAGTCGAAGTCTGACATACCCAACACAATCAAGTCTGATCTCAATTCGTTGCCCTCAAAATAAATGAGGCAGTCTGCCATGAACTGATCAGCAACGACATTTCTTCCAGTGGGTGTCGAGACAAGGAGAGGCGTGGGTAGAGAAGATGCGCGCATATGGTGTCTTTCCACAAAACCCACCGATACAAAAGAATGGGAGGCACCTGTATCGATCAAAATAAAAGCAGGGTACGTAAATAAATGACACGTACCGGCAATCACCTCCTCTGGGGCTGCCTGAGCCTGCTCCCTGGTCAGTGCATACACCTGTCCCTGGGGTGGTCCTCCTGTCTGACCTCCCGATGGTCGAGGCCCAAACTGCTGCCTCTGCTGCACTGTCCTATCCTCAAACCTCGGCCTGCTGCCCTGATACTCTGACTGTCCTCCCCGTGTGGGGCAATACCGAGCGATGTGGCCCATCTTGCCACAGACATAACATGCAGGACACTTGTTTGAAGAATGTGGCCCTCCACAATTGTTGCACCTCGGCTCTCCCGGCCTATCCCCTTGTGAAGATCCTCGATTGGCCGACCAATTGCCCTTCTTGCCATCCTGTTTCTGACCAAAGTGTTTCTTTCCACCATACCGTGAAGATGAAGAGGCACCACGGGGTTTAAATGGCTCACCCCGAGGCCTCAAACTGTCACTAGTCTGCCTCTGTGGCAGTACCGGTGGTGGCATAGCGTAAGCTCCTACTCCTAGCTCAGCAAGCTCCGCTCTTGTGAGAGCATCATCAAAAGAAGTTGGGTTATTAGTGATAACCCGGTCATAGAGCTCCGGTCGCAACCCTTTCATAAAATTCCTCATCTTAGCGTGCCCACTGGTGGCAATGTGGGGAACGTACCTCAGCAATGAAGAGTACTGTGTGGCATAGTCTGCCACTGTCATGTTCCCCTGCCTCAGACTTGTAAATTCATCCTCCTTCGTCTGTCTCGCCGCAGCGGAGAAATACCGGTTCAGAAACCTAGTCCTGAAGAGAGTCCAGTCGATCACAGCACCCAGTGTCTCATTTCCATTACTGTGCTCCTCCACCACATCAGAGGTTTCTTGGCTAATTGGAACTCTGCTAGCCTCAGCCAAGCTGTCACAGCACAAGGAGCCGATACGAAGATCTGCTCAAGTCTTTCCAACCACTCTTCAGCCTCTTCTCCGGACTCTGTCCCCTCAAACCGGGGCGGATGATAAGATAGAAATTGCGTCAAGCTAATCTCACCCGGTAGCAATAACTGAACCACTGGTTCCATGCCTACGGCCGGTGGAGGTAGAGGGTTCACTTGCCCGACGCTTGCGTTCACACTACCAATATCTCCAACTTCCTCATTAGCAGCCATGCTGTAATACAAATGTTAACAACAATTCCAAAGCAGTATATATGTTATGCCGTTAGATAATAGGAATGAGAATACGCATGTTAGTATAACAGAATATACATCAATATGCACCACATGCATAAACATGCTTCAATTGTAAGCACCTAGCCTATCATGCTAAGGCTACCCTTCACTCGTTCCCGGGTTCTCTAACCACTGCTCTGATACCACTAATGTAAGGACCCTAATCCTTAAGTGCGGAATCAAGGCATAATAGAGCTAAAATAAATGATCAGAGTGTAAAAGAACATGTTGAGTCTATGAGCTTAAGCATTACATGCCAAAAATAAGGACTACCAAATGGATTAATTACATTCCAATCAAAAGAATGTGTGCAACTATAGTTTTATACTACTCCTAGAGTAGATACTATCCAAAATAATCCTGTCCTTTCATCCTCAATAGAATGCTCGTCAAGCTCACCACCTCAACCCGTTCAAGCCCTTCTATCATGCCAAAAAGGTACCTACAAGGACAACCCCCAAACATGAGCAATAATATTCGTTCATATTCAACACAATATGAAGATAAAGCGTAAATGCATAATCATAATAAAACACTTCCTGTTTTCCCCATGCATTTCAAACGCTTCCCGTTTGGTTGTCCCTGTACCATAACTCATGAGTATAATCAATAGATTATTTTTAATGGTCTAAACATGTCATGAACATATAGCATTTCATCAATACCAAATACTGATCACCAATCCCTAGTCTGTCCATCACAATGTATTTTAATGCCCCTCGCTTATTTACATATAGACGGCATAGGATAATCTCGCTTCAATGGACTGCGGGACTCCCACCCCTCGCCTCTCATTGAGCGGCAAATACCTTTCCTCGTCCTATATGATAACCACGCTCAAATGTGACATGCGGCGCTCCCACCCCTCGCTTCACATTTAGCGGAACCAAACCAAATAGCGGCAAGCATTAAAATCATCAAGGGATAACCACGACTCATGGGATGTGCACCAATAATCATATGCATCTATAAACATTATGCATAACATGTATTTGCATCCACTATGCAATACCACATATATACTTGCATCCACAATGCATAAACAATAAGTATATAAGATACATGTACCGTTGGGGTGCCCGTACGTCCACTACGTACCTTTCCAAAAGTGGAATTGATCTGGCTTCAGTTCCTCGGTTGCGTTGCTACCTGGGATGGTTCTACACAATCACACAACCCCATATTAGAAGCCAAATAATAGCCAAATACCAAAAAATTGACAAAATAAACCATTTTCCAAAATTCCACAGGCGGCGATCGATCGCTTCACCCAGGCGATCGGTCGCCTCAAAATTTACACTGCGGCGATCGGTCGCCTCAAACATGGCGATCGATCGCCATCCCTTTGATTTGGCCACTGCCTCTCGGCGATCGGTCGCCCCATTTTAGGCGATCGATCGCCTATCCCGCAAAAATGTTACTGCCCCTTGGCGATCGGTCGCCTCTTTTCAGGCGATCGATCGCCTCGCACAGACATGCGTTTTTCACCATTTTTGCTCCCAAAATTTCTTCCAATCCATACCAACACTTAACCAAACAAACCAACAACATCTAAACAACATAAACCACCAAAATACACCTCAAAACAAACATAGATCTAACCCTTAACCAAAACCACAACAACCCAACACAAACCCATTTCAAAATCCTTAAAAACCCTTCCAAAACCAACCCAAACACAATAAAAATGACAATGAGGCATCCATACCTCTTGGGGACCTCAAATCACCCAATAATCTTCACAAATCAAGACTTTTGGAAGGTTTTCTCCCCTCCTCTTTGCTCCAACTCGAAAATGGAAAGGGGGGAAGGGTTTGGGTGGTGATTTTGGTAAAGTAAGAGTGAGAGTGTATGGTGGGGTTGGGGTAATAAGAGGTGTTGGTTTTAATTAATTAAAAGCATACCAAAATATTCCATGGTGTATAAAACACCCTAACATGATATTTTTCAAGGCATTTACTCATAATGCACCAAATACCAATTAACACATGATTTCAAATTAATTGCTAACCAAGGCAAATAAATCATGCTTCCAATACCCAACATGCACCACATGCATCCCGAAATGCAACCCCGGGTCATCCTATCCACATGACCATGCATTTCCATAAGGTAAATAAATTCCAACACATAATTAATTACCACATAATTAATCATAATAATCGCAATTAATGCCCAAATGCAATTAATCATTTCAGGGATATCACAGAAACCACCCTCGTCGCCGAACTGCCCTTATGACAGGACATTCAATCTTATCCAAACTCATGCCCCTTTCAGGACTGAGGGGTTTCTTGTGATAACTGGGGAATAACTCAGCTGCTGTGGCATTTTCAAACTTCTGTTTGTCATGCTCTAGCTCAGAAGTGGTGGCCTCCGTCTGTTTTTGCTTCTGCGAGGCCTCTGCCTGCTTTGCCTTCTTTCTTGGAGCCATAATCTTGCTAAGTTGTTCTCAATTAATTCGCTTAACTGCAACACAAACACCACACCCAAAATACAGCAATACCAACACCCCGCAACAAAGTAACAATTCCCCCAAACTTCGATTATTCTTTACCCAATTCAACTACAACAAAGTAATTGCACCAAAAGATGAAAATATGTGAAATTTAAAACAATTACCAAGAAAAATATGATCTTTGATGAATTTGGCACTTGGCTTGGAATTCACTTTTTGGATTCAAATTTACCTAATTCAGCATGCAATTCTTCAGATCTGCAGTTAAAATCTCATCAGAACAATTTTTACTTCAAAGATTTGAAGTAATTTGAAAATTGGAGAGAATATTGATGAGAAATTTGATGAGGCGATTCGGTTCTGCTGAAGAGGAGAGGAAAAACAAAAAAATTTTGATGCTGCTGCACAGACTGCTCTTCGGTGCCCTATTTTTTAAAATTTTCTCTCGATCGATCGATCGAGAATAATTTTCGATCGATCGATCGAGGCAGTGTACCTCTATTGCTTTTTAAAATTTCTGGGCGATCGATCGAGACCAGAAGACAAAAATCAAATTTTTTTCAAAATTTTTTCCTCTCGGGTTGCCTCGCCTACATCTTTCTTGCTTTTACATCTGCAACAAAATTACACGGACTCATTCAGAAAACATCTACAACCAAATTAAAAACAACTAAACTAAAATGAAGAACTAAAAACAAAAACTCGAGGAAGGAAAAGAAAGTTCTTAATTTATAGTCCCAAGCTGGACTGTCACCTCCTCGTCTGTTAACTTGATTGCTCCTTTGGATTCTTCACAGAATCACTCGGGAGCGTACCTTGCGTCCTTCTAGAAATCAACGTGGCCAGCTGCCCTATCTGCACTTCCAGGTTCTTAATCGATGCATCCTGATTCTGCAGCCTCACCTCAGTCGACAAAATCTGTTTGGCCATCAGCTCCTCCATACTCGTTTTTTGTGTGAACCCCGACTGTGGTTGTGGATTCAACACATTCTCTTGATTAGACCACCTCAGATTTTGGTGATTCCTCCACCACGGGTTGTATGAGTTCGAGTATGGATTGTTCTGCTGCCCGTTCCCTACGAAATTCACAGCTTCAGTATATTGATTGAATTGGTTACCTGCTTGGCACTCAATGCTCAGATGACCGCCTCCACATAAATCACAGAAAATAGTTTGAGCTTGCATTGCTGCTGCACCCATGCTATCTATCTTCAAGTTCATAGCTTCCAACTGAGCCGAAATAGCCGTAATATCATCCTCTTGATGGACTCTCATTGGTTTCTGTGGCGTGTTCCTTTCTGATTGCCACTGATAGCTATTGGACGCTATTTCCTCCAATAAGTTATACGCATCTTCCGGTGTCTTCCGCATGATCGATCCCCCAGATGCTGCATCAATCATTGATTGGTTAGCAGAAAACAAACCATTGTAAATAGTCTGTACCTGCAGCAAGATGGGTAGACCGTGATGTGGGCATCTCCTCAATAAATCTTTGAAACGATCCCACGCCTCGTATAAACTCTCGGGATCGAATTGCCCGAACGTAGTGATATCGTTCCGCATCTTTGCTGTCTTGGAGGGAGGGAAGTACTTCGATAAGAAATCTTTTGTCATCCCTTCCCATGTTGTAATCGATCCTGCAGGTAAGGAATTTAACCAAGATTTAGCTTTGTCTCTTAATGAAAAAGGGAAGAGCCTTAACCTGATGGCGTCGTCGGAGACGCCATTATGTTTAAACGTGTCACAGATCTCCAAGAAGTTGGAGATGTGAGTGTTCGGATCGTCTGTGGCAGCTCCCCCAAACATTACAGAGTGCTGTATCATTTGGATAATTGCAGGCTTGATCTCGAAGTTATTCGCCTGGATTGTCGGCCTAGTAATGCTGGATAAAGATCCATGAAGTGTTGGCTGTGCAAAGTCCATCATCGACCTCGGGTTCTGTGCTTCGTTATTGTCGGCCATTGCTAGGGCTTCTCGTAGTCTTCTAAGTAAAGTCCTCTCTATTTCAGGATCAAATGGCTCGAGAATGGGCTCCTCTCTTCTGAGCATGCACTAGAAAAATGGTTCCTGTACTGAATCAAACAAAAGGAGACAACAACAAAAATACAAAATCAAACACAAGAAAAACTAACTAAAAAGAAAAAGACAAATAAAAACGAAATAATACAAATTGGCTAAATTACAATTAACTAATCTCGTATGATATTATACAGATTAGTCCCCGGCAACTGTGCCAAAAACTTGATCGCTATTATTTTAAACAGTTATTTCTAGCGATTCTTTACCGCAAGTGCACGGTGTCAAGTTTTGGTATAGTTAAATGAAAGTAAGGGTTGTGGAATCCACAGGGACTAACGTATAAGTATCAAATAAGACTAGTAAAATTATATTTAGCCTACGAGCAAAAAGAGGGTAAATTAACTACTGCAAATTTTATAACTAAAGAACCTAAATAAAATGAATGGTTTCAGGATATGCAAAGGAATTTCGCTCGAGAAATTTATCTCGCTCTTCGTTCAACTATGTTATCTTTAAAGATTCGTTTGAATAGGCAATTACCAAACAATTGATTCTTAAGGTGAAAGGTTTTCGTTATTATTCAATAAACTCTCTCGAGCTGTATAGAAACTAATATCAAATTAGAACAAGTAACTCTCGTTCACTTATTTACTAATCCGATATTGCATAAATCTTCAAAACATCGTTACTCTAAATCTCTCGATTCAAAGCGTTCACGTATGTGATTTTATCTCTCGATCTCAATCTTAAACATACATCATGAATTACTGTAGCGTATTATAACGTTATCTCTCGATCTCGGTTATAACTCACAAGATTAAATCAAAGTTAGCTAGGCTTTGATTTTAATAAGCATTTAATTCATGAACAATAAGTAATCAATTCACTCAAACACAATCGAATCAATAAATCAAACACAATTAACATCAAACTCGATAAAATAAACTTGATTCAATTCAAAACAAATCAATAAGACGTTTTATTGTTTCTCAACCTCAAAAACATCCAAAGAAAATGTAAATCAAATAAATCCGAGTTTAGAAATACGATAAATGCTGGAACGAATCCGTGCGTTGCACCGTAATCTCTTCTCTTGCTCCTTCCTTGCACTCCGGAATTGGCTCGCTCAAGCTTGGATGAAGAACGGAGGAAGATGGCTTCTCCTCCTTCTTGTCGGCGGCGGCTCTAGGGTTGTAGGTGATAAAAATCGGCTCTCAACCCTCTCTAATCTGATATGAAATGATCTGGAAGAGATACCCTCTTAAATCCACCGAAAATCACGTTAAAAATTGAAAATAAGATCTTCAGCAAATCGCGTCTCGATTGATCGAAAATATGTTTCGATCGATTGGTGCACTGTTCACTTCAGCCTTTAAAAGTTTCTGCCTCGCTCGATCGATCGAGATTTTCATTCCGATCGATCGGCCCTTCGATAAAAAATGGTGCTGAACTCTCTGCCCGGCTCGATCGATCAAGAAATAATCTCGATCGATCGAGCGAGGCAGAAACTTTTAAAGAAACTTTTAAAGGCTGAACTCTCTGCCCGGCTCGATCGATCAAGAAATAATCTCGATCGATCGAAACTCTGAAAATATGAATTCTTCATTTTTTCTCTTTTTCGCCTCGATTTCACCCGTTTTCTTCAGTTAGCTCATTTCTTCCATTTCCAACCTATTTTCCTGAAACAAGCAAATAAACACCAAAAAGCGTAATTTCATCCAGGAAAAAGTACTAAAAATGGTAAGAAATTACAGCTAAAAACACTTAAAATCTAAGTCTATCAGTAACCATGCAAATTATGACGTCGCAAGGATCTTTGTTGACACTGGGAGCGCAGTTAATGTTCTGTTCAAAGACACTTTAGATAAGATGCAAATAGAAGGGTCAAAGTTTGATCATATTACTACTCCTTTATATGAGTTCACGGTACACGAAATTCAACCACTTGGACAGATCACCCTGCACTTATCTCTTGGTCATGGGATGTCATGCATAACAAAAATGGTTAACTTCACTATGGTTGAGGCCCCTTCCTCGTATAGTGCAATCTTAGGCTGACCTGCTATGAAGGACTTCAAAGCAGTAGCTTCTACCTACCATCAGACACTCAAATTCCATGGGCAGGGAAGTCGAAGTTCTGTGTGGTGATCAGAAAACAGCCCGCTGATGTTATGTGGAAGAAGTGAATGAAGATGGAAAACGAGCTCGTCGAGGTTGGTTGTATTGAAAGAATTGGGTACGACATTTCCATTGATAGATGTATCCCAAACAGCTTGTCAAAACGTCTTTCAACTAAATCACCCAAAATATCTTAATCCAAATAAATACATTTTTTAAAGAACTTCTGTCAAATAAGTTCATTTTATCAAACAATAATCTATTTTTTTGGACTTAAATATCCCTATTTTGATCAAAATAAATATTATTGGAGAGCGACGAAGAAATAACTTCATCCCCATACTGATATTCTAATTCCTAATACCATAAATTTAAGCCAATTAATTTTTCAATTAAATTTTTATTTATGTTCCCCAACTTGTGTCGAAATTACCCAAATGTCGTTTCAAAGATCCATAAATATAATAAAACCTACATTTTCAGGTAGTAATCTGAATATCATATCCGGAAAACGTAATTGTATTTTTTTGAAGGTACTTAACTTTAACTTTTATTTTAAATTCATTGATATATTAATTAATTAATAAAGTTTTCTCATATCATCACTGTTTTTGGTAGAAAGAATTTGGTTTATATCCAATACTTACAGAAACCTTACGACATCTTCACTCGGGACTCCATTCTTGATTCAGGGATGATGCTCGTTACAGTGTTGTTTCATGTATCAAGAGCATTGGATTGGCGCAATTAGTATTTTTATTTTAAATTATGTTAAAATAATTATAACTAAACACAAAAATAATATATATACTATTAATAAATCCATTTTTCTTTTACTTAAATACCCATTTTTTTTACTTAAACATGTCGAGTGCACAAACGCTCTCTCACTTAAAGGTGCACTTGAAGATCTCTTAAATTCACATGGATAAAGCATATCCATGTTGCGTGGACAAGGTAAGGTTATGATGGAGCAAGTAATATGCAAGGGGAGTTTAATGGATTTTTTTCTCTTATCTTGAAAGAAAATAAAACAGCATATTATGTTCATTGTTTTGCACACCAACTTCAACTTGCTCTTTTAGCTGTGGCAAAAAATCATATACGTATTTGTGCACTCTTTGTTCTGATTTCTAATGTTGTTAATGTGGTCGGTGGCTCGTGCAAGTGAAAAGATAATTTACGAGAAAAACAAGCTTCAAAGATTGTTCAAGCCTTAGAAAATGAAGTGATCACTAGTGGACGAGGATTGAATCAAGAAAACACTCTCATTCGCCCTTGTGATACGCGTTGGAGCTCACATTACGGTACTATCTTATGTTAGGAATCAATCAAGCAATACGCAATAAAACTTGATTCCTACCACTGGACCTATACAAAGTTAATCATACCGAGATTGATTAAGAATCGTACCCTTGTAGCGTGTTTGTAGCAGAATCCTCTTTGCAAGACCACGAGTCAAGAACAAAGATTTGCACCTTCGTCTCTACGGTATCCACACGATCAAATCGAAAAGGGGGTTTAAGAACAAGTTGCTAGACTCGTTCTTAAACCGGAACTAAACTCACGGTTCAAAACCGATCAACGACAGTCGTTAAACCACCAAGAAACGGCGACGGCCATGACGTTCATGGCGTTGAGGTGAGGCGGCCGAGAGTGAGCTTGTGGAGGCTATTAGGTTTGATAAAATTGATTAACCATTAATCAACCTTGTTATCATATTATATAATTCATATTAGATTTTATTAAAGGCTTTCTAAAAGCCTCATTGGCCCATACCCAATATATTAATTAAATCCATACATCTAATACTTATAATTAAGACTCTTCTTAATTAATTAATTCATCCAATGAATTATATCTCCCTTTATCGATTTAATCTTTTGTGTGACCCGATAGGATCTTGCAATGTTGGCAACGACATAAAATCTAATTTTATGTCACAAGCAATGAGCGGTATCTAGCAACACATCAAGGCTACCCAAATTACAAGAATGTCATTGACTCGACATAATCTACGGACTGTGATAATATTAACCATGTAACTTAATCCATTTGTCCATTGTGTTTAGATTGAACACAAGTCATGGAATAGTCATACTCATATATTCAATCTTTTATTTCTTGATCCCCAAGTATAACTAAAATAAACGAATAAGCCCGATATCACATATCGACTCATTCGAGCATGGCCATGCATTTTAGTCTTACTTGATCAAGGGCCCAAACACTTCTCCTGTTATATAGGAGGGACAAATCCTTTCTTGATGTGATATCCCCGAAATGATTATGTGTGTAATCATACAATTAAGGGTTGTTAATTGTGAGCCTATGTGCTAAAGGCGTATTTTATGTGGGAGTGATTTATTTATTTTGATGATGTGGTTTAGGGAGCATGTTAGGTGTTTTTAATTGTTGTGTTGATGTGGTAAAATAATAAAATATCAAAGAGAGATATTTTTATACATCGTTTGAAATACCGGGACACAATTAAACACCACAAAACCACCCTACATGCTACCACCCCACCCCCACTTGGTTGAACCCACGCCCCTCCCCTGTTTTCTGGAAAGCAGATTGACTAAGTATGCTATTTTGGACTTAGATATTTTCACATTGTCTCTTCCAAAAAGCTTCCTTCTTTTTCTCTTTATTTCGTCTGCAACTTGGTCGGTTTCTAGGAAGAAAGTGATCGGATTTCGTTCACCCCTTCATATAGAAAATCGAAGAGCAAAAGTGGTGAGGAGTCACATGTTTTTCCCAGTTTTCAGATTTCTAGCATGTATGTTCTTTGTAGCAGATTTGGCATGCTAGTGTAGGGTTTAAAGAAATATTGTTATGAGTACTTTTATGTGATGTTTATGAAGCTCTCTGCATTTTTCCTTGAGCATGTTGCCTGTTTTATGTAGAGGAAATAAGCATGTAAAGTAAGGTGTTCGAAAATCTGGGTAAGGATGTGCCCTGTTTTCTGGAAAAATATGTGTGGGGAGTGTTCTTATGAAGGCGTTATCATGCACGTTAAGCTTAGGTTTTGGTAAACCTTTGATGTGAAAACGTGCATGGTAGTTTTGTGAAGCCCTTGGCATGTTTGTTCGAGCATTCTTTATGTTATATGTGATAGTTTTAATAGCATGAAAAGAGGTGCTCAAGAAATCTGGAAATGAATATGTTGCCCTGTTTCCAGAAAAGTTGATCCAGTACTTGTTTAAATGGTCGACGTTTATGCATGTGGGCTTATGTTTAGGGTGTAAATTTGGATTTAATACACTCAGGGTAGTGTAGTGCAACTGCTAGCATGTTGGTCTTGGCATGTATTATGTCTTACATGTTAGATTTAAGGGTATGAATATCGGTGTTAAGGAATTCTGGAAAATCGCTCAAAGGTACAGGGTTGGCGATCGATCGCCAAGGAGGCGAGATCGATCGCGACGTTCCAGTGAGTTTTGGCGATCGATCGCCAATATTGAGGCGATCGATCGCTGACTGCATTTTTTGGTATGCGAGGCAGTAGCATCTCGCGATCGATCGGGGCTCAGGGGCGATCGATCGCGAGATGACATTGTTGGATAAATGTGGTTTTTTAATTGAGTTTTGATTCCGGATTATTATGAGGTGCCTAATATTGTGTTGTGTGGCTATGTAGAACCATCTCAGGTGCCAGCACAGCCGAGGAGATAGTCGATTGACTCCTCTATCTTTTGGAAAGGTACGTAAGCGACGTACGGGCATCCCAACGGTAACATGTACTTTATGTTTATCTATTTGACACATGATGAATGCAATGTGGTGCATTAAGGTTATGATACATGTTATTATGCATTGTTTTTGCATATGTATGTTGTGAAGTATAAGAGGTGTATTTCACGAGTCAAGGTTATCTTAATAAGGATTTTAATGCTTACGCTAAGGTCCATAGGAAGCGAGGAAGAATTCCGCTTTCATGGAGTGGCAAGAAGCATTAAAATGTACTAATGATAAGGACTCAGGATTGAAATAAGGATTTAAGGAGGAAGGATGTCATGACATTTATTTATAAAACCATATGTTCATATAACGTGTCATTATGAGTTATGGTACAGGGACAACCAATGGGCGTTGTAAATGCTTGGAAATACAGGAAGTGCTTTGTATTTATGATTTTGCATTTACGTCTTCCATTCATATTATGTTGAATATGAATTGTGTTATGCTCATGTGTTGGGGGTTGTCTTTGTAGGTGCTTTTGATGATGAGAACCAGGGTCGGGGTTGAAATGCTGAGCTATAAGGAGTGCTACAGGATTAGCATGTTAGAGAATTTTGTATAGCTTCTACTTGTAGTAGAATGAGACTATAACGTAGTACCTTTTTGTAGGAATATGTGAAATTCCTTTTTGAACTTTTGGTACTGTAATCTCGAAAGCTCAGGTTAATCAACACGACATTACTACTCTGATTTATGCATGTGAATACTTAGTTCTCTTAATTGCACCTAAATATCTTGATGTGATAATGGGGTCTCACACTTGATCACTCAACATCCCTCTACATAATTCGTGGTGTATCCAATGATTGTCTTTATAGTTTACCCTGCTACAGGTAACGTTTGACAATATCAAGATACATGACTCCTTATGTTGGGATCTCTGGTGATCTCAAGTCGTAAGGATTACATACATTATTATCACTATGAGAATTGCTTATGACGTTCATATAACTATCCATGTAGCATTCTCATGGTGGATCTGTCCAGTACATCGTTCTCTAACATGTACCATGTGTTGATTTGATATCTCATATCTATGAACAATTCATCAATCAAAACATACTAGTATCAATGCATTATCATTATCCTTATTCATGATAATACTTGACTAGGGACAATCTTTAAGAACAATACAATATTATTCTAAGGACATTAACTTATATATTAATTCATATTACACAGATACTCGAATAATATATAATAATGAATTGCCATTATCAAAATCATAATACAGTGTATGTCATAAACAATCATCTAATGAGTTGTCTTAGGGCATATCCCAACAAATCTCCCACTTGCACTAAGACCAATCAGACATATACTTAATGCCTAGAGATCTAGTATGACGATCATGCTTCTGCTGTGATAGATGCTTCGTCAGTGGGTCAGATACATTATCATCAGTTGGTACATTGCATATTTTTACATCTCCTCTTTCAACGATTTCTCGAATGAAATGAAAGCGCCGAAGTATGGGCTTGGATCTTTGGTGAGATCTAGGTTCCTTAGCCAATGCAATGGCTCCATTGTTGTCACAATAGAGTTCATCGGATCTAGTATGCTAGGCATCACCCCAAGTTCATAAATGAACTTCTTGATCCAAACGACTTCCTTTGCTGCATCTGAGGCAGCAATGTATTCAGCTTCAGTTGTAGAATCGGCTACTGTTTCTTGTTTTGAACTCTTGCAGCTTACATCACCTCCATTTAGGCAAAACACATATCCTGATTACGATCGGAAATCATCTTTGTTGGTTTGGAAGCTTGCATCAGTGTAACCTATTACATTGAGCTCTTCCTCACCTCCATAAATCAAGAATGTATCCTTAGTTCTTCTCAAGTACTTCAGGATATTCTTGACTGCAATCCAGTGACATTCACCTGGATCAACCTGATATCTGCTCGTCATGCTCAAAGCATACGAGACATTGGGACGATTACATATCATGGCATACATGATAGATCCAATAGCTGACGCATACGGAATCTTACTCATGCGTTGTCTCTCATCTGGTGTTGAAGGACACTGATCCTTCGAGAGATGTATCCCATGTGTCATAGGCACGAATCCTTTCTTTGATTCTTGCATGCTAAACATTTTAGCACTTTGTCTATGTATGTACTTTGACTTAGGCCAAGCAATCTTCTTGATCTATCTCTATAGATCTTGATACCTAATACGTAGGTGGCTTCACCTAAATCTTTCATAGAAAACCAATTCCCTAGCCAAATCTTTACAGATTGTAAGGCAGGGATATCATTCCCAATTAGAAGTATGTCATCTACATACAATATTAGGAAGATAATTATGCTCCCACTGACCTTCTTGTAGACACAAGGTTCATCTACGTTTTTGATTAAACCAAACTCTTTGACTGCATCATCAAAACGAAGATTCCAACTCCGAGAAGCTTGCTTTAATCCATAAATGGATCGTTTTAGCTTGCATATCTTTCCAGCATCCTTTGGATCGACAAAACCCTCAGGTTGTGTCATGTACACATCCTCAAGTAAATTTCCATTAAGGAAAGCTGTTTTGACATCCATCTGCCAGATTTCATAATCATGAAATGCAGCTATTGCAAGCAAGATCCTAATGGATTTAACCATGGCAACTGGTGAAAAAGTTTCATCATAGTCAATACCATGAATTTGTTTGAAACCTTTTGCTACCAGTCGACCTTTAAAGGTTTGTACATTACCATCCATGTCGGTCTTCTTCTTGAAAATCCATTTGCACCCTATGGGTCTTACCCTTTCAGGCGGGTCAACCAAAGTCTATACTTGGTTTGCATACATGGATTCCATCTCAGATTTCATGGCTTCTTGCCATTTCTCAGAATCAGTGCCCATTATAGCTTCTTGATAAGATGACGGCTCATCCTCATCAATAAGTAGTAAGTCACCTTGTTGTGTCACAAGAAATCCATATCTCTGTGGCTCACGTTGTTCTCTTACAGACCTACGCTGAGCTTGTGTCTCTTGAGCAGGCATTTCATCCACAACAGCTTGTGGTGTCTGCTCTGTTTCCATCTCAATATCATGTTCAATGTTTTCTTGTGGTTGAACTTCACTAAGTTCTATTTGTCTCCCACTGGTTCGTCTCGAAATAAATTCTCTTTCAAGAAAGACACCAGTCCGAGCAACAACTACTTTGTTCTCGGTGGGATAATAGAAATAATATCCTTTCGTTTCCTTAGGATACCCACAAATAAACACTTATCAGATTTGGGTCCAAGTTTGTTGGAGATGTGACATCTCACGTAAGCCTCACAACCCCAAATCTTCATAAAAGACATACTAGGACGCTTCTTAGTCCATATCTCATATGGTGTCTTTTCTACAGATTTAGATGGAACACGGTTCAGTATAAATATTGTTGTTTCTAAAGCATGTCCCCAAAAGGAAGTCGGAAGATCTGCATGACTCATCATTGATCGAACCATGTCCAACAAAGTTCGATTCCTCCTTTCGGATACACCATTCCATTGTGGAGTATACGGAGGAGTGAGTTGTGGGACTATCCCACACTCCTTTAGATAGTCATGAAACTCTTGGCTTAGGTGTTCAACTCCTCGATCTGATCGGAGGGTTTTGATACTTTTGCCAAGTTGGTTTTGTACTTCATTCTTGAAATCTTTGAACTTTTCAAAGGTTTCATGTTTATGTTTCATCAGGTACACATACCCATATCTACTGAAGTCATCAGTAAATGTAACGAAGTATTGAAAATCACTGTGTGCTTATTGGTCCACATACATCACTATGTATGAGACTCAATAAATCATTCGTCCTTTCAACATGTCCCTTAAAAGGAGCTTTAGTCATCTTGCCCATTAAACAAGATTCACATGTTTCATATGATTCAAAATCAAATGAATCTAACACTCCATCCTTATGAAGTGTCGATATGCAATTCTCGTTTATATGGCCCAAGCGACAATGCCAGAGATAAGTTGAATTTAAATCATTATTCTTAATCCTTTTAGTATTTATGTTATAGACAAGCATATCTAGATTTAAAACATAAAGACCATTAATCAATTGTGCACTAGCATAAAACATTTCATTCAAATAAATGGAGCAACACTTGTCCTTTATAATAAATGAAAAACCAATCTTGTCCAAACAAGAAATTGAAATAATGTTTCTAGTAATAGACGGCACAAAATAACAGTCTTGTAAATCTAATAATAAACCAGAAGGCAAAGTTGAACAGTAATCTCCTACAGCTAATGCAGCAACTCTTGCTCCATTTCCAACTCGGAGATCAACCTCGCATTTCGCCAACAACCTACTCCTTTTGAGATCCTGTACATTAACAATGTGAGAACCACATCCAGTAACTAATACCCATGATGAAGAAGTAGATAAATTGACTTCTATAACAAAAATACCTGAAGCGGAAGTCACACTTCCTTTTGTCTTCTTAAGATCTTCCAGATATAATTTGCAGTTCCTCTTCCAATGACCGGTCTCACCGCAATGGAAGCAGTTCCCTTCCTTAGCCACTCCTCCCTTTGACTTGAGTGCAGAAGCATGAGGCTTAGATTTAACAAAGACTTTTTTTTATTCAAAAGAATAAGGTGTGCTCTTCCTGGATTGCTATTGCAGTTTGGCTTTTAAAGCCTTTTGCTTTAGTCTTTCCTTTGCTCTTATTCACAATAAGAACATTAGTAGGCTTAGACTTCTTTGAATTTGCTTCATATGTTCTCAACATACCAAGCAATTGCGTTAACATCTTTTCGATTTCAATCATATTGTAAATCAAGACAAATTGACTGTAGCTATCAGGCAACGATTGCAAGATCACGTCTGTGGCCAACTCTTGGTGATAAGTGTGATTTTTACACTTAATTTGATATATGATTAGGGGTGTTTTTGTAGTGATTCCTAGAAAACATTACACGTTTTGGTATATATTTGTATATGTCAGGAATCTAGGTCCAAATGCATAAAAGTGGATGAAATGGGCTTAAAAATGCTGAAAAAGGACCAAACTGAGCAAATCTGGAAAAGCAGGGACCAAATCGCAAGATTGGAGATTTGAGGTCCGCGATCGATCGCCAATGACGAAGATCGATCGCCACCATCTAGAATGTTTCCGCGATCGATCGGCAAATGACAAAGATCGATCGCCAAACCCTGAAAAATCGAGATTTTGTTTCCTACTTGGTGATTTTGTGTCCAAACTGTGCAAAACTCCTCCACACTATTTATAGAAGATTTTCAGACGTTTTGGGAGGCTTTTGCACACATTTTCTGAAACCTAGCAGCCACTCCTCCATAAAAAGAAAGACCACAAATCATTGAAGAGCAAGAGCAACGCAAGGAACGGAAGAACGGAGCGACGCACGGAGCGACATCCTCGTTATCTTAGCATTTCTGTACTTGATTATTTTTATATCATATTGTGATGTTAAATTTGTTTAAAGACATGTTTTTACATTATAATTTGATTATGGTTGTTGGCTAAAATATTTGTCAAGACATAGGGGATCCCATGTTTGAACCCTTGAGTTAATTAACGGTTTTGATTTGAATTCTATGATCTTTGCGCATAATTTATGTTGTTAATGCTTGTAAAAGATTAGCTACCTTTTGCATGATATTGGTAATCATAATTGAATTGACCATAGGAGATTACGATACGACGTAGTAAATTAGGCCGTGGGTTTTAGGTTGAGACGGACCAAGTAAAATCTAGCACACGTGTGATAGCAATAGATTTACCAAAATCGAAGGCTAGTAGTTTTCACGAAGCGTTTTCAGTATTAATCATTCAATAAAGACACGGGAGTGGTTTATTGTAGATTAATGCTAGACTTGTTATAACCGGACCAAGGTATAGCGAATGAAATAGGAAAACTCGTCACTACATAGAACTTTGAATCTTAATTAATAGACAACTTTTGGGGGATTACATGGGTGAACCGACGTCTTGATAATTCGTTTATAAATTCTCTTCAATCATCCATCACTGCTGTTTAAGTTAATTTTTGTGCTTAATTCTATTTAGTTTGATAATCATTCCATAATCGTAGGTTAAATATAGAAATTCTAATCGAACGTGGTAATTGCTACTAGTCCCTGTGGGTACGACACTCCTACTCTTAAACCATTATATTAAAACTTGACACCGTGCACTTACGGTAGAGAATCGCTACATTGAAATAACTGTTTAAAATAAAAGCGATCAAGTTTTTGGCGCCGTTGTCGGGGACTAGTTTAAGTAATATCATACTAGATTAGTTGACTGTAATTTAGCCATTTTCTTTTTTTTTTTTTTTGATTTTTTTTTCTTCTCTCTTTTCCTATCTACTATTCTACTATTCGCCTTCTCTTTGGTTGGATTTTGTAGGTTATTACTCCCTAGTGCATGCTAAGGAGTGAACAACCGGCACTTGAGCCTTTTTACCCTGAAATTGAAAGAACTCTTCTTAGAAGACTAAGAGAAGTTCGAACAATGGCTGGAAACAATGCAGGAGGAGGTGGAAGAGATGAAAGACGGAACGAAGAGGTGCCTAATAGAAGATCCCTCATGGATTATGCTCATCCCTCGTTCCATGGGTCATTGTCTACTATCACTAGACCAAGCATACAGGCGAACAACTTTGAAATCAAGCCTGCAATCATACAAATGATCCAGCACTCGGTGAAGTTTGGGGGAGCGACCACTGATGATCCCAACACTCACATAGCGAATTTCTTGGAAATTTGCGACACCTTCAAGCATAATGGCGTCACTGACGACGCCATCAGGTTACGACTGTTCCCTTTCTCTTTAAATAATAAAGCTAAATCTTGGTTGCATTCTTTGCCTACAGGATCAATTACCACTTGGGATGGGATGGTGCAAGCTTTCATGTCAAAATACTTCCCACCATCAAAGACTGCTAAGATGCAAAATGATATCACTACCTTTGCGCAACATGATCCTGAAACACTGTATGAAGCATGGGAGCGCTTCAAGGACTTACTGAGGAGATGCCTACACCATGGCCTTCCCATCTGGCTACAGGTACAAACTTTCTATAACGGTTTATTTTATGATAACCGTTCTATGATTGATGCAGCATCAGGAGGTACTGTGATGAGAAAGACGCCGGAGGAGGCCTATACACTGTTGGAGGAGATGGCTGCTATAGCTGTCAATGGCAGTCCGAGAGGAATTTGCCAAAGAAGCAAGTTGGAGTTCATCAAGTGAGCGAAGTTACTGCTCTGGCCGCTCAAATTGAGGCATTGAACAAGAGACTAGATAGCATGAGCATGACAGGGATGAAAGCTCAAGGGATTACTTGTGACCTATGCAGAGGCAATCATCCGAGCGTTGAATGCCAAACAGGTAACCCATTCGCTCAAACTAATGAAGCTATGAATTATATAGGAAACCGGCCACAAAACAACCCCTACCCAAATACATACAATACGGGGTTGAGGTATCAACCGCAACCACCACCGGGTTATCTACCACAACCGAGCATGGAGGAACTATTGACCAAGTTCATATCCTCAACTGAAACAAGGATGAATAAACAAGATTCATCTATCAAAAGCTTGGAGCTTCAAGTAGGGCAGTTGGCAACTATCTTGGCTGGGAGAGCACTAGGAACTCTACCAAGTGACACAGAGAAGAATCCAAGGGAGCAAACCAATGCAGTGACTCTAAGACGTGGAAAGGAACTTGGCAAAGAGAATGAGATAAAAAGGCTAGAAATCAAGCAAGAGGATAATGAGCAATTACGCAACAATGGTAAGTCTACTAAGTCCACTACACCAAGCACACAACAGAAAAGGTACATATTCCTCTCCTATTTCCTGCAGCAGTCAATAGGGCAAAGGTTGATTCAAACTTTGCAAAATTTTTAGACATGCTAAAGAATTTGCATGTAGACATACCATTTATTGATGCATTACGAGAAATGCCAAATTATGCTAAATTCTTAAAGATGATGTTGTCTAAGAAGCAGAAATTGGGAGAGCACGATACTGTCTTTTTTACTGAGGAATGTAGTGCTATTGTGCAAAAGAAATGGCTACCAAGTTAAAAGATCCAGGGAGTTTTTTTATTCCTTGCACTATTGGGCCTATTTCTTCCATTAAATCATTATGTGATTTGCGTGCTAGTGTGAACTTAATGCCTTTGTCTGTTTTTAGGCGACTTGGACTGGGAGAGCCGAAGACCACAAGGGTGGTGTTGCAAATGGCGGACAAGTCTATCACCTACGTACTAGGAATCGTCGAGGATGTTCCAGTCAAGATAGATCAATTCACTTTCCCGGTGGATTTTCTAGTGTTGGATATTGAGGAGGACGCGAGTATGCCATTGATCCTAGGGCGCCCATTCCTAGCTACTGGAAGAGCTATTATCGATGTTGAAGAAGGGAAGTTGATCCTCCGTGTAGGAAAGGATCATGTTACCTTTACTATGTTTCAAACTTCACCACATGCACACAACACACACACATGTTTTATTATTGATAAAATTAATATTTTGGCTGATGATGTGGTGCAAGATACAGATAAGATGAAGGTGAAGACCGAACTAGAGACTGAAGAAGGCAAGATCCATGACATGGTGAAGCCAAGGAAGGCGAAGAAGCAAAAAGATAAAAGGACGTTTATGAACGGAGAGACAGTCCAATTGCATAAAGCGCCACCACCTCGCATTTTCCAAAGCAAGCGAAAGGCTTCATGGGTTGGACCATTCACTGTTACCAAGATATACCCGCATGGAGCCATTAAGGTAAGTGATCTTATTCTAGGCACTTATGTCGTTAATGATGAGAGGTTGAGGCATTACCCAGTTGATTACGGAGATTCATGCTCCACTCACCATCCCAACCTTTGAGAAAATGTGGTGATAAGTCAAGCTTGAGACTATAAATCAAGAACTTTTTCTTATCCTTTTGCTTTGTTTTTGGTTTGTTTTGGTTTGTTTTTGTTTTGCTTTTGTTTTTGTTTTGATTACGGTGAGAAACTCCATGCGTGCTGTGACGTGTTCCAACACTATACCCCACGAGCTAATGAGGAATTGGACAACGATCACTGACGGTCGTTGTCAAAGGTAAATGCTTTGTCTTACTTTCCATGCTTATTACATTGAGGACAATGCATGAATTAAGTTTGGGGGAGTGCATTACTGTGTGATGCTTTCTCTTTGGAATTGTATCGTTTCTTGAGCACCAACAAATTTTTTCTTGAAAATGAGTTCAATTAGTAAGATAAGAATGAATCATAGTAGTGGTCTCTATTTCATGATGATATTAATCTCACTATGCATGTCAACTTGAGTTTTGATGATTGTAAGACTTGTTTGTGAATATCTTGTTTTGAGTAGCATGTCAAAGATGAGAAATATTTTGAGCACATTTGAGTCACAATCTTATGAATTGCACTTGTAGTAGTGAAATTTTTTTGTGAACTTAATGAATTGTTTTTGAGCATCTTAGAGTACCTTAGAAACTATTTGATGATGACACTTTGAGGCGAAATTTTATAGTTATAAACTCGACTTGGAAATGATCTAGGCGATCTTTGGACCGTTTGAGCCTTTCAAGCTTACCATGTATTTATCAATCTATAGTGTCCCAATTTGAGCCTAATTGCAAAAGAATGGAGTATGTTTAACATACTATTAGCCCCCATTCAACAAATTTTTTTTTTTGGCAACTTATTATACCCACCTTTTTTAGCTTAAATTGAAAAGAATTATCCTTACCCAAAGGGAGTATAATGATTCTCATTGGATGCACATGAATTGCTACATTTGGATAAGCTTATTATTGAAAAAATGATGAATGAGAAAAGAAAAAGATAGATAAAGCCTTGAGAAAAAGTGATTAAATAAGACCCAAAGTGGCCAAGGCTAAAAGAAAAAGAAGATAAGCTCATTTTTGTGATAAACCTATGAACATTACAAGCTTATACTCTCCCTTTGTGATATCCTATCTTTTCTTTGAAGCCAACACCTAGGCCTAACACTACAATCTTAAAAAGACCTATTGATCCAAGTCTAGGGAGTGACTAATTTAGTGGAGAAGCTGTTTGAAAATAGGACTAAGGGGTGCTCAACGATAATCTTACTTTTCATTGACTAGCATGATTTGATCTATGAAATTGCATGAAACTTGAAAGTGACAATAGCACACACGCACGTTCTGAGTTGGCGACGTGTTGCTTGATCTAAGAGAAAAACAAATTCTTAAACTTTGTGATTGATTCTTGTTCGTCTGTAAGTGAGATGTCTGAATTACATGATTGACTGCGAAGTGGTTTACTTGAATCTTTAATATTGAACTCTACTGTTTGATTTTATTTCTTGCTCGAGACGATCAAGCTTAAGTTTGGGGGAGTTGATAAGTGTGATTTTTACACTTAATTTGATATATGATTAGGGGTGTTTTTGTAGTGATTCCTAGAAAATATTACACGTTTTGGTATATATTTGTATATGTCAGGAATCTATGTCCAAATGCATAAAAGTGGATGAAATGGGCTTAAAAATGCTGAAAAATGACCAAACTGAGCAAATCTGGAAAAGCAGGGACCAAATCGCAAGATTGGAGATTTGAGGTTCGTGATCGGTCGCCAATGACGAAGATCGATTGCCACCATCCGGAATGTTTCCGCGATCGATCGGCAAATGACAAAGATCGATCGCCAAACCCTGAAAAATCGAGATTTTGTTTCCTACTTGGTGATTTTGTGTCCAAACTTTGCAAAACTTCTCCACACTATTTATAGAAGATTTTCAGACGTTTTGGGGGGGCTTTTGCACACATTTTCTGAAACCTAGCAGCCACTCCTCCATAAAAAGAAAGACCACAAATCATTGAAGAGCAAGAGCAACGCAAGGAACGGAAGAACGGAGCGACGCACGGAGCGACATCCTCGTTATCTTAGTATTTCTGAACTTGATTATTTTTATATCATATTGTGATGTTAAATTGTTTAAAGACATATTTTTACATTATAATTTGATTCTGGTTGTTGGCTAAAATATTTGTCAAGACATAGGGGATCCCATGTTTGAACCCTTGAGTTAATTAACGGTTTTGATTTGAATTCTATGATCTTTGCGCATAATTTATGTTGTTAATGCTTGTAAAAGATTAGCTACCTTGCATGATATTGGTAATCGTAATTGAATTGACCATAGGAGATTACGATACGACGTAGTAAATTAGGCCGTGGGTTTTAGGTTGAGACGGACCAAGTAAAATCTAGCACACGTGTGATAGCAATAGATTTACCAAAATCGAAGGCTAGTAGTTTTCACGAAGCGTTTTTCGGTATTAATCATTCAATAAAGACACGAGAGTGGTTTATTGTAGATTAATGCTAGACTTGTTATAACCGGACCAAGGTATAGCGAATGAAATAGGAAAACTCGTCACTACATTGAACTTTGAATCTTAATTAATAGACAACTTTTGGGGGATTACATGGGTGAACCGACGTCTTGATAATTCGTTTATAAATTCTCTTCAATCATCCATCACTGCTGTTTAAGTTAATTTTTGTGCTTAAGTCTATTTAGTTTGATAATCATTCCATAATCGTAGATTAAATATAGAAATTCTAATCGAACGTGGTAATTGCTACTAGTCCCTGTGGGTACGACACTCCTTACTCTTAAACCATTATATTAAAACTTGACACCGTGCACTTGCGGTAGAGAATCGCTACATTGAAATAACTGTTTAAAATAAAAGCGATCACTTGGTCCAATGGAAAACCCAGCTTTTCAAGATTCTCAATGTACCCAATCATCTTTAGTACATGAGTTCCAACAAGGCTTCCTTCTACCATTCTGCACTGGAATATCGCTCTAGAGACGTCATACCTCTCTTGTCTAGCTTGTTGTTGGTAGAGTTGCTTTAAGTGTTCGATCATATCGAACGCCTCCATTTCCTCATATTGCTTCTGAAGCTCAGAGTTCATGGTGGCAAGCATAAGGCAACCAACATCGAGTGCGTAATTCTGATGCTTCTTGTAAGCATCCTTATCGGTTTTAGCAGCCGTTACGGGAGGTTCCTCAGCAGGTAAGGGTTCCTCTAGGACATATTACTTTTTCTCTTGTTTGAGGACAATCCTCAAATTCCTATACCAGTCTAGGAAATTAGTCCCATTCAGTTTGTCCTTCTCAAGGACCGATCGCAATGATAGTGTGCTAGTTACGTTGTTTGATGCCATGGATATCTACAATATAAATATGCAAAATAAGTTTATGATTTTAATCATTTAATAAGGTCTTATATTAAATGACACTCTCACTATTTTGTTTAAAATATCAACCTTCGTAAACTTAGTGGGCCAAGATCCATATTTCACCTAATCCTGAGTTAGCTTTGGCTAATCACCCAAGACTCAGTTATTTAGGTAGACAACACTTTGTCAATTACATCACATGTGATTCTTGGATGGTTGGATGAACAACACTTTGTTCAAATTCATCTAATGAATTATTATCCAACCCCATGCCTCTAGGTTCCCAATCCTATTGAGATAACCTAGTTAAGTCGGACCCAATTTTAATAATAACACGGATATCACTTGTATCCTTTCGCGCCTTACTAAGATTATCATGGTGCTTTGCTTTGGCAAACCCACACATGTTCAATCGAAGTCTTGACGAGTATTTTTAATTGGAAGGCATCTTGATTTGACTTAATATTATAAGAGTGATTTATTGATCTCATGATTTTATTAATATTGAAAATATGTCTGGTACATATATGAATATATACATATCTACATATATGTATATCAAGCATCAATATTAAATAAAACAGTAAACATGCATCTCATACATCAACATAAAATAAGCGTGACATGGTTATAGCCCCAACTAATGATTTTCTCAAGCCAATGAGAAAATACTATAAGGTCAACCTAAGGTAACTTCTCCAAGCACCTCTTTGGCTCCCTTTTGTGAATGGCCTCCTCATCCCGGCACCTTGGTCCATCTTCATTGATCTCCATCAACAAAATAAACTATACTATATAACAATTACATGATATAGAGGATTCCTCGATTTGCATTCGAGGGGAACGTAGGGGAGGGATAACATTTAGAAAAATAGATAAGGCACGACTCGCAGGCCATATTAAATTACAAACATTCACAAAATCCTATCTAATAGGTCATAGGGCTATAACCATGCACCATGCTCAAACAAACACATAAAACATGCTATAACAATTAATGAATTAAATTCTAAACATTTTAAAATTTAATTCCAATTAAAACTATAAAATAAAATTTTATGAAATTATCGTACGCTCGGGACATCACATGCCACGGATACTTGGCACGCCTCAAGCCATGGATCGGTCCAAGGTTCGAAACCTTAGCCCAACCCACGGCCAAACCACGCATGTGACTAGTGTTTGAAACCCTAGCCATCTCGGCGCCGTCTTGGACATGGGGCTAAGGGTTCGAAACCCTAGCCCATTTGCGTGCGGCGGCCGTCTCATGGAGCCAAGGGTTCGAAACCCTAGCCACATGACGGCGGCGGCCGAGAGCCATGCAGCCTAGGGTTCGAAACCCTCGCCCAAAGACGGAGGCTAGGCCCATGCACGAGCCAAGGGTCCGAGACCCTAGCATCATGCGGCGGCCGCGAGGCTCTCTCGAGCCAATGGCTCGGTTTTTAGCACGTATTCTTGTATACTTCGATCCGTCAATTATATCACATATAATATTGCGATAATTCCCACAAAATTGATTAATACATATCATATATGAATTAAACAGTTTTAAAGCATGCAAAAGATTCAAAACATGATTAAAACAATTAATCATATAAATCCGATATGAGCTTTGAACCTGGCTCTGATACCACTGTTAGGAATCAATCAAGCAATACGCAGCGGAAAATAAAACTTGATTCTACCACTGGACCTATACAAAGTTAATCATACCGAGATTGATTAAGAATCGTACCTTGTAGCGTGTTTGTAGCAGAATCCTCTTTGCAAGACCACGAGCCAAGAACAAAGATTTGCACCTTCGTCTCTACGGTATCCACACGATCAAATCGAAAAGGGGGTTTAAGAACAAGTTGCTAGACTCGTTCTTAAACCGGAACTAAACTCATGGTTCAAAACCGATCAACGACAGCCGTTAAACCACCAAGAAACGACGGCGGCCGTGACGTTCACGGCGTTGAGGTGAGGCGGCCGAGAGTGAGCTAGTGGAGGCTATTAGGTTTGATAAAATTGATTAACCATTAATCAACCTTGTTATCATATTATATAATGCATATTAGATTTAATTAAAGGCTTTCTAAAAGCCTCATTGGCCCATACCCAATATATTAATTAAATCCATACATCTAATACTTATAATTACGACTCTTCTTAATTAATTAATTCATCCAATGAATTATATCTCCCTTTATCGATTTAATCTTTTGTGTGACCCGATAGGATCTTGCAATGTTGGCAGCGACATAAAATCTAATTTTATGTCACAAGCAATGAGTGGTATCTAGCAACACATCAAGGCTACCCAAATTACAAGAATGTCATTGACTCGACATAACCTACGGAGTGTGATAATATTAACCATGTAACTTAATCCCTTTGTCCATTGTGTTTAGATTGAACACGAGTCATGGAATAGTCATACTCATATATTCAATCTTTTATTTCTTGATCCCCAAGTAGAACTAGAATAAACGAATAAGCTCGATATCACATATCGACTCATTCGAGCATGACCATGCATTTTAGTCTTACTTGATCAATGGCCCAAACACTTCTCCTGTTATATAGGAGGGACAAATCCTTTCTTGATCACTCAACATCCCTCTACATAATTCGTGCTGTATCCAATGATTGTCTTTATAGTTTACCCTGTTACAGGTAACGTTTGACAATATCAAGATACATGACTCCTTATGTTGGGATCTCTGGTGATCTCAAGTCGTAAGGATTACATACATTATTATCACTATGAGAATTGCTTATGACGTTCATATAACTATCCATGTAGCATTCTCATGGTGAGTCTGTCCAGTACATCGTTCTCTAACATGTACCCATGTGTTGATTTGATATCTCATATCTATGAACAATTCATCAATCAAAACATACTAGTATCAATGCATTATCATTACTTATTCATGATAATACTTGACTAGGGACAATCTTTAAGAACAATACAATATTATTCTAAGGACATTAACTTATATATTAATTCATATTACACAGATACTCGAATAATATATAACAATGAATTGCCATTAACAAAATCATAATACAGTGTATGTCATAAACAATCATTTAATGAGTTGTCTTAGCGCATATCCCAACATCTTAAGCTTGATTAATTTGTTTGATTCTATAATTTATGTGCTTGGCGTGATTGTGAAAGAAGGAACATTATCTAATCAAAGGGGTGAATCATCGTGTTTGATAAAGGACATGCTATGATTTGACTTTTGATTTGCGCTTGATGAAATCAATATTAGGAATAACAAACGATTTGTCTCAAGCATTGCAAAGAAAAGATCAAGATATCATGAGTGTTATGACTCTAGTAGATGTTTCTAAAAGAAGACTTCCGTGATATCCCCGAAATGGTTAATTGCATTTGGGCATTAATTTCTATTATTATGATTAATTATGTGGTAATGAATTATGTGTTGGAATTTATTTACCTTTTTGGAAATGCATGGTCATGTGGTTAGGGTGACCCGGGGTTGCATTTCAGGGTGCATGTGGTGCATGTTGGGTAAATATTATTGGAAGCATGATTTATTTGCCTTTGGTAGCAATTGATTAGAAATCATGTGTTTAATTGATATTTGGTGCATTATGAGTAAATGCTTTGAAAATATCATGTTGGGGTGTTTTATACACCATGGATTTATTTTGGATTGCTTTTAATTAAACCACACCTTTTACTACCCCAACCCCACCTCATCCACTCATTCTTACTTTACCAAAATCACCACCCAAACCCTTTCCCTTCTTCCATTTTCGAGCTTGAGCTTAGGGTTGAAGAGAAAACCTTCCAAAAGTCTTGATTTGTGAAGATTATTGGGTGATTTGAGGTCCCCAAGAGGTATGGATGCCTCATTGTCATTTTTATTGTGTTTGGGTTAGTTTTGGAAGGGTTTTTAATGATTTTGAAATGGGTTTGTGTGGGTTGTTGTGGTTTTGGTTAAGGGTTAGAGTTATACTTGTTTTGAAGTATGTTTTGGTGATTTATGTTGATATTTATGTTGTTGGTAGGTTGGTTTAAGTATTGGGATGGATTGGAAGGTTTTTGGAAGCAAAAATGGTGAAAAATCGCGTGTCTGCGCGAGGCGACCGATCGCCTGAAAAGAGGCGACCGATCGCCGAGGGGCAGTAACATTTTTGCGTGTTAGGCGATCGATCGCCTAAAATGAGGCGACCGATCGCCAAGAGGCAGTAGGTTTTTCAAAGGGATGGCGATCGATCGCCATGTTTGGGGCGACCGATCGCCACAGTGATAATTTTGAGGCGATCGATCGCCTGAGGGAAGCGATCGATCGCCGCCTGTGGAATTTAGGAAAATGGTTTATTTTGTCAAATTTTTGGTATTTGGCTATTATTTGGCTTCTAATATGGGGTTGTGTAATTGTGTAGAACCATCCCAGGTAGCAACACAACCGAGGAACTGAAGCCAGATCAATTCCACTTTTGGAAAGGTACGTAGTGGACGTACGGGCACCCCAACGGTACATGTATCTTATATACTTATTGTTTATGCATTGTGGATGCAAGTATATATGTGGTATTGCATAGTGGATGCAAATACATGTTATGCATGATGTTTATAGATGCATACGATTATTGGTGCATATCCCATGAGTCGTGGTCATCCCTTGATGATTTTAATGCTTGCCGCTATTTGGTTTGGTTCCGCTAAATGTGAAGCGAGGGGTGGGAGCGCCGCATGTCACATTTGAGCGTGGTTATCATATAGGACGAGGAAAGGGTATTTGCCGCTCAATGAGAGGCGAGGGGTGGGAGTCCCGCAGTCCATTGAAGCGAGGTTATCCTATGCCGTCTATATGTAAATAAGCGAGGGGCATTAAAATACATTGTGATGGACAGACTAGGGATTGGTGATCAGTATTTGATATTGATGAAATGGTATATGTTCATGACATGTTTAGACCATTGAAAAATAATCTATTGATTATACTCATGAGTTATGGTACAGGGTGTGATGACCAGGGATTATAGGTGTTAATCCCGTAGTGTTAATAATCCCTAAAGTGGTTTTACGTGGCGATTTGGAGTTTAATCGAGGTGTTGGGCCTTCTGGGCTCGTTTAATTGGGTAGTTGGGATCGTTGGATCCAGAGGTTGAGATTGTATTCACATTACGGTGTAAAACCTAAGAGTTGGGTTTTTTATGTGTCTCGGAATCTCGGGTGCTATGTGAGCACCGGTAGAGGGTTTTGGGGTTAGAGAGAGAGTTTTTGAAAACAGATGATTTTTAAGGAATCACGATGTATTTGTGGGGTTATTAGTTTTTCGGGGTATTTTGCTATAAATACCAATTGAACCCAAAATTTTAAATAAGAATTTCATTTCAGCCCTCACATTTTCTCTCTCTCTCCCGCGCGCCCCTCTTCCCGTCAGCCCTGCACCCCGCGACTTCCAGCGCTTCGCCCGCCGCCGTCCGGCCGCCGTTCGGCGCGTCCGACCTACCCACGGCTTCGTCTCGTCCAGGCGCTCATTTCCCCTCCGTCGATTTGAAGTTTCATCGCGATTTGAAGTCGAATTTTACAGAAGTGCGCCGATCCCCAAATTCTAGGGTTATCGATTTTGGTCGATTTTGCTTCCGATTTTCGACTGGGTAACGTTCTTTACCCCTTTTTCGTCCCTCTCATGTTATTCCCTGCATGTACCCTGCCCCGGGTCTTTTAAGAGGATAATTGTCGTGTGTTGACAATATTTTGAGGGATATGGGTGTGCTTGAGCATGGGTTGCATGTTCGTAATTAATTGTGAATTATTTATCGTGTTAGCACATCATTCCTCGGGGCATGGAACTCGAGCAAGGTTTGGCTCGGACTTCGGAGATTTAAGGTACGTGCGACGTACGAGCATTACTATATATATGTGAAATGCATAAGGTGTTTTTGATTGCATTGAATGTTTTGCGTATGGTTATACATATATGTTGATATGGCCAAGGAATGACCCAAATCTTGATATCGCAGCTTGTAGCGTGCGTGACACTAGAGTAGGATGACTCTTACATGATATAAGGGGTACTGGGTTTATATGACTATATTATGAGACATTTGAGATGTCTAGGTTTGTAGAATCATGTATTCTTCGTGAGACATTGAGATGTCTAGGTTCGTAGAATCATGTATTCATTATGAGACATTTGAGATGTCTAGGTATAATGGAAAGCGAGATTATGAAATCAATATTAGATATTGATATATCTATATTTGCATGTATATGAACTTGGAATCATTCATTATTGATATTTGAGAATCAGGCATGCGATGTGTAAATCAATGTGTTGGTTTACTGATTTATGAGGTTTGATGAGTTTGATGATTGTGAGAACAGGGACAGTACACGGAATCCCGGATGAGGTTGCCATCCAGGGAGTATCATTTAAATTCATTAGCATTTACCTTTGTTGTAAATTATGAATTTCATTATTATGATTATGGGATTTTGTGTATTGGTATGCTCACCCCGTTGGGGGCTGTCTCTGTTGGGACAGGTGGACAGGTACATCGATGGCTATGGAGCTGAGCTCGAGCTGTTGATTTGAGGTACTCCCAGGATCGTGGTACCAGGGCTTGATGGAGCACGGTATCGTATAGAGTACCTATATATACACCTGAGGATTTATACATATTCATGATGCTCGCATGTGAGCACGATTATACTTGTATATGGATTGTATATAAAGGCATGAGCCTATCTCTCTTTCATTTAAGGTTGCATGCAATTAGAGGTTGAATTGCTAGAATGATATGAGAGTCATTGGTGTATTATGTGTGGTGTCTTCCCTGGCTGGGAATTTACTTGTATTGCTGCTTTCTGTTGAGTATTATGCTTTCCCTGGCCGGGAATTTTGTTGTGTGTTGTACTCTTTTTTTTGGGATAGCTCTATTTATGGGGAGACTCTGCCCAATTTTTTATAAAAGTTTACAATGTGAAAAGTGGCACCAAGGGGTTGGTAAAGGGCAAACATATGAGTCTTTTATTGTCAGGATGATGATCTTATAACATTGAGTATTACAGGAAATTTTGTAATTGACAGGCAATGATTAAGTATCATCAGAGCTTCCCGATTGACATTTTATAGAAAGCATGTACCACACATAGTGGTTAATACACTAATCAAGGTTTGAGGGCTTGGGGTCCTTACATTAGTGGTATCAGAGCAGTGGTTGCTCATTGGGGCTGTTAAGGGCCTAGGAAGTTATTGATAGCACATATTTATGCATGATGGCATTAATGTTGTATAACATAACAAATTGTTTATGTGTTCTTATGATATGAAAAGTGGTATTGCTAACCATTGTGGTTGCAGGAATCGTGTGGAACACGATAGGATGACATTTATAGGGATGTCTGGCACTCCGTGTATTATGTGCCAAGGAAGCTGGTTTTAAGAAAATCCGGTAAAGGGATATTTCCGAGGTAACATGTACTTTACGTTGTCTTGTTGACACATGATGAATGCAAAGTGGTGCATTAAGGTTATGATATATGTTATTGTGCATTGTTTTTGCATATGCATGTTGTGAAATATAAGAGGTGTATTTCTTGAGTCAAAGTTATCTTAGTAAGGATTTTAATGGCTTATGCTAAAGTCCATTGCATGGAGTAGCAACGCTAAAGTCCATTGGAAGCGATGAAGAATCCCGCTTACATGGAGTAGCAACGCTAAAGTCCATTGCATGGAGTAGCAACGCTAAAGTCCATATGAAGCGATGAAGAATCCCGCTTATATGGAGTAGCAACGCTAAAGTCCATTGGAAGCGATGAAGAGTCCCGCTTACATGGAGTAGCAAGAAGCATTAAAATGTACTAATGATAAGGGCTCAAGATGAAATATGGATTTAAAGAGGAAGGATGTCATGACATTTATTTATGAAACCATACATTCTTATAATGCGTTTTTATTATGTATTGAATGTTGATGCATAGCGTATATGGCTATTGTTGTTAACCCTGATGGTTGCAGGTTACAGGAAATAAGGAATACGAAAAGGAATGATGGTTATACATATGCACGGGCATCCCAAGGGCAACATGTATTATGTGGTTAGTCATTTAACACAAGGTAAATCAAGGTATGCATAAGATAGTGCATTATGATATGATACATGTTGATACGCATCGTTTTGCATATGTATATTGTGAAATATAAAGTGAGGATTTCAATGCTTACACTAAGGTCCATATGAAGCGAGGAAGGATTCCGCTTATATGGAGTAGTGAGAAGCATTGAAATGCACTGATATTTCACGAGTCCAGGTTATCCTAGTGAGGATTTCAATGCTTGCACTAAGGTCCATATGAAGCGAGGAAGGATTCCGCTTATATGGAGTAGTGAGAAGCATTGAAATACACTACTGATAAGTGACTCAATTCGAGGTGTATTTATAGCGATGGTTCATTCCGCTATATCTATTGGCGATGGTTCATTCCGCCAGGTGTATTTATAGCGATGGTTCATTCCGCTATATCTATTGGCGATGGTTCATTCCGCCAGGTGTATTTATAGGCGATGGTTCATTCCGCTATATCTATTGGCGATGGTTCATTCCGCCAGGTGTATTTATAGCGATGGTTCATTCCGCTATATCTATTGGCGATGGTTCATTCCGCCAGGTGTATTTATAGCGACGGTTCATTCCGCTATATTGATTGGCGATGGTTCATTCCGCCAGGTGTATTGATAGCGATGCCTCTTTCCGCTACTATGTGGACGATGATTCATACTCAGGTGTATAGCGAGGTTTCATGCCACTTATTATATGACGAGGTGTCATGCCGTCGATTCTATAGCGAGGGATTTTGCCGCTATGTACTCAGCACAGGATTTTGCCGCCTTCGAGCGATGGGTGCTGATTACGCACTATTATTGAGCGACGGAGACAGGTATGACGCTATATTGCTAGCGATGAGGTATGAGATATTGCTATTTTATTAGCTTTATTTTAGCTGGCATGCATTGATATACATGTTTTATTATGCCTATTTTACTAGCATGATAGTGGATTGACATACGCTGATGTACATGTATCGTCACTAGTTGACAATGTTTTAGATGCCATGAGTTGGCATGTGTCGTCACAGGATGACGATGACGATGGTGTAGGAGATGTCTTATTAGACATGCATCATCGTTACGATGATCGATGCGTTGAGTATACGTATTCAGTGGTATGCCTTGGGTGCCAGTACCGAGCACAAGGTGGCGTGTGCGACACCGATTGACGTGACCCTTATACCGAGCGGGTTGCTCGAGGAATGGTTGGATGCGCTGTACATGTGATTGCACCGCAGCTTATGTTTGGGGGTAATCATTTTACGAGTGGTGATACCCTTGAGGTATGCTCGTTGGAATGGCTTTTGGCCATGTGATTTGACGACAGGAGTAATCATGGAGGAAATTACTCGCTTTCTGTCGATGTGACATGTGGTAGACATGATCACACCACCCTTGAGGGTGTAGGATGGGTCCTAAGGGAGTAGGATCAGGTTATGTTAAGTACATAGGGACATTGGAGTGTCCAGGGTGTATCGGCATTGAGGAATGTTGGATAAAGACCCACTACTCTATTGAGTTTTCCTCCCATAGTATGTTATACCATGTGGAAACGTCCGTCTTATTGGTAGGTTTGAGGTAAACCTAAAGAGGCAGAGACTAGGTTGTCTGCCGCGTGTGTGTAGCACCATGATGGGCTTGCTAGAGCCGTTACACTGCTCGTTGGAACCAAGTTTTGCAAATCGTAAGGTGATACGATGTGGATTGTGGTGGACTCTAGTAGTCACCATGTCATTGAGGTTAAGGTTGTTCATGCCTCACTGAAACGTGTATACGTTTATGTTTAATCTTGGAGACTTGTCTGGGACAGCTCAGGATGTTGGAGTACCAACAAGAGAGTCATCAGGTCGTTATTGACTCAATCTAAGGGAACCCGTGTATTAGGGATACAATGGGTGTTGTTATATCCAGTTTTTCCGAACGATGGTTCGAGACTTGTGGATCTCGAGTTCAATGGCGCTTCCCTTGCGAGGAAGGAGGTAGTATTATACCTATTTGGGAATCTTTGAAAGATTCGGTAAGTTGGTGCAAGTGGTGTTGTTTTGGGAATCACACCGTGTATTGTTAATCGTCGATTATCATCCTCCACTGAGTAAGGAATGACTCAGAATTGACGGTTGTGTTTGGGGCTGTGACATCCCCGAAATGGTTAATTGCTATTTGGCTCTAATTGTGTTTACATGATTAATTATGTGGTAATTGATTATGTTTTGGGATTTATTTACCTTATGGAAAATGCATGGTCATATGGATAGGGATGACCCGGGGTTGCATTTTAGGGTGCATGTGGTGCATGTTGGGTAAATATTATTGGAAGCATGATTTATTTGCATTGGTTAGCAATTAATTGGGAATCATGTGTTTATTTGATATTTAGTGCATTTTGAGTAAATGCTTTGAAAAATATCATGTTGGGGTGTTTTATACACCATGGATTTATTTTGGGTATACCTTTAATTAAATTAACCCAATCCCCCTTTTATCCCCAACCCCACTCTTTTAACCTCATTCTTACTTTACCAAATCAAAACCACAAACCCTTCCCTTCTCCAAATTTTCGAGCTCAAGCCTTGGGTGGAAGAGGAACCTTGCAAAAATCTTGATTTGTGGAGCATATTGGGTGATTTGAGATCCCCAAGAGGTATGGGTACCTCATGCTTTAATTTTGTGAAGTTTTGTTTGAGTTTGGTTTGATTTTGAAGGGTTTTAAAATGGGTTTTGTTGGGTTGTTGTGGTTTTGGTTAAAGGTGGGATTTATGGTTGTTTTAAGGTGTATTTTGATGGTTTATGTTGTTATTTGAGTTGTTGGTTTGTTGGTTAAGAGTAGGAATGGGTTGGAATGGTTTTGAGATGCAAAAATGGAGGATTTTCGGGTTACAGGGGATGGCGATCGATCGCCCATTCCAGGCGATCGATCGCGCCCAGGCAGTAGGCTTTTCAAGCCTTTGGCGATCGATCGCCACTCTTGGGCGATCGATCGGCGGGTCTGGCGATCGATCGCGCCAGGGGTGGCGATCGATCGCCGAAGGGTGCAATTTTATTTTTTCGGACAGTGGGTATTGGCGATCGATCGCCGTGAGGGGCGATCGATCGCGAAAGCCAAAATATGGTTTTTTTTGGATATTTTTGTGGGATTTTTGGTATTGGACTATTATTGGGTTCTAATATTGGTATTTGTGAATATGTAGAACCAACCCAGGTGGCAACACAGCCGAGGAATTGAAGTCCTACCATATTCCACTTTTGGAAAGGTACGTAGTGGACGTACGGGCACCCAACGGTAACATGTATTTTATATGCTCATTGTTTATGCATTGTGGATGCGAGTATATATGAGGTATTGCATTGTGGATGCATATACATGTTGATTTATGCATATTGATGTTAGATGCATATTATGATTATTGGATGCACATCCCATGAGTCGTGGTCATCCTTTGATGATTTTAATGCTTGCCGCTTTTTGTATTGGTTCCGCTAAATGTGAAGCGAGGGGTGGGAGCGCCGCATGTCACATTTGAGCGTGGTTGTCATATGGGGCGAGGAAAGGATATTTGCCGCTCTCTGTGAAGCGAGGGGTGGGAGCGCCGCATGTCCATTGTAGCGAGGTTATCCTATGCCGCCCATATGAATATAAGCGAGGGGCATTAAAATACACTGTGATGGACAGACTAGGGAATGGTGACCAATATGTGGTACAGTTGAAATGGTATATGATGTCATGACATGTTTTGGCCATTAAAAATAATCTGTTGATTATACTCATGAGTTATGGTACAGGGACAACCAAACGGGAAGCGTTTGAAATGCATGGGAAAACAGGAAGTGTTTTATATTGATTATGCATTTACGCTTTATCTTCATATTGTGTTGAATATGAATGATTATTATTGCTCATGTTTGGGGGTTGTCCTTGTAGGTACCTTTTTGGCATGATAGATGGGCTTGAACGGGTTGAGACAGTGAGCTTCTCGAGCATCTTTGGTAGATGAAAGGACAGGATTCTTTTGTATAGTTCCTACTCTAGGAGTAGCGTAAAACTATAGTGGACACATTCATTTGTTGGAATGTAATTAATCCTTTTTGGTAGTCCTTTATTTTGGCATGTAAATGCTTAAGCTCACAAACTCAACTTGTTTATTCTACTCTGATCATTTGTCTAGCTCTATTATGCCTTTATTCCGCACTTAAGGATTAGGGTCCTTACATTAGTGGTATCAGAGCAGTGGTTAGAGAACCCGGGAACGAGTGAAGGGTAGCCTTAGCATGGTTGGCTAGGTGCTTACATTTGGAGCATGTTTATGCATGTGGTGCATATTATTGTATATCCTGTTATACTAACATGCTTACATCACTCCTGTTATCTAACGACATGTTATATATTGCTTTGGATTGTTGTTAACATTTGTGTTACAGCATGGCTGCTAATGAGGAAGTCGGAGATGTTGGGAGTGTAAATGCGAGTATTGGACAGGCTAATCCTCTACCTCCACCGGCTGTAGGAATGGAACCAGTAGTCCAGTTATTGCTACCGGGTGAGATTAGCTTGACGCAGTTTCTGTCTTATCATCCGCCCCGGTTTGAGGGGACAGAGTCCGGAGAAGAAGCTGAAGAGTGGTTAGAAAGACTTGAGCAGATCTTTGTATCGGCTCCTTGTGCTGTGACGGCTTGGCTGAGGCTAGCGGAGTTTCAATTAGCCAAGAAACCACTGATGTGGTGGAGGAGCACAGTAATGGAAATGAGAGCACTGGGTGCTGTGATTGACTGGACGCTCTTCAGGACCAGGTTCTTGAACCGATACTTCTCCGCGGCAGCAAGGCAGACAAAAGAGGATGAATTTACCAATCTGAGGCAAGGGAACATGACTAGTGGCAGACTATGCCACACAGTACTCATCACTACTTAGGTATGTCCCCCATATTGCCTCTGATGGACGTGCCAAGATGAGAAATTTCATGAAAGGACTGCGACCGGAGCTCTATGACCGGGTTATCATCAATAACCCAACTTCATTTGATGATGCTCTCACGAGAGCGGAGCTTGCTGAGCTTGGCGTGGGAGCTTATGCCATGCCACCACCGGTACCGCAACAGAGGCAGACTAGTGACAGTTTGAGGCCTCGGGGTGAGCCATTTAAACCCCGTGGTGCCTCCTCATCTTCGAGGTATGGTGGAAAGAAATACTTTGGCCAGAAACAGGATGGCAAGAAAGGAAATTGGTCCGCTAGTCGAGGATCTTCACAAGGGGATAGGCCGGGAGAGCCTAGGTGCAACAACTGTGGAGGGCCACATTCTTCAAACAAGTGTCCTGCATGCTATGTCTGTGGCAAGATGGGCCACATTGCTCGGTATTGTCCCACCAGGGGAGGCCAGTCAGAGTATCAGGGCAACCGGCCAAGGTTTGAGGACAGGACAGTGCAGCAGAGGCAGCAGTTTGGGCCTCGTCCATCGGGAGGTCAGACAGTGGGACCACCCCAGGGACAGGTATATGCACTGACCAGGGAGCAGGCTCAGGCAGCTCCAGAGGAGGTGATTGCCGGTACGTGCCATTTATTTACGTACCCTGCTTTTGTTTTGATAGATACAGGTGCCTCCCATTCCTTTGTGTCTGTGGGATTTGTGGAAAGACACCATATGCGCACGTCTCCTTTGCCCACGCCTCTTTTGGTCTCGACACCCACTGGAAGAAACGTCGTTGCTGATCAGTTTTTGGCAGATAGCCTCATTTATTTTGAGGGCAACGAGTTGAGATCAGACTTGATTGTGCTGGGTATGTCAGACTTCGACTGCATCTTGGGTATTGATGTTCTGAACAGATATCAGGCAGTGGTAGATTGCCGGCAGAGAACAGTGAAGTTCAGACCTGAGTTGGGCAGTCAGTGGACTTTCTTTGGCAACGGGTCTCGTGCGAAGATTCCGTTGATTTCAGCGATCAAGATGTCTCAGTTGTTGGAACGTGGACACACGGGCTATCTTATATATGCCGTGGACACGTCTGGGAAGAGTAAAGAACTGGGAGTTGAGGATGTACCAGTTGTGGCAGAATTTGCTGATGTATTTCCAGAAGAGATCCCAGGATTTCCACCGGCCAGGGAAGTTGAATTTGGGATCGAGTTGCTGCCAGGGACATCCGCTATCTCTCGTGCACCTTATAGGATGGCACCGGCAGAGTTGAGGGAGTTGAAAGAACAGTTACAGGATCTCCTGGACAAGGGGTATATACGCCCGAGCGTGTCGCCATGGGGCGCACCAGTCCTCTTTGTGAAGAAGAAGGACGGTTCGATGCGGTTGTGCATCGATTACCGGCAGCTGAACAAGGCTACAGTGAAGAACAAGTATCCTCTCCCAAGGATAGACGACTTGTTTGATCAGTTGCAAGGTACCAGGGTGTATAGCAAGATTGATTTGAGGTCCGGGTATCATCAGATTCGGGTCAGAGAGGAAGATGTGCAGAAGACAGCGTTCCGGACTCGCTACGGGCATTATGAGTTCTTAGTAATGCCGTTCGGTGTGACGAATGCTCCAGCAGTCTTCATGAGTCTGATGAATAGAGTGTTTCAGCAGTATCTTGATCAGTTCGTCATCGTGTTTATTGACGACATTCTTATCTACTCCCGGAGCGAGGAAGATCATGTGAAACACTTGAGGACAGTGCTTCAGATTCTCAGAGAGCATCAGTTGTATGCTAAGCTCAGTAAGTGTAAATTTTGGCTGAGCAGTGTAGTGTTTCTGGGGCATGTCATTTCGAGCAGTGGGATATCAGTGGACCCGAAGAAGATTGAGGCTGTGATGGAGTGGGCTGCCCCCACTTCTGTACCTGAGATCCGGAGTTTCCTTGGTTTGGCCGGGTATTATCGGCGCTTTGTCGAGGGCTTTTCGAAGATTGCCAAGCCGCTGACTCAGTTGACTCAGAAAGGAGTGCCTTTCTTTTGGTCAGAAGCTTGTGAGGAGAGCTTCCAGGAGTTGAAGCACCGGTTGACGACGGCGCCAGTGTTAGTGATTCCGACGGAGAACTCCAGATTTGTTCTGTATACTGATGCATCACTGCAGGGCCTTGGATGTGTTCTGATGCAAGATAAGCATGTGGTAGCTTATGCATCGAGGCAGTTGAAGCCGCATGAGACCAGATATCCAGTTCATGACTTGGAATTGGCGGCTATCATCTTCGCCCTGAAGATCTGGAGGCACTACTTATATGGCACTTCATTCACCATATACACGGATCACAAGAGCCTCAAGTTTCTATTTACTCAGGCATAGCTGAACATGAGACAGAGGAGATGGATGGACCTACTCAAGGACTATGATTGCGAGATAGAGTACCATCCGGGGAAGGCCAATTTGACAGCAGACGCTTTGAGCCGGAAAGTGAGGAGTTCTGCTGAGGACGTCATCCATTTGTCGGCTATGATGACCTCCTATTGCCATATGGGCTATGACTTTGACATTGATGCATCACCTGTGTATGTATCGACTTTGCTAGCTGAGCCAGATATCTTTGAGAGTATCAGGAGAGCTCAGAGGTCAGATGCTGAGGTTCAGAGATGGTTGTCTATAGTGCATCTTGGTCAGCCGACGAAGTTCAGAGTGGCCGACGACGGATCTTTGAGATTGGGTAACCGCTGGGTAGTTCCGAGTACGCCGGAGTTGCGTAAGGGAATCTTGGGGCGAGCTCACAGTAGCAGACTTAGCATCCACCCAGGCGGGAAGAAGATGTACAGAGATCTGCGTGGTCAGTTTTGGTGGAAGAGAATGAAGTCCGATGTCGTCGCTTTTGTGAAGAGGTGTCTGATCTGCCAGCAGGTTAAGGCAGAGAGGCAGAGACCTGGCGGCGAATTGAGAAGCTTGGAGATACCGAAGTGGAAGTGGGAGCACATTTCCATGGACTTCGTGACTCATTTGCCGAGGAGTGCTTCAGGCTTCGATGCTATTTGGGTGATTGTGGACAGATTGACCAAGGTAGCCCACTTTATTCCCTATAGCATGACATTTACATTTTTGAGGATGGCGCAGTTGTATATTAGAGATGTGGTGAGATTGCATGGGATCCCCGTTTCTATTGTGTCAGATCGAGATCCGCGATTCACATCTCATTTCTGGGAAGGCCTTCAGTCAGCTTTGGGAACTGAGGTCAGATTGAGTACTGCTTATCATCCTCAGACGGATGTCCAGACCGAGCGCACTATTCAGACGCTCGAGGACATGTTAAGAGCTTGCGTTTTGGAGTTCGATGCCTCTTGGCAGGATTCAGTGCCTTTGGTAGAGTTTTCGTATAACAATAGCTACCAGGCAAGTATTCAGATGGCTCCGTTTGAAGCTCTTTATGGCAAACGATGTAGATCACCCTTATGTTGGGATGATTTGGACAGTAGATCAGTCGGAGGGCCTGAGTTGATCCGGGAAATGGAAGAGAAGATAAAGACTATAAGGCAGAAAATGAAAGCAGCCCAAGACAGACAGGCAGCTTATGCAAATAAACGGCGGAGACCGTTAGAGTTTCAGTTGGGAGATAAGGTCTTTTTGAAGATCTCGCCTTTCAGAGGCGTTGTGCGGTTTGAGATGCGCGGGAAACTGTCTCCGAGGTTTGTGGGACCGTACGAGATTTTGCAGCGCATTGGCACATTGGCTTACCGACTGGCTTTGCCGCCTTCTTTATCTGGGATACATGATGTGTTTCATGTATCGATGCTGCGAAAGTATGAGCCGGATCCGTCTCACGTGTTACAGCCTTCCGAAGTTCAGTTAGAGTCAGATATATCTTATGTGGAACGGCCTGTTAGAATTCTGGACAGAGCAGACCGTAGACTTCGGAATAAAGTGATACCGATGATCAAAGTTCAGTGGGATCGCAGGGGTGTCGAGGAGGCTACGTGGGAGACGGAGCAGCATATGGTGCAGCACTACCCGGAACTATTCTCTGGTATGAGTTTATGTTTAGTTTCTGTTGGGGTAAGTGCATGTGATTTCGAGGACGAAATCTTATAAGTAGGGGAGTATTGTGACATCCCCGAAATGGTTAATTGCTATTTGGCTCTAATTGTGTTTACATGATTAATTATGTGGTAATTGATTATGTTTTGGGATTTATTTACCTTATGGAAAATGCATGGTCATATGGATAGGGATGACCCGGGGTTGCATTTTAGGGTGCATGTGGTGCATGTTGGGTAAATATTATTGGAAGCATGATTTATTTGCATTGGTTAGCAATTAATTGGGAATCATGTGTTTATTTGATATTTAGTGCATTTTGAGTAAATGCTTTGAAAAATATCATGTTGGGGTGTTTTATACACCATGGATTTATTTTGGGTATACCTTTAATTAAATTAACCCAATCCCCCTTTTATCCCCAACCCCACTCTTTTAACCTCATTCTTACTTTACCAAATCAAAACCACAAACCCTTCCCTTCTCCAAATTTTCGAGCTCAAGCCTTGGGTGGAAGAGGAACCTTGCAAAAATCTTGATTTGTGGAGCATATTGGGTGATTTGAGATCCCCAAGAGGTATGGGTACCTCATGCTTTAATTTTGTGAAGTTTTGTTTGAGTTTGGTTTGATTTTGAAGGGTTTTAAAATGGGTTTTGTTGGGTTGTTGTGGTTTTGGTTAAAGGTGGGATTTATGGTTGTTTTAAGGTGTATTTTGATGGTTTATGTTGTTATTTGAGTTGTTGGTTTGTTGGTTAAGAGTAGGAATGGGTTGGAATGGTTTTGAGATGCAAAAATGGAGGATTTTCGGGTTACAGGGGATGGCGATCGATCGCCCATTCCAGGCGATCGATCGCGCCCAGGCAGTAGGCTTTTCAAGCCTTTGGCGATCGATCGCCACTCTTGGGCGATCGATCGGCGGGTCTGGCGATCGATCGCGCCAGGGGTGGCGATCGATCGCCGAAGGGTGCAATTTTATTTTTTCGGACAGTGGGTATTGGCGATCGATCGCCGTGAGGGGCGATCGATCGCGAAAGCCAAAATATGGTTTTTTTTTGGATATTTTTGTGGGATTTTTGGTATTGGACTATTATTGGGTTCTAATATTGGTATTTGTGAATATGTAGAACCAACCCAGGTGGCAACACAGCCGAGGAATTGAAGTCCTACCATATTCCACTTTTGGAAAGGTACGTAGTGGACGTACGGGCACCCAACGGTAACATGTATTTTATATGCTCATTGTTTATGCATTGTGGATGCGAGTATATATGAGGTATTGCATTGTGGATGCATATACATGTTGATTTATGCATATTGATGTTAGATGCATATTATGATTATTGGATGCACATCCCATGAGTCGTGGTCATCCTTTGATGATTTTAATGCTTGCCGCTTTTTGTATTGGTTCCGCTAAATGTGAAGCGAGGGGTGGGAGCGCCGCATGTCACATTTGAGCGTGGTTGTCATATGGGGCGAGGAAAGGATATTTGCCGCTCTCTGTGAAGCGAGGGGTGGGAGCGCCGCATGTCCATTGTAGCGAGGTTATCCTATGCCGCCCATATGAATATAAGCGAGGGGCATTAAAATACACTGTGATGGACAGACTAGGGAATGGTGACCAATATGTGGTACAGTTGAAATGGTATATGATGTCATGACATGTTTTGGCCATTAAAAATAATCTGTTGATTATACTCATGAGTTATGGTACAGGGACAACCAAACGGGAAGCGTTTGAAATGCATGGGAAAACAGGAAGTGTTTTATATTGATTATGCATTTACGCTTTATCTTCATATTGTGTTGAATATGAATGATTATTATTGCTCATGTTTGGGGGTTGTCCTTGTAGGTACCTTTTTGGCATGATAGATGGGCTTGAACGGGTTGAGACAGTGAGCTTCTCGAGCATCTTTGGTAGATGAAAGGACAGGATTCTTTTGTATAGTTCCTACTCTAGGAGTAGCGTAAAACTATAGTGGACACATTCATTTGTTGGAATGTAATTAATCCTTTTTGGTAGTCCTTTATTTTGGCATGTAAATGCTTAAGCTCACAAACTCAACTTGTTTATTCTACTCTGATCATTTGTCTAGCTCTATTATGCCTTTATTCCGCACTTAAGGATTAGGGTCCTTACAGGGGCTTAGGGATATGTGGTAGATACCCGAGCCGAGTGCATTGAGTATGCATGCGATATCAGTGCTTAGGCAGGTATACCGGTGAGTATACGGATGCCAGTTATTGATTTCCTCTCTGTTAAGCATAGAGTTATGCTATTTTAGGATGGTTAAATCTCTGATGTGAGATATGGAACACCTTGAGATTGGGAATCTCCATGGCACGATGATTATGAGGGATAATCGTGAAGTTAGTTGACTCCCTTGAAGAGGGATTTTCTTGTGATGGTTAAGGTATTTCCCTTGTTGGTGTTTTCCTTCGAGTTATGCGACAGCCTTCCCAAGTTTGGATTGTTAAATCCGAGGATTTTCAAGGGATGGCAGGATTTCGGATTGGTTGAGTGTCGCTGACGACACAAGCGTTGAGGATGCAATGGGTTTATTGCATGCCCCTTAAGAAATTTAAACTCTGCGGAGTCTCGGTTGTTATTTATGATCAGGACGTGATTCTTGGAACATCCGGAGGTGGACATCTTGTGAGATGTCTTTTGTTTGAAATTGTGGCTGTGAGTTGCCCAAATTAAGTTGCAATGAGGCGACTACTCCTTCGATGGAGGAAGTTTGAAAGTGGAAACCAGGTCTGGTATGTGTACACCGTGGTTGTACTAGTGTTTCCCTCGTAACGATGTATGTTAGACATCGTGAGTCTTGGTAAAGATGTCATTGGATGATATCTACGATAGAATCAGGAGCGATTCGAATCCTTACAGTTTCAGTTGACTAACTGCTTTTGGATTATTAGCGTTGAGTTGTACTGACGCTCTTTGACGTTATGATGGATTTGGAAGTCTACTCCACTCCAGAGTTTGACACGAGGTCAACGTTTTTTACGGTTGAGGTGTCATTCAGGACGTGTTCGTACTGTAGTATTAGATCGAAGGATGACTGTCCGATCTACAGTCGTATGTATTGGTTGTTTTGCAGTCATGAGGCTGACTTTTGGGATGACTCGCATCGAGGTACGTTTTACCTCTTGGGTGATAGGTTGGTTTTGGTAAGTCGCTCCGTTTCAGAGTTTGATGAGAGGTAAGTATCCTCGCGTTTATTAATACGATTCTGATATGGTCAGGAATCGAGGTTATGGCTTCATGTTGTTGTGTAGCCTGGGTGTTACGTGATACCCCAGTGCTAATTTCGAGGACGAAATTCTTTTAGTGGGGGATATTGTGATGACCAGGGATTATAGGTGTTAATCCCGTAGTGTTAATAATCCCTAAAGTGGTTTTACGTGGCGATTTGGAGTTTAATCGAGGTTTTGGGCCTTCTGGGCTCGTTTAATTGGGTAGTTGGGATCGTTGGATCCAGAGGTTGAGATTGTATTCACATTACGGTGTAAAACCTAAGAGTTGGGTTTTTGATGTGTCTCGGAATCTCGGGTGCTATGTGAGCACCGGTAGAGGGTTTTGGGGTTAGAGAGAGAGTTTTTGAAAACAGATGATTTTTAAGGAATCACGATGTATTTGTGGGGTTATTAGTTTTTCGGGGTATTTTGCTATAAATACCAATTGAACCCAAAATTTTAAATAAGAATTTCATTTCAGCCCTCACATTTTCTCTCTCTCTCCCGCGCGCCCCTCTTCCCGTCAGCCCTGCACCCCGCGACTTCCAGCGCTTCGCCCGCCGCCGTCCGGCCGCCGTTCGGCGCGTCCGACCTACCCACGGCTTCGTCTCGTCCAGGCGCTCATTTCCCCTCCGTCGATTTGAAGTTTCATCGCGATTTGAAGTCGAATTTTACAGAAGTGCGCCGATCCCCAAATTCTAGGGTTATCGATTTTGGTCGATTTTGCTTCCGATTTTCGACTGGGTAACGTTCTTTACCCCTTTTTCGTCCCTCTCATGTTATTCCCTGCATGTACCCTGCCCCGGGTCTTTTAAGAGGATAATTGTCGTGTGTTGACAATATTTTGAGGGATATGGGTGTGCTTGAGCATGGGTTGCATGTTCGTAATTAATTGTGAATTATTTATCGTGTTAGCACATCATTCCTCGGGGCATGGAACTCGAGCAAGGTTGGCTCGGACTTCGGAGATTTAAGGTACGTGCGACGTACGAGCATTACTATATATATGTGAAATGCATAAGGTGTTTTTGATTGCATTGAATGTTTTGCGTATGGTTATACATATATGTTGATATGGCCAAGGAATGACCCAAATCTTGATATCGCAGCTTGTAGCGTGCGTGACACTAGAGTAGGATGACTCTTACATAATATAAGGGGTACTGGGTTTATATGACTATATTATGAGACATTTGAGATGTCTAGGTTTGTAGAATCATGTATTCTTCGTGAGACATTGAGATGTCTAGGTTCGTAGAATCATGTATTCATTATGAGACATTTGAGATGTCTAGGTATAATGGAAAGCGAGATTATGAAATCAATATTAGATATTGATATATCTATATTTGCATGTATATGAACTTGGAATCATTCATTATTGATATTTGAGAATCAGGCATGCGATGTGTAAATCAATGTGTTGGTTTACTGATTTATGAGGTTTGATGAGTTTGATGATTGTGAGAACAGGGACAGTACACGGAATCCCGGATGAGGTTGCCATCCAGGGAGTATCATTTAAATTCATTAGCATTTACCTTTGTTGTAAATTATGAATTTCATTATTATGATTATGGGATTTTGTGTATTGGTATGCTCACCCCGTTGGGGGCTGTCTCTGTTGGGACAGGTGGACAGGTACATCGATGGCTATGGAGCTGAGCTCGAGCTGTTGATTTGAGGTACTCCCAGGATCGTGGTACCAGGGCTTGATGGAGCACGGTATCGTATAGAGTACCTATATATACACCTGAGGATTTATACATATTCATGATGCTCGCATGTGAGCACGATTATACTTGTATATGGATTGTATATAAAGGCATGAGTCTATCTCTCTTTCATTTAAGGTTGCATGCAATTAGAGGTTGAATTGCTAGAATGATATGAGAGTCATTGGTGTATTATGTGTGGTGTCTTCCCTGGCTGGGAATTTACTTGTATTGCTGCTTTCTGTTGAGTATTATGCTTTCCCTGGCCGGGAATTTTGTTATGTGTTGTACTCTTTTTTTTGGGATAGCTCTATTTATGGGGAGACTCTGCCCAAATTTTTATAAAAGTTTACAATGTGAAAAGTGGCACCAAGGGGTTGGTAAAGGGCAAACATATGAGTCTTTTATTGTCAGGATGATGATCTTATAACATTGAGTATTACAGGAAATTTTGTAATTGACAGGCAATGATTAAGTATCATCAGAGCTTCCCGATTGACATTTTATAGAAAGCATGTACCACACATAGTGGTTAATACACTAATCAAGGTTTGAGGGCTTGGGGTCCTTACACAGGGACAACCAAACGGGGAAGCATTTGAAATGCATGGGGAAAACAGGAAGTGTTTTTATATTGATTATGCATTACGCTTTATCTTCATATTGTGTTGAATATGAATGATTATTATTGCTCATGTTTGGGGGTTGTCCTTGTAGGTACCTTTTTGGCATGATAGAAGGGCTTGAACGGGTTGAGGTGGTGAGCTTGACGAGCATTCTATTGAGGATGAAAGGACAGGATTATTTTGGATAGTATCTACTCTAGGAGTAGTATAAAACTATAGTTGCACACATTCTTTTGACTGGAATGTAATTAATCCATTTGGTAGTCCTTATTTTTGGCATGTAATACTTAAGCTCATAGACTCAACATGTTCTTTTAGACTCTAATTTGTTTATTTTAGCTCTATTATGCCTTGATTCCGCACTTAAGGATTAGGGTCCTTACATTAGTGGTATCAGAGCAGTGGTTAGAGAACCCGGGAACGAGTGAAGGGTAGCCTTAGCATGATAGGCTAGGTGCTTACATTTGAAGCATGTTTATGCATGTGGTGCATATTTTGTATATCCTGTTATACTAACATGCTTATATCACTCCTGTTATCTAACGGTATAACATATATACTGCTTTGGAATTGTTGTTAACATTTGTATTACAGCATGGCTGCTAATGAGGAGGTTGGAGATATTGGTAGTGTGAACGCAAGCGTCGGTCAAGTGAACCCTCTACCTCCACCGGCCGTAGGCATGGAACCAGTGGTTCAGTTATTGCTACCGGGTGAGATTAGCTTGACGCAATTTCTGTCTTACCATCCGCCCCGGTTTGAGGGGACAGAGTCTGGAGAAGAGGCTGAAGAGTGGTTGGAAAGACTTGAGCAGATCTTCGTATCGGCTCCTTGTGCTGTGACACCTTGGCTGAGGCTAGCGGAGTTCCAATTAGCCAAGAAACCTCTGATGTGGTGGAGGAGCACAGTGATGGAAATGAGAGCACTGGGTGCTGTGATTGACTGGACTCTCTTCAGGACTAGATTTCTGAATCGGTACTTCTCCGCGGCAGCAAGACAGACAAAGGAGGATGAATTTACAAGTCTGAGGCAGGGGAACATGACAGTGGCAGACTATGCCACACGGTACTCTTCGTTGTTGAGATACGTTCCCCACATTGCCACCAGTGGACACGCTAAGATGAGGAATTTCATGAAGGGGTTACGACCGGAGCTCTATGACCGGGTTATCACTAATAACCCAACCTCTTTTGATGACGCTCTTACAAGAGCGGAGCTTGCTGAGCTAGGAGTGGGAGCTTACGCCATGCCACCACCGGTACCGCAACAGAGGCAGACTAGTGACAACTTGAGGCCTCGGGGTGAGCCATTTAAACCCCGTGGTGCCTCTTCATCTTCAAGGTATGGTGGAAAGAAACACTTTGGACAGAAGCAGGATAACAAGAAGGGTAATTGGTCGGCCAATAGAGGATCTTCACAAGGGGATAGGCCGGGAGAGCCGAGGTGCAATAATTGTGGAGGGCCACATTCTTCAAACAAGTGTCCTGCATGTTATGTCTGTGGCAAGATGGGCCACATTGCTCGGTATTGCCCCACACGGGGAGGACAGTCAGAGTATCAGGGCAGCAGGCCGAGGTTTGAGGATAGGACAGTGCAGCAGAGGCAACAGTTTGGGCATCGACCATCGGGAGGTCAGACAGTAGGACCACCCCAGGGGCAGGTATATGCACTGACCTAGGGAGCAGGCCCAGGCAGCCCCAGAGGAGGTGATTGCCGGTACGTGTCATTTATTTACGTACCCTGCTTTTATTTTGATCGATACAGGTGCCTCCCATTCTTTTGTATCGGTGGGTTTTGTGGAAAGACACCATATGCGCACGTATTCTTTACCCACGTCTCTCCTTGTCTCGACACCCACTGGAAGAAATGTCGTTGCGGATCAGTTTATGGCAGACTGCCTCATTTATTTTGAGGGCAACGAGTTGAGATCATACCTGATCATATTGGGCATGTCAGACTTCGACTGCATCTTGGGTATTGATGTTCTGAACAGATATCAGGCAGTGGTAGATTGCCGGCAGAGGACAGTGAAGTTCAGACCTGAGTTGGGCAGTCAGTGGACTTTCTATGGCAACGGTTCTCGTGCGAAGATTCCGTTGATTTCAGCGATCAAGATGACTCAGTTGTTGGAACGTGGACACGCGGGCTATCTTATCTATGCCGTGGACACGTCTGGAAAGGATAAGGAACTAAGAGTTGAGGATGTGCCAGTAGTGGCAGAGTTCGCTGATGTATTTCCAGAAGAGATCCCAGGATTCCCACCGGCTAGGGAAGTTGAGTTTGGGATCGAGCTGTTGCCAGGGACATCCGCATCTCTCGTGCACCTTATAGGATGGCACCGGCCGAGTTGAGGGAGTTGAAAGAACAGTTACAGGATCTCTTGGACAAGGGATATATACGCCCGAGCGTGTCGCCATGGGGCGCACCAGTTCTCTTTGTGAAGAAGAAGGACGGTTCGATGCGGTTGTGCATCGATTACCGGCAACTGAATAAGGCTACAGTGAAGAACAAGTATCCTCTGCCAAGGATCGATGATCTGTTTGATCAGTTGCAAGGTACCAGGGTGTATAGCAAGATTGATTTGAGATCCGGGTATCATCAGATTCGAGTCAGAGAGGAAGATGTGCAGAAGACAGCATTCCGGACCCGATATGGACATTATGAGTTCCTAGTGATGCCGTTCGGCGTGACGAATGCTCCAGCAGTCTTTATGAGTCTGATGAACAGAGTGTTTCAGCAGTATCTTGATCAGTTCGTCATTGTGTTTATTGACGATATTCTCATCTACTCCCGGAGCGAGGATGAGCATGTGAAACACTTGAGGACAGTGCTTCAGATTCTCAGAGAGCATCAGTTATATGCTAAGCTCAGTAAGTGTGAATTTTGGCTGAGCAGTGTAGTGTTTCTGGGGCATGTCATATCGAGCAGCGGGATATCTGTAGATCCCAAGAAGATTGAGGCTGTGATGGAGTGGGCTGCCCCCACTTCTGTGCCTGAGATTCGGAGTTTTCTTGGTTTGGCCGGGTATTATCGGTGCTTTGTCGAGGGCTTTTCGAAGATTGCCAAGCCGCTGACTCAGTTGACCCAGAAGGGAGTGCCTTTCTTTTGGTCAGAAGCTTGTGAGGAGAGCTTCCAGGAGTTGAAACACCGGTTGACGACGGCGCCAGTGTTAGTGATCCCTACGGAGAACTCCAGATTTGTTCTGTATACTGATGCATCGCTGCAGGGCCTTGGATGTGTTCTGATGCAAGATAAGCATGTGGTAGCTTATGCATCGAGGCAGTTGAAGCCGCATGAGACCAGATATCCAGTTCATGACTTGGAATTGGCGGCTATCATCTTTGCCCTGAAGATCTAGAGGCATTATTTGTATGGTACTTCGTTTACCATCTACACGGATCACAAGAGCCTCAAGTTTTTATTCACTCAGGCAGAGCTGAACATGAGGCAGAGGAGGTGGATGGACCTACTCAAGGACTATGACTGCGAGATAGAGTACCATCCGGGGAAAGCCAATTTGACAGCAGACGCTTTGAGCCGGAAAGTGAGGAGTTCTGCTGAGGACGTCATTCATCTATCGGCTATGATGACCTCCTATTGCCATCTGGGCTATGACTTTGACATTGATGCATCGCCTGTGTATGCATCGACTCTGTTAGCTGAGCCAGACATCTATGAAAACATCAGGAGGGCTCAGAGATCAGATAATGAGGTTCAGAGGTGGTTATCTTTAGTACATCTTGGTCAGCCAACGAAGTTCAGGGTGGCAGATGACGGATCTTTGAGATTGGGTGACCGTTGGGTGGTTCCGAGTACGCCGGAGTTGCGTAAAGGGATCTTGGAGCGAGCTCACAGTAGCAGACTAAGCATCCACCCAGGCGGGAAGAAGATGTACAGAGATCTGCGTGGTCAGTTTTTGTGGAAGAGAATGAAGTCTGATGTCGTCGCTTTTGTGAAGAGGTGTTTGATCTGCCAGCAGGTTAAGGCAGAGAGACAGAGACCTGGCGGCGAGCTGAGAAGCTTGGAGATACCGAAGTGGAAGTAGGAGCACATTTCCATGGACTTCGTGACTCATTTGCCGAGGAGTGCTTCAGGCTTCAATGCTATTTGGGTGATTGTGGATCGATTGACCAAGGTGGCTCATTTTATCCCCTATAGCATGACTTTCACATTTTTGAGGATGGCGCAGTTGTATATTAGAGATGTGGTGAGATTGCATGGGATCCCCGTTTCCATAGTGTCAGATCGAGATCCGCGATTCACATCTCATTTCTGGGAAGGCCTTCAGTCAGCCTTGGGAACCGAAGTCAGATTGAGTACTGCTTATCATCCTCAGACGGATGGCCAGACCGAGCGCACTATTCAGACGCTCGAGGACATGTTAAGAGCTTGTGTTTTGGAGTTCGATGCTTCTTGGCAGGATTCAGTGCCTTTGGTAGAGTTTTCGTATAACAATAGCTACCAGGCGAGTATTCAGATGGCTCCGTTTGAAGCTCTTTATGGCAGACGGTGTAGATCACCCTTATGTTGGGATGATTTGGACCGCAAATCGGTCGGAGGACCGGAACTGATTCGGGAGATGGAAGAGAAGATAAAGACGATAAGGCAGAAAATGAAAGCGGCCCAGGACAGACAGGCAGCTTATGCAAATAAACGGCGGAGACCGTTGGAATTTCAGTTGGGAGATAAGGTCTTTTTGAAGATCTCGCCTTTCAGGGGCGTTGTGCGATTTGGGATGCGCGGGAAACTGTCTCCGAGGTATGTTGGACCGTACGAGATCTTACAGCGCATTGGCACCTTAGCTTACCGACTGGCTTTACCGCCTTCTTTATCTGGTATACATGATGTGTTTCATGTATCGATGCTGCGGAAGTATGAGCCGGATCCGTCTCACGTGTTGCAGCCTTCCGAAGTTCAGTTGGAATCAGATGTATCTTATGTGGAACGGCCTGTCAGAATTCTAGATCGAGCAGACCGTAGGCTTCGGAACAAAGTGATACCTATGATCAAGGTTCAGTGGGATCGCAGGGGTGTCGAGGAGGCTACGTGGGAGACGGAGCAGCATATGGTGCAGCACTACCCGGAACTATTCTCTGGTATGTGTTTGTTAGGATCGATTTCGGGGGTGGGTTGCCATTCCACACCCGAGTTCAACCAACTTGAGCTTCAATAACTCGTGTTCTTGAAATAATTGCACCGAGAGATTATATCAAGTTCGGTTACAAAACCGAGCGGAAGACACTCGACATAACCCGCTCTATAACCGATTAAACATTTGAAAGGCATTTTAAAGATATGCAAGAAAGTATGTAAAAGCAGTAAGGTAAATAACACAAGCATTTGTTTCTGGAAGTTCGAAGCACAACGCTTCTACATCTCCCCTTCTTCCATCTCATGGAAGGATACACTAGAAGACTTTGATTTATACAACTCTTTGTACAAACCCGGTCCAGTTGGGCATTCCCCATCCAACTAGAACTCCTAGCAACTCAACTATGTATGTTCTTTAATGTCTCACATACAAAGACCTCTCAATCGGTTGGGATGAATCATCAACCGTTACAATTGTATTCACTCTTCTATTTTGCTCACAAATACAACGAATAGAGTGAATACAAAGGCACAAATGATCTCCTAATAGATCTGATACAGCAAGGTAAGAGGTGCCAAAGGTTTGAGGAGTGCTCTTTATTTAGCAGCTTTTGTCTTTGAAGTTCCTCAATTGAATCCCAAGTGGGTTTGCTTTGGAAGGCTTGGATTGATCTTCAATCAGCTGTTATTGAGCTTCCAAATCATGTATATATAGCCCCAAGTAATGATATATACGTTAGATACAAGAATATAACCGTTGGGACAATTTTGGTAAGCTTTCAAACATTGCAACGGTCATATTCTGCTTTCTGGGCTATTTATGGAAGTCCCGCTGGTCCTCTAGCTGGTCTGGTCAACTGGTCCTCCAGTTGGTTCCCTCCAGCTGGTCCTCCAGTTGGTCCTTCAGCTGGTTCTCTCCAGCTGGTACTCCAACTGGTCCTTCAGCTGGTACTCCAGCTGGTCTGGTCAACTGGTACTCCAACTGGTACTCCAACTGGTACTCCAACTGGTCCTTCAGCTGGTACTCCAGCTGGTCTGGTCAACTGGTACTCCAACTGGTACTCCAACTGGTACTCCAACTGGTCCTTCAGCTGGTACTCCAGCTGGTCCCTTCAGCTGGTACTCCAACTGGTATGAGGTCTGCTGGTACCAGTTGGTCTGAGGTCTGCTGGTACCCTGCTGCCCAACATCTGCTGTTCTGTTCTCTTGGTTCTATCTCTTGATTCGTTGATTTCTGGGCAAAGTGATCTTCATGAAAGTTGTAGCCCTTTCTCTTAGCTTTCCACGGAATCAAGAATCGCTCGATTTCGAGTTTGTATGAGAGAGTTATACTCGAAATACGAGGCGATGGTCCTGCTGTATGTTTGCTGGATGCAGCAGCACATGGTATGACTTGCAGAAGCTTTTTGGCCATCTTAACGTCCGGTTCAGTCTTTCACTTCCAAAGATGACTTGTAGATCTTTGTCTTAGCTTTCCAACCCATACTGAATCGTTCCGTTCCGATAAGCGAGCTATGAGATATGATCAATTTAGTCAGCAGCGCTCGGGGTCAACTGGATGCTGAATTCTCATTTCAGCAACCAAACTCAAGGCCATTTCTTAGCAGATCATCAAGCTGTAAAATATCATCTATGAACTGCACACTTGATGAAATATGTTAGAAACACAAAAACAAGTTTTGTTAACATCAAAACTAAGATTATTCGGTTTTCCAAAACCCAACAATCTCCCCCTTTTTGATGATCACAAAACTTGAATAAAAAATATGAAACATTAAAGCACAATGTTGCATAACAAAAAAATATTTTTTTAAACAACATATTTCTCCCCCTTTTTGTGTGAATCAAAAAGGAAGACAAATAAAATTTACTCCCCCTCAAGGGTTGAGATTAAACGCTCCCCCTTAATTTTAAAAGGTTTGAAAATTTGAGCAAGTGAGGGGCAAATGAGTAGGCTAAAATAAATTAACAAAATGCAATGCACATTAATTTTGAACAAAAATAACCTATTTTGAATGATGCATGTAGCATACTTGGCAACAAATTTGAATTTCTTGACAAAACTCAACAATGTCCATTTCATCTTTCAGCGGTGGCACACACTTAGTCCAACTTGAATTAATAAACTGCTTTTCCTCGAGAAAGTTTGGGCTGCAATACCTATACCGTTGCGAACCTCTATGAGTCTAGTTTGCAACGCAAAAAACGGTTCGTCATTTGGACATCCGAGCAAGAAGTTATGCCAATTTTCCCAAAGTCGCTGCAAGCTGCCAGAAAACTGAATGCTTCGAAAATTGTTAGAAAAAAATTCAAAATAAAAAATAAAATGAGTTTAGAACAGATTTAACAAAATTTGAACATTTAAAATGGATTATAAAATTATTTTCGAGCAAAAAGAATGCAATGAAATTGATTTTTATGCTAAAAATTTTCATACACCAAATTTTGAAAAAATATGCTATGAAAATATTTCATGCTCATGAGAAAATTTTGAAAATGATTTTAAAAGATATCCGCTACAAAAATCGGTTCAAATGCTTTCCAAGAACAACCAGGCTCTGATACCACTTGTTAGGATCGGGGTAGTGTTTAGAAGGGGGGGGTTGAATAAACACTAGATATAATTTCGATTTCTTTTCTGGTTAACTGTAAACTGTTAAGTGTTACAGTTGCTTCTCAATAACAGGCAAGTCAGTAGACACTTATTATAGTGCGGAAGACGTCTACAAAACTTGTGAGGAATAAAACTGAAGTAATAAAGCAATAAACGAATAATACGAGAGTTGTTTCTGGAAGTTCGAAGCACAACGCTTCTACATCTCCCCTTCTTCCATCTCATGGAAGGATACACTAGAAGACTTTGATTTATACAACTCTTTGTACAAACCCGGTCCAGTTGGGCATTCCCCATCCAACTAGAACTCCTAGCAACTCAACTATGTATGTTCTTTAATGTCTCACATACAAAGACCTCTCAATCGGTTGGGATGAATCATCAACCGTTACAATTGTATTCACTCTTCTATTTTGCTCACAAATACAACGAATAGAGTGAATACAAAGGCACAAATGATCTCCTAACAGATCTGATACAGCAAGGTAAGAGGTGCCAAAGGTTTGAGGAGTGCTCTTTATTTAGCAGCTTTTGTCTTTGAAGTTCCTCAATTGAATCCCAAGTGGGTTTGCTTTGGAAGGCTTGGATTGATCTTCAATCAGCTGTTATTGAGCTTCCAAATCATGTATATATAGCCCCAAGTAATGATATATACGTTAGATACAAGAATATAACCGTTGGGACAATTTTGGTAAGCTTTCAAACATTGCAACGGTCATATTCTGCTTTCTGGGCTATTTATGGAAGTCCCGCTGGTCCTCTAGCTGGTCTGGTCAACTGGTCCTCCAGTTGGTTCCCTCCAGCTGGTCCTCCAGTTGGTCCTTCAGCTGGTTCTCTCCAGCTGGTACTCCAACTGGTCCTTCAGCTGGTACTCCAGCTGGTCTGGTCAACTGGTACTCCAACTGGTACTCCAACTGGTCCTTCAGATGGTACTCCAGCTGGTCTGGTCAACTGGTACTCCAACTGGTACTCCAACTGGTACTCCAACTGGTCCTTCAGCTGGTACTCCAGCTGGTCCCTTCAGCTGGTACTCCAACTGGTATGAGGTCTGCTGGTACCAGTTGGTCTGAGGTCTGCTGGTACCCTGCTGCCCAACATCTGCTGTTCTGTTCTCTTGGTTCTATCTCTTGATTCGTTGATTTCTGGGCAAAGTGATCTTCATGAAAGTTGTAGCCCTTTCTCTTAGCTTTCCACGGAATCAAGAATCGCTCGATTTCGAGTTTGTATGAGAGAGTTATACTCGAAATACGAGGCGATGGTCCTGCTGTATGTTTGCTGGATGCAGCAGCACATGGTATGACTTGCAGAAGCTTTTTGGCCATCTTAACGTCCGGTTCAGTCTTTCACTTCCAAAGATGACTTGTAGATCTTTGTCTTAGCTTTCCAACCCATACTGAATCGTTCCGTTCCGATAAGCGAGCTATGAGATATGATCAATTTAGTCAGCAGCGCTCGGGGTCAACTGGATGCTGAATTCTCATTTCAGCAACCAAACTCAAGGCCATTTCTTAGCAGATCATCAAGCTGTAAAATATCATCTATGAACTGTACACTTGATGAAATATGTTAGAAACACAAAAACAAGTTTTGTTAACATCAAAACTAAGATTATTCGGTTTTCCAAAACCCAATAGTGTTTATGTTTAGTTTCCGTTTGGGGTAAGTGCATGTGATTTCGAGGACGAAATCTTATAAGTAGGGGAGTATTGTGATATCCCCGAAATGGTTAATTGCATTGGGGCATTAATTTCTATTATTATGATTAATTATGTGGTAATGAATTATGTGTTGGAATTTATTTACCTTTTTGGAAATGCATGGTCATGTGGTTAGGGTGACCCGGGGTTGCATTTCAGGGTGCATGTGGTGCATGTTGGGTAAATATTATTGGAAGCATGATTTATTTGCCATTGGTAGCAATTGATTAGAAATCATGTGTTTAATTGATATTTGGTGCATTATGAGTAAATGCTTTGAAAAATATCCTGTTGGGGTGTTTTATACACCATGGATTTATTTTGGATTGCTTTTAATTAAACCACACCTTTTACTACCCCAACCCCACCTCATCCACTCATTCTTACTTTACCAAAATCACCACCCAAACCCTTTCCCTTCTTCCATTTTCGAGCTTGAGCTTAGGGTTGAAGAGAAAACCTTCCAAAAGTCTTGATTTGTGAAGATTATTGGGTGATTTGAGGTCCCCAAGAGGTATGGATGCCTCATTGTCATTTTTATTGTGTTTGGGTTAGTTTTGGAAGGGTTTTTAATGATTTTGAAATGGGTTTGTGTGGGTTGTTGTGGTTTTGGTTAAGGGTTAGATTTATACTTGTTTTGAAGTATGTTTTGGTGATTTATGTTGATATTTATGTTGTTGGTAGGTTGGTTTAAGTATTGGGATGGATTGGAAGGTTTTTGGAAGCAAAAATGGTGAAAAATCGCGTGTCTGCGCGAGGCGACCGATCGCCTGAAAAGAGGCGACCGATCGCCGTGGGGCAGTAACATTTTTGCGTGTTAGGCGATCGATCGCCTAAAATGAGGCGACCGATCGCCAAGAGGCAGTAGGTTTTTCAAAGGGATGGCGATCGATCGCCATGTTTGGGGCGACCGATCGCCACAATGATAATTTTGAGGCGATCGATCGCCTGAGGGAAGCGATCGATCGCCGCCTGTGGAATTTTGGAAAATGGTTTATTTTGTCAAATTTTTGGTATGTGGCTATTATTTGGCTTCTAATATGGGGTTGTGTAATTGTGTAGAACCATCCCAGGTAGCAACACAACCGAGGAACTGAAGCCAGATCAATTCCACTTTTGGAAAGGTACGTAGTGGACGTACGGGCACCCCAACGGTACATGTATCTTATATACTTATTGTTTATGCATTGTGGATGCAAGTATATATGTGGTATTGCATAGTGGATGCAAATACATGTTATGCATGATGTTTATAGATGCATACGATTATTGGTGCATATCCCATGAGTCGTGGTCATCCCTTGATGATTTTAATGCTTGCCGTTATTTGGTTTGGTTCCGCTAAATGTGAAGCGAGGGGTGGGAGCGCCGCATGTCACATTTGAGCGTGGTTATCATATAGGACGAGGAAAGGGTATTTGCCGCTCAATGAGAGGCGAGGGGTGGGAGTCCCGCAGTCCATTGAAGCGAGGTTATCCTATGCCGTCTATATGTAAATAAGCGAGGGGCATTAAAATACATTGTGATGGACAGACTAGGGATTGGTGATCAGTATTTGGTATTGATGAAATGGTATATGTTCATGACATGTTTAGACCATTGAAAAATAATCTATTGATTATACTCATGAGTTATGGTACAGGGACAACCAAACGGGGAAGCGTTTGAAATGCATGGGGAAAACAGGAAGTGTTTTTATATTGATTATGCATTACGCTTTATCTTCATATTGTGTTGAATATGAATGATTATTATTGCTCATGTTTGGGGGTTGTCCTTGTAGGTACCTTTTTGGCATGATAGAAGGGCTTGAACGGGTTGAGGTGGTGAGCTTGACGAGCATTCTATTGAGGATGAAAGGACAGGATTATTTTGGATAGTATCTACTCTAGGAGTAGTATAAAACTATAGTTGCACACATTCTTTTGACTGGAATGTAATTAATCCATTTGGTAGTCCTTATTTTTGGCATGTAATACTTAAGCTCATAGACTCAACAAGTTCTTTTAGACTCTGATTTGTTTATTTTAGCTCTATTATGCCTTGATTCCGCACTTAAGGATTAGGGTCCTTACAACTTCAAGCAATGAGAGATGATGGATGGAGTTCTTTGATAGAGGATGTATCGGTTTTTTGTGTAAATAATGAAATTAAGGTGCCTGATATGGATGATGTTTATGTGGGTGGAAAAAGACCAAGACGAAGAGTTGAAGAGATGACAAACTCTCATCGCTATCGTGTGGAGGTATTTAATACCGTCATAGATATGCAATTACTTGAGTTAAATGGTCGATTCAATGAGGTAAATACCGAATTGTTGCTTTGTGTTGCTTGTTTGAATCCATTCAACTCTTTTGAAGCTTTTGACAAACAAAAGTTAGTTCGACTAGCAGAATTTTATCCAAATGATTTTCAAGGTGTGGAGCTTTTGGCATTGCTGGACCAACTCGAGAATTTCATTATTGATATGCGTTTAAATATTGATACTTTCAATGTAAAAGGGCTTGGTGATATAACTCAAAGAATGATTGAAACTAGAAGAGATTTGGCATACCCATTGGTTTTACAAGCTTATAAATTTAGCCTTGATTTTGCCGGTTGCAACTGCTACGGTGGAAAGAGCATTCTCTGCTATGAATATCGTAAAGAATCGGCTTCGCAACCGAATGGGTGATGAATGGATGAATTATAATTTGGTGGTTTATATTGAAAAAGATATATTTGATCGTGTACCTAATGAAGCTATCATTAATAAATTTCAAAATATGGCAAATCGTCGAGGTCAATTGTAAATTAGATTTTTGAGATAATTGTAAGTTACTTTATTTTATTGAATTTTTTGGGCTAATTTTATTCCTTTATAATATTGCCCCCTTATCGAAAATCCTGCGTCCGCCCCTGATTGTACTCTTTCGCATTTACCTCTGTTTTCCATTTGGAGATTATGAAATAATGCAGACACTTTTGTAAGTTTTTACACGATTATGCTTACAGATTTTACATACGGTTTGGTGTATTTGTATGCACCGATTTAGTTTAATTGCATGCATCATTGTAGTGTGTTGCATGCACCGGTATAGTAAATTGAATGCATCAATATAGTGTATTAGCGTACACCAATGTAGTGCGATCGTTAAAATTAAATGTGTCATCTTATTAAAATTAAGTGCATCGCTGAGTTTAGCGGCAAACTTATGACAACATCCAAACATATCACAAGTTCGTCTATGAGATCTTGGTATTGTAAAAGAGATTTACACCGTATCAAACATGTCGTTTTGAAATGACAGAAATATTAAAAATGTTGAGTAGTCATAAATATGCATGTTTACACATAATCCAAGGGATAGATGGATTTTAAAAACTATAATATATATACTTTTGAGTTATTATTTACCACAAAAAGAGTTGGAAAAGTCATAAATAGATGCAAAAGATGTTTATATATCTCTCCTTAAAGAAATTTGTAAAGATTTTATAACTACATAAAAGTTAAACCAAAAGTTCATGGTAAACATCCGAATTTTAAGATTGTAGATAAAAATCATTAAGTACAATACAATAATTGTAAGAAAGAGACTTGCTTGATTTCAATAAATAATATACCTGTCAAGTTAATTGTAATTATTATAATGCTTGATTCATTGATATTCAAGGAAGGCACTTGCTCGATATCAAGAAAGGCGATTGTATTTTCTTTAGATATAAGAAACCTATTCTTTCTGGAAGAGAGTTATAAGAGTGCATGTGGAAAAAAGTACTTTGTGGTAATGAATTTTTTGTGGTTAAATATTTTTGATAATATATTGATATTTTACATTTGTCCATTACTACTAAGTATTAATCAAGATTTTTATTGAGAAATCATATGCAGCAGAATATCTATTTTTTTTAATATTTAGAAATCATTTGCTCTACGGAATATCTATATTTAAAAAGAGGAATGGAAAGTAAATGAATAAACGGAGAAATATCTATATTTAGATGGAGGAAAATGAAAGTATTTGAATTAATGGAAAAATGTTCCCACCGATAGTTAAAATAATTGAATAAAAGGAGGAATATCTGTTTTAAAAAGAGGATAATGAAAGTAATTGAATAAAAGGAATGTAAAGTAATTGAATATCTACATTTAGAAAGAAAGAGGAAAAGGAAAGTGATTGAATAAAAAGAAAAATGTTCCACCGAGTCTTGAACTCGGACCAACCGAATTTACACAAACATTGCCTTCACCACTAGACAAGAGGAATGTCTTTCAAAAATTACCTAGTAAAAAGTGCACAATATGCTTTTCTGAGGGGTGGGCAGCTGCCCTCCTTATGCATATATACATTCGCCCCTGCCCCTGGGTATATATGTACCTCCTGAGTTTATCGGTGGATGAATATTATATGCACCAATAGTTTCAACTTGTTCATCCGGTATAAGTACAACATACTAAGATTTTAATTATTAGATACATGTAATATGTATGTATCGTTTGAGTCTATCGATACATCTACTCTGTGATATACTAAGATTTCAACTTATCCCCTTGATTTATTCTAGTTGCTATGGTACTCGATCAATAGTTAACCGGGCTCTGGCTTTTTTCCTTTTCAATTTCAATGCTTAGGAAAAAATGGCACCTAGGCTTCAAATTGAATAAATTTGGGATACTTCTCACTTGGTATCATGGCCCTTCCGAAGCGCCCGATGAGGAGGGTGGCTTTGACGGAAAGAGGAACATTGTGTTCCATGGAGAGCTGGAAAAAGCTCGTTAAGCTTGTTGGGGAACTTGGGATTCTCATGCGTCGCATGCTCCAAAACTGCTTGCAAAGCAAAAGTAAGGGATCCCGATGGAAGAGACATGGTTCTGTGGTGGTTGAAGAAATCGATGTCATATTGGTAATTCGGAAACTCTCTGGTCAGTTTACGGAGTAAGATAGGAGAGATGGAGGAGAGAAGAGTGGGGAGTTTTGATTTGGAGGGCCAGATATTTGAATCAGAAGTCTGAAGGAAAGAGAGTAATTGGGAGATGGGAGAAGATGCATCTGGCAGTGGTGGTGGCGACTGGTGGGGCTCGGTGGAGAGATCACGCGTGTCGAGTTTTGAGGGGTCTTAGCGTAAACGTGGTGTAGAAATCAGGAAATAAATAACACGATGTCTATTTTGGTCATTTTAACCTAAAATAAACCTAGATGAAAGCAAAATATTTTGCTAGATTCGGCCGAAAGAACTTTTACAATCTAATACCGACCCAAATTTTTCCCTAGATTTATTTCGTTATGCTTGGGGAACTCAATCGCCTAATAAATGTTTGGTTGGGTTAAACTCTTAAAAAGGGCTGGTTTGGGCCCATGGGATCACTGGCAAAATTGCTTGAGCTGCTGCAATTGTCTTTCACCACAATTATGCAGTAATTTAGGTGGATTATTCTCTTAAAAATCGGCACTGTTTTGTACCTGATATCTGATAATTTATGAGTGATAAAAAAATTGATAGACAAAGAACATTTAATTCAAATAAGTTTTGCTTTAAATCAGGTTTGCAACAAAATCCACTTTTGAGAGTTAGTTTGAAAATGTATGTTTTGATTTCCAAAATACCCCTAATTTGAAATAAGATAAACCCCAATTTGAAATCCCCCTTAAAACACACGTAAAAGTCGTGAATCGGTAATTGTAGCTACATTCTTGGGAAAAAAACACATGAAAATCCAAAATGCTTGTTGCTACGGTGAAACGGAATCGAAGTTCCTCCTTAAAACACACATAAAAATCGTGAATCGATCATTGTAGCTATGTTCTTGGGAAAAAAACATAAAAAACCAAAATGCTCGTAGCTACGGTGAAAGAGAATAGAAGAAGGTAAGTCGTTCGATGTATCTATAAGTGCTTTCCGAATTTTGCCGATTATTGTCATCGTGTTTTGAAACTGAATCTGGGAATCATGATTCTATTGAAGTTTAGAAAGGAAACACAAACGTAAATCACAGATTTTCATTTATGGAATTAATATCTTCTGCAAATGGTAAGTGGATGGATTATAATTTTGATGGGACATCTTTTAAGTGTTCTATACATGGCCACTCTAATTGTTGTGTTGAGTAATGAAGATGATATGAGGAATTTGTTTTTGTTGTGTAAGATGGTTGATGTTCCTTTGTTAACAGTTGATGTTGTTGATAATAAATTGCATTTCATGGAGCTTCGCGGAAAGTTGGAATTGGTACACGTCGCCTGTTGTTGAAGGTAGCGGTATTGCACCGCTTGAGTCTAGTGATGAACGTGAGGCAACAACACTTATAGATAGTAGCAATGCAGGTGAACCAAGTACCTGATTGAGGTTATCAGTGCAAGTGAAGGACGTGCACCAAGAGATGATTATGGTGCACATGATATATGTGCACATGATTATGGTGCTCGTGAGAAAAGTGGACCGTTGTACTCTAGTGGTGCACGTGATATACGTGCATCAGCAGAGTATGGTTGTCCACTACTCGTGCAGGCACCTTGTGAAACTGATTAAGGATGTATTTTTCATCTCCAGGTCACCGAAGATGTAATGTTAAGGGTAAAGAGAAGTTGTCGTTATGTTCTGGTTGGTCATCAATTATTACTAGGATTGATCAACATCTTAGTGGTGGCGTTGAAGAGTTTCGTGCTGAAGTGAGTAAATATTTCTTGGAGATCGGTTTTGATTTCAACTATGTAAAAAACAATAAGAATATGGTAGTTGCCGATGTGCTAGAAAGCATAATGAAGGGTGTGGTTTGTTTGTGATGCCAACATCTCACAAGTTCATAGCCATAGGTCTTTCTATATAATGAATTGTACAACATCCACACTTGTGGACTGAGCGTGATTAAGAAAAAATCAAAAAAGATGAGTCTAGATTTAATATATGAAATTATTGCCGAACGAGTCTCCTCAAATCCAACTTTTTCTGCAATTGCTGTATGTGAGTTAATGAAAAGGAATTATGGATTGGATATCACGTATAGTAAGGCATAGAGAAGTGTGGAGAAGGCTAGATATATTACTTTCGGAAATTATGACGAGTCGTTCCAGGAACTGAGTTCGTATGTTGATGCCGTGAGAACGATTAATGCGGGAAGTGTGATAGAGCTTGAAGTTGATAATAGTAATCGATTTTGTAGTTTGTTCGTTTCATTCGTGCTTCTATTGATGGTTTTAAATATTGTACACCAATCTTATTCCTTGATGGAATGTTTTTGAAATCCCGATCCAAAGGCACACTTCTGTCAGCCAATGCGAATGATGGGAATCAAGGTTATATACACATCCACATTCACTTACCGATGCACAATATTACATTGACATGGTACATACAATCACTGGTGCACGAAAATTACATGACAACAAGTGTTGCACGAATCAAATTACTTGTGCATGATTTGAATATATTGGTGCGTCAAACTTAAACATAATGGTGCAGGAAATAATGGTGCACGAAATGACATGACAATAAGTGGTGCACGAAATTAAAATTACTTGACATTGCAGCTCGCTGATTTGGTTGTCAATTTTTTTTTTGTAAATTGAGCTCTTGCTCATTCTATAGTTTTTTTTCTCTTCCGGTTTCCTTCTGGAGGAAGCACCTTTCTAGGAATGATGACCGCGTATAATCTTGTAGTTGTGTCTCTATTTCTTCACTACCATCCCTTATTCCGAAGATTAAATGGACATCACTGATTGTATGATCACACTTCTTGGAATGTTAGAAGACAACTCTTTGAATCTGATTTGAATTCTATAGAACCCAAAATGGTGTTCTCTGCAGTATTGCCAAATGTTGTTTAGGGAGTTTGAGTTTCTTTAACTCAATGACCGCTGCCTGCATGTTTGCTCAGTATAATGCAGGTTTGTGCCACTTTTTTATTTGTCCATCATAGCTTGGTGACGAAGTAGGAGATTCTGCGACAAAAAAATTAACATGCATGAAAGATTACACCTATTGGTGCCCACACATACTCATCATACCACCGTTACACGTGAGGTACGTGCACCCAAACACATATAGTCATTTTTACCAGCAAAAAAACCTAGCCCTTAACAATTACGTGCACCCACACACTCGTTTGCAATTTTGATAGCAGATGGACTTAGGTGCATCATACCACTATTAGTGCATGTGAGGTACATGCACCCACACCTACTCATTTACAATTTTGATATCAAATGGGATTTGTGTGCCATACCCCTACTGGTGAACGTGAGGTATGTGCACCCAAACATAGTAATTTTCTACAGGCAAAAAACACCTAACCCTTAACAAATACGTGTACCCACACATACTTGTTTGCAATTTTGATGTCAGATGGAATGACGTGCATCATACCCCTATTGGTGCACGTGATGGACGTGCACCCACCACATACTCATTTGCAACTTTGATATCATAAGGAATTACGTGCATCATACCTATATTGGTGCATGTGACATACGTGCACCAGACATACTCAAGTGCAATTTTGATATCAGATGGAATTACGTGCGTCATACCCCTATTGGTGCACGTAAGGTAGTGCACCCACACATACTCAATTTGATATCAGATGGAATTATGTGCAACATACCCACAAATATTCATTTTCTGCAAGCCAAAAACCCTAACCTTTAACAATTACGGGCACCCACACATTCACATTTGGTACCAACAAACGTGAGGTGCGTGCATGTTTTTTCTATTCATTATCCACATACTAATTTCATTCCACCAAACAACCCTATTATTGGTGCACGTGAGGTTCGTGCACCCACATAATCATTTGAGAATTTAGTATCTTAGGTATGTTTCACATCGTCCGATAACCCAAATAAAACGTAATTTTTTTCAAGCCCTCAACTTAAAAACCATTCAGTGTGTAATAGCTAACCCTAATTGAAAAAATGTAAATAAAAACCAACTATAATACATACCATATTTCGTCGAAGCTTTTCTCTGGTTCCTTGTGTTCTACCAGATTTGTTGTTGCAGTATGATATTTCGAACAACATCGAATTGAAAAGTGAGAAAATGGAAAGCTTGCGTTTCGAGAAGAATAGAATTGGGTTTGGAGAAGGATAGAGAGCATGGGCAAGCCCATTCAGTGGGCCAGATCGGGCTTCAGCCCAGTCTGGACCATATGCTTAATAAATAGGAAAAATTACATGGAAGTTCACTTTTGGGACACAAAATCTACTTAAGTCTTGGGAAAAAATCTTAGTGCATAAAAAGTCAAATTGGAAACAATTTTGTTGAAATAGGTCAACTTTTCAAATTTTCAAATCAATTAGGTGTTTTATGATGACACTTTTACCCCTCAATAGTTTGATATATTGCATTCCATCATTTAGGCTTTTGTTTAAATTATAAAGAAGTCCATATGTAATATTTAATTATCTTTATATCTTATATTTATAAAAAGCAACATCTAAAATCGTCTTTTTACAAGTCCCCATTTTTTACGATCCTTGGCACAAAATGGTATCAGAGCCTAGGTTTATTCTGGAAATACTATGATAATATCTTGAAATTAATTTGTAACCTATAAGGAGGAGACGATTCAAGAAAATTATGGACCCGAATGAATGTTCGAAGTGTCATTCTTACAGGTGGTATTTTCAGAAATTGGAAAAACTAAATCAAAAGCATATGGCATAAGCTCAACGCTTCAACCATAAGTGAAAACTTTTACGAGGAACAGGTTTAGACACACCCGGTATAAACCATTACAAGAAACTCGAAAGGATGGCTAAGAGGCTCCATCAAGTGAACCTCAAACTACAGTTCGAGTTAGCAGAACTTCAGGAAGACGATCATCCTGAACATGAAGATGTGGTTCCAGCCGCCAATGATCCAACAGGGTCTGGACCAGATGACTAGGATGGGAGAACCAACATTTCGAGAAATCGAGCCAGATTCTTCTAAGATATCCCAAGATCTTAGAGAGATTCGGAAGACAGTGCAACGCTATGGCTACCTTCAACACCATGTCCCTGCACAGATCCATCGGATTCAGAGTCAGATGGAGATTATGATTAAACATCAGAAGGAGATTCTTGAAAACCTTCAAGATGTTCAATCCCGAGTAAAGGAATTGGAGTCAAGGCCAAGTCAGACAGGAAAAAGGAACGGAGGATGGTTGCCACCATCTTACAGAACAGAACCCCTTTTACACCAAAAAGGGAAAGCGGAGGAGGTCCGGAGGCCTTTGACGGAGACTGAAAAAATGATTGCCGTCCTACGAGGAGAACCATTACATCCCACAAAGTAATGGAAAGAATCAACCTGGAAGATCTGCGTGATCTTGCTGATTAATTTGCGGGATTAAATCTCGTAGAATTCAAGACAGGAGAGCTTGTACAAAGACCTCCACCACAAGAGAGTTTCGGGTCACACAACCCACCCGAAGGTGATCAAAGTATGCCACACAGGGAAGATTTCTCTTTAGCATCTTTAGATCCCCCAGTTGGAACAAGCAACCGTTCCCGAAGGCCCGATATATATCAGATGCCCTACGAAAAATCTCAGTTAGATCCAATCCATCCATATGGACTCATGCTCAACATGGATATCTTGGATTTCAAAAACAGAGAAGTTCTTATTGATGAATGGGCTTCAGCAATGAGAATAGCAGCCAAAGAGTCCCTGAAAGAAATCGTGGACAAGATGACAAAATTCTTCAAAATTTGTTTCATTGGAGTAACCTACTTCGAAGGAATGGAGGAAGAGAAGGCTAAGAAATACAGACAAGATCTAATTAGCCTGGAACTACATGGCATCTGTTATGTAGACGAGTACATCAAACTCTTTCAGAGTATCGATGGAAGGCGAAGATAGCAGAAAAAGATGCAGCAGAAATATTCTTTGCCAAGATTCCGAGCCCATGGAGAGAAATGCTTATCTAGGAGTATACACCTCATGCTATCGAGACGGTGTCCAGGAGAATGTCATTTCTTAAAGTTAAGCTTGCGGAGTGGTGCTACCAAGCGAAGCTCCAGAAGAATTTCAAGAAGCTCAGAGGAATCAACAAAATGGCTCCTCTTTGTTGTACGGGAAATGATATCCCTACAATCATTGGAAACTACCCACAAAGGCAAAAGATGAAAAAACACAAAAGTCATCCATATGCCCGAGGAAGTAGTTCAAAAAGAAGTAGGTCTTCATGGAGACCTATAAAGTTCTGGTCAAAACAGAAAGCCCGAAGCTACAGCTCGGGGCAAAGATCAGGACCAACAAGGAGTAGAATCTCGTCGACAGGTTCTAATCAAGCTAGTTCTAGCAGAACACCAACAAAGAGAACTTTCAGACGCACACCTACTCGTGCAAATGAGAGTTTCAAAGATTGTAACTACTGGACTTGCGGAGCAAGAGGACATATCTCTACAGATTGTCCAGAAAACCAAAGTCGTGGAGTAAGACAGTTCAAGCATACCAAAGAATTTGAGGATGCTGTCTATTTTCAGGATTTGGTACAGGTGTATCAATTTGAGGATATTCCCTCAGATGAAAGCATCTACGAAGAAGAACTATTCTGATGGAGGTGAATCCAGCTCAGAATCAGAGTGAAGGAGAGTTCCTTCAACATGTGATCAGAGAAGAACCGTCGGGCTTTTTCTCTCATACCATTGTTTCTCATAAAACCCTTATGAGGATCATGAAAGAAGAACCAAAGCTTCAGATGTACGATGCATTTACAATTGGAGCAATGGAAAAAGTCATGGATATGATTGGTCTTCGAAGCAGGAAGCATCAGATTATCCATAGGGTAACAACAGGTGAATTTGCGATCCCAATGGAATTCACGGGAAACCAAATTAAGATGCAGTTAATCCCCTAGAGAGAAATCCAGGAGATTAAGAACAAGGTCAAAAGAGAAGTTGCTAACACACTCTCATGGATTCATATTGGTGCCATTAGAGTAATCATCAAGGCAACTTTCAAGGAAGGAATTAATTCGCCACTCAATCTGGCAATCTTCGACAAGAGAATTCCGAACCTCAAAGATTCTTGTTTGGGAACAGTCACAGGAAATCTGTATGAAGGAAATATGGCCTTTAACATCTATCCAAGGATTGCATACAACTTAGGAGATCGAGACTTCAACAAAGTTCTCACTCTTCATCAAGATTTCAAAAGAGAAGATTTGATGAAAGAATGGAACATGCCTTACTCGATCACCTACAATGTGTCATACGCACTCTTGAATACTCATCATTCCGAGGTATTCTTGAGAAAGGAATTCATCAAAGTCCCTAGAATCTTCGAAGGCTTCGTGAAAGTTGTATTGCCGGATATTATTGATACTCCGACAATAGGGGAGAACGACATGAGGATACAGGATCAACCTGTTCTGAACAGAAGCAGGAGCCTTATGATCAAGCCAAGAAGGATGTCTTTCCAACAGATAGGTTAATCAGCAACTATCCGGGGGAAAAATAGAAGGCAGTCTCAAGCAGAATTCAGAAAATCCCTGATGTATTCAAAACAACAGGAAAGCTGAAATGCCCAGAAGGCTGGAGAGAAGTGCAGATAATTTTTGTCATTACAGAAAAAGAGAATATCTTCCCTTGTGATGTCATATACTAATTGCAACAACCTACAGTTGGCAAGTATCAAGGAAACCTTCAAATTGGCGAAATTGATCTAAGAATTGAAGGAACTGCAGGAAGAATCCCAGAACAGTTCATTCTAAGGGTTGAATTTCTCGAGGAACATAAACATTGGGAAATATTACATGATGGAATGGAGTTCACGGTGGAAGGGAAAAGATATCGAATCAGATGACCACCAGTCCATTCTACATATACATCTCCGTCGGGATGTTATATGAAAAATATCGGGCAGAATATTTTGCAGCTTACATTGACCCAGGAGCTGGAATATGCACTGCCATGCGAGAAATCTTCCCCAAAGAAGTTGGTGCAAAACTACCAGCCATTGACGGAAGAGACTTTTCCAAACGGATCCTTATTCTTAATGAAGGAATCCAAGGAGCGAAAATCATTATCGGCGGAGCAGGAGGTACCCCATGGTACAAAGTCAAAACTCCACCTATTTATTTCCATGATACAGGCGCAGATATGCTGTTAGGAAACAGTTTTCTACAGACATTCAAGCGGTTCACACAGGAGAACGAGACCCGGAGACTTATTTTCACAACCCTTTGTGATCATAAGATTATTCTGCAGAGACTATGGGAGGCGTTTCACAGAAAATTCCTTATTAGTTTTCGCAACAAGCGTGGTGATGAAGGAAAACTTCGACACCAAAAGATGAAAGATCAGCGGAAATTTGAAGAGGCAATTCTACAGTTCCGACAACAAGGTCCTAGTGTAAAGGATTCTCAAACTTTTGACTGGGTTAATATCATGTCTTTCAGAGAACAGGATGAGGAAAGAGTAACTCCAGAAACCCTGTTGCCACTAAAAAATGCTTTACGAGAAGAAGTTCCATAACCTGAAACTATCCTCGAAGAGCGAATCACTCTAGAGGATATAAAAAGGAAGATTCATAGGAACTACAACGAGGATCCACTTGCATGGTGGAACAAAAATGAGCTCAAACTTTAAAGGTGAAAACTGGAAAAGAAAATGAGTTTGTTAGATATAGGCCGATCCCCATGAACCAGGAAGATCGGAAGGATATGCAAATCATACTTAAGGAACATCTTGACCTTAAGTTAATCTCAGCAGGTATTTCTCAATACAATAGCCCAGGATTTCTTGTTCGGAATCATGGAGAAATTAAACGAGGAAAGCCAAGATTGGTGATCAACTATAAAGGGATCAACAAAATCTTGGAATTAAATGGATATTTTATCCCAAGCAGAGAACATTTGGTAAATAGCATCAAGAGTGCCAAAGTGTTTTCTAAGTTCGATTGTAAGTCTGGGTTCTACCAGATTAAAATGGAGGAAGCAAGCAGAAAATTCATAGCATTCTCCACACCACAAGGACATTATATCTGGAATGTTATGCCAATGGGATTAGCGAATGCTCCCAAGATATATCAGAGAAAGATGGATAATCTTTTCAAGGATTACTTCAGCTTCATGTTCGTGTATATTGATGACATTCTTATAACATCAACATGAAAGAACATCTTAAACATTTGGAAATCTTTTCAGATGTTTGTTACAAGGAAGGATTAGCGCTTTCCGAAAAGAAAACAGTGATTGCTGCAAGATAAATCGAGTTCCTTGGAGTCGAGATCGACGAATCTGGAATTATCCTACAGAATAATATTGTGGAAAAAGTACAAGGATATCCGGATGACCTCAAGGATCTAAAGCAACTTCAGAGTTTTTTAGGAGTTGTTAATTTTGCTGGAATGTTCATCAACAATCTAGCAAACCGCAGGAAGGTGTTTAGTCTACTACTCAAGAAAGATGTTAAGTTTGAGTGGAATGAAGATCACAGACAAGCTGTCAAACAGCTTAAAGAGGTGTGCAAGCAGCTACCAAAGCTTGCAATTCCGAATGATGAGGATGAACTGGTATTATATACAGATGCCATTGATCATTGGTGGGCTGCAGTTCTCATGAAAATTACACCAGAAGGAGAAGTGTCATGCAGACATTGCAGTGGGCTATTTGATAACAGCGAAGTTATCAGATGTCACATCAACGAGAAGGAGTTCTTTGTTGTTCGAAAGGCTTTTAAGAAATGGCCACTTTTCCTACTAGCAAAGAAATTTATCTTGAAAATAGATAATACGAGTGTCAAGGCCTTTTTAAAAAATAAAATTGAATCAAAACCAGAAAAGGCTAGACTTTTAAGATGCAAGCTGAATGCCAATATTATGATTATGATATTGTCATTGTGAAATCTGATAAAAATATTCTTTCAGATTTTTTGACGAGAGATGGAAGCGAGTGAAGCTAATTCCATCATAACGAGATCAAAGCACCTCCGAGAAAATCTGGAGGAGCTAGACAAGAAGATCAACGGCCTGGTGATTAATTCTCAGGTTGCGGGTCAAGTACAGGAATTGGATCCCACGAAGTTCCAACAGGCTATGAAGGCTACCATGCAGGCTCACACCTGTTTATGGGACAGTCTTTATATTCCCCTCCAACGGGATGCTTCAGCGGTGAAGTTAAAGTCGTGTTTCAGAGAGCCGGACACATCAATCGGTGTGGAGGGTTCAAGTAACACCACTACAGGTCCTAGTATTGATCCTTTCGGGGAAGATACAGAAGGAAAAAATGATTCCAAGGTATCTAGGATATCTGAAGAATCAAGCCAACCCAGCACCTAAGGGGTTAAAGATGGAGAGATTAATCTTAGGCCATCGGCGGGCAAATCTAAGGTTAATACTAACGAGTATACTGTTTCCCCAACTCCCCCTTTGCAGGAATATCAAAGATCATGGGAGAAACTTTGTACAAGAGTGGGTATAATTCATGAAAAAATTACAGCAGACTGGTCAGGAAAATACCCAAGAATGTGGATGCATCCTGGTGTAAAGTGTTCGTAAGTGGTTTGATTTTGGTTGCCTAGCCTCAGTCTTTACCACAACACCAAGTTTTTTGGAAATCACAAAATTACCGGACTGGATCTATAAGGGTGCATGACTCATGACAGAATAATCATACACTTGGACGAGGAGATGTTCTGGAGTTGAAATTCATAACTACAGCCCCAGAAATCACAGGAAAATGCCTTCACCCTTGTTTTCATTTCGTAAAACTACAAAGGCCGAACTGGAAGGCGATGGATCAAATAAAACCAATACCTGAAGGAACAACACTAGTTTTCCCGCTCGCAGAAGATGACATTACGACTGATAAGTGTGATTTTTACACTTAATTTGATATATTATTATGGACGTTTTTGTAGTGATTCCTAGAAAATAGTACACATTTTGGTATATATTTGTATATTTCAGGAATCCAGGTTCAAATGCAAAAGAGTGGAGTAAAATAGGCTTAAATTGATGAAAAAGGACCAAACCGAGCTAAATATGGAAAAGGAGGGACCCAATCGCAAGATTGGAGATTTTGACCCGCGATCGATCGGCGACTTACGAAGATCGATTGCCAGATTTCCACGATCGATCGGCAAATGACGAAGATCGATCGCGGACATGAAAAATTTGGTTATTTTGTCCAGAATGTTTCTTTGATCGATCGGCAACTGACGAAGATCGATCGCCAAACCCTGAAAAATCGAGATTTTGTTTCCTACTTGGTGATTTTGTGTCCAAACTTTGCAAAACTCCTCCACACTATTTATAGAGGATTTTAAGACGTTTTGAGGGACTTTTGCACACATTTTCTGAAACCTAGCAGCCACTTCTCCATCAAAGAACAATACCACGAATCATTGAAGAGCAAGAGCAACGCAAGGAACGAAAGAACGGAGCGACGCACGGAGCGACATCCTCGTTATCTTAGTATTTCTGAACTTGATTAATTTTTATATCAGATTTTGATGTTAAATTTGTTTAAAGACATGTTTTTGCATTATAATTTGATTATGGTTGTTGGCTAGAATATTTGTCAAGACATAGGGGATCCCATGTTTGAACACTTGAGTTAATTAACGGTTTTGATTTAATTTCTATGATCTTTGCGCATAATTATGTTTATAATGCTTGTAAAAGATTAGCTACCTTTTGCATGATATTCGTAATCGTAATTGAATTGACTATAGGAGATTACGATACGACATAGTAAATTAGGCCGTGGGTTTTAGGTTGAGACAGACCAAGTAAAATCTAGCACACGTGTGATAGCAATAGATTTACCAAAATCGAAGGCTAGTAGTTTTCACAAAGCGTTTTTTGGTATTAATCATTCAATAAAGACAAGGGAGTGGTTTATTGTAGATTAATGCTAGACTTGTTATAACCGGACCAAGGTATAACGAATGAAATAGGAAAACTCGTCACCCTAGAACATAGAATTTTGAATCTTAATTAATAGACAACTTTTGGGGGATTACATGGGTGAACCGACGTCTTGATAATTCGTTTATAAATTCTCTTCAATTATCCATCACTGCTGTTTAGCTTAATTTTTGTGCTTAAGTCAATTTAGTTTGATAATCATTCCATAAGAGTAGGTTAAATATAGTAATTCTAATCGAACGTGGTAATTATTACTAGTCCCTGTGGGTACGACACTCCTTACTTTTAAACCATTAAACTAAAACTTGACACCGTGCACTTGCGGTAAAGAAACGCTACACTGAGAAATAATTGTTTAAAATAAAAGCGATCAAGTTTTTGGCGCTGTTGTCGGGGATTAGTTTAAGTAATATCATACTAGATTAGTTGACTGTAATTTAGCCATTTTTCTTTTTTTTTTGATTTTTTTTTCTTCTCTCTTTTCCTATCTACTATTCTACTATTGCCTTCTCTTTGGTTGGATTTTGTAGGTTATTACTCCCTAGTGCATGCTAAGGAGTGAACAACCGGCACTTGAGTCTTTTGACCCTGAAATTGAAAGAACTCTTCTTAGAAGACTAAGAGAAGTTCGAACAATGGCTGAAAACAATGCAGGAGGAGGTGGAAGAGATGAAAGATGGAACGAAGAGGTGCCTAATAGAAGATCCCTCATGGATTGTGCTCATCCCTCGTTCCATGGGTCATTGTCTAGTATCACTAGACCAAGCATACACGAACAACTTTGAAATCAAGCCTGCAATCATACAAATGATCCAGCACTCGGTGCAGTTTGGGGGAGCGACCATTGATGATCCCAACACTCACATAGCGAATTTCTTGGAAATTTGTGACACCTTCAAGCATAATGGCGTCACTGATGATGCCATCAGGTTACGAATGTTCCCTTTCTCTTTAAATAATAAAGCTAAATCTTGGTTGCATTCTTTGCCTGCAGGATCAATTACCACTTGGGATGGGATGATGCGAGCTTTCATGTCAAAATACTTCCCACCATCAAAGACTGCTAAGATGCGAAATGATATCACTACATTTGCGCAACATGATCCTGAAACACTGTATGAAGCATGGGAGCGCTTCAAAGACTTACTGAGGAGATGCCCACACCATGGCCTTCCCATCTGGCTACAGGTACAAACTTTCTATAACGGTTTATTTTATGATAACCATTCTATGATTGATGCAGCATCAGGAGGTACTGTGATGAGAAAGACGCCGGAGGAGGCCTATACACTGTTGGAGGATATGGCTGCTAATAGCTGTCAATGACAGTTCGAGAAGAACGTGCCAAAGAAGCAAGTTGGAGTTCATAAAGTGAGCGAAGTTACTGCTTTGGCCGCTCAAATTGAGGCATTGAACAAGAGACTAGATAGCATGAGCATGACAGGGATGAAAGCTCAAGGGATTACTTGTGACCTCTACGGAGGCAATCATCCGAGCGTTGAATGCCAAACAGGTAACCCATTTGCTCAAACTAATGAAGCTGTGAATTATGTAGGAAACCGGCCATAAAACAACCCCTGCCCATATCCATACAATACGGGGTTGAGGTATCAACCGCAACCACCACCGGGTTATCTACCACAGCCGAGCATGGAGGAGCTATTGACCAAGTTCATATCCTCAACTGAAACAAGGATGAATAAACAAGATTCATCTATCAAAAGCTTGGAGTTTCAAGTAGGGCAGTTGACAATTATCTTGGCTGGGAGAGCACTAGGAACTCTACCGAGTGACACAGAGAAGAATCCAAGGGAGCAAGCCAATGTAGTGACTCTAAGAAGTGGAAAAAAACTTGGCAAAGAGAAGGAGACTAAAAAGCTAGAAATTAAGCAAGAGGATAATGAGCAATCATGCAACAAGGGTAAGTCTACTAAGTCCACTACACCTAGCACACCACAAGAAAAGGTACATATTCCTCTCCCATTTCCTGCAGCAGTCAATAGGGCAAATGTTGATTCAAACTTTGCAAAATTTTTAGACATGCTAAAGAATTTGCATGTAGACATACCATTTATTGATGCATTACGAGAAGTGCCAAATTATGCTAAATTCTTAAAGAAGATGTTATCTAAGAAGCAGAAATTGGGAGAGCACGATACTGTCTTTTTGACTGAGGAATGTAGTGCTATTGTGCAAAAGAAATCGGCTACCAAGTTAAAAGATCCAGGGAGTTTCTCTATTCCTTGCACTATTGGGCCTATTTCTTCCATTAAATCATTATGTGATTTGGGTGCTAGTGTGAACTTAATGCCTTTGTCTGTTTTTAGGCGACTTGGACTGGGAGAGCCGAAGACCACTAGGGTGGTGTTGCAAATGGCGGACATGTCTATCACCTACCCATTAGGAATCGTCGAGGATGTGCCAGTCAAGATAGATCAATTCACTTTCCCAGTGGATTTTCTAGTGTTGGATATTGAGGAGGACGCGAGTATGCCATTGATCCTAGGGCGCCCATTCCTAGCTACTGGAAGAGCTATTATCGATGTTGAAGACGGGAAGTTGATCCTCCATGTAGGAGAGGATAATGTTACATTTACTATGTTTCAAACTTCACCACGTGCACAAAACACATACACATGTTTTATTAATGATAAAATTAATATTTTGCCTGATGATGTGGTGCAAGATACTGATAAGGTGAAGGTGAAGACCGAACTAGAGACTGAAAAAGGCAAGATCCATGACATGGTGAAGCCAAGGAAGGCGAAGAAGCAAAAAGATAAAAGGACGTTTATGAAGGGAGAGACAGTCCAATTGCATAAAGCGCAACCACCTCGCATTTTCCAAAACAAGCGAAAGGCTTCATGGGTTGGACCATTCACTGTTACCAAGATATACCCGCATAGAGCCATTAAGGTAAGTGATCCTATTCTAGGCACTTATGTCGTTAATGATGAGAGGTTGAGGCATTTCCCAGTTGATTATGGAGATTCATGCTCCACACACCATCCCAACCTTTGAGAAAATGTGGTAATGAGTCCATCTTGGGACTATAAATCAAGAACTCTTTCTTAACCATTTGCTTTGTTTTTGTTTATTTTGGTTTGTTTTGTTTTTGTTTTTGATTTCGGCGAGACTCCATGCGTGTTGTGATCTGTCCAACATTATACCCCACGAGCTGATGAGGAATTGGACAACGATCACTGACGGTCGTTGTCAACGGTAAATGTTTTGTCCTATTTTCCATGCCTAGTACATTGAGGACAATGCATGAATTAAGTTTGGGGGAGTGCATTAGTGTGTCATGCTTCTTATTTGGAAATTGATCGTTTATTGAGCACCAACAAAATTTTCTTGAAAATGAGTTCAATTAGTAAGATAAGAATAAATCATAGTAGTGGTCTCTATTCCATGATGATATTAATCTCGCTTTGCATGTCAACTTAAGTTTTGATGATTGTCAAACTTGTTTGTGAATTTCTTGTTTTGAGTATCATGTCAAAGATGAGGAATATTTTGAGCACATTTGAGTCATGATCTTGTGAATTGCATTTTGGAGTAGTAATAATCTTTGTGAACTTGATGAATTGTTTTTGAGCATCTTAGAGTACCTTAGAAACTATTTGATGATGACACTTTGAGGCGAAATTTTATAGTTATGAACTTGACATGGAAATGATATAGGCGATCTTTGGACCGTTTGAGCCTTTCAAGCTTACCTAGTCTATATCAATCTCTAGTGTCCCATTTTGAGCCTAATTAAAAAAGAATGGTGTATGTTTAACATACTATTAGCCCCCATTCAACATTTTTTGGCAACTCATTATACCCACCTTTATGAGCCTAATCATCCTTACCTAAAGGGAGTATAATGATTCTCATTAGATGCACTTGAATTGCTACATTTGGATGAGCTCATTGCTGAAAAAATTGATGAATGAGAAAAGAAAAAGATAGATAAAGCCTTGAGAAAAAGTGACTACATAAGACCCAAAGTGGCCAAGGCTATAAAAGAAAAAAGAAGAGAAGCTCAAAGTTGTGCTTAAAATTTGAATATTACATGATTATACTCTCCTCTTTGTGTTACCCTATCTTTTCTTTGAAACCAAACACCTAGGCCTAACATTACAAGCTTAAAAAGACCTATTGATCCAAGTCTAGGGAGTGACTACATTAGTGGAGAAGTTGTTTGAAAATAGGTCTATGGAATGCTCAACGATAATCTTACTTTTCATTGATTAGCATGATTTGATCTATGAAAATTGCATGGAACTTGAAAGTGACAATAGCACACACGCACGTTCTGATTTGGAGACATGTTGCTTGATCTAAGAGAAAACACGACTTGTTAAACATTTTGTATTGACTCTTGTTTGTCTGTAAGTGAGATGTCTAAACTACATGATTGACTATGAATTGTGTTAGGATCGGTCCGGAGTGTTTAGAGGGGGGGGGGGGGGGGGGGGTGAATGAACACTCCTTGTAAAATTTAATTGTGATGACCAGGGATTATAGGTGTTAATCCCGGAGTATTAATAATCCCTAAAGTGGTTTTACGTGGCGATTTGGAGTTTAATTGAGGTATTGGGCCTTCTGGGCTCGTTTATTTGGGCAGTTGGGATCGTTGGATCCAGAGGTTGAGATTGTATTCACATTACGGTGTAAAACCTAAGAGTTGGGTTTTTGATGTGTCTCGGAATCTCGGGTGCTGTGTGAGCACCGGTAGGGGGTTTTGGAGTTAGAGAGAGAGTTTTTGAAAACAGATGATTTTTAAGGAATCATGATGTATTTGTGGGGCTATTAATTTTTCGGGGTATTTTTGCTATAAATACCAATTGAACCCAAAAATTTGTGGAAATTATCATTTAAGCCCCAAAGTTTTCCTCCCTCTCTCCCGCGCGATTCCCGTCTGCTACAGCACCCCCGCCGCTTCAAGCGGTGCGCCCGCCGCCGTCCGGCCGCCGATCGGCGCGTGCGACCTACCCACGGCTTCGTCTCGACGAGGCGCTCCTTTCCCCTCTGCCAATTGAAAGTTTCGTCGCGTGTGGAAGTCGGATTTTGCTGGTAAGCGTCGATCCCCAATTTCTAGGGTTCTTCGATTTTCGTTTGATTTTGCTTCCGATTTCGTATGGATAGCCTCCCTTACCCCTTTTGCATCCCTCTCATGTTATTCCCTACTAAATTCGGTGGTTTTGGTTCGAAATTATTTTCGAAAATTGTAGGGTTTGATTTCGAATTTTGGGGGTTTTTGGCAGGGGTATTATTTCGTGCAATTGATCGATTATTGCATGTTTTAAGAGTATTATGATGCTTGATTGAGATCGAATTGAGAAGCTTTGGTTCGAATTTGAAGAATTTTAAGAGTTGGGATTTAAAGGCTTGTTTGGGTTCGATTTTAAGGGGGTTGAGTTCGAAAATGGGGAGTTTTTGTCAAGGGATGTTGATTCTTGCTTGGATAGCTTAATTGACATTTTAGATGAATTATGGTATTTTATTGGGTTCGAAATTGTGAGATTAAGGTTCGATTTTTGTAGGGCATTCTTGAACAATTTCGATTTGTCTCATTTATTTCCTTCCCTGCATGTACCCTGCCCCGGGTCTTTTAAGAGGATAATTGTCGTGTATTGACAATATTTTGAGGGATACGGGTGTGCTTGAGCATAGGTTACATGTTCGTAAATAATTGTGAATTATTTATCGTGTTAGCACATCATTCCTCGGGGCATGGAACTCGAGCAAGGCTTGGCTCGGACTTCGGAGATTTAAGGTACGTGCGACGTACGAGCATTACTATATATATGTGAAATGCATAAGGTGTTTTTGATTGCATTGAATGTTTTGCGTATGGTTATACATATATGTTGATATAGCCAAGGAATGACCCAAATCTTGATATCGCAGCTTGTAGCGTGCGTGACACTAGAGTAGGATGACTCTTACATGATATAAGGGGTACTGGGTTTATATGACTATATTATGAGACATTTGAGATGTCTAGGTTTGTAGAATCATGTATTCTTCGTGAGACATTGAGATGTCTAGGCTCGTAGATTCATGTATTCATTATGAGACATTTGAGATGTCTAGGTATAATGGAAAGCGAGATTATGATATATCTATATTTGCATATATATGAACTTGGAATCATTCATTCTTGGTATTTGAGAATCAGGCATGCGATATGTAAATCAATGTGTTGATTTACTGATTTATGAGATTTGATGAGTTTGATGTTGTGAGAACAGGGACAGTACACGGAATCCCGGATGAGGATGTTGCCATCCAGGGAGTATCATTTAAATTCATTAGCATTTACCTTGTGTTGTAAATTATGAATTTCATTATTATGATTATGGGATTTTGTGTATTGGTATGCTCACCCCGTTGGGGGCTGTCTCTGTTGGGACAGGTGGACAGGTACATCGATGGCTATGGAGCTGAGCTCGAGCTGTTGATTTGAGGTACTCCCAGGATCGTGGTACCAGGGCTTGATGGAGCACGGTATCGTATAGAGTACCTATATATACACCTGAGGATTTATACATATTCATGATGCTCGCATGTGAGCACGATTATACTTGTATATGGATTGTATATAAAGGCATGAGCCTTTCTCTCTTTCATTTAAGGTTGCATGCAATTAGGTTGAATTGCTAGAATGATATGAGAGTCATTGGTGTATTATGTGGGTGTTGGAACCCACTTTTGTTGACATATGTGTGGTGTCTTCCCTGGCTGGGAATCTACTTGTATTACTGCTTTCTGTTGAGTATTATGCTTTCCCTGGCCGGGAATTTGGTTATGTGTTGTACTCTTTTTTTGGGATAGCTCTATTTATGGGGAGACTCTGCCCAAATTTTTATAAAAGTTTACAATGTTAAAAGTGGCACCAAGGGGTTGGTAAAGGGCAAACATATGAGTCTTTCATTGACAGGCAATGATTAAGTATCATCAGAGCTTCCCGATTGACATTTTATAGAAAGCATGTACCACACATAGTGGTTAATACACTAATCAAGGTTTAAGGGCTTGGGGTCCTTACATTAGTGGTATCAGAGCAGTGGTTGCTCATTGGGGCTGTTAAGGGCCTAGGAAGTTATTGATAGCACATATTTATGCATGATGGCATTAATGTTGTATAACATAACAAATTGTTTATGTGCTCTTATGATATGAAAAGTGGTATTGCTAACCATTGTGGTTGCAGGAATCGTGTGGAACACGATAGGATGACATTTATGGGGATGTCTGGCACTCCGTGTGTTATGTGCCAAGGAAGCTGGTTTTAAGAAAATCAGATAAAGGGATATTTCCGAGGTAACATGTATTTTACGATGTCTTGTTGACACATATGAATGCAAAGTGGTGCATTGAGGTTATGATATATGTTATTGTGCATTGTTTTTGCATATGTATGTTGTGAAATATAAGAGGTGTATTTCACGAGTCAAAGTTATCTTAGTAAGGATTTTAATGGCTTATGCTAAAGTCCATATGAAGCGATGAAGAGTCCCGCTTATATGGAGTAGCAACGCTAAAGTCCATTGGAAGCGATGAAGAGTCCCGCTTACATGGAGTAGCAACGCTAAAGTCCATTGGAAGCGATGAAGAATCCCGCTTACATGGAGTAGCAACGCTAAAGTCCAGTGGAAGCGAAGAAGAATTCCGCTTTCCTGGAGTAGCAAGAAGCATTAAAATGTACTAATGATAAGGGCTCAGGATGAAATAAGGATTTAAGGAAAAAGAATGTCATGACATTGCATATCCATACATTCATATAATGCGTTTTTATTATGTATTGAATGTTGATGCATAGCGTATATGGCTATTGTTGTTAACCCTGATGGTTGCAGGTTACAGGAAATATGGAGTATAAAAAGGAATGATGATTATACATTCCAGGAGTCCTGCTTATGACAGTGAGAATTTTTATACTTACGCTTGACCGCTAAAAATGTGGAGCGGGAGGGGGGAGGCTCGCTTGCACATGGAGGCGGGGTATGCCATACGAAGCGAGGATGAGATACCGCTTGTATGAAGAAGCGAGGATGAGATGCCGCTTGTTAGGATGATGATTCATTCCTTTGTGATGACACGGATGATAGCGGTGATGTGTCCCGCTGTGTCGATTTATATTCATTTCTCTATGAGGACACGGTTTATAGCGATGGTTCATTCCGCTATATCTATTGGCGATGGTTCATTCCGCCAGGTGTATTTATAGCGATGGTTCATTCCGCTATATCTATTGGCGATGGTTCATTCCGCCAGGTGTATTTATAGCGATGGTTCATTCCGCTATATCTATTGGCGATGGTTCATTCCGCCAGGTGTATTTATAGCGATGGTTCATTCCGCTATATCTATTGGCGATGGTTCATTCCGCCAGGTGTATTTATAGCGATGGTTCTTTCCGCTATATCTATTGGCGATGGTTCATTCCGCCAGGTGTATTTATAGCGACGGTTCATTCCGCTATATTGATTGGCGATGGTTCATTCCGCCAGGTGTATTGATAGCGATGCCTCTTTCCGCTACTATGTGGACGATGATTCATGCTCAGGAGTATAGCGAGGTTTCATGCCACTCATTATATGACGAGGTGTCATGCCGTCGATTCTATAGCGAGGGATTTTGCCGCTATGTACTCAGCACAGGATTTTGCCGCCTTCGAGCGATGGGTGCTGATTACGCACTATTATTGAGCGACGGAGACAGGTATGACGCTATATCACTAGCGATGAGGTATGAGATATTGCTATTTTATTAGCTTTATTGTAGCTGGCATGCATTGATATACATGTTTTATTATGCCTATTTTACTAGCATGATAGTGGATGACATACGCTGATGTACATGTATCGTCACTAGTGGGCAATGTTTTAGATGCCATGAGTTGGCATGTGTCGTCACGGGATGACGATGACGATGGTGTAGGAGATGTCTTATTAGACATTCATCATCGTTACGATGATCGATGCGTTGAGTATACGTATTTAGTGGTATGCCTTGGGTGCCAGTACCGAGCACAAGGTGGTGTGTGCGACACCGATGGACGTGACCCTTATACCGAGCGGGTTGCTCGAGGAATGGTTGGATGCGCTGTACATGTGATTGTACCGCAGCTTACGATTGGGGGTAATCATTTTACGAGTGGTGATACCCTTGAGGTATGCTCGTTGGAATGGCTTTTGGCCATGTGTTTTGACGACAGGAGTAATCATGGAGGAAATTACTCGCTTTCTGTCGATGTGACATGTGGTAGACATGATCACACCACCCTTGAGGGTGTAGGATGGGTCCTAAGGGAGTAGGATCAGGTTATGTTAAGTACATAGGGACATTGGAGTGTCCAGGGTATATCGGCATTGAGGAATGTTGGATAAAGACCCGCTACTCTATTGAGTTTTCTTCCCATAGTATGTTGTACCATGTGGAAACGTCCGTCTTATTGGTAGGTTTGAGGTAAACCTAAAGAGGCAGAGACTAGGCTGTCTGCCACGTGTGTGTAGTACCGTGATGGGCTTGCTAGAGCCGTTATACTGCTCGTTGGAACCAAGTTTGGCAATCGTAAGGTGATGCGATGTGGATCGTGGTGGACTCTAGTAGTCACCACATCATTTGAGGTTGTGCGTGCCTCGCTGAAACGTGTATACGTTTATGTTTAATCTTGGAGACTTGTCTGGGACAGCTCAGGATGTTGGAGTACCAACAAGAGAGTCATCAGGTTGTTATTGACTCAATCTAAAGGAACCCGTGTATTGGGATACAATGGGTGTTATTGTATCCAGTTTTTCCGAACGATGGTTCGAGACTTGTGGATCTCGAGTTCGATGGCACTTCCCTTGCGAGGAAGGAGGTAGTATTATACCTATTTGGGAATCTTGAAAGATTCGGTAAGTTGGTGCAAGTGGTGTTGATTTTGGGAATCACACCGTGTATTGTTAATCGTCGATTTTCATCCTCCACTGAGTAAGGAATGACTCAGAATTGACGGTTGTGTTTGGGGCTTAGGGATATGTGGTAGATACCCGAGCCGAGTGCATTGAGTATGCATGTGATATCAGTGCTTAGGCAGGTATACCGGTGAGTATACGGATGCCAGTTATTGATTTCCTCTCTGTTAAGCATAGAGTTATGCTATTTTTGGATGGTTAAATCTCTGATGAGATATGGAACACCTTGAGATTGGGAATCTCCATGGCACGATGATTATGAGGAATGATCGTGAAGTTAGTTGACTCCCTTGAGGAGGGATTTTCTTGTGAGGGTTAAGGTACTTCCCTTGTTGGTGTTTTCCTTCGAGTTATGCGACAGCCTTCCCAAGTTTGGATTGTTAAATCCGAGGATTTTCAAGGGATGGCAGGATTTCGGATTGGTTGAGTGTCGCTGACGACACAAGCGTTGAGGATGCAATGGGTTTATTGCATGCCCCTTAAGAATTTTAAACTCTGCGGAGTCTCGGTTGTTATTTATGATCAGGACGTGATTCTTGGAACATCCGGAGGTGGACATCTTGTGAGATGTCTTTTGTTTGAATTTGTGGCCGTGAGTTGCCCAAATTAAGTTGCAATGAGGCGACTACTCCTTCGATGGAGGAAGTTTGAAAGTGGAAACCAGGTTTGATATGTGTACACCGTGGTTGTACTAGTGTTTCCCTCGTAACGATGTATGTTAGACATCGTGAGTCTTGGTAAAGATGTCATTGGATGATATCTACGATAGAATCAAGAGCGATTCGAATCCTTGCAGTTTCAGTTGACTAACTGCTTTTGGACTGTTAGCGTTGAATTGTGCTGACGCTCTTTGACGTTATGATGGATTTGGAAGTCTATTCCACTCCAGAGTTTGACACGAGGTCAACGTTCTTACGGTTGAGGTGTCATTCAGGATGTGTTCGTACTGTTGTATTAGAACGAAGGATGACTGTCTGATCTACAGTCGTAAGTATCAGTTGTTTCGCAGTCATGAGGGACTGACTTTTGGGATGACCCGCATCGAGGTACGTTTTACCTCTTGGGTGATATGTTGGTTTTGGTATGTCGCTCTGTTTCAGAGTTAGATGAGAGGTAAGTATCCTCGCGTTTATTAATACGATTCTGATATGGTCAGGAATCGAGGTTATGGCTTCATGTTGTTGTGTAGCCTGGGTGTTACGTGATACACCAGTGCTAATTTCGAGGACGAAATTCTTTTAGTGGGGGATATTGTGATGACCAGGGATTATAGGTGTTAATCCCGGAGTATTAATAATCCCTAAAGTGGTTTTACGTGGCGATTTGGAGTTTAATTGAGGTATTGGGCCTTCTGGGCTCGTTTATTTGGGCAGTTGGGATCGTTGGATCCAGAGGTTGAGATTGTATTCACATTACGGTGTAAAACCTAAGAGTTGGGTTTTTGATGTGTCTCGAAATCTCGGGTGCTGTGTGAGCACCGGTAGGGGGTTTTGGAGTTAGAGAGAGAGTTTTTGAAAACAGATGATTTTTAAGGTCATGATGTATTTGTGGGGCTATTAATTTTTCGGGGTATTTTTGCTATAAATACCAATTGAACCCAAAAATTTGTGGAAATTATCATTTAAGCCCCAAAGTTTTCCTCCCTCTCTCCCGCGCGATTCCCGTCTGCTACAGCACCCCCGCCGCTTCAAGCGGTGCGCCCGCCGCCGTCCGGCCGCCGATCGGCGCGTGCGACCTACCCACGGCTTCGTCTCGACGAGGCGCTCCTTTCCCCTCTGCCAATTGAAAGTTTCGTCGCGTGTGGAAGTCGGATTTTGCTGGTAAGCGTCGATCCCCAATTTCTAGGGTTCTTCGATTTTCGTTTGATTTTGCTTCCGATTTCGTATGGATAGCCTCCCTTACCCATTTTGCATCCCTCTCATGTTATTCCCTACTAAATTCGGTGGTTTTGGTTCGAAATTATTTTCGAAAATTGTAGGGTTTGATTTCGAATTTTGGGGGTTTTTGGCAGGGGTATTATTTCGTGCAATTGATCGATTATTGCATGTTTTAAGAGTATTATGATGCTTGATTGAGATCGAATTGAGAAGCTTTGGTTCGAATTTGAAGAATTTTAAGAGTTGGGATTTAAAGGCTTGTTTGGGTTCGATTTTAAGGGGGTTGAGTTCGAAAATGGGGAGTTTTTGTCAAGGGATGTTGATTCTTGCTTGGATAGCTTAATTGACATTTTAGATGAATTATGGTATTTTATTGGGTTCGAAATTGTGAGATTAAGGTTCGATTTTTGTAGGGCATTCTTGAACAATTTCGATTTGTCTCATTTATTTCCTTCCCTGCATGTACCCTGCCCCGGGTCTTTTAAGAGGATAATTGTCGTGTATTGACAATATTTTGAGGGATACGGGTGTGCTTGAGCATAGGTTACATGTTCGTAAATAATTGTGAATTATTTATCGTGTTAGCACATCATTCCTCGGGGCATGGAACTCGAGCAAGGCTTGGCTCGGACTTCGGAGATTTAAGGTACGTGCGACGTACGAGCATTACTATATATATGTGAAATGCATAAGGTGTTTTTGATTGCATTGAATGTTTTGCGTATGGTTATACATATATGTTGATATAGCCAAGGAATGACCCAAATCTTGATATCGCAGCTTGTAGCGTGCGTGACACTAGAGTAGGATGACTCTTACATGATATAAGGGGTACTGGGTTTATATGACTATATTATGAGACATTTGAGATGTCTAGGTTTGTAGAATCATGTATTCTTCGTGAGACATTGAGATGTCTAGGCTCGTAGATTCATGTATTCATTATGAGACATTTGAGATGTCTAGGTATAATGGAAAGCGAGATTATGATATATCTATATTTGCATATATATGAACTTGGAATCATTCATTCTTGGTATTTGAGAATCAGGCATGCGATATGTAAATCAATGTGTTGATTTACTGATTTATGAGATTTGATGAGTTTGATGTTGTGAGAACAGGGACAGTACACGGAATCCCGGATGAGGATGTTGCCATCCAGGGAGTATCATTTAAATTCATTAGCATTTACCTTGTGTTGTAAATTATGAATTTCATTATTATGATTATGGGATTTTGTGTATTGGTATGCTCACCCCGTTGGGGGCTGTCTCTGTTGGGACAGGTGGACAGGTACATCGATGGCTATGGAGCTGAGCTCGAGCTGTTGATTTGAGGTACTCCCAGGATCGTGGTACCAGGGCTTGATGGAGCACGGTATCGTATAGAGTACCTATATATACACCTGAGGATTTATACATATTCATGATGCTCGCATGTGAGCACGATTATACTTGTATATGGATTGTATATAAAGGCATGAGCCTTTCTCTCTTTCATTTAAGGTTGCATGCAATTAGGTTGAATTGCTAGAATGATATGAGAGTCATTGGTGTATTATGTGGGTGTTGGAACCCACTTTTGTTGACATATGTGTGGTGTCTTCCCTGGCTGGGAATCTACTTGTATTACTGCTTTCTGTTGAGTATTATGCTTTCCCTGGCCGGGAATTTGGTTATGTGTTGTACTCTTTTTTTGGGATAGCTCTATTTATGGGGAGACTCTGCCCAAATTTTTATAAAAGTTTACAATGTTAAAAGTGGCACCAAGGGGTTGGTAAAGGGCAAACATATGAGTCTTTCATTGACAGGCAATGATTAAGTATCATCAGAGCTTCCCGATTGACATTTTATAGAAAGCATGTACCACACATAGTGGTTAATACACTAATCAAGGTTTAAGGGCTTGGGGTCCTTACATTAATCCCTTGTGATTTCTTTCGGATTAGTGAAAGAAATCTGTTTCTTAATCAACTCTTTTATAGAACAGACCACTGAATGTATAAATGCGGAACGGTCTGTTTTTATATTTGTCAGAACGGCTCGATGGCTTGAATGAAAGAACGAGTGCAGAAAGATAAGACACAGGATATGTTTCTGGAAGTTCGAAGGTGGTGTAATCCTTCTACGTCTCCCCTTCTTCCAATTAAGGAAGGTTTCTACTAGAAGACTTTGATTTATACAATCCTGTTGTACAAACCCGATTCAGCTGGATTTACCTTACTACCAGACTGAAACTCCTAGTCACTCGATCTGTTCAGACACTCTCTGTCTGACAGTTACAATTTGTTTCTCACTTCTATTTACAGAATACACAAGATGCGCACAGTGATCCTAAATGATCAAATATTACAATGTAATCGTGCTTAAGAATAATTTCAGCTCGAGAGATTCTGAGCTTGAACGCTTGTGCTGTTTTTTGATTGATCAGCGAGAGTCTTGTGTTTTTTTTATCTGTATTGTTGTTGCATCCTTTTATAGATGCATGTACCAACGACATTATTTCCCTTAATGTGCAACTCTTGACTCTGCTTAATCTCTGAGTAAGCTACAGTCTTCTTCTTTAGGATACTTGCCGTTCTGGTTCATGCTTTCGACGACTGTCAGGTAAGCTCTTCTTTGTCTTCTTACCTTTTATGGTAATCTTCAGTCTTTGGTCCTTTGTAGCATTAATTGCGACATTAAATGCTACAATAAATAGCCGTTAATGATTCGGATTGAAGAGCCAGTCTTTATGCATCATTGACTGCTCTGATCTGATAAAGATTGAGATCGATCTGAAGCTTCGATCTAGTCAGTCTGATATCTATCGATCCGGTCTGATATGTGATATGCCTTATCAGCTTGTTCTGTTTTGAGCTATCGATCTGGTCAGTCTGATTACCCTCGATCCGGTCTGATATGCTTTGTCATCTTATCAGCTTGATCTGTTTTGGGTGATCGATCTGGTCAGTCTGATTTCTCTCGATCCGGTCTGATATGTTTTGTCATCTTTAAAATCTCATCGATAAAGTTCGTAACTAACAAATTCCCCCTTTTTGATGATGACAAAACCTAGCTTCTAAGTCTTTTTAACCAGTCTGATAAGAACTCTGAAGCGTATACTTTTGGATCGATTACTTCTTCTTGTTCAAAATAAATGAACATTATTAAGTTGGATCGATTAAGCCTTTTATTATTAAGCCTTTTATTTTAGTTCAAAATAAATGAACAAGGACTTAACAAAGAAAGATTTCTTTATTGATTACCAACAATCTTGCATACAGACAGTCTGAATATTTAAGCAATCTATTTTCTTGAAGACTGAGACTAATGCGGCTTGAAGTCTTTTTTCTTTTCCCCCTTTTTTTCAGCAGCAATCTCTTGGAGAAAATCTACAACTTGTGCTAGCTGAGCGCTGATAGCGTCAAGACGAACGTCTTGAGCGCGGAGGGAATTGGCGACGGATGCTCTAACTTCAGTGGCCAGCTCGATCTGCTCTTTTCTCAGGCTATTTTTATAGGAAGATTGCTGAGAGAACAGATCATTCAGTCCTCGCTGAAGGCTGCCGATACTGGCTGTCATCTTTTCTTTGAATGAATCAAAGTCCAAAGCTGTAAGCCTCTGACCTTGATGAACTTCTATAACACGTTGAGAGAGTGACAGGCAGTTGTCAGATAAGTGCTGAAGGGTCCTTGCCAGGGATGGAGGTGCACTAGATAGTCGGCTTGGAGAGTGATCTGATGATGACAATGCATGATCATCTTCTTCAGCAATCGGTATAATTGAAGATACAGCAGCTTGGTGACTTTCGGACCGGATCAAGGTGACCAGAGCTGAAGAAAATGCCTGTATGAAAGCCATATCTTCATCTAATTGGACTGGAGGAGTGCTGGGTCTGGAGGGCTCCTCAATTTGTAGAGCTGCAACAACTGTGGACACCACCAGATCCGGATCGACGAACTCTGGTGCGTCAACTGTTGCAAGTTCTGCGGTTGGAATGATTTGAACGTGGGAGACTGATGATCCCAAAGGAATAGATGTTGTTGGAGAGTCCAACAAGACATTCAATGGTTCATCTTCCGTAGCAGACGGAGCATTAGGCAATGGCTGCTCCGCTGTCTGATCGGCTACTAGTTCTGCAGTCTGGTCTGCTGCGCGATCTGCAGTCTGGTCTGCTGCTCCAGAGGGCATAACCTCAATGAAAGGTTCTGCCAGAGTCTTGCTTGCAGAGGGATGATCCGGGCTGGTTACTGGAGTGGATATGCTGATTTTCTGTCGTTGAAATCGGACAGCTAAAGGGAGAGCATGAATATCCATCTCTAATTGAGCAATAACAGCCCCATCATCTCTGGCAGTTGGAGCATTCGGATCAAAGTTCGCTTTCTTAGCAGCTAAGAGCAGAGTCGCCAGTCTGAATCTTTGATTGGCCTTAAATAGCTCTTTGCGCTACACAACAATCCGAACATCATCGGTCTCTGTCCCCTTCAGAACTGCTTCTTCCATTTTCTGAAGGCGTCTGAGTTTGCCGAAGAACATCTCAATGTGGTTGATCGTTCTGTACTCGACGTACTCATCAAAAACCACAATGAACTCCTTCACTTGCTCTTCAACGTCCTCCATAGCAATGTCAATTGCTGTCTGCGCTGCAGATTTGGGCTTAGAGGAGAGTGGTTCGGAGAGAATGGCTTTGCCCTTGCCGGTGGAGGAAGGGGACTTGATCCCTGATTGGGTATAGTCTCCCAACTCAGTGATAACAATCCCTTTGACCACGGGAATGGCAGAGGGGACTTGGATGGTTACTTTGGGTGCAGTGGTTGAAGTGGTTGAAATTTGGGTTGTAGGTTGGGGTGCAGGGGTGGATTTTGTTGGAGGCAATATGGGTAGTGTTTTGAAAGGTTTGGTAATCTGGGTTCTTGGCTTTTTGGGAAGGGGCTTGGCCGGTGGCGAGGGAGCAGACTGAGTGTCTTCAGAGTCAGTCTGGATAGTTAACTTTTGCTTGACCCGAGGTTTGCGAGCAACAGCCTGTTCTTCTCCCTTCTCAATCTTGACTGCCACCAGATTGGTAGGGGTAGGTGGAGCACTCTTGGACTTCAGCAGTTCTAGCCCTTTGGAGTTGAGAATTTTGAAGGGACTCAGAGCAGACTGCTTCCCCAGCTCAATGTCCAAAGTTTCCAGTAGCTTGCTGAGAGGAACAACAAAGCAGACGGCCTGTTTGGAGGCAATCACTGTTTCTATCAGGACTCCAAATATAATCACGGACCAGTTCATCTTCTGTCCGGAAACAATAGCAGCCATGGCCCTGAACTTCTCGGCAGTGACGGCGTCAAAACTTCCATCTTTGCCCAATAATGGCTTGCCCACAATTTCGCACAGCACCTGGAAATGAAAGAGCAGTTCCTTCTTTTTGAATGAGGGCTGCAGGCGGTGGCCAAATATAGAAATCTTCCCCTGAAGAGCTGTGAGAGAAGCTTGAGGAATCTGCCCAAACTCAGTCAGTCCGGAGTTGGGAAGACCAAAGGTCTTGGCCAGCGTCATCGGTGAGATTTCAAATGTTTTGCCCTTTACAGAGGTGGAGATAGATGTCTTCTGGGATACAGCATTGGCAAACATTTCACGAATCTCTGATTCGTAAACCACCGTGCCACACTCCAGAAAATTTCGTAATCCAGACGATTCCAAAGCTCGGAAAATGGAGACCATCTCTGCATCTTCAGCCCTGTAAATATCATTGAACTCAACGGAGATAGAGTTGTGAGTTATGGTAGCCATTGGAGTAAAATGGAAGAATATACGAAGAGTTTTGAGAGGTTATGAGAGAGTTAGAAAGCAGACAGCGGTAAATGGTAAAAAGTGAATGAAAATGAAATGTTCAGCCCGCTAAACAAGAGAGAGAAGACACGTGTCTTTATCTCGAAGACTGATAATTAAATAATTCAAAATAAACGGTCAGGATAAAAGAAAGATAAGGCGGTTAAATTTGCAATCAGTCCGGACTGTTTTTGTTTTAAATAAATACAAAATAAAGGATTTATTGTCCAGACAGATCATAGGATAACATCAGATTGACATAGATCGGTCTGAAATTTCGGACCGGTCTGTGTCTTTCTAAACATTGTATTATCGATCTGTGCCAACAAAAATCTTTAAACGCGAAAAGAAGAAAACATCTAAACTATCAAGATAAGTCAATTAAACAAGAATTTGACGGAAATAATTAAACTTAGCCTCAGGGAGCGGTTTGGTGAAGATGTCTGCTGCTTGCTGCTCTGTTGAGATGTGCTCGATCCGAATCTCCTTTTTACCAACATGATCTCGAATAAAATGATGTCTTATATCAATATGCTTTGTTCGAGAGTGCATAACTGGATTATATGTTATAGCGATTGCACTTGTGTTGTCGCAAAATATCGGAGAGTCAACAGCTTGGATGCCATAGTCTTTGAGCTGGTGTTGAATCCAGAGCATTTGAGCGCAACAGCTTCCAGCGGCAAGATATTCTGCTTCAGCTGTAGATGTGGCAATTGATGTTTGCTTCTTACTGAACCAAGAGATCAATCTTTCACCTAGAAATTGACATGTTCCACTGGTGCTTTTACGATCAATCTTACAGCCAGCGTAGTCTGCGTCTGAATATCCGATCAAGCTGAAGTTAGAATCTTTGGAGTACCAAAGACCAACGTTCTGAGATCCTTTCAAGTATTTCAGAATACGCTTAGCAGCAATAAAATGTGATTGCTTTGGTTCTGACTGAAATCTGGCGCACATACAGACTGAGAACATAATATCAGGCCGGCTCGCTGTAAGATATAAGAGCGATCCGATTAGTCCTCTATACATAGTCACTTCGACTGCCGTTCCCCCTTCGTCTTTGTCTAACTTGATTGTAGGACTCATTGGAGTGGATGCAGTTGATCATGTTTCCATTCCGAATCTCTTAAGCAGCTCTTTGGTATACTTGGTTTGTGTGATATCCCCGAAATGATTAATTGCAATTTGGGCATTAATTGTGTTTATATGATTAATTATGGTAGTAATTAATTATGTGCTGGAATTATTTATTTAATGTGTGGAAATGCATGGTCACATGGAAAGGATGACCCGGGAGTGCATTTCAGGGTGCATGTTGTACATGTTGGGGAAAATTGCTTTTAGCATGATTTATTTGCCATGGTTAGCAATTATTTGGAAAGCATGAGTTTAATTGATATTTTGGTGCATTTTGGATTAATGCTTTTGAAAATATCATGTTGGGGTGTTTTATACACCATGGGTTTGTGGAGTGCATTTTAATTAATTAACCCAACCCTTTTTACCCCAACCCCACCCTACCTTTACCCTCACTTTCCCCCAAATCACTTCCCACAAAACCCTTCCCCTTATTTTCGAGTTGGAGCTCAAAGGTGGAGAGAAGCCCTTCCAAAAATCTTGTTTTGTGGAGTTTATTGGGAGATTTGAAGTCCCCAAGAGGTATGGATACCTCATTGTTGATTTTGTAAGGTTTTATTTAAGTTTGGTATGATTTTGAAGGGTTTTAAAATGGGTTTGTGTTGGGTTGTTATGGTTTTGGTTGAGGGTTGGATTTACACTTGTTTGGAGGTGTATTTTGAAGGTTTATGTTGTTATTATGTTGTTGGTTTGATGGTTTAAGTGTTGGTATGGATTGGAAGGTTTTGGTATGCAAAAATGGTGAAAAATCGCGAGTCTGTGCGAGGCGATCGACCGCCTGAAATGGGGCGATCGATCGCCGATGGGCAGTACCAAATTTGCGGGACAGGCGATCGATCGCCTGTTATGAGGCGACCGATCGCCGAGAGGCAGTGGCCAATCCAAGGTTTAGGCGATCGATCGCCATGTTTGGCGCGATCGATCGCCGCGAAGGAAAAATTGAGGCGATCGATCGCCTCAGCCAAGCGATCGATCGCCAACTGTGGAATTTTGAGAAATGCTTTCTTTTGTCGAATTTTTGGTATTTGACTATTATTTGGCTTCTAATATGGGGTTGTGTGATTGTGTAGAACCATCCCAGGTAGCAACGCAACCAAGGAAATGAAGCCATATCAATTCCACTTTTGGAAAGGTACGTAGAGGACGTACGGGCACCCAACGGTATATGTATCTAATATCCTCATTGTTTATGCATTGTGGATGCGAGTATATATGTGATTATGCATTGTGGATGCAAATACATGTTGAATTATGCATGATGATTGTAGATGCATATGATTATTGGTGCACATCCCATGAGTCGTGGTCATCCCTTGATGATTTTAATGCTTGCCGCTATTTGTTTTGGTTCCGCTAAATGTGAAGCGAGGGGTGGGAGCGCCGCATGTCACATTTGAGCGTGGTTATCATATAGGGCGAGGAAAGGATATTTGCCGCTCAATGTGAGGCGAGGGGTGGGAGTACCGTATGTCCATTGAAGCGAGGTTATTCTATGCCGCCTATATGTAAATAAGCGAGGGGCATTAAAATACATTGTGATGGACAGACTAGGGAATGGTGACCGGTATTTGATATTGATGAGATGGTATTGTGTCATGACATGTCTAGACCATTAAAAATAATCTATTGATTATACTCATGAGTTATGGTACAGGGACAACCAAACTGGAAGCGTTTTGAAATGCATGGGAAAACAGGAAGTGTTTTAATTGTGTTTTATGCATTTACGCTTTATATTCATATTGTGTTGAATATGAATGATATTATTGCTCATGTTTGGGGGTTGTCCTTGTAGGTACACTTTTGGCATGATAGAAGGGCTAAGCGGGTTGAGGTGGTGAGCTTGTGGAGAATTCTTTGAAGGCAGGAAGGACAGGATTAATTTTGTATAGTATCTACTCTAGGAGTAGTGTAAAGCTATAATTGATAACATTCTTTTGATGGGGAATGTAATTAATCCATTGATAGTCCTCATTTTGGCATGTAATTCTTAAAGCTCATAGACTCAACACGATTAATTCACTCTGATCATTTATATTAGCTCTATTTATGCCTTTGATCCGCACTTAAGGATTAGGGTCCTTACATTAGTGGTATCAGAGCAGTGGTTAGAGAACCCGGGAACGAGTGAAGGGTAGCCTTAGCATGATTGGCTAGGTGCTTACATTTGAGGCATGTTTATGCATGTGGTGCATATTGATGTATATTCTGTTATACTAACATGCTTATTATCATTCCTGTTATCTAACGGCATAACATGTATATTTGTTTTGGAATTGTTGTTAACCTTTGTGTTACAGCATGGCTGCTATGAATGCGGGGAACCTTAACGAAGAAGTTGGCGATGTGGGCAGTGTTAACGCTAGCGTTGGACAAGTGAACCCTCTACCTCCACCAGCAGTAGGCTTGGAGCCAGTGGCTCAGTTATTACTACCCGGTGAGATTAACTTGACTCAGTTTCTGTCTTACCACCCGCCCTGGTTTGAGGGAACAGAATCAGGGGAGGAAGCTGAGGAGTGGCTGGAGAGACTTGAGCAGATATTTGTGTCGGCTCCTTGTGCTGTTACAGCTTGGCTGAGGCTGGCGGAGTTCCAGTTAGCTAAGAAACCTCTAATGTGGTGGAGGGGCACTGTAATGGAGCTAAGAGCACTGGGTACTGTGATCGATTGGACACTCTTCAGGACCCGGTTTCTGAACCGGTAGTTCTCCGCAGCGGCGAGACAAGGAGGACGAGTTTACAAGTTTGAAACAGGGGAACATGACAGTGTCAGACTATGCCACGCGGTACTCTTCGTTGTTGAGGTATGTTCCCCACATTGCCACCAATCGGCACGCAAAGATGAGGAGTTTTATGAAGGGGTTGCGACCGGAGCTCTATGACCGGGTTATCACCAATAACCCAACTTCTTTTGATGATGCTCTCACAAGAGCGGAGCTTGCCGAGCTTGGAGTGGGAGCTTATCCTAGTGCTGTGCCACCACAAGTACCATAACAGAGGCAAACTAATGACAGCTTGAGGCCCAGAGGAGAGCCATTTAAACCTCGTGGTGCCTCTTCATCTTCACGGTTTGGTGGAAAGAAGTTCTTTGGTCAGAAACAGGAGAACAAGAAGAATTGGTCGGCCAATCGAGGATCTTCACAAGGGAATAGATCGGGGGAACCAAGGTGCGACAATTGTGGAGGGCCACATTCTTCAAGTAAGTGCCCTGCCTGTTATAGTTGTGGCAAGATGGGCCACATCTCTCGGTATTGCCCCACCCGGGGAGGACAGTCAGAGTTTCAGGGCAACAGGCCAAGGTTTGATGACAGGACTGTACACCAGAGGCAGTAGTTTGGGCCTCGACCATCGGGAGGTCAGACAGTGGGACCGCCCCAGGGACAGGTGTATGCGCTGACTAGAGAGCAGGCCCAGGCAGCCTCAGAGGAGGTGATCGCCGGTACGTGTCATTTATTTACGTACCCTGCTTTTATTTTGATAGATACAGGTGCCTCCCACTCTTTTGTATCTGTTGGCTTTGTGGAGAGACACCATATGCGCACGTCTTCTCTACCCACGCCTCTCCTTGTCTCGACACCCATTGGAAGAAATGTCGTTGCTGATCAGTTCATGGCAGATTGCCTCATTTATTTTGAGGGCAACGAGTTGAAGGCAGACTTGATCGTATTGGGTATGTCAGAATTCGACTGCATCATGGGTATTGATATTCTGAACAGATATCAGGCAGTGGTAGATTGCCGGCAGAAGACAGTGAAGTTCAGACCTGATTTGGGTAGTCAGTGGACTTTCTTTGGCAACGGTTCTCGTGCGAAGATTCTGTTGATTTCAGCGATCAAGATGACTCAGCTGTTGGAACGTGGCCACACGGGCTATCTCATCTATGCTGTAGACACGTCTGGGAAGAATAAGGAATTGAGAGTTGAGGATGTACCAGTGGTAGCAGAGTTTGCTGATGTATTCCCAGAATAGATCCCAGGATTCCCACCGGCTAGGGAAGTTGAGTTTGGGATCGAGTTGTTACCGGGGACATCCGCTATCTCTTGTGCACCTTACAGGATGGCACCGGCAGAGTTGAGAGAGTTGAAGGAACAGTTGCAGGAGCTCCTTGACAAAGGATATATACGCCCGAGCGTATCTCCATGGAGCGCACCAGTTCTCTTTGTGAAGAAGAAGGACGGTTCGATGTGGTTGTGCATCGATTACCGGCAACTGAATAAGGCTACAGTAAAGAACAAGTATCCTCTCCCAAGGATTGATGACTTATTTGATCAGTTGCAAGGTACCAGATTATATAGCAAGATTGATTTGAGATCCGGGTACCATCAGATTCGAGTCAGAGAGGAAGATGTACAGAAGACAGCGTTCCGGACTCGATATGGACATTATGAGTTCTTAGTGATGCCGTTCGGTGTGACGAATGCTCCAGCGGTCTTTATGAGCTTGATGAACAGAGTGTTTCAGCCGTATCTTGATCAGTTCGTCATTGTATTTATTGACGACATTCTCATCTATTCCCGGAGTGAGGAAGAGCACGCGAAACACTTGAGGACAGTGCTCCAGATTCTTCGAGATCACCAGTTGTATGCCAAGCTCAGTAAGTGTGAGTTCTGGTTGAGCAGTGTAGCATTTCTGGGGCATGTCATTTCTAGCAGTGGAATATCAGTGGATCCCAGGAAGATCGAAGCCGTGATGGAGTGGGCTGCCCCCACTTCTGTGCCTGAGATTTGGAGCTTCCTTGGTTTGGCCGGATATTATCGACGCTTCGTCGAGGGCTTTTCGAAGATTGCCAAGCCGTTGACACAGTTGACCCAGAAAGGAGTACCTTTCTTTTGGTCAGAAGCTTGTGAGGAGAGCTTCCAGGAGTTGAAGCACCGTTTGACCACGGCGCCAGTGTTAGTGATCCCTACGGAGAACTCCAGATTCGTTTTGTATACCGATGCATCACTCTAGGACCTTGGGTGTGTACTGATGCAGGATATGCATGTGGTAGCTTATGCATCGAGGCAGTTGAAGCCGCATGAGACGAGGTACCCAGTCCATGACTTGGAACTGGCGGCTATCATCTTCGCCCTGAAGATTTGGAGACATTATTTGTATGGTACTTCGTTTACCATTTACACGGATCACAAGAGCCTCAAGTTTTTATTCACTCAGGCAGAGCTGAACATGAGGCAGAGGATGTGGATGGACTTACTCACGGACTATGATTGTGAGATTGAGTACCATACCGGAAAAGCTAATTTGACAGCAGATGCTTTGAGCCGGAAAGTAAGGAGTTCTGCTGAGGACGTCATCCATTTGTCAGCCATGATGACCTCCTATTGCCATCTGGGCTATGATTTTGACATAGATGCATCACCTGTGTATGTATCGACCTTGTTAGCTGAGCCAGATATCTATGAGAACATCAAGAGAGCTCAGAGGTCAGATGATGAGGTTCAGAGGTGGTTATCTTTAGTACATCTTGGTTAGCCAAAGAAATTCAGAATGGCCGATGACGGATCTTTGAGATTGGGTGACCGTTGGGTGGTTCCGAGTACGTCGGAGTTGCGTAGGGGGATCTTGGAGCGAGCTCATAGTAGCAGACTTAGCATCCACCCAGGTGGGAAGAAGATGTATAAAGATCTACGTGGTCAGTTTTGGTGGAAGAGGATGAAATCTGATGTCGTCGCTTTTGTTAAGAGGTGTTTGATCTGCCAGCAGGTTAAGGCAGAGAGACAGAGACCTGGCGGCGAGTTGAGAAGCTTGGAGATACCGAAGTGGAAGTGGGAACACATTTCCATGGACTTCGTGACTCATCTGCCGAGGAGTGCTTCAGGCTTTGATGCTATTTGGGTGATTGTGGATCGATTGACTAAGGTAGCTCATTTCATCCCCTATAGCATGACTTTCACCTTTTTGAGGATGGCACAGTTGTACATTCGAGATGTGGTGAGATTGCATGGGATCCCCATTTCCATAGTGTCGGATCGAGACCCGCGATTCACATCTCATTTTTGGGAAGGTCTTCAGTCAGCCTTGGGAACTGAAGTTAGATTGAGCACTGCTTATCATCCTCAGACGGATGGCCAGACCGAGCGTACTATTCAGACGCTCGAGAACATGTTGAGAGCTTGTGTTTTGGAGTTCGATGTTTCTTGGCAAGATTCAGTGCCTTTGGTAGAGTTCTCTTATAATAATAGCTACCAGGCGAGTATTCAGATGGCTCCTTTTGAAGCTCTTTATGGTAGACGGTGTAGATCACCCTTGTGTTGGGATGATTTGGACCGCAAATCGGTCGAAGGACCGGAGTTGATTCAGAAAATGGAAGAGAAGATAAAGATGATAAGGCAGAAAATGAAAGCAGCCCAGGACAGACAGGCAGCTTATGCGAATAAACGGCGGAGACCGTTGGAATTTCAGTTGGGAGATAAGGTCTTTTTGAAGATCTAGCCTTTCAGAGGCGTTGTGCGATTTGGGATGCGCGGGAAACTGTCTCCGAGGTATGTTGGACCGTACGAGATTTTGCAGCGCATTGGCACCTTAGCTTACTGACTAGCCCTGCAGCCTTCTTTATCTGGTATACATGACGTGTTTCATGTATCGATGTTGCGGAAGTATGAGCCGGATCCATCTCATGTGTTACAGCCTTCCGAAGTTCAGTTGTAGTCCGATGTGTCTTATGTGGAACGGCCTGTCAAAATTCTGGATCGAGCAGACCGTAGACTTCGGAACAAAGTGATACCTATGATCAAGGTTCAGTGGGATCGCAGGGGTGTCGAGGAGGCTACGTGGGAGACGGAGCGGCATATGGTGCAGCACTACCCGGAACTATTCTCTGGTATGTGATTATGTTTAGTTTCTTTTGGGGGTAAGTGCATGAGATTTCGGGGACGAAATCTTATAAGTAGGGGAGTATTGTGATATCCCCGAAATGATTAATTGCAATTTGGGCATTAATTGTGTTTATATGATTAATTATGGTAGTAATTAATTATGTGCTGGAATTATTTATTTAATGTGTGGAAATGCATGGTCACATGGAAAGGATGACCCGGGAGTGCATTTCAGGGTGCATGTTGTACATGTTGGGGAAAATTGCTTTTAGCATGATTTATTTGCCATGGTTAACAATTATTTGGAAAGCATGAGTTTAATTGATATTTTGGTGCATTTTGGATTAATGCTTTTGAAAATATCATGTTGGGGTGTTTTATACACCATGGGTTTGTGGAGTGCATTTTAATTAATTAACCCAACCCTTTTTACCCCAACCCCACCCTACCTTTACCCTCACTTTCCCCCAAATCACTTCCCACAAAACCCTTCCCCTTATTTTCGAGTTGGAGCTCAAAGGTGGAGAGAAGCCCTTCCAAAAATCTTGTTTTGTGGAGTTTATTGGGAGCTGTGAAGTCCCCAAGAGGTATGGATACCTCATTGTTGATTTTGTAAGGTTTTATTTAAGTTTGGTATGATTTTGAAGGGTTTTAAAATGGGTTTGTGTTGGGTTGTTATGGTTTTGGTTGAGGGTTGGATTTACACTTGTTTGGAGGTGTATTTTGAAGGTTTATGTTGTTATTATGTTGTTGGTTTGATGGTTTAAGTGTTGGTATGGATTGGAAGGTTTTGGTATGCAAAAATGGTGAAAAATCGCGAGTCTGTGCGAGGCGATCGACCGCCTGAAATGGGGCGATCGATCGCCGATGGGCAGTACCAAATTTGCGGGACAGGCGATCGATCGCCTGTTATGAGGCGACCGATCGCCGAGAGGTAGTGGCCAATCCAAGGTTTAGGCGATCGATCGCCATGTTTGGCGCGATCGATCGCCGCGAAGGAAAAATTGAGGCGATAGATCGCCTCAGCCAAGCGATCGATCGCCAACTGTGGAATTTTGAGAAATGCTTTCTTTTGTCGAATTTTTGGTATTTGACTATTATTTGGCTTCTAATATGTGGTTGTGTGATTGTGTAGAACCATCCCAGGTAGCAACGCAACCAAGGAAATGAAGCCATATCAATTCCACTTTTGGAAAGGTACGTAGAGGACGTACGGGCACCCAACGGTACATGTATCTAATATACTCATTGTTTATGCATTGTGGATGCGAGTATATATGTGATTATGCATTGTGGATGCAAATACATGTTGAATTATGCATGATGATTGTAGATGCATATGATTATTGGTGCACATCCCATGAGTCGTGGTCATCCCTTGATGATTTTAATGCTTGCCGCTATTTGTTTTGGTTCCGCTAAATGTGAAGCGAGGGGTGGGAGCGCCGCATGTCACATTTGAGCGTGGTTATCATATAGGGCGAGGAAAGGATATTTGCCGCTCAATGTGAGGCGAGGGGTGGGAGTACCGCATGTCCATTGAAGCGAGGTTATTCTATGCCGCCTATATGTAAATAAGCGAGGGGCATTAAAATACATTGTGATGGACAGACTAGGGAATGGTGACCGGTATTTGATATTGATGAGATGGTATTGTGTCATGACATGTCTAGACCATTAAAAATAATCTATTGATTATACTCATGAGTTATGGTACAGGGACAACCAAACTGGAAGCGTTTTGAAATGCATGGGAAAACAGGAAGTGTTTTAATTGTGTTTTATGCATTTACGCTTTATATTCATATTGTGTTGAATATGAATGATATTATTGCTCATGTCTGGGGGTTGTCCTTGTAGGTACACTTTTGGCATGATAGAAGGGCTAAGCGGGTTGAGGTGGTGAGCTTGTGGAGAATTCTTTTGAGGCAGGAAGGACAGGATTAATTTTGTATAGTATCTACTCTAGGAGTAGTGTAAAGCTATAATTGATAACATTCTTTTGATGGGGAATGTAATTAATCCATTGATAGTCCTCATTTTGGCATGTAATTCTTAAAGCTCATAGACTCAACACGATTAATTCACTCTGATCATTTATATTAGCTCTATTTATGCCTTTGATCCGCACTTAAGGATTAGGGTCCTTACAGTTTGGTTGATGAAAATACCATTGCTGAGCTGTTTGACTTGGAGACCCAAAAAGAATGAGAGTTCTCCCATCATTCTCATCTCAAACTGTCCCTGCATCAACTTGGAAAATTTCTCGCATAATTTGGGGTTAGTTGACCCAAAGATTATATCATCAACATAAATCTGAACTAACAGGGTATGTTCCCCCTTAATAAATTTAAAGAGAGTTTTATCTACTGAGCCGATCTGAAAATCATGGTTCAACAGAAATTGAGATAGAGTGTCATACCAGGCTCTTGGTGCTTGTTTCAGACCATATACTGCTTTATTCAGTAGGTATACATGATTAGGGAATTAGTGGTTCTGAAATCCAGGAGGTTGCTCAATGTAAACTTCCTCCTGAAGCTTACCATTAAGAAAGGCGCTCTTGACGTCCATCTGATATACCTTGAAGTCTTTAAAGGCAGCATATGCAAGAAAGATTCTGATTGCTTCAAGTCTGGCGACTGGTGCAAATGATTCATCGAAGTCAATTCCTTCTTCTTGTTGGAATCCTTGTGCCACCAGTCTGGCCTTGTTTCTAACCACAGTTCCATCTGCGTCCAGCTTGTTTCTGAAAACTCATCTGGTTCCAATAAAAGGCAGATCGCTTGGTCTGGGGGTTAGACTCCAAACTTGATTTTGTTCGAATTGATTAAGCTCTTCTTGCATGGCCTTAATCCAGTTGAAATCAGTCAGAGCTTCATCGATCTTCTTAGGTTCCAGAGTTGAGACGAAGGCAGCATGAGTGAACTCATCCATCATCTGTCCTCTGGTTCTAATTGGTGCAGAGGGACTTCCAATCACTAGATTAGGTGGATGCCTCTTAGTCCATCGATAGCTTGACTCTGGATTGCCTGGTCCAGCCGGATGAGTAGTAGTAGTGGTATGATCAGCATCTGCTTTGATATGAGAGTTTGGATCATCCGGATCGGCTCGATCTGAAGAAGCTTCATTGCCTTGATCCGATCTGGCTGGCACTTCAGGTTCTGGTGGATTGTCTCTTGACCTATTAGCTACAATCTCATCATCACTGTTAGCTTCGAGATGGATGTTTTCCATCTGATTTTGAATTGATTCTTTGTTACCCTCAACACACAAAGATTCATCAAAAACTTCATGAACTGATTCTTCTACAGTTAAGGTTCGATTATTAAAAACTCGATAAGCTTTGCTAGTTGATGAATATCCTAAGAATATTCCATTATCTGACTTAGCTTCAAATGTTGTAAGATGATTCTTACCATTGTTGTGAACGAAGCATTTACAGCCAAATACATGAAGGTGAGAAATAGACGGTCTGTTACCAGTCCATATTTCATATGGAGTGAGATTCAGCTTCTTGTTAATCATAGACCGATTTTGAGTGTAGCATGCAGTATTTACAGCTTCTGCCCAGAACTTTTATGAAATTCCAGAATCAGCAAGCATTGTTCTTGCTGCTTCTTTGAGCGTTCTGTTTCTTCGTTCTGCAACTCCATTCTGTTGAGGAGTTCGAGCGGCTGAAAACTCATGCTTAATTCCATGATCTTCTAGAAAGGATTCAAGATTCTGATTTGAAAACTCAGTGCCTTTGTCACTTCGAATCCTGTCTATGCTGGATGATTTCTCATTCTGAGTGCGTTTCAGCAGCTTGATCAACTTCGGACCAGTCTGATCTTTACCTTGCCCACTGTCTTACCCTTTGAGTTATCCCCGAAAATGATCTTGGGTCCAGTACATTCTGTAACTTCAGACAACAGCTCGATGTTTCCAGTCATGTGACGAGAACATCCGCTGTCCAAGTACCAATCTGATGCAAGTTTCTTTGGTACCTGTCATCAAACATAATTATTGTTGGTACCCAATCCTATTTGGGTCCAGAACGGATTAGCCCTTTGGGAACCCACACCTGTATCAGCTTTAATGGCTTGTGTGTGTGTGGTGTGCTGTGAGCTGGTCTGTTTCGATGTTGTTTGTGATAATGTGTGCGATATGGAAACCTTTGATTCTCATTGGGTAGTCTATATCTTCGTTGAACTGGTTTTGAATTATAGTAATTGTATTGTCTTCCTTGCCTTCGATCTTGCACCCTTAGATTTGGTCTGAAAGACGCAAAGCTTGCTGGTGCCTTTTCTTTGGCTTGGTTGACATATCCAATTCCTTTTCTCAAACCTTGATTCACGAAAGAGACTCCCGTTTGAATCGTAGGTGCTTCAGTCTCATATACTGTGCTGGATTTAACAAATGTCATTTGTTTGATTTTGTTCTTTACCAGCAACAGTTCAGATTCATCTTTGGTGGATTCTTTGGTGTCAAAGCCTATGCCGGTGAAATCACCAACGTTTCTTTGTACCTCTTGTAATTCTTCCAAAGATGTTCTGGATTTTGTCCATGTTTTGAATATATGAGAAAGCTTAGCATTTTGTGTGCTAATTCACTTATTTTCTTCATGGAGCTGATCAGATGAGATTTTCAGCTTATTCAGCTCGATCTGGAGATTGTTGCACTCACCCTGCTCAGAGCAGCTTGGTTTGTTGTGCTCATCCATTTTATCATTGACTTTAGCTTTATTTTTCTCAAATGATTCAGCTAAGATCCTATAATCATTAGCCATGTCTTGCAGTGCGGACATGAGCTCTTCACGTGTAAATTCATTTGAGTCAAAATCAAATACCTCGTCTGTCTGACTCATCTCTTCGTCTGCCATTAGACATTGAATATCTTCTTCGCTTTCGCTGGAAGAATATTCGGAGCTTTCTGAATCGGAGTCAGTCTGAGCCCACTTGTTGTTTCCTTCTTCAGCTACTAGGACCTTTTGGGATTTTTCATGATTTTTGCGGTCTTTGTAGTGCTTCTTTTTCCTGTCATCGCGATGCTTCTCCTTCCGTTCTTCTTTCTTCAGTCTGGTGCAATCTGTAATGAAATGTCCGGTCTTACCACAATTGTAGCAAGCCTGATCATTAACAGCATCGTCCTTTCTTGATTTATAATGAGAGGGTTTAAAATTCCTCTTATTTTTAGACATGAATTTACCAAATTTCTTGATAAATAATGACATAGCATCATTACTTATCTGATAGATCGATCTGATGTGGAGGATCTGGTCTGGAGTAGCTGCCAGTGCTTTGTTTGGTTGAGAGATGAATGGCTCTGCTTCACCTCTGCTTATCAGTTCGAACTCATATGCTTTAAGATCTGTGAACAGATCATGAAGTTCAACCTTGTTCAGATCTTTGGACTCCCTCATTGCAATGGTCTTAACATCCCATTCTTTTGGCAGAGCTCTCATAACTTTCAGAGCGATCTCTCTGTTTGAGTATTCTTTGCCCAGACCATTCAGTTCATTAATGATACCAGTGACTCTTTCATCAAACTCATTTAGAGTTTCTCCATTCTTCATCTTTATGCTCTCAAATCTTTGAAGAGCAACAGTCAGCTTGTTTTCTTTGGTCTGGTCGTTGCCTTCACATAGCTGTGCTATCTTCTCCCAAATTTCTTTGGCAGTAGAGCACATTTTGATTTTGCTGAACATGTTCTTGTCCAATGTTTTGAACAAGATGTCTTTGGCAACGTTGTCGAGATTTGCTTTCTTTCTTTCCTCATTCGTCCAGAGGGATCTGTCCTTCTCTACCATTTGTGGTTCTCCACCAGTAATGGCGACTGTTGTATTGACTTTCAGAATCTTCATTGGGCCATCAGTGATGACGAACCACATATCGTCATCCTGAGCTGCCAGATGAGCTTGCATTCTGATTCTCCAGTCATCATAGTCTTCTTTTGAGAACATAGGAATTTTGTTGAATGATGCCATCAGCTCAAGTGTCTTTGTGCTGATTAAGATGACCTGCTCTGATACCACTTGTTAGGATCGGTCCGGAGTGTTTAGAAGGGGGGTGAATGAACACTCCTAGTAAAATTTAATCCCTTGTGATTTCTTTCGGATTAGTGAAAGAAATCTGTTTCTTAATCAACTCTTTTATAGAACAGACCACTGAATGTATAAGTGCGGAACGGTCTGTTTTTATATTTGTCAGAACGGCTCGATGGCTTGAATGAAAGAACGAGTGCAGAAAGATAAGACACAGGATATGTTTCTGGAAGTTCGAAGGTGGTGTAATCCTTCTACGTCTCCCCTTCTTCCAATTAAGGAAGGTTTCTACTAGAAGACTTTGATTTATACAATCATGTTGTACAAACTCGATTCAGCTGAATTTACCTCACTACCAGACTGAAACTCCTAGTCACTCGATCTGTTCAGACACTCTTTGTCTGACAGTTACAATTTGTTTCTTGGTGGAGTGAGAGAGGCTGATTTGGAGACATGTTGCTTGATCTAAGAGAAAACACGACTTGTTAAACATTTTGTATTGACTCTTATTCGTCTGTAAGTGAGATGTCTAAACTACATGATTGACTATGAATTGGTTTATTTGAATCTTCAATATTGAACTCTACTTTGTGATCTTATTTCTTGCTCGAGACGATCAAGCTTAAGTTTGGGGGAGTTGATAAGTGTGATTTTACACTTAATTTGACATATGATTAGGGGCGTTTTTGTAGTGATTCCTAGATAATATTACACGTTTTGGCATATATTTGTAATATTTCAGGAATCCAGGTTCAAATGCAAAAGAGTGGAGTAAAATAGGCTTAAATTGATGAAAAAGGACCAAACCGAGCTAAATATGGAAAAGGAGGGACCAAATCGCAAGATTGGAGATTTTGACCCGCGATCGATCGGCGACTACGAAGATCGATCGCCAGATTTCCGCGATCGATCGGCAAATGACGAAGATCGATCACAGACATGAAAAATTTGGTTATTTTGTCCAGAATGTTTCCGCGATCGATCGGCAACTTACGAAGATCGATCGCCAAACCCTGAAAAATCGAGATTTTGTTACCTACTTGGTGATTTTGTGTCCAAACTTTGCAAAACTCCTCCACACTATTTATAGAGGATTTTCAGACGTTTTGAGGGACTTTTGCACACATTTTCTGAAACCTAGCAGCCACTCCTCCATCAAAGACAATACCACAAATCATTGAAGAGCAAGAGCAACGCAAGGAACGAAAGAACGGAGCGACGCACGGAGCGACATCCTCGTTATCTTAGTATTTCTGAACTTGATTAATTTTTATATCTGAGTTTGATGTTGAATTTGTTTAAAGACATGTTTTTGCATTATAATTTGATTATGGTTGTTGGCTAAAATATTTGTCAAGACATAGGGGATCCCATGTTTGAACCCTTGAGTTAATTAACGGTTTTGATTTAGTTTCTATGATCTTTGCGCATAATTTATGTTTCTACTGCTTGTAAAAGATTAGCTACCTTTTGCATGATATTGGTAATCGTAATTGAATTGACCATAGGAGATTACGATACGACATAGTAAATTAGGCCGTGGGTTTTAGGTTGAGACAGACCAAGTAAAATCTAGCACACGTGTGATAGCAATAGATTTACCAAAATCGAAGGTTAGTAGTTTTCACAAACCGTTTTTCGCTAGTAATCATTCAATAAAGACACCGGAGTGGTTTTGTTGTAGATTAATGCTAGACTTGTTATAACCGGACCAAGGTATACGAATGAAATAGGAAAACTCGTCACCCTAGAACATAGAATTTTGAATCTTAATTAATAGACAACTTTTGGGGGATTACATGGGTGAACCAACATCTTGATAATTCGTTTATAAATTCTCTTCAATTATCCATCACTGCTGTTTAGCTTAATTTTTGTGCTCAAGTCAATTTAGTTTGATAATCATTCCATAAGCGTAGGTTAAATATAGTAATTCTAATCGAACGTGGTAATTACTACTAGTCCATGTGGGTACGACACTCCTTACTTTCAAACCATTATACTAAAACTTGACACCGTGCACTTGCGGTAAAGAATCGCTACACTGAGAAATAATTGTTTAAAATAAAAGCGATCAATGACTAGAAGAGCTTGGGGATTACGGGTCTGTCTCACTGAGATGGACAAAGTCAAGTATCCGTTCAAAATCTTTCAGAAAACAGAGAACGGATCATTGATGGTTAACTCCATGACAAGCCATACCACAAAATTTGCCGAGGACATCTTTGAAAAGAAGAGGCAAATATTATGTGACAAGATTCCGGCAACCAAAGAAACTAGCCGGAAGTTCTGCAACATGGCTCGTGTGGGAAGATGGCAGGACTACATCTGCCCGAGCTGCCCCGAGCAGAAAGAGCCATTGTTCGGGAAAGGATTCCCTGTCAAAAGGGACCATAAGAAAAATGACAAAGCAGGACCGGGCAAACGTGGAAGATACCCACGCGGACTGCAAAAACCAAATTTCTAGGGACCACAAGGAGACAAGAGTCATGTGACTCTGACGAGGACCACTACCATTATAAAAAGAAAACAAAATGGTAGGACAGCCTCTTCGGCCGAAAGTCGAAGGGACCACAAGATACCAAACAAGAAAGAGGACGCATGCAATGACGTCTGATGATAAACAAGATTTGAAGTCCAGATTTCACATCCACCTCCAGACTTCTATAAATACCAAGGCATTCAGAAAGCTAAGGACATCGAAAATTCTTCATATTTTTCTGAGAATAAAAATTAGAGTCTCCAAGCTTTGTAATATTTCAACTTTCGTAGCTTGGTAATCTTCTTTCTTTTCTTTCTTTTATAATCGTTTGTAATATTGTTCTGTTTTTTTAAAGTTTATGTGTTCTTGAGTCAAGCCTCATATATATGAGAGGCTAAACAAGTCCTTCTCCTCCCAAAAGGATACGTTTTAATGTAAGAGATGTTATAAGTATTCCAGAATAAAAATAAGGCTGTTGCCCCAGCTATCTCCCAGATTTCTTTAAATATTTTTTATATCTTGTTTATACCTTACGCCCTAAGGTGGGAAACGAATTAGGGTTGTGCTGTGCGATTTCTGAAGGAGCCGGATAACTGGCAGACTAACCTCGCCCATGAGCTGAGGTTGGATGGTGATGAACCATTCGTAAAACAGTCTGGAGGCAATAAGTTTTCGACTGGTGGCGTTGCGACCAACCTCACCCGGTGCCGTTATGGTCAAAATGGTATATTTCAGTTTGTTAAAATTTTATTGTAATACGGAAGCATGTTGGACTTTTATTTATTTTTAACATGAACTTCAAATCGGGTTTTGAATTGTAATTAGACGAACGTTATATAAACTGTGAGTCCTTTGCAAAAGTATGCTCTTGGGATTCATCTCGAGATGACAGAAACTGAAGGATCTCATGTTCATATAATGTTTCTGTTTGGTAAATATTAGGATAAAAACGATGATGAATAGTATATTGTGGCATATTTTGTTCTTTAAACATTTTCTAGGGACTAAGAATGCAATTTTATTAAAGATTGGTTGGACCGTGTGATGACCAGGGATTATAGGTGTTAATCCCGTAGTGTTAATAATCCCTAAAGTGGTTTTACGTGGCGATTTGAAATTTAATCGAGGTGTTGGGCCTTCTGGGCTCGTTTATTTGGGTAGTTGGGATCGTTGGATCCAGAGGTTGAGATTGTATTCTCATTTGGGTGAAAAACCTAAGAGTTGGGTTTTTTTTATGGGTCTCGGGATCTCGGGTGCTGTGTGAGCACCGGTAGGGGGTTTTGGAGTTAGAGAGAGAGTTTTTGAAAACAGATGATTTTTAATGAATCATGATGTATTTGTGGGGCTATTAATTTTTCGGGGTATTTTTGCTATAAATACCAATTGAACCCAAAATTTTACATTTAATTTCATTTCAGCCCCAAATTTCTCTCTCTCTCTCCGCTTGCGTTTTTTCCCGTCGCCCCCAGCTCCCGCCGCTTCAGGCGCTTCGCCCGCCACCGTCCGGCCGCCGTTCGGCGCGTGCGACCTATCACCGGCGTCGTCTCGTCGAGGCGCAGCTATCCCCTCCGTCAATTCGAAGTTTCGTCGCGTTTTGAAGTCGGATTTGGCAGGAAGGCGTCGATCCCCAATTTCTAGGGTTCATCGGATTTCGTCCGATTTCTTCCGATTTTCGTTTGGGTAACCTCCCTTACCCCTTTTTCGTCATTTTCGTGTATTTCCCTGCCATTAATGTGTTCGAATTTGAAGAATTATAAGGTTCGAATTTAAGGGCTTGTTTGGGTTCGAATTTAAGGGATTGAATTCGAAAATTGGGGGTTTTTGTCTAGGGGTGTTGATTCTTGCTTGGATAGCTTAATTCACATTTTAGATGAATTATGGTATTTAATTGGGTTCGAAATTGTGAGATTAGGGTTCGATTTTTGTAGGGTGTTCTTGAACAAATTTCGATATTGTCTCATTCGTTCCCCTCCCTGCATGTACCCTGCCCCGGGTCTTTTTAAAGGTTAATTGTCGTGTGTTGACAATTTTTTGAGGGATTTGGGTGTGCTTGAGCATAGGTTACATGTTCGTAAATAATTGTGAATTATTTATCGTGTTAGCACATCGTTCCTCGGGGCATGGAACTCGAGCAAGGTTTGGCTCGGACTTCGGAGATTTAAGGTACGTGCTGTGACATCCCCGAAATGGTTAATTGCATTTGGGCAATAATTGTGCTTATATGATTAATTATGTGGTAATTAATTATGCTTTGGATTTATTTATCATATGGAAATGCTTAGTCACATGTTAGAGTGACCCGGGATTGCATTTCAGGGTGCATGTTGGGTATGTGGGGAATTATGGTTGTAAGCATGATTTATTTGCTTTGGTTAGCAATTTGTGGAAATCATGTGTTTAATTGATATTTTGGTGCATTTGGTTTAATGCTTTGGAAAATATCATGTTGGGGTGTTTTATACACCATGGATTGTGGATTGCATCTTTAATTAAACCCAATCCCCTTTTATACCCTTATAACCCCACTCAATACACTCTCACTCTTACTTTACCAAAATCACCACTCAAACCCTTCCCCCTTTCCATTTTCGAGTTGGAGCAAAAAGGTGGGGAGAAAACCTTCCAAAAGTCTTGATTTGTGAAGTTTATTGGGTGATTTGAGGTCCCCAAGAGGTATGGATGCCTCATTGTCATTTTTATTGTGTTTGGTTTAGTTTTGGAAGGGTTTTTAATGATTTTGAAATGGGTTTGTGTTGGGTTGTTGTGGTTTTGGTTAAGGGTTAGATCTATGTTTGTTTTGAGGTGTATTTTGGTGGTTTATGTTGTTTAGATGTTGTTGGTTTGTTTGGTTAAGTGTTGGTATGGATTGGAAGAAATTTTGGGAACAAAAATGGTGAAAAACGCATGTCTGTGCGAGGCGATCGATCGCCTGAAAAGAGGCGACCGATCGCCAAGAGACAGTGGCATTTTTACGGGTTAGGCGATCGATCGCCTAAAATGGGGTGACCGATCGCCGAGAGGCAGTGGCCAAATCAAAGGGATGGCGATCGATCGCCATGTTTGAGGCGACCGATCGCCGCAGTGTAAATTTTGAGGCGACCGATCGCCTGAGGGAAGCGATCGATCGCCGCCAGTGGATTTTTGAGAAATGTTTTCTTTTGTCAAATTTTTGGTATTTGGCTATTATTTGGCTTCTAATATGGGGTTGTGTGATTGTGTAGAACCATCCCAGGTAGCAACGCAACCAAGGAACTGAAGCCATATCAAAATCCACTTTTGGAAAGGTACGTAGTGGACGTACGGGCACCCCAACGGTACATGTATCTTATATACTTATTGTTATGCATTGTGGATGCAAGTATATATGTGGTATTGCATTGTGGATGCAAATACATGTTATGCATGATGTTTATAGATGCATATGATTATTGGTGCATATCCCATGAGTCGTGGTCATCCCTTGATGATTTTAATGCTTGCCGCTATTTGGTTTGGTTCCGCTAAATGTGAAGCGAGGGGTGGGAGCGCCGCATGTCATATTTGAGCGTGGTTATCATATAGGGCGAGGAAAGGGTATTTGCCGCTCAATGAGAGGCGAGGGGTGGGAGTCCCGCAGTCCATTGAAGCGAGGTTATCCTATGCCGCCTATATGTAAATAAGCGAGGGGCATTAAAATACATTGTGATGGACAGACTAGGGATTGATGATCAGTATTTGGTATTGATGAGCTGGTATATGTCATGACATGTTTAGACCATTAAAAATAATCTATTGATTATACTCATGAGTTATGGTACAGGGACAACCAAACGGGAAGCGTTTGAAATGCATGGGGAAAACAGGAAGTGTTTTATTATGATTATGCATTTACGCTTTATCTTCATATTGTGTTGAATATGAATGATTATTATTGCTCATGTTTGGGGGTTGTCCTTGTAGGTACACGTTTGGCATGATAGGAGGGCTAGACGGGTTGAGATGGTGAGCTTTTGAGGATGCTTTTGGGACTTGAAGGACAGGATTATTTTGGATAGTATCTACTCTAGGAGTAGTATAAAACTATAGTTGAACACATTCATTGATTGGAATGTAATTAATCCTTTTAGTAGTCCTTATTATTGGCATGTAATGCTTAAGCTCATAGACTCAACACGTTCTTTTATACTCTGATCTTTTATATTAGCTCTATTATGCCTTGGTTCCGCATTTAAGGATTAGGGTCCTTACACGTGCGACGTACGAGCATTTCTATATATTAGGGCATTTGTGAATGCATAATGAAATTTGATTTCATTGAATAATCGCGCATGAGGATTATATATATATATGTTGATATAGCCAAGGAATGACCCAAATCTTGATATCGCCGCTTGTAGCGTGCGTGACACTAGAGTAGGATGACTCTTACATGATATAAGGGGTACTGGGTTTATATGTATCTATTATAAGACATTTGAGATGTCTAGGGTTGTAGAATCATGTATCTATTATAAGACATTTGAGATGTCTAGGTTCGTAGAATCATGTATTCATTATGAGACATTTGAGATGTCTAGGTTCGTAGAATCATGTATTCGTTATAAGACATTTGAGATGTCTAGGTATAATGAAGGATTGGTAAAACAAATGCTCGGCATTTGAGCTATCTGTGATTGATAGCGAGGTTGTGAAATCAGTATTAGATATTGAGATATCTATAATTGCATGTTTAATGAATTTACAATCACTATCTGTTGATATTCGAGGATTAGGCATGCGATGAGTTAATCAATGTGTTGATTTACTGATTTTTGAGATTTGATGAGTTTGATGATTGTGAGGACAGGGACAGTACACGGAATCCCGGATGAGGTTGCCATCCAGGGAGTATCATTTAAATTCATTTGTATTTACCTTTGTTGTAAATTATGAATTTCATTATTGTGATTATGGGATTTTGTGTATTGGTATGCTCACCCCGTTGGGGGCTGTCTCTGTTGGGGCAGGTGAACAGGTACATCGATGGCTTTGGAGATGAGCTCGAGCTGTTGATTGGAGGTACTCCCAGGATCGTGGTACCAGGGCTTGATGGAGCACGGTATCGTATAGAGTACCTATATATACACCTGAGGATTTTATACATATTCATGATGCTCGCATGTGAGCACGATTATACTTGTATATGGATTGTATATAAAGGCATGAGCCTTTCTCTCTTTCATTTGAGGTTGCATGCAATTAGAGGTAGAATTGCTAAATGATATGAGAGTCATTGGTGTATTATGTGGGTGTTGAAACCCACTTTTGTCGTCATATGTGTGGTGTCTTCCCTGGCTGGGAATTTACTTGTATTACTGCTTTCTGATGAGTATTATGTGTTCCCTGGCCGGGAATTATGTTATGTGTTGTGCTTTTTTTTTTGGGATAGCTCTATTTATGGGGAGACTCTGCCCAAATTTTTATAAAAGTTTACAATGTGAAAAGTGGCACCAAGGGGTTGGTAAAGGGCAAACATATGAGTCTTTTATTGTTAAGATGATGATCTTATAACATTGAGTATTAAAGGAAATTTTGAAATTGACATTCAATGGTAAAGTATCATCTGAGCTTCCCGATTGACTTTTTATTGAAAGCATGTGCCACACATAGTGGTTAATACACTAATTAGGGGTTAAGGGCTAAGAGGGTCCTTACATTAGTGGTATCAGAACAGTGGTTGCTCATTGGGGCTGTTAAGGGCCTAGGAAGTTATTGATAGCTTATATTTATGCATGATGGCATTAATGTTGTATGACATAACAAATTGTTTATGTGCTATTATGATATGGAAAGTGGTATTGCTAACCATTGTGGTTGCAGGAATCGTGTGGAACACGATAGGATGGCATTAATAGGGATGTCTGGCACTCCGTGTGTTATGTGCCAAGGAAGCTGGTTTTAAGAAAATCAGGTAAAGGGATATTTCCGAGGTAACATGTACTTTATGTTGTCTTGTTGACACATGATGAATGCAATGTGGTGCATTAAGGTTATGATACATGTTATTATGCATTGTTTTTGCATATGTATGTTGTGAAATATATGAGGTGTATTTCACGAGTCAAGGTTATTCTTAGTAAGGATTTTAATGGCTTACGCTAAGGTCCATTGGAAGCGAGGAAGAATTCCGCTTACATGGAGTAGCAAGAAGCATTAAAATGTACTAATGATAAGGGCTCAGGATTGAAATTCACGAGTCAAGGTATCTTAGTAAGGATTTTAATTGCTTACGCTAAGGTCCATTGGAAGCGAGGAAGAATTCCGCTTACATGGAGTAGCAAGAAGCATTAAAATGTACTAATGATAAGGGCTCAGGATTGAAATAAGGATTTAAGGAGGAAGGATGTCATGACATTTATTTGTGAACCATACATTCTTATAATGTGTTTTTATTATGTATTGAATGTTGATGCATAGCGTATATGGCTATTGCTGTTAACCCTGATGGTTGCAGGTTACAGGAAATATGGAGTACAAAAAGGAATGATGATTATACATATGTACGGGCATCCCAAGGGCAACATGTATTATGTGTTTAGTCATTTAACACAAGGTAAATCAAGGTATGCATAAGATAGTGCATTGTGATATGATACATGTTGACACGCATCGTTTTGCATATGTATATTGTGAAATATAAAGTGAGGATTTCAATGCTTACACTAAGGTCCATATGAGCGAGGAAGAATTCCGCTTATATGGAGTAGTAAGAGGCATTGAAATGCACTATTGATATTTCACGAGTCCAGGTATATTATAGCGATGGTTCATTCCGCTATATTGATTGGCGATGGTTCATTCCGCCAGGTATATTTATAGCGATGGTTCATTCCGCTATATTGATTGGCGATGGTTCATTCCGTCAGGTGTATTGATAGCGATGCCTCTTTCCGCTACTATGTGGACGATGATTCATGCTCAGGTGTATAGCGAGGTTTCATGCCACTTATTATATGACGAGGTGTCATGCCGTCGATTCTATAGCGAGGGATTTTGCCGCTATGTACTCAGCACAGGATTTTGCCGCCTTCGAGCGATGGGTGCTGATTACGCACTATTATTGAGCGACGGAGACAGGTATGACGCTATATTGTTAGCGATGAGGTATGAGATATTGCTATTTTATTAGCTTTATTGTAGCTGGCATGCATTGATATACATGTTTTATTATGCCTATTTTACTAGCATGATAGTGGATGACATACGCTGATGTACATGCATCGTCACTAGTTGACAATGTCTTAGATGCCATGAGTTGGCATGTGTCGTCACAGGATGACGATGACGATGGTGTAGGAGATGTCTTATTAGACATGCATCATCGTTACGATGATCGATGCGTTGAGTATACGTATTCAGTGGTATGCCTTGGGTGCCAGTACCGAGCACAAGGTGGTGTGTGCGGCACCGATTGACGTGACCCTTATACCGAGCGGGTTGCTCGAGGAATGGTTGGATGCGCTGTATATGTAATTGTACCGCAGCTTACGTTTGGGGTGATCATATTACGAGTGGTGATACCCTTGAGGTATGCTCTTTGGAATGGCTTTTGGCCATGTGATTTGACGACAGGAGTAATCATGGAGGAAAGTACTCGCTTTCTGTCGATGTGACATGTGGTAGACATGGTCACACCCCCCTTGAGGGTGTAGGATGGGTCCTAAGGGAGTAGGATCAGGTTATGTTAAGTACATAGGGACATTGGAGTGTCCAGGGTGTATCGGCATTAGAGGAATGTTGGATAAAGACCCACTACTCTATTGAGTTTTCTTCCCACAGTATGATATACCATGTGGAAACATCCGTCTTATTGGTAGGTTTGAGGTGAACCTAGAGAGGCAGCGACCAGTTTGTCTGCCGTGTGTGTGCAGCACCATGAGGGGCTTGCTAGAGCCGTTATACTGCTCGTTGGAACCAAGTTGGTAAATCGTAAGGTGATACGATGTGGATTGTGGTGGACTCTAGTAGTCACCATGTCATTTGAGGTTGAGGTTGAGGCTGAGGTTGTGCATGCCTCACTGAAACGTGTATACGTTTATGTTTAATCTTGGTGAGACTTGTCTGGGACAGCTCAGGATGTAGGAGTACCAACAAGAGAGTCATCAGGTCGTTATTGACTCAATCTAAGGGAAACCGTGTATTAGGGATACAATGGGTGTTATTGTATCCAGTTTTTCCGAACGGTGGTTCGAGACTTGTGGATCTCGAGTTCGATGGCACTTCCCTTGTGAGGAAGGAGGTAGTATTATACCTATTTGGGAATCTTTGAAAGATTCGGTGAGTTGGTGCTTGTGGTGTTGATTTTGAGAATCACGCCGTGTTGTTGATCGTCGATTTTCATTCTCCTTTGGATGGGAATGACTCAGGATTGACGGTTGTGTTTGGGGCTTAGGGGTATGTTGCAGATACCCGAGCCAAGTGCATTGAGTATGCATGCGATGTCAATACTTAGGCAGGTATACCGGTGAGTATACGGATGCCAGTTATTGATTTCTTTTCTGTCAAGCATAGAGTTATGCTATTTTAGGATGGTTAAATCTCTGATGAGAGATATGGAACACCTTGAGATTGGGAATCTCCATGGCACGATGATTATGAGGGATAATCGTGAAGTTAGTTGACTTCCCTTGAGGAGGAATTATCTTGTGTGGGTTAAGGTATTTCATTGTTGGTATTTTCTTTCGAGTTTTCGATAGCCTTCCCAAGTTTGGATTGTTAAATCCTAGGATTATCAAGGGATGGCAGGAATTCGGATTTGGATGGGTGTCACTGTCGACACAAGCGTGGAGGATGCAATGGGTTTATTGCATGTCCTTTCAATTTTTGAAACTCTGTGGAGTCTCGATTGTTTATTACGACCAGGATGTGGTTCTTGGGATATCCGGAGGTGGACATCTTGTGAGATGTCTTTTGTGTGGATCGGTGGCCGTGAGTTGCTCGATCCGAGTTGCAGAGGGTGCAACTGCTCCTTGGATGGAGGTGGTCTGTATAGCGGAAACCAGGTTTGGTATGTATACTAGTGTTTCCCTCGTAACGATGTATGTTAGACATCGTGAGTCTTGATAAAGATGTCATGGAATGATATCTATGATAGAATCAGGAGCGATTCGAATCCTTACAGTTTCAGTTGACTAACTGCTTTTGGATTATTAGCGTTGAGTTGTACTGACGCTCTTTGACGTTATGATGGATTTGGAAGTTTATTCCACTCCAGAGTTTGACACGAGGTCAACGTTCTCACGATTGAGGTGTCATTCAGGATGCGTTCTTACTAGTTGTAGTAGAACTAAGGATGACTGTCCGATCTACAGTCGTAAGTATCGGTTGTTTCGCAGTCATGAGGGACTGACTTTTAGGATGACCCGCATCGAGGTACGTTTTGCCTCTTGGGTGATAGGTTGGTTTTGGTAAGTCGCTCTGTTTCAGAGTTTGATGTGAGGTAAGTATCCTCGCGTTTATTAATACGATTCTGATATGGTCAAGAATCGGGGTTATGGCTTCATGTTGCTGTGTAGCCTGGGTGTTACGTGATACACCAGTGCTAATTTCGAGGACGAAATTCTTTTAGTGGGGGATATTGTGATGACCAGGTATTATAGGTGTTAATCCCGTAGTGTTAATAATCCCTAAAGTGGTTTTACGTGGCGATTTGAAATTTAATCGAGGTGTTGGGCCTTCTGGGCTCGTTTATTTGGGTAGTTGGGATCGTTGGATCCAGAGGTTGAGATTGTATTCTCATTTGGGTGAAAAACCTAAGAGTTGGGTTTTTTTTATGGGTCTCGGGATCTCGGGTGCTGTGTGAGCACCGGTAGGGGGTTTTGGAGTTAGAGAGAGAGTTTTTGAAAACAGATGATTTTTAATGAATCATGATGTATTTGTGGGGCTATTAATTTTTCGGGGTATTTTTGCTATAAATACCAATTGAACCCAAAATTTTACATTTAATTTCATTTCAGCCCCAAATTTCTCTCTCTCTCTCCGCTTGCGTTTTTTCCCGTCGCCCCCCAGCTCCCGCCGCTTCAGGCGCTTCGCCCGCCGCCGTCCGGCCGCCGTTCGGCGCGTGCGACCTATCACCGGCGTCGTCTCGTCGAGGCGCAGCTATCCTCCGTCAATTCGAAGTTTCGTCGCGTTTTGAAGTCGGATTTGGCAGGAAGGCGTCGATCCCTAATTTCTAGGGTTCATCGGATTTCGTCCGATTTCTTCCGATTTTCGTTTGGGTAACCTCCCTTACCCCTTTTTCGTCATTTTCGTGTATTTCCCTGCCATTATTGTGTTCGAATTTGAAGAATTATAAGGGTTCGAATTTAAGGGCTTGTTTGGGTTCGAATTTAAGGGATTGAATTCGAAAATTGGGGGGTTTTTGTCTAGGGGTGTTGATTCTTGCTTGGATAGCTTAATTCACATTTTAGATGAATTATGGTATTTAATTGGGTTCAAAATTGTGAGATTAGGGTTCGATTTTTGTAGGGTGTTCTTGAACAAATTTCGATATTGTCTCATTCGTTCCCCTCCCTGCATGTACCCTGCCCCGGGTCTTTTTAAAGGTTAATTGTCGTGTGTTGACAATTTTTTGAGGGATTTGGGTGTGCTTGAGCATAGGTTACATGTTCGTAAATAATTGTGAATTATTTATCGTGTTAGCACATCGTTCCTCGGGGCATGGAACTCGAGCAAGGTTTGGCTCGGACTTCGGAGATTTAAGGTACGTGCGACATACGAGCATTTCTATATATTAGGGCATTTGTGAATGCATAATGAAATTTGATTTCATTGAATAATCGCGCATGAGGATTATATATATATATATGTTGATATAGCCAAGGAATGACCCAAATCTTGATATCGCCGCTTGTAGCGTGCGTGACACTAGAGTAGGATGACTCTTACATGATATAAGGGGTACTGGGTTTATATGTATCTATTATAAGACATTTGAGATGTCTAGGGTTGTAGAATCATGTATCTATTATAAGACATTTGAGATGTCTAGGTTCGTAGAATCATGTATTCATTATGAGACATTTGAGATGTCTAGGTTCGTAGAATCATGTATTCGTTATAAGACATTTGAGATGTCTAGGTATAATGAAGGATTGGTAAAACAAATGCTCGGCATTTGAGCTATCTGTGATTGATAGCGAGGTTGTGAAATCAGTATTAGATATTGAGATATCTATAATTGCATGTTTAATGAATTTACAATCACTATCTGTTGATATTCGAGGATTAGGCATGCGATGAGTTAATCAATGTGTTGATTTACTGATTTTTGAGATTTGATGAGTTTGATGATTGTGAGGAGAGGGACAGTACACGGAATCCCGGATGAGGTTGCCATCCAGGGAGTATCATTTAAATTCATTTGTATTTACCTTTGTTGTAAATTATGAATTTCATTATTGTGATTATGGGATTTTGTGTATTGGTATGCTCACCCCGTTGGGGGCTGTCTCTGTTGGGGCAGGTGAACAGGTACATCGATGGCTTTGGAGATGAGCTCGAGCTGTTGATTGGAGGTACTCCCAGGATCGTGGTACCAGGGCTTGATGGAGCACGGTATCGTATAGAGTACCTATATATACACCTGAGGATTTTATACATATTCATGATGCTCGCATGTGAGCACGATTATACTTGTATATGGATTGTATATAAAGGCATGAGCCTTTCTCTCTTTCATTTGAGGTTGCATGCAATTAGAGGTAGATTTGCTAAATGATATGAGAGTCATTGGTGTATTATGTGGGTGTTGAAACCGACTTTTGTCGTCATATGTGTGGTGTCTTCCCTGGCTGAGAATTTACTTGTATTACTGCTTTCTGATGAGTATTATGTGTTCCCTGGCCGGGAATTATGTTATGTGTTGTGCTTTTTTTTTGGGATAGCTCTATTTATGGGGAGACTCTGCCCAAATTTTATAAAAGTTTACAATGTGAAAAGTGGCACCAAGGGGTTGGTAAAGGGCAAACATATGAGTCTTTTATTGTTAAGATGATGATCTTATAACATTGAGTATTAAAGGAAATTTTGATATTGACATTCAATGGTAAAGTATCATCTGAGCTTCCCGATTGACTTTTTATTGAAAGCATGTGCCACACATAGTGGTTAATACACTAATTAGGGGTTAAGGGCTAAGGGGGTCCTTACAGACCGCGTGGACCACATGGACCACATGGGGTTATTATTGTCATTTCAACTAAGAATGGACTTAGATCAACTAATGTTTTTTCGCTGGACTATGATATATTATGTTTTATGAAAGTGTAGCGGCCCGTAATTTTCCCTAATAAATATATATGTATAAATAGTGGCCTTGTTTAAATATAAGACCTTAGGTTAATGGGCTTATTTAAATATTGGGATGTTTAAGTTTGGCCATAATTATTTTATACAATAATGTAGCCCAAATCTTGATCCAACTATGTATGTACATTATAAATTATCAGAAATTCACTCAAAAAATATAAATTTTGCTTGCGTATCTTAAATAAATTCAAAGGGCCCTTTAACATAATAGATAATATAAATAATAGATCCATAAATTTAAAATATAGTTGGACTAAAGTACTTGATTGAATAGTGTATTTGTCTATTTTTTGTTTTATTTTTAAAATTTATTCTTTTGTGCATTTGGTTTAAAGGTTATTTATTGTGATATGCTAGATTTGTTTGTTGATATATTAGATTTATAAGAAATTTTTTTTTTTACAAAATAAAACGTTATGATTTATATTTTTTTAGCCCACACGAATATAAATTTCTGGTTTTGTCTTTGATAGAGAGTGCGTTCAAACCGAGAATACATCATTTTTGTGTTTATTGGGATAATTTGGTCATTTTAATGTCTTGGAAACAATTGATTGAACTTATTTTTTCCCGGACTATGATGCATAATGTTTCTCCAAGAGATATCGGCATTAATCGTATAATAATTGTATAATACCGGCCTTCCTTATCGGATAAGTTTTTTTTTATTATTATTTTTTGCGTGTGTTTTTTACCAACACAATAATGCATGGTGTCACTCTTTGTGTCGCTGATTTAACTGTATAGAAAGCGAAAATGCATTTACAAGTTGTCATTATTAAGTCAAAGTTCGTGCAGTAGTCTTCTAAAAAATAAGCAAAAATTATAGTTTTAGGCTTCTAACTGATCTCTGTCATAACACAACAAGATTTGGGGGGACAAAAATTGATTAAATACCTTAAAACAAATCAAATTCATAAAAAAAAAAAGAAAAAATAAATCAAAGAGAACGTATAAATAACAAGCCAAAATGTAAATAACAAAACAAGAGACGAGGTCCCGCTATATATTTATGTTGGTTCTGTACAACAACAACAACTAAGCCTCTAATCCCAATGAACTGGGTTAGGCTACATGAACAATAGAGAGAATCAAGTTGGGTCAGACACATGCGTCAGTCTTCTCCAAACGCTTCTATCAATCAACATATCTTCTGTAATCCCATTGCACTCCAAATCTTTGCGTATAACTTCGAGTCATGTCTTCTTCGGTCGTCCTCTCGCTCTCGTGAACTAGCCGAGATCCATGGACTCCACTCGACGCATAGGTGCACTACTGGGCCTACGTCGAAATTGAGACGTGACTAATTTATCCGGCTGGCTGTCACAGGCCTACCACAACCCTCCTCCTTTACCCTGGCTTGGGACAGACAGTGATACATATCATAAGTGATCCATATCACCAATGATGTATATCACTGGCGGAGTTTCTGTTGGTTCTATATAGACGAATTTAATCAGATTACAATGACCATGCAAAAAAATAAATTATACTGAAATAGTAAACTTCACAGCAACAATTTATATATATTGTTCGAAGTCTTCAGAAACAGAAAACTGAAACTGGACGAGGCCACAACAAGTCGTGTGCCCGTAAACTCAAATTTGCCCGCCTACAAGCTTCTGGCCTCCTGGACAAGAGAGTTTCAAGGTACAACGCCCAATCGTCTCTGTTCGAAATGAAGTAGGAATCCGAGTGTGATGCCCCGAAATTAATTATATGCAATTTGGGCATTAATGATGGTTATGTGATTATTTATCATGGTAATTAATTTATGTGATGGGTAATGAAGTATTAACATGATTTAATTGTATTGATTGGCAATTATGAGGAAAGCATGATTTTAGTGGAAGTTTAATGCATTTTTGTAAATGCTTTTAAAATACCATGTTGGGGTATTTTATAAATCATGTTAATTGATGGGGTACAATTTTATTAACCCATATACCCCCACTACCCCCTTTACCCCACTACCTTTATTCACTTTACCCTTTCCCCTCTAAAACCCCCCAATTCATTCCCAAAACCCTTCCCATTTACCCATTTTCGAAATTCTTCAAAGGAGGAAGGAGGAAGCTCCACAAAACCTTTGTTTTTGAGATCTTGGTTAAGATTTGGAGTCTTCAAGAGGTATGGAACCCTTCCTAAAGTTTTTATGATGTTTGGTGTTGAAATGGGTTAGTTTTTGATGATTTATGTGGGTTTGTTTTGGGTATATGTTATTTATGGTTGGGGTATGATTTTTGAAGTGTTTTATGTGGGTTTAGTGAGTTTTGATGATGTTGAGGTGGTAGGAAAGATTTGGTTTGAATGGTGTGGGGTGAAGCTTTGAAAATGCACGAAAACGGGGAGAAATCGTGCACCAACAGGTGGCGATCGATCGCCCTGAATCAGGCGATTGATCGCCGAAGGCCAGTAGCTTTTTACGCAAGAGGCGATCGATCGCCTCAAATAAAGCGATCGATCGCCGCAAGGCAAAAAGTGAGGCGATCGATCGCCTCGTGTAGCGATCGATCGCCGCTGCTTAAAAAGTGGAAAATGATGAATTTTGATGAATTTTTGGTATTTGGCTATTATTTAGCATCTAATATTGATTTGTATGGTTGCGTAGAACCATCCCAGGTACCGACCACATCAAGGAGATAAAGCTCTCCAATTTCTCCACTTTTGGGAATTAAGGTACGTAAGAAACGTACGGGCATCGGACGGTAAACCATACTCCTACATATGATGTTTATGATGATGATTATGATAAGTAAGTTTATGATATGATGTTTATGATGATGATTATGATAAGTAAGTTTATGATGATGATGTTTATGATGATGGTTATGATAAGTAAGTTTATGATGATGATGTTTATGATGATGGTTATGATAAGTAAGTTTATGATGATGATGTTTATGATGATGGTTATGATAAGTAAGTTTACGATGATGATGTTTATGATGATGATTGTGATAAGTAAGTTTATGATAATGTTTATACGATGTTTAGTTAATGATACAATGTTTATGATATGGTAAGATGCCATACGATAGGGTAAGACGCCCATATGGTAAGATGTCATACGATAGGGTAAGATGCCTGTGATATCCCCGAAATAATTAATTACAATTGGACGTTAATTATGTTTATGTGATTTTTATGGCAATAATTAATATTGGTGTTGGCATTAATTATCTTGGTGAAATGCTTAGTCACATGGTGGGAGTGACCCGGTAGAGCATTTCGGGGTCATGTTATCATGTTGAGTAATTGGGGATTTTAATGGTTAATTGAAATGGTTTGTGATTATTTGGGAGAATCATGTTTTAATTGTGATTTTGGTACATTATGGTAAAATGCCTTTTAAATATCATGTTGGGGTGTTTTATACACCATGGAATTGTGGGGTGTAGTTTAATTAAACCCAACCCACTTATACCCCAATCCCCCTTATACCTTCATTTTCTACTTTCCCAATTAACTCATCCAAAACCCTTCTCTACCTCACATTTTCGAAACTTGGTAAAGAGGTGAAGAGTAATCTTTCCAAAAGTTGGATTTGTGGAGTTTATTGGGTGATTTGGAGTCCCCAAGAGGTATGGATGCCTCCTTGTTGTTTTTGTTGTGTTTGGATTGAGTTTGTTGTGGTTTTGTATGGATTTGAAATGGGTTTTTATGGGTTGGTATTATTTGAGTTGAAGGTTGGATTTATGGTAGCTTTAAGGTGTATTTTGAAGGTATATGTTGTTATTTATGTTGTTGGTTTGATGGTTTAAGTGTTGGTATGGATTGGAAGGAATTTTGGAGCAAAAATGGAGGATTTTCGGGTTACAGGGGTTGGCGATCGATCGCCCATTTCAGGCGATCGATCGCGCACAGGTAGTAGGCTTTTGGAGCGCCTGGCGATCGATCGCCACTCTTGGGCGATCGATCGGAGAGGCTGGTGATCGATCGCGCCATTTGTGGCGATCGATCGCCAAAGCAGAGAAAATTCAGGATCGGACAGTGTGATCTCGCGATCGATCGGCCCCTCGCGGCGATCGATCGCGAGATACAAAATGTGGTGTTTTTGAATATTTTGTGGAATTTTTGGATATTGGACTATTATTGACTCCTAATATTGATTTGTGTGAATGTGTAGAACCATCACAGGTGGCCACACAGCTTAGGAGATAAAGTCCACAACACATCACATTTTGGGACTAAGGTACGTAGTGAGACGTACGGGCATTGAACGGTAAAACGTAATTATTACGCTTTGAATTGGTTATGCACTATGGTTGCACACATGGAACTGATTATGCATTGTGGTTGCATATGTGGTATTGTTTATGCATCATGGATTGCATACATGGTTTGGTCATGCATTTCGGTTGCATGTGTATATTGGATGCATTGTTGCATGTGATTGTGAGTCGGGATTTATATTCCAGTGATGGAGAAAACTTGCCGCCAGTGGCGTAGCGATGTGAATACTTGCCGCTGTCATACCGTAGCGATGAGAGAATATTTGCCGCTAATATGAAGCGAAGAACACGACCGCTGTCATATTTATAGCGAGGGATATTAGTGCCGCTGGTATTGTCTAAGCGAGGGGTATTTCCGCTGTCATGTTAACGCGAGGGGTATTATGCCACTGATATAATAAGACTCGGGAATTGAACACGGAATATATGGGAATCGGTGCATGTCATGACATACATTATTGATAATATAATCTATTGGTTATAATGTGGTACAGGGACAACCCAAGGGAGCATTTAAATGTGTTACATACAGGAAGTGAATCACATTTACTATTTATGCATTTGAATTGCTATCATATTATTGTGAATATGATTTTGTACATGCTCATGGTTTGGGGGTTGATCCTGTAGGTACTTTTGGGCGGACGGACTAAGGCGAGTTGGTGCGGTGAGCTAGTGAGGAGTGCTCTTGGTAGCAGGCATATTCTTTTGTATAGTATCTACTCTAGGAGTAGTGTAAAGCTATATGATTAATATTCATTGGATGGGAATGTAATTAATCCATTTTGGAACTTTATTTTGGCACTGTAACCTAATAGCTCAAGGCACCAACACAACTTTTATACTCCGTTTATGCATGAAAATTTTAATTATGTCTTTAATCCGCATTTAAGGAACTAGGGTCCTTACATTAGTGGTATCAGAGCAGTGGTTAGAGAACCCGGGAATGCGTGAAGGGTAGCCTTAGCATGGTTGGCTAGGTGTTTACATTGGGCATGTTTATGCATATTGGTGTATAAATTGTTATACTAACATGCTTATTATCATTATATTGGAGAACCTCAATGAAGGAGTGGGTGATGTTGGAAGCGTGAAAGCTAGTATTGGTCAGACAAATCCTTTACCTCCACCTGCTGTGGGCATGGAGCCGGTAGCTCAGTTGCTTTTACCAGGGGAGCTTAGTCTGGGTCAGTTCCTAACTTTCCACCCGCCTATGTTTGAGGGAACAGAAACAGGAGAAGAGGCAGAGGAGTGGCTAGAGAGATTAGAACATATATTTGTATATGCGCCGTGTGCTAGGACGGCTTGGTTAAGACTGGCAGAATTCCAACTGGCAAAGAAGTCTTCCATGTGGTGGAAGACGACTGTAATGGAATTGAGGGCACAAGGAATGGTAATCGACTGGACTTTGTTTCGGACTCGGTTTCTAAACCGATACTTTTCTGCGGCGGCTAGGCAAACAAAGGAGGATGAATTCACAAGCTTGAAACAGGGGAGCATGTCGGTCTCGGACTATGCCATGCATTACTCATCCTTGTTGAGGTATGTTCCCCACATTGCAACAAATGGGCATGCCAAAATGAGGCACTTTCTAAAGGGGCTGCGACCGGAACTTTTTGATCGGGTTATCTCCAACAACCCCACTTCTTTTGATGATGCTCTCACTAGAGCAGAACTAGCAGAGATCGGAGTCAGTGCTTACACGGACGTTGCACCCCCACAAGTCCCACCGCCGAGGCCAATGTCTAATAATCTGAGGCCACGAGGAGAATCATTCAAGCCTCGTGGGGCTTCTTCCTCATCTTCTCGGTTTGGTGGGAGACGAATGGATAACAGGAGGGGCGGTGCGCCTAGCAACAGAGGGCAGACTCAGGCAAGTAGGAGTGGAGTGGTGAAGTGTCATTTTTGTGGAGGACCACACCACATGCGAGACTGTACTGCTTGTTATAAATGTGGCAAGATGGGCCACATATCTCGGTTCTGTCAGAATGGTGATGGTCAGGTGGATCTTAGAGGAGGTAGAGGGAGGTTTTCTACCGGGACAGTACAGCAGAGGCCGCCGATGGTGCCTCGACAGATGGGAGCACAGGCGATGGGTCCACCTCAGGGACAGGTCTATGCATTGACCAGGGAGCAGGCCGATGCAGCTCCAGAGGAGGTTATAGCTGGTACGTGCCTACTATTTACATTTTCCGCCTTTATTTTGATAGACACAGGTGCTTCTCACTCCTTCGTGTCTACGGACTTTGTGGCGAGACATCATATGTGCACGTCTCCGTTACCCACGTCTCTATTGGTCTCGACACCCACTGGAAAGAGAGTTGTTGCTGACCGGTTTCTGATGGACTGCCTCATTTATTTTGAGGGCAATGAGATAAAGGCAGATTTGATTGTTTTGGGTATGTCAGATTTTGACTGCATTGTGGGCATCGACATTCTGAACAGATATCAGGCAGTGGTGGATTGTCGACAGATGACAGTTCGGTTCAGATCTGGTTTGGGATTTCAGTGGACCTTTTATGGCAACGGATCTCGTACGAAGATTCCGTTGATTTCGGCGATCAAGATGTCCCAATTTTTGGAACGTGGACACACGGGCTACCTCATCTATGTCGTGGACACGTTGGGAAAGGGTAAGGAATTAAAGGTTGAGGATGTGCCAGTGGTAGCAGAATTTGCTGATGTCTTTCCGGAGGAGATTCCAGGATTCCCACCGACTAGGGAAGTCGAGTTTGGGATTGAGTTATTACCGGGGACATCCGCTATTTCTCGTGCTTCCTTATCGAATGGCACCGGCAGAGCTAAGAGAACTGAAGGAACAGTTACAGGAGCTCCTTGATAAAGGATATATACGCCCTAGCGTATCGCCTTGGGGCGCACCAGTTCTTTTTGTGAAGAAGAAAGATGGCTCGATGCGTTTGTGCATCGATTACCGGCAACTGAATAAGGCCACAGTGAAGAACAAGTATCCTCTCCCAAGGATTGATGATCTGTTTGACCAGTTGCAAGGTACCAGACTTTATAGCAAGATTGATTTGAGATCCGGGTATCACCAAATTCGAGTCAGGGAGGAGGATGTGCAGAAGACAGCATTTCGGACTTGGTATGGACACTACGAGTTCTTAGTGATGTCGTTCGGTGTGACGAACGCCCCGACTGTCTTTATGAGCTTGATGAATCGGGTGTTCCAACCCTATCTGGATCAGTTCGTCATTGTGTTTATTGACGATATACTCATCTACTCCCGGAGCGAGGAAGAGCATGTGAAACACTTGAGGACGGTGCTCCAGATCCTCAGAGATCACCAGTTATATGCCAAACTCAGTAAGTGTGAGTTCTGGTTGAGCAGTGTGGTATTTCTGGGGCATGTCATATCTAGCAGTGGGATTTCAGTGGACCCCAGGAAGATTGAGGCGGTGATGGAGTGGGCTGCACCCACGTCTGTGCCCGAGATTCGTAGTTTTCTTGGTTTGGCTGGCTATTACCGACGCTTTGTCGAGGGTTTTTCTAAGATTGCTAAGCCACTGACTCAATTGACTCAAAAGGGAGTGCCCTTCTTTTGGTCTGATGCTTGCGAGGAGAGTTTCCAAGAGTTGAAGCACCGATTGACGACGGCACCGGTATTAGTGATTCCTACGGAGAACAAGAGGTTTGTTCTATTTACTGACGCATCACTTCAGGGCTTGGGATGTGTATTGATGCAAGATAAGCACGTGGTAGCTTATGCATCGAGGCAGTTGAAGCCGCATGAGGCTAGATATCCGGTCCATGATTTGGAGTTGGCGGCTATTATCTTTGCCCTGAAGATTTGGAGGCACTATTTGTATGGTACATCTTTTACCATATATACGGATCACAAGAGCCTGAAATTCTTGTTTACTCAGGCGGAGTTGAATATGCGTCAGAGGAGATGGATGGATTTGCTCAAAGACTATGACTGTGAAATAGAGTACCATCCCGGGAAAGCCAATTTGACAGCCGACGCCTTGAGTCGGAAGGTGAAGAACACTGCTGAAGATGTCATGCATTTGTCGGCTATGATGACTTCTTATTGCCATCTGGGCTATGACTTCGATGTGGACGCATCGCCGGTTTGGGTATCGACTTTATTGGCTGAGCCAGATATCTATGAGAACATCAGGAGAGCTCAGAGGTCAGATGATAAGGTTCAGAGATGGTCATCATTAGTACTTCAGGGTCAGCCATCGAAGCTCAGAGTGGCTAAGGACGGTTCTTTGAGACTTGGTAACCGATGGGTAGTTCCATGTACGCCAGAGTTGCGTAAAGGGATCTTGGAACGGGCTCGCAGTAGCCGATTCAGTATCCACCCAGGAGGGAGGAAGATGTATAAAGACTTGTGTGATCAGTTCTGGTGGAAGCGGATGAAACGTGATGTGATCGTTTTTGTCAAGAAGTGTTTGATCTGTCAGCAGGTTAAGGCAGAGAGGCAGAGACCCGGTGGCGAAATGAGGAGCTTAGAGATACCGGAGTGGAAGTGGGAACACATATCTATGGACTTTGTGACCCACTTGCCGAGGACTACTTCAGGTTGTGATGCCATTTGGGTGATCATTGACAGGCTGACGAAGGTGGCTCACTTCATCCCCTACAGTATGACGTACACATACTTGAGGATGGCTCAGTTGTATGTCCGGGACATAGTGAGACTGCATGGGATTCCAGTGTCTATTGTGTCTGACAGAGATCCGCGGTTCACATCTCATTTCTGGGGAGGCTTACAGTCAGCTTTGGGCACTGAGGTGAGATTGAGTACGGCTTATCATCCCCAGACGGATGGTCAGACTGAGCGCACTATACAGACGCTCGAGGACATGCTACGGGCTTGTATACTAGAATTTGATGCCTCATGGCAAGATTCTTTGGCCTTGGTTGAGTTTTCATACAACAACAGCTATCAGGCGAGTATTCAGATGGCTCCGTTTGAGGCTTTGTATGGTAGGCGTTGTAGGTCGCCATTATACTGGGATGACTTGACCAGTAAAGCAGTGGGAGGACCCGAACTGATTCGAGAGATGGAGGATAAGATAAAGATTATCCGTCAGAAAATGAAGGCAGCCCAGGACAGGCAGGCAGCCTATGCGAATAAACAGCGGAGACCGTTGGAATTTCAGTTGGGAGACAGGGTCTTTTTGAAGATTTCACCTTTCAGGGGTGTGGTTCGGTTTGGTATGCGTGGTAAATTGTCTCCGAGGTATGTGGGACCGTATGAGATTTTGCAGCGCATCGGTACCTTGGCGTACCGTTTGGCACTACCACCGTCGTTGTCTGGTATTCACGACGTGTTTCATGTATCTATGTTACAGAAATATGAGCCGGATCCGTCGCATGTATTGCAGCCTTCTGAGGTTCAGTTGGATTCTGATGTATCGTATGAGGAACGGCCAGTCAGGATTTTGGACAGGGCTGATCGCAGACTCCGGAATAAAGTAATACCGATGATCAAGGTTCAGTGGGATCGCAGGGGTGTCGAGGAGGCCACGTGGGAGACGGAGCGGCACATGATGCAGCACTACCCGGAGTTATTTTCTGGTATGTAGTTTATGTTTGGTTTCTATTTGGGTAAGTGCATGCGATTTCGGGGTCGAAATCTTATAAGTAGGGGAGTATTGTGATATCTCCGAAATAATTAATTACAATTGGACGTTAATTATGTTTATGTGATTTTTATGGCAATAATTAATATTGGTGTTGGCATTAATTATCTTGGTGAAATGCTTAGTCACATGGTGGGAGTGACCCGGTAGAGCATTTCGGGGTGCATGTTATCATGTTGAGTAATTGGGGATTTTAATGGTTAATTGAAATGGTTTGTGATTATTTGGGAGAATCATGTTTTAATTGTGATTTTGGTACATTATGGTAAAATGCCTTTTAAATATCATGTTGGGGTGTTTTATACACCATGGAATTGTGGGGTGTAATTTAATTAAACCCAACCCACTTATACCCCAATCCCCCTTATACCTTCATTTTCTACTTTCCCAATTAACTCATCCAAAACCCTTCTCTACCTCACATTTTCGAAACTTGGTAAAGAGGTGAAGAGAAATCTTTCCAAAAGTTGGATTTGTGGAGTTTATTGGGTGATTGGAGTCCCCAAGAGGTATGGATGCCTCCTTGTTGTTTTTGTTGTGTTTGGATTGAGTTTGTTGTGGTTTTGTATGGATTTGAAATGGGTTTTTATGGGTTGGTATTATTTGAGTTGAAGGTTGGATTTATGGTAGCTTTAAGGTGTATTTTGAAGGTATATGTTGTTATTTATGTTGTTGGTTTGATGGTTTAAGTGTTGGTATGGATTGGAAGGAATTTTGGAGCAAAAATGGAGGATTTTCGGGTTACAGGGGTTGGCGATCGATCGCCCATTTCAGGCGATCGATCGCGCACAGGCAGTAGGCTTTTGGAGCGCCTGGCGATCGATCGCCACTCTTGGGCGATCGATCGGAGAGGCTGGTGATCGATCGCGCCATTTGTGGCGATCGATCGCCAAAGCAGAGAAAATTCAGGATCGGACAGTGTGATCTCGCGATCGATCGGCCCCTCGCGGCGATCGATCGCGAGATACAAAATGTGGTGTTTTTGAATATTTTGTGGAATTTTTGGATATTGGACTATTATTGACTCCTAATATTGATTTGTGTGAATGTGTAGAACCATCACAGGTGGCCACACAGCTTAGGAGATAAAGTCCACAACACATCACATTTTGGGACTAAGGTACGTAGTGAGACGTACGGGCATTGAACGGTAAAACGTAATTATTACGCTTTGAATTGGTTATGCACTATGGTTGCACACATGGAACTGATTATGCATTGTGGTTGCATATGTGGTATTGTTTATGCATCATGGATTGCATACATGGTTTGGTCATGCATTTCGGTTGCATGTGTATATTGGATGCATTGTTGCATGTGATTGTGAGTCGGGATTTATATTCCAGTGATGGAGAATACTTGCCGCCAGTGGCGTAGCGATGTGAATACTTGCCGCTGTCATACCGAAGCGATGAGAGAATATTTGCCGCTAATATGAAGCGAAGAACACGACCGCTGTCATATTTATAGCGAGGGATATTAGTGCCGCTGGTATTGTCTAAGCGAGGGGTATTTCCGCTGTCATGTTAACGCGAGGGGTATTATGCCACTGATATAATAAGACTCGGGAATTGAACACGGAATATATGGGAATCGGTGCATGTCATGACATACATTATTGATAATATAATCTATTGGTTATAATGTGGTACAGGGACAACCCAAGGGAGCATTTAAATGTGTTACATACAGGAAGTGAATCACATTTACTATTTATGCATTTGAATTGCTATCATATTATTGTGAATATGATTTTGTACATGCTCATGGTTTTGGGGGTTGATCCTGTAGGTACTTTTGGGCGGACGGACTAAGGCAAGTTGGTGCGGTGAGCTAGTGAGGAGTGCTCTTGGTAGCAGGCATATTCTTTTGTATAGTATCTACTTTAGGAGTAGTGTAAAGCTATAGGATTAATATTCATTCGATGGGAATGTAATTAATCCATTTTGGAACTTTATTTTGGCACTGTAACCTAATAGCTCAAGGCACCAACACAACTTTTATACTCCGTTTATGCATGAAAATTTTAATTATGCCTTTAATCCGCATTTAAGGAACTAGGGTCCTTACAATGCCCATATGGTAAGATGCCATACGATAGGGTAAGATGCCCACATGGTAAGATGCCCATATGGTAATATGCCATACGATGTTCACGATATGGTAAGATGCCATACGATAGGGTAACATGCCCATATGCATGAATGTGAATCAGGGTCAACAAAAAGAAGTTAATGAATAACCAGCAAGTTTACTTAACCAAGATTTCATGCATTTACTGTTATGCCTCATTTTATGATGTTAAGTAACTATGTATATGCTCACGATGTGTTGTCCCTGTAGGTACACTTTTGGACCAGGGCTAAGGGTCGGGTTGATACAGTGAGCTAAAGGACATTGATACAGGATTTTTGGGATAGTCTCTACTCTAGGAGTAGTATAATTCTATCGCTTTAACATTCATTTTGAGAATGTAATTAATTAAGTTTTTGAAACTTCATTTTTTTGCCTGTAATCTTATTAGCTCAAAGCTACAACCGGAACCTTAAGATGTTATTAATGCATGTTTAGTCCATTATACGTGTTTAAGATGATGTTAAGGTAGGAAGACCCTACATTAGTGGTATCAGAGCAGTGGTTATGTGATGCCCCGAAATTAATTAATTGTAATTAAGGCATTAATTATGTTTATATGATGAATCATGTGGTAATTGATTTATGTGTTGGGTAATAAGATGTTAACATGATTTAATTGTGTTGATTATTAAATATGAGGAAGATGTGATTTTAGATGAAGTTTAGTGCATTTTGTCAAAATGCTTTTAAAATACCATGTTGGGGTGTTTTATACATCATGTTAAGTTTGGGGTTCAAATTTTAAATTAACATTGCACAACCCCTTTTTAATCCCCACTACCCACCTTTTCCTACACTTTACCTCACTTTACCAATCACTCTTTTAACCCCCAAATTTCATCCCTCAACCCTAACCCCACACCATTTTCGAAATACACCAAGGAAGGAAGAAGAAAGCTTCACAAAATCCTTGTTTGTGTGATCTTTGTTAAGATTTGGAGCCTACAAGAGGTATGGGACCCTTCCTTAAGTTTTCAAGATGTTTGGTGTTGAAATGGGTTAGTTTTTGATGATTTATGTGGGTTGTTTTGGGTATGTGTTATATATGTTTGGGGTATGATTTTTGAAGTGTTTTATGTGGGTTTTGGTGGGTTATGATGTTATTGAAGTTGTAGGAAAGTTTGGGTTTGTAAGGAATGGAGTGGGACTTGAAAAATGCTCATTAATGGCGATTTTTAGATGCACAGGGACTGGCGATCGATCGCCCGTTTTTGGCGATCGATCGCGAGCCAACAGTAGGCGCCAGTAACATTTGGCGATAGATCGCCACCTTCAGGCGATCGATCGGCGAGGCTGGCGATCGATCGCGCCAAAAGTGGCGATCGATCGCCAAGATGTGAAATTTTGAGCCCCGTCCAGTGTGATCTCGCGATCGATCGGGCCTGGGCGGCGATCGATCGCGAGGTATAAAAATGTGTATTTTTGATGTTTTTGTGGGATTTTTGGATATTGGACTATATTTAGATTCTAATATCGATTTGTATGGTTATGTAGAACCATCCCAGGTACCCACAACCTCAAGGAGATAAAGCTCTCCAATTTCTACACTTTTGGGAATTAAGGTACGTAAGAAACGTACGAGCATCGGACGGTAAACCATACTCCTACATTTAATGATGATGTTTATGATGATGATGATTATGATGATGTTTATGATGATGATGATGATGATGTTTATGATGATGATTATGATGATGTTTATGATAATGATGTTATGATGATGATTATGATAAGTACGATCATGATGATGGTCATACGATATTTACGAGGGGTAAGATGCCCATATGGTAAGATGCCATACAATATTTACGAAAGGGGTAAGATGCCCATGTGGTAAGATGCCATACGATGTTAAGAAGGGGGGTAAGATGCCCACGTGGTACGATGCCACGAGATATTATAATATGGTAAGATGCCATATTATAGGGTAAGATGCCCATATGCATGAATGAGAATCAGGGTCAACAAAAAGAAGTTAACGAATAACCAACAAGTTTACTTAACCAAGATTTCGTACATTTACTGTTATATCTCTTTTATGATGTTAAGTAAATATGTAAGTGCTCACGATGTGTTGTCCCTGTAGGTACACTTTTGAACCAGAGCTAAGGGTCGGGTTGAGACGGTGAGCTAAAGGAGCATGAAAGAGGATAGGGTACAGGATTTTGGATAGTCTCTACTCTAGGAGTAGTATAATTCTATCGCTACTTTATTCTTTTTGGAGAATGTAATTTGAAATTTTATTCTTGACCTGTAATCTTATTAGCTCAAAGCTACAACCGGAACCCTTAGAATATCATTAATGCATGTTCTATTCATAATACGTTATTAATATGATGTTAAGGTAGGAAGACCCTACATTAGTGGTATCAGAGCAGTGGTTAGAGAACCCGGGAATGAGTGAAGGGTAGCCTTAGCAATAAGTTGGCTAGGTGCTTACTTGTAAACATGTTGTGTGCATATGCTACATATGAAGTATATGACTGTTATGCTAACATGTTATGACTTTCTAGCGATGTGTATATGAACTGCTTTTGGGTCTTGTTGTTAACCATTGTGTTGCAGTATGGCAGCAAACGTGGAGGTAGGTGACGCATTGAGCGTCAATGCAAGTGCGGGACGTACGAATCCCCTACCCCCGCCAGCTTTTGATGATGAACCGTCCGAACAACAGTTGTTGCCAGGGGAGCTAAGCTTAACTCACTTTCTTGCATACCGACCCCCAACCTTTGAAGGAACCGAAACAGGGGAACGAGCTGAGGAATGGTTAGAAAGAATAGAGCAAATCTTTGTGGCAGCCCCATGTGCGAAGACAGCATGGATACGGTTAGCAGAGTTCCAATTGGCCAAGAAGGCACTAATGTGGTGGAAGACCACTGTGGTAGAGCAAGAGGCTCAAGGTCATGAAGTTAATTGGAAAATGTTTCGAACTCGGTTTCTGAACCGCTATTTCTCGGCTGCTGCACGACAGGCTAAGGATGATGAATTTACTCACCTCAAGCAAGGTAATATGTCAGTGTGAGATTATGCTCTTCATTACTGCTCCTTACTCAGATATGTGCCTCACATCGCCACGAGCACTCAAGCAAAGATGAGGAACTTCATGAAGGGCTTGAGGCCGGAGCTGTACGATAGGGTGATTACTTATGGCCCTACTTGTTTTGACGATGCACTCTCACGGGCTGAGCTAGCCGAACTGGGAGTGGGTGCATACCCTGATGTTGTACCACCGTCAGCACCCCCTCAGAAATCCACTCCAGATAATTTGAAGCCAAGGAGTGATCAGTTCAAGTCAAGGGGGAACACATCGGCGTCAAGGTTCAGTGGTAAGAGACCCGACAATAGATGGAAAGGAAACCGTAGGAACGATGCCCCATCTGAAAGGGGGCGGTCTCAGGGAGACAGATCCGGAAAGGTCCAGTGCACTCTTTGTGGGCAACCACATCTGACGAAAGATTGTGTAGGATGTTATGTTTGTGGCGACAAAGGCCACATTGCTAGGCAGTGTCCCAACAGAGGAAGTCAACAGGGTTCTGCGGGGAGGCCTGTGGATAGGACAGCACAACATAGACCACCTTTCGTGCCGAGACAGTATGGAGGTCAGCCTATGGGGCCACCTCAAGGGCAAGTCTATGCATTGACGAGGGAGCAGGCTACAGCGGCTCCGGAGGAGGTTATAGCGGGTACGTGTCTTTTATTTACGCACCCTGCTTTTATATTGATCGACACAGGTGCGTCACACTCTTTTGTGTCGACAAGTTTTGTGGAAAGGCACCACATATGCACTTCTCCGTCGCCCACGCCTCTTATTGTCTCGACACCCGCCGGAAGAAGTTTGATTACTGATCGGATCGTCTATGATGGCCTCATTTATTTTGAGGATAAAGAAGTAAGGTCAGATTTGATTGTTCTGGGAATGTCAGACTTTGACTGCATTCTGGGCATTGATGTTCTGAACAGGTATCAGGCAGTTGTGAACTGCAGGTAAAGGACTGTCCGATTCAAATCTGATATGGGAGTTCCATGGACGTTCTATGGGGATGGTTCTCGTTCTAAGATTCAGTTGATATCTGCTGTCAAGATGGCGCAGTTGTTGGAACGAGGCCATACAGAATATCTCATATATGCCGTTGATGTTACGGAAAAGGAAGAAGAAGTAAAAGTTGAGGATGTGCCAGTAGTGGCGGAGTTCCCTGATGTCATTCCGGAGGAGATTCCCGGATTCCCACCGACGAGAGAGGTCGAGTTTGGGATTGAGTTACTACCGGGGACGTCTGCCATTTCTCGTGCCCCATATAGGATGGCACCAGCGGAGCTAAGGGAGTTAAAGATTCAGTTGCAAGAGCTCCTAGATAAGGGCTATATACGCCCTAGTGTATCACCCTGGGGTGCACCAGTCTTATTTGCGAAGAAGAAAGATGGTTCGATGCGTTTGTGCATCGATTACAGACAACTGAACAAAGCTACAGTAAAGAATAAGTATCCACTTCCGAGGATCGATGATTTGTTTGATCAGTTGCAGGGTACGAGGCTCTACAGTAAGATCGATCTGAGGTCGGGGTACCATCAGATTCGAGTAAGAGATGATGATGTCCAGAAGACAGCTTTCAGGACTAGATATGGGCACTATGAATTCCTAGTCATGCCTTTTGGGGTGACGAATGCCCCAACTGTTTTCATGAGTTTGATGAACAGGGTGTTCCAGCCATATTTGGATCAGTTCGTCATAGTTTTCATTGACGACATACTCATCTACTCCCGGACCGAAGAGGAACACGTGAAGCACTTGAGAATAGTACTCCAGATCCTTAGGGATCATCAGTTATATGCAAAGCTTAGCAAGTGCGAGTTCTGGTTGAGCAGTGTAGTATTCTTGGGCCATGTTATATCTAGCAGCGGGATATCTGTAGACCCCAGGAAGGTTGAAGCTGTGATGGAGTGGGATGCACCCACTTCTGTGCCCGAGATACGGAGCTTCCTTGGCTTAGCAGGTTATTACCGACGTTTTGTCGAGGGATTTTCTAAGATCGCAAAGCCATTGACGCAGCTGACTCAGAAAGGAGTCTCGTTCTATTGGTCCGAAGCTTGTGAGGAAAGCTTCCAAGAGTTGAAGCGTCGTTTGACGACAGCGCCAGTATTGGTGATTCCTTCTGAGAATAAGAGATTTGCTTTGTACACGGATGCATCACTACAATGTCTAGGCTGTGTGTTGATGCAAGATAAGCACGTGGTGGCTTATGCTTTGAGGCAGTTGAAGCCTCATGAGACCAGATACCCAGTCCATGATCTGGAACTGGTAGCCATCATTTTCGCCTTGAAGATTTGGCGTCATTATCTTCATGGTACTTCAGTTACCATTTTTACGGATCATAAGAGCCTGAAGTTTCTATTCACCCAGGCTGAACTGAATATGCGTCAAAGAAGATGGATGGATCTACTCAAGGATTATGACTGTGAGATTGAGTACCATCCCGGTAAAGCAAATTTGATAGCAGACGCCTTAAGTCGGAAGGTGAAGAGTACTGCTGAAGACGCTATGTGTTTATCAGCTATGATGACTTCTTATTGCCATCTGGGCTATGATTTTGATGTGGACATGTCGCCGGTGCGAGTGTCGACCTTCTTGGCTGAGCCAGACATATTTGAGGCTATCAGGAAAGCCCAGAGGTTAGATGATGAGGTTCGGAGATGGTCATCGATAGTACTTTGAGGACAACCATCAAAGTTCAGAATGGCAGAAGATGATTCCTTGAGGCTGGGAAACCGATGGGTAGTCCCAGATACACCAGAGTTGCGTAGAGGAATATTGGAGCGAGCCCACAGTAGTCGGTTCAGTATCCACCCATGAGGAAGAAAGATGTACAAGGACCTGTGCGGTCAATTCTGGTGGAGACGCATGAAGCGTGATGTTATGACTTTCGTCAAAAGATGTTTGATCTGCCAACAAGTAAAGGCAGAAAGACAGAGGCCTGGTGGTGAGCTGAAGAGCTTGGAAGTACCTAAGTGGAAGTGGGAACACATATCTATGGACTTCGTGACCCACCTACCAAGAACGACCTCTGGATTTGATGCGATCTGGGTGATCGTTGATAGGCTGACGAAGGTAGCTTATTTCATCCCTTACAACATGACTTTCACATACTTAAAGATTGCCCAATTATATGTATGGGATGTAGTGAGGTTGCATGGGGTTCCAGTCTCGATCGTGTCTGACAGAGACCCAAGGTTTACTTCTCATTTCTGGGAGGGTCTCCAGACAGCTTTGGACACCGAGGTGAGACTGAGTACGGCTTATCACCCTCAGACAGACGGCCAAACGGAGCGTACTATACAGACGCTCGAAGATATGCTGAGGGCATGTGTTTTGGAGTTTGATACTCCGTGGCAAGATTATATACCATTGGTGGAGTTCTCCTATAATATCAGCTATCAGACGAGCATTCAAATGGCCCCTTTTGAAGCTCTTTATGGTCGACGCTGTAGGTCACCGCTGTATTGGGAGGACTTGACAAGTAAAGCGGTCGGAGGACCGAATATGATTAAGAACATGGAAGAAAAGATTAAGATGATACGTTTAAAGATGAAGGCGGCCCAAGATAGGCAAGCAGTCTATGCGAATAAGCGGCGACGGCCGCTAGAATTCCAAGTAGGGGACAAGGTTTTCTTGAAAATCTCACCCTTCAGGGGTGTGGTCCGTTTTGGTATGCAGGGAAAGTTATCTCCGAGATATGTCGGACCGTATGAGGTGTTGCAGCTATTGGTACATTGGCTTACCGTTTGGCTCTACCGCCGTCTTTATCTGGGATTCATGATGTTTTCCACGTTTCTATGCTACGGAAGTATGAGCCAGATCCGTCTCATGTATTACAGCCTACTGAAGTGCAGTTGGATTCAGATGTATCCTACGTTGAACGACCGGTCAGAATTCTGGATCGTGAGGATCGCAGATTACGAAGTAAAGTTATACCGATGGTCAAAGTTCAGTGGGATCGTTGGGGTGTCGAGGAGGCTACGTGGGAGACGGAACGTCATATGATGCAGCATTACCGGAACTATTTTTTGGTATGATTTATGTTTAGTTTCATTTTGGGTAAGTGCATGCGATTTCGAGGACGAAATCTTGTAAGTAGGGGAGTAATGTGATGCCCCGAAATTAATTAATTGCAATTAAGGCATTAATTATGTTTATATGATGAATCATGTGGTAGTTGATTTATGTGTTGGGTAATAAGATGTTAACATGATTTAATTGTGTTGATTATTAAATATGAGGAAGATGTGATTTTAGATAAAGTTTAGTGCATTTTGTCAAAATGCTTTTAAAATACCATGTTGGGGTGTTTTATACATCATGTTAAGTTTGGGGTTCAAATTTTAAATTAACATTGCACAACCCCTTTTTAATCCCCACTACCCACCTTTTCCTACACTTTACCTCACTTTACCAATCACTCTTTTAACCCCCAAATTTCATCCCTCAACCCTAACCCCACACCATTTTCGAAATACACCAAGGAAGGAAGAAGAAAGCTTCACAAAATCCTTGTTTGTGTGATCTTTGTTAAGATTTGGAGCCTACAAGAGGTATGGGACCCTTCCTTAAGTTTTCAAGATGTTTGGTGTTGAAATGGGTTAGTTTTTGATGATCTATGTGGGTTGTTTTGGGTATGTGTTATATATGTTTGGGGTATGATTTTTGAAGTGTTTTATGTGGGTTTTGGTGGGTTATGATGTTATTGAAGTTGTAGGAAAGTTTGGGTTTGTAAGGAATGGAGTGGGAGTTGAAAAATGCTCATTAATGGCAATTTTTCGATGCACAGGGACTGGCGATCGATCGCCCGTTTTTGGCGATCGATCGCGAGCCAACAGTAGGCGCCAGTAACATTTGGCGATCGATCGCCACCTTCGGGCGATCGATCGGCGAGGCTGGCGATCGATCGCGCCAAAAGTGGCGATCGATCGCCAAGATGTGAAATTTTGAGCCCCGTCCAGTGTGATCTCGCGATCGATTGGGCCTGGGCGGCGATCGATCGCGAGGTATAAAAATGTGTATTTTTGATGTTTTTGTGGGATTTTTGGATATTGGACTATATTTAGATTCTAATATCGATTTGTATGGTTATGTAGAACCATCCCAGGTACCCACAACCTCAAGGAGATAAAGCTCTCCAATTTCTACACTTTTGGGAATTAAGGTACGTAAGAAACGTACGAGCATCGGACGGTAAACCATACTCCTACATTTAATGATGATGTTTATGATGATGATGATTATGATGATGTTTATGATGATGATGATGATGATGTTTATGATGATGATTATGATGATGTTTATGATGATGATGTTTATGATGATGATTATGATGATGTTTATGACGATGTTTATGATAATGATGTTATGATGATGATTATGATAAGTACGATCATGATGATGGTCATACGATATTTAAGAGGGGTAAGATGCCCATATGGTAAGATGCCATACGATATTTTCGAAAGGGGTAAGATGCCCATGTGGTAAGATGCCATACGATGTTAAGAAGGGGGTAAGATGCCCACGTGGTAAGATGCCACGAGATATTTATAATATGGTAAGATGCCATATTATAGGGTGAGATGCCCATATGCATGAATGAGAATCAGGGTCAACAAAAAGAAGTTAACGAATAACCAACAAGTTTACTTAACCAAGATTTCGTACATTTACTGTTATATCTCTTTTATGATGTTAAGTAAATATGTAAGTGCTCACGATGTGTTGTCCCTGTAGGTACACTTTTGAACCAGGGCTAAGGGTCGGGTTGAGACGGTGAGCTAAAGGAGCATGAAAGAGGATAGGATACAGGATTTTGGATAGTCTCTACTCTAGGAGTAGTATAATTCTATCGCTACTTTATTCTTTTTGGAGAATGTAATTTGAAATTTTATTCTTGACCTGTAATCTTATTAGCTCAAAGCTACAACCGGAACCCTTAGAATATCATTAATGCATGTTCTATTCATAATACGTTATTAATATGATGTTAAGGTAGGAAGACCCTTCAGGTTAGATAACCCGGGCATGAGTGAAGGGTAGCCTTAGCAATAAGTTGGCTAGGTGATTCTTTTTAAACATGTTATGTGCATAAGTTGCATATGAAGTATATGATGTTACACTAACATGTTTGATTATCTAACGATGTATTATATGAACTACTTTTGGGTATGGTTGTTAACCCTTGTCTTGCAGCATGGCAGCAAATGTGGAAGTAGGAGATGCAGTAAGTGTTAATGCAAGTGCTGGAAGTACGAATCTCCTACCCCCGCCAGCTTTCGGCGAAGAACCGTCTGAACAACAATTGTTGCCTGGGGAACTGAGCTTGACTCAATTTCTTGCATACCGACCTCCGACCTTTGAAGGAACTGAAACAGGGGAACAAGCTGAGGAGTGGTTAGAGAGAATAGAGCAAATCTTCGTGGCAGCTCCTTGTGCTAAGAAGGCCTGGATAAGACTAGCAGAGTTCCAGTTTGCCAAGAAGGCGCTGATGTGGTGGAAGACCATAGTGGTAGAGCAAGAGGCTCAAGGTCATGAAGTAAATTGGAAAATGTTTCGAACTCGGTTTCTGAACCGCTATTTTTTGGCTGCTGCACGACAGGCCAAGGAAGAACTCACCTCAAGCAAGGTAACATGTCAGTGTCAGATTATGCTCTTCATTACTGTTCCTTGCTCAGATATGTGCCTCATATCGCCACAAGTACTCAAGCAAAGATGAGGAACTTCATGAAGGGCTTGAGGGCGGAACTGTATGATAGGGTGATCACTTATGGCCCTACTTGCTTTGACGATGCACTTTCACGGGCTGAGCTAGCCGAGCTTGGGGTTGGTGAATACCCTGATGTCGTACCACCTCCAGCACCCCCTCAGAAATCCACTCCCGAAAATTTGAAGCCAAGGGGTGATCAGTTCAAGCCAAGGGGAAACACATCGGTGTCGAGGTTCAGTGGTAAGAGGTCCGACAATTGATGGAAAGGAAACCGTAGGAACGATGCCCCATCTGGAAGAGGGAAGTCTCAGGGAGACAGATTCGGGAAGGTCCAGTGCACTCTTTGTGAGGGCCCAATCCTAATGATGTGATTAATTATCACACAATGATAATTATAGTGTAAACAGCGGAAGATTAGTTTAACATTTATCAAAATGCGGCCCTAAAAATTTCAGCATGACCTCGTTGCATGAGCAACATACCATCAATACCAATAGTCAAAATATATATAGATACCATATGTTTCATCTCCATCAACACAAATCAAACTATGAACACATATCCATAATGAGGAAAATAAACTAAATATACATAAACTCCTTACACTCCAGGGACACACCCCTGATACATATATGACTGGGATAAAAAGGAAAATAAACCTCTCAAGTGTGGCTCCCACCGGATGTACCCTGTCTGGGATCCTGACCACCTGTACTACCTGCCATTGTCCACACACAAAGACAACAACAGCCCCCCTTGGGGGTGAGCAAAAGCACAATATGGAACGATCATAGAATATACAACATGTATCTATAAAATGTGATATATGATGTAATGCAATGCAATGCAGTGCCATGCATGTCGTGTCGGTATCAGGTCAATCACCCATCCACTAGGCGTATCAGAATCAATCAAATCGCTATCAAATCATAGTAGCTCGAGCCTGCCAAGCATAAGGGATCATCAGTGATGCGTCGTCAAAGCGTATCAACAAATCATGGTAATCAAAGTTCAGAGTGGCTGAGGATGATTCCTTGAGACTGGGCAACCGATGGGTAGTCCCAGATACACCAGCGTTGCGTAGAGGAATATTGGAGCAAGCTCACAGTAGTCGGTTCAGTATCCACCCGGGAGGAAGGAAGATGTACAAGGACCTATGCAGTCAATTCTGGTGGAGACACATGAAGCAAGATGTGATCACTTTTGTTAAAAGATGTTTGATCTGCCAGCAGGTAAAGGCAGAGAGACAGAGGCCTGGTGGCGAGCTGAAGAGTTTAGAGGTACCCAAATGGAAGTGGGAGCATATCTCTATGGACTTTGTGACCCATTTGCCAAGGACGGCCTCAGGATTTGATGCGATCTGGGTGATCGTGGATAGGCTGACGAAGACGGCTCATTTCATCCCTTATTGTATGTCCTTCACATACCTAAAGATGGCCCAATTGTATGTACGGGATGTGGTGAGGTTGCATGGAATTCCAGTCTCGATTGTGTCTGATAGAGATCCAAGGTTTACTTCACATTTCTGGGAGGGTCTCCAGACAGCTTTGGGCACAGAGGTGAGACTGAGTACAACGTATCACCCTCAGACAGACGGTCAGACAGAGCGTACCATTCAGACACTCAAAGACATGTTGAGGGCATGTGTATTGGAGTTTGATACTCCGTGGCAAGATTCTATACCACTGGTAGAGTTCTCCTATAATAACAGCTATCAGGCGAGCATTCAAATGGCCCCTTTTGAAGCTCTTTATGGACGACGCTGTAGGTCACCACTGTATTGGGAGGACTTGACTAGTAAGGCGGTCGGAGGACCGGATATGATTAAGGATATGGAAGACAAGATTAAGTTGATACGCCAAAGATGAAGGCGGCCCAGGATAGCAAGCAGCCTATGCCAACAAGCGGCGACGACCGCAAGAATTCCAAGTGGGAGACAAGGTCTTCTTGAAAATCTCACCCTTCAGGGGTGTAGTTTGTTTTGGTATGTAGGGAAGTTATCTCCGAGGTATGTCGGGCCGTATGAGGTATTGCAGCGTATTGGTACATTGGCTTACCGTTTGGCTCTACCGCCATCTTTATCTGGGATTCATGATGTTTTTCACGTTTCTATGTTGCGGAAGTATGAGCCAGACCCGTCTCATGTAATACAGCCTACTGAAGTACAGTTAGATTCAGATGTATCCTACGTAGAACGACCGGTCAGAATTCTGGATCGTGAGGATCGCAGATTACGAAGCAAAGTTATACCGATGGTCAAAGTTCAGTGGGATCGCCGGGGTGTCGAGGAGGCTACGTGGGAGACGGAACGACATATGATGTAGCATTACCCGGAACTATTTTCTGGTATGATTTATGATAGTTTCATTTTGGGTAAGTGCATGCGATTTCGAGGACGAAATCTTATAAGTAGGGGAGTAATGTAATGATTATATGCAATTTGGGCATTAATGATGGTTATGTGATTATTTATCATGGTAATTAATTTATGTGATGGGTAATGAAGTATTAACATGATTTAATTGTATTGATTGACAATTATGAGGAAAGCATGATTTTAGTGGAAGTTTAATGCATTTTTGTAAATGCTTTTAAAATACCATCTTGGGGTATTTTATAAATCATGTTAATTGATGGGGTACAATTTTATTAACCCATATACCCCCACTATACCCTTTACCCCACTACCTTTATTCACTTTACCCTTTCCCCTCTAAAATCCCCAATTCATTCCCAAAACCCTTCCCATTTACCCATTTTCGAAATTCTTCAAAGGAGGAAGGAGGAAGCTCCACAAAACCTTTGTTTTTGAGATCTTGGTTAAGATTTGGAGTCTTCAAGAGGTATGGAACCCTTCCTAAAGTTTTTATGATGTTTGGTGTTGAAATTGGTTAGTTTTTGATGATTTAGGTGGGTTTGTTTTGGGTATATGTTATTTATGGTTGGGGTATTTTGAAGTGTTTTATGTGGGTTTTAGTGAGTTTGATGATGTTGAGGTGGAAGGAAAGATTTGGTTTGAATGGTGTGGGGTGAAGCTTTGAAAATGCACGAAAATGGGGAGAAATCGCGCACCTGAATCAGGCGATCGATCGCCCTGAATCAGGCGATCGATCGCCGAAGGCCAGTAGCTTTTTACGCAAGAGGCGATCGATCGCCTCAAATAAAGCGATCGATTGCCGCAAGGCAAAAAGTGAGGCGATCGATCGCCTCGTGTAGCGATCGATCGCCGCTGCTTAAAAAGTGGAAAATGATGAATTTTGATGAATTTTTGGTATTTGGCTATTATTTAGCATCTAATATTGATTTGTATGGTTGTGTAGAACCATCCCAGGTACCGACCACATCAAGGAGATAAAGCTCTCCAATTTCTCCACTTTTGGGAATTAAGGTACGTAAGAAACGTACGGGCATCGGACGGTAAAACCATACTCCTACATATGATGTTTATGATGATGATTATGATAAGTAAGTTTATGATATGATGTTTATGATGATGATTATGATAAGTAAGTTTATGATGATGATGTTTATGATGATGGTTATGATAAGTAAGTTTATGATGATGATGTTTATGATGATGGTTATGATAAGTAAGTTTATGATGATGATGTTTATGATGATGATTGTGATAAATAATTTTATGATAATGTTTATACGATGTTTAGTTAATGATACGATGTTTATGATATGGTAAGATGCCATACGATAGGGTAAGACGCCCATATGGTAAGATGACATACGATAGGGTAAGATGCCCATATGGTAAGATGACATACGATAGGGTAAGACGCCCACAGGGTAAGATGCCCATATGGTAAGATGCCATACGATGTTCACGATATGGTAAGATGTCATACGATAGGGTAAGATGCCCATATGCATGAATGTGAATCAGGGTCAACAAAAAGAAGTTAATGAATAACCAGCAAAGTTTACTTAACCAAGATTTCATGCATTTACTGTTATGCCTCCTTTTATGATGTTAAGTAATTATGTATATGCTCACGATGTGTTTGTCCCTGTAGGTACACTTTTGGACCAGGGCTAAGGGTCGAGTTGAGACAGTGAGCTAAAGGAGCATGAAAGAATATAGGATACAGGATTTTTGGGATAGTCTCTACTCTATGAGTATTATAATTCCATCGCTTTAACATTCATTTTGAGAATGTAATTAATTAAGTTTTTGAAACTTCATTTTTTTGCCTGTAATCTTATTAGCTCAAAGCTACAACCGGAACCTTAAGACGTTATTAATGCATGTTTAGTCCATTATACGTGTTTAAGATGATGTTAAGGTAGGAAGACCAACTTGATCGCTTTTATTTTAAACAGTTATTTTCAGTGTAGCGATTTATGTACCGCAAGTGCACGGTGTCAAGTTTTAATATAATGGTTTAAGAGTAAGGAGTGTCGTACCCACAGGGACTAGTAGCAATTACCACGATCAATTAGAATTACTATATTTAACCTACGATTAAGGAATGATTATTAAACTAAATTGTCTTAAGCACAAAAATCAACCTAAACAGCAGTGATGAATAATTGAAGAGAATTTATAAACGAATTATCAAGACGTCGGTTCACCCATATAATCCCCCAAAAGTTGCTATTAATTAAGATTCAATGTTCTATGTTCTAGGGTGACGAGTTTTCCTATTTCATTCGTTATACCTTGGTCCGGTTATAACAAGTCTAGCATTAACCTACAATAAATCACTCCCGTGTCTTTATTGAATGATTAATACCAAAAAACGCTTTGTGAAAACTACTAGCCTTCGATTTTGGTAAATCTATTGCTATCACACGTGTGCTAGATTTTACTTGGTCCGTCTCAACCTAAAACCCACGGCCTAATTTACTACGTCGTATCGTAATCTCCTATGGTCAATTCAATTACGATTACCAATATCATGCAAAAGGTAGCTAATCTTTTACAAGCATTAACAACATAAATTATGCGCAAAGATCATGTAAATTAAATCGAAACCGTTAATTAACTCAAGGGTTCAAACATGGGATCCCCTATGTCTTGACAAATAATTTAACCAAAGACCATAATCAAATTATAATGCATAAACATGTCTTTAAACAAATTCAACATCAAAATCTGATATAAAAATTAATAAGTTCAGAAATACTAAGATAACGAGGATGTCGCTCCGTGCGTCGCTCCGTTCTTTCGTTCCTTGCGTTGCTCTTGCTCTTCAATGAATTGTGGTGGTGCTTTGGATGGAGGAGAGGCTGCTAGGCCTGTGTAAAAGTGGGCAAAAGTCCTCTCAAAATCGTCCCTTAGTCTGATATATAGGGTTAACATATGTGGGAAGGAGTCTCCTTTGAACCAAACATGGAAAGTCTTTATTTTTCAAAAAACTCTTATGCCGCGATCGATCTTTGTTATTCCGCGATCAATCTTCATTCTCTACTGGACGTGATAGCCAAAATAAACCAATCCGCGATCGATCTTTGTTCCCTCGCGATCGATCGCGAGTCTTCACTGTATATTGGCGATCGATCGCGATGTCTTGCCGATCGATCGCCAATGTCTTCTATTCAGCATCATTTTTTTTAAAGCTCGGCGATCGATTGCGATGTCTTGCCGATCGATCACGAGTTGTACAAAATTCATACTTCGAGATTTCAGTCCATTTTCTCACGTCTCGACAGTACATCGAGCTTTTCTTCTTTTTCTTTTATAGCCTTGGCCACTTTGGGTCTTATTTACTCAATCTTTTTCTCAAGGCTTTTTATCTATCTTTTTCTTTTCTCATTCATCATTTTTTTCAATAAGCTCATAACAATTCAAGTGTATCGAATGATATTCATTATACTCCCTTAGGGTAAGGATAACTTTTTTCATTTAGGCTCAAGGGTAAGTATAATGAGTTTGCCAAGAATGTCGAATGGGGTCTAATTATATGCAATGCATATACCATTCTTTTTTCAATAAAGCTCAAATTGGACACTAGGGATTCATATAGACTAGGTAAGCTTGAAAGGCTCAAACGTGTCAAAGATCGCCTAGATCATTTCCAAGTCGAGTTTGTAACTATAAAATTTCGCCTCAAAGTGTCATCATCAAATAAGTTCTAGGATAACTCTAAGATGCTCAAGACAAATCATCAAGTTCACAATAATTATCACTATTCAACATGCAATCCACAAGATCATGACTCATTATGCTCAAAGTATTCCTCATTCTTGACATGCTAACTCAAATTAGGATATTCATGTACAAGTCCAATCACAAATCAAGTTCATATGCTTAGTGAGATCAAAATCCTCATTGAATAGTCACTACTATAATTCATTCTTTTCTCAAGTTTGAACTCATAAATAAAAAAAATTTTTTAGCTCATATTAATCGGACGATTCAAGTGTCATTTAAGCACACAACATGTGGTTAAAACAAGTAAAGCATGCAAGCTACTACTCCCCCAAACTTAAATCAAACATTGCCCTCAATGTTAAAAAGAATCAAAAGGGAAACAGTGAACTCCCCTGATCAAGACGCTTGCATGAGGGTTGAGGAAGATTTGCTTTTGAAAGCTCCACTGTTGTAAGGGTTCATCGCTCCAACAAAGTACCTAGCAAGAGAAGAATGCATATTGTAAAATATTCGACTTGAGAGATAAACAAAACTAAAATGCAAAAACTGAAAAAGCAAATAAAACTAAATAACTAAAGGATACGCTTGGGTTGCCTCCCAAGAAGCGCTGATTTTTAGTCGTCGGCTTGACCATCAGAAGCAACCATCAAAGAGCGGCTGCCGCCCATAGTAAGTATCGTATGATACCACTAATGGGTCTTCATTCAGTATGCCCTCAAGATTGGCAAGATTGTAGCAGTGTAAGCTCGTCGCTCCAACAACATTCTTCATGAAATGGTGGGCATGGGAGAAGGATTCTTGGCTTGGCTTTATCTTGTGTAGGGCGTAGTGCGGTGAAGTTGGCATCGATGGAAAATATGGATCCACATATGGCATAGAACATGTCTCCATAGATGGGCTCAAATAGGAATCTTCGAAAGTCTCTTCCTCTTCCAACATCACACTCGACTCATCTTCATAATGGGAACTCCTCGGATGACATCTCTGAAGTAGTCTCAATCTCTTGAAGAGGCTCAAGTTCCCTTGAATCTTCCACACTAGGAGGATCACTCCCCCAAACTTGGTTGGTTGAGTGATCATTATCATCATATAACCAAACTCGATTTGTCGCCTCTTGATTTGTAGCTCTCAGTCTCTTCCTCCTTGGCAGCTAGCTGAAATTGTTTCCATAGGACCGCCATTTGCTGGCTCCAGGTGGACGCATAGAGTTGGTTTGGCACTCCAAACTGTTCTCAGTTGATGCCATGAATCTCACTAAGGCATCCTCTAACTGAGTTGTTACATCTGCAGAACTATCTCTCCTCTCTTCGCGATGTTCAAATGGTTGTGGCAGTATCAATAGGTAGTGAGGCTCCGGTGGGTACTTGGTGACATCCAACCTTTTAGTGAAGGATCACAATGCCAGTGAAGATCGAAGTCCGCCATATCATTGAACAGGTGCACCACACTGTCTTCATCTCTATCAACCAGGGGACTCCCAGTCACCAGTGCTCCGCTCAATACCCATTCTCGTGTCTGTGCATCCAACCCGTTGAAGAAATATTGCAAGAGAGTATAGTTCGAAAAGTTGTGATACCGGAATGTGTTGGCCAATTCATTGAATCTCTCCCAAACAGCGTAGAATGGCTCGGAACGTTGTTGGGCAAAGCTTGTGAAGGCTTGTTGATGTCGCATCTCCAAGTACCTCACAAGACAAACAAAACAAAACAAAATAAATATATATAATTTTTTTCTTTTTCGAATGAGATAAACAAAAAAAATGGTTAAATTACAGTCAAAGAACCTAGTATGATATTACTAAAGTTAATCCCCGGCAACGGCGCCAAAAACTTGATCGCTTTTATTTTAAACAATTATTTCCAATCTAGCGATTTTAGACCGCAAGTGCACGGTGTCAAGTTTTAGTATAGATAGGAAGATACGGATTGTCGAACCCACAGAGACTAACAAGTAAGTACCAAATAAGATGTCTTTTAACCATATTTAACCTACGATAATAAATTGATAATTAAACTAAACTAAATTAAACTACTCTAATCCACCAAGTCATAAAGTAACGAGAAAAATCCACAGATAAGATTATCGAGACTTTGGCCTCACCAATGTAATTCCCTACAATTCTCGATTGAATATTCAAATATTTCTAAGGTGACGAGTTTTCCTAATTTATCTAATACACTCTCTCGAGCTATATTAAACCTAACACCAAATTGCAGTAAGTAACTCTCGTTCACTTATTTAACAATTCAATGTTGCATAAGATCCATGAAAACTCCTAGCTTTCAATTACTAGAATCTATGGCTATCACGCATGTATTTGACGTCATCTCTCGATCTCGGTCTTAAATCCATGGTATGAGTTATTAATTCAGTATCATAAAATCATCTCTCGATCTCAATTACGATACTAACATCATTCAAAGGTGATCAAACCTCCAAAAGCATGAAGAACATAAAACATACGCAAAGAATTATATGAATTCAATCTCAAAATCAATAGGACAAACTATGTTATTGATATTTCTCAATCATCAAAAACACAACAAATCCAATTATAATTCAAAACAAATAATAGAAAAGTAAAAGCAAACTCCCGAGTCGACTTCGTTCGTTGATTCTCGATCCTTCCTCGCTTCTTTCTCGATCGTGCACTTCGATTATCTTGTGGCTTGTTCCAAATCATAGGGTGTAGGGTTGATGAGTGATGATGGATGGTGACTGGGTGTAGAGTGTTGGACGAAGAGTGGAAGATTGGTGGAGGTTTGATGTATGAGAGGGTGAAAGAAAAGATGGACATGAGATGGAATTGAAGGAAAGGGGGGGCTGAGATAGAGGCTGTATATCTAGGTTAAAAATCTGATATCGGTTATAATTTTCATTTGTAATATATATAGGGGAAGGAAATCAAGGACTTCCGTGTTGGAAACAAACTCTATAAGAAGTTATTTTAAATGAAAATTCATTCCACCGATCGATCCGAACGAAGTGGCCGATCGATCGAGCCTTCCAGTAAGAATTTCTTGGCTTTTCTGCCCGTCTCGATCGATCGGAAATCCTTGCTCGATCGATCGGAAATCACAGTAAGTTTCTTCGCCTTTTTCAGCTTCTGGCGAGTTTCGTATTTTGGCCGTAAATTTCTCATACGAACTCCGAATTTGATGAATCAGCTGTCCACGCGAAGATAAGAGAAAGTTCTACAACTTTTATATGGACCACATTTCCAAAACATGGCTCGAACATATAGTAATATGAGGAGAAAGGAAGCAATATGTGTCTTGGATTCTGGTTTCTTCCTCTTTTCTTCAACTTTATTCATTTTTTCATCATTTTAGCTTGATTTCTTCCCCTTTTATGAATTTCAACACTGATTCCTTGAAATATAGAAATATATACCATAAAACGTAAAATAACTCAAGAATCAACACGAAAACATTACATATCATAGCTTAAAAATGTGTAATATTCAACCCTAATCAGTACACTACAATGTACTTATACCATACTTTTCCGCTCTCCAGTCCGTCTCCATCAAAGGAGTAGTTGCAACCGCATTGCAACACCGATTGGGCCACAACACGGCCCCGATCAAACACGAAACACATCTACAAAGATGTCTACAACCGCGTGTTCCAAGAAATCAAATCTTGGTCCGAACACACTATCGAGACTCCACAAGGTCTCAAGCTCTCGAAAGGACATGCAAGAATCGATTGCATTCCCGCCACAAGTTTCAATCACGACACTAAACAAATCCGAATCCTGACCATCCCTCGTTTATCCTGGGATTCAACAATCATAAAACAGGGAGGTTATCGAATTGACCAGCAAGAATTACTATGGTCCAAGGTACGACAATCCCTCCTCAGGGGAAGTCAACCAACCCTCACGATCATTCATCAGAATGCATCTTGCCGTCGAGATTACCAATCTCAAGGTGCCACAATCTCTCACAGAGATTCGCCAAACCAAGCGTACTAATCCGATACTCAACAAGTACCGAAATGCGGGCATTCATACACACATACATGCCCAAGTACTTACACAACATGCATACTCAATGCAATAGGCTTGGTATCTCCAATCATACCTCCCAAAATCAACTGTCAATCCCCAGCTATTCTCATCTCGCAGAGAATAATGATTGACAGACAAATGGTCATTGGCGTGATTCCAACATCAACACCTCACAAACCGACTTATTGAATGTAAGGACCCCCGTGCCCTTAACCCATTATTAGTGTATTATTCCATACCATTAGTGCATATAATCATACTATCATGGGGAAAAGCCATATGCAAGTACAACACCATATGCCAGACCTTAAATTTCTTGCATTTGATCTGCATAACATTCAAATTGCCCAACCAAGATTTCAAATATAACATGCACCCTCATAATACACTAACATGCTCTCAGTTCATTTAGCAATTCCATATTTAATTGCATGCAAACCACGAATGAACAGAGAAAAGTATACATTCCATATACACGTAAAATGTACTCACATAAGAGCACCCAATGAATAAGCGTGTATCTAATGTATGAAACGCTCTACGGGATACCATTACAGGCACTTCAATCCAGGAAGCACCTCCCAAGCACAACTCGATCTCAACTCTGGATCTATGAACTTATTCAACCAGCTTTGGTACCTCGATCCGGGAAGTACCTCCAATCGACAGCCCGAGCTCAACTCCCAAGCTGCTGCTACACCTGCCCCAACAGAGACAGCCCCCACACGGGGTGAGCATACCAATACCACCAATCCAATAATCATAACATTGTAGTTCATAATTTACAGAATGTAAATGCCATAATTTAAATGATACTCCCTGGATGGTATCATCCTCATCCGGGATCCCCTATATTATCCATGTTCTCAAAATAACCAAATTCATCAAATTCCCAAAGCCAGTTAATCGCCACATAGATTAACTAATACCATTCCTATCATGCCAAAGGTCGTAGATATCACATATATACCAATGGTTCCATGTTCCTATTTCATTGCTCGCTCCACAATAGCGGCATTCTGAACCCCGCACACCCTCAACAATAGCGGCGTCATACCCGATGGTCGCTCAACGGCGACAGCATCCCAAATCATTGCTCGCTCAATAGCGGCACCGTATGGTTCCCAATGTATATCCATTTGACGCAAATACCATTTACCATTCATATCGCTATCCATTTATAACAAGTATCATGTACCATGCATTTCAACACTCATTTATTGCAAATACTGCATACCATGCATTTCAATGTCCATTTGATGCAATTACCACATAACATGTATTTTAATGTCCATTTAATGCAATTTCCACATACCATGTATTCAATGTCCATTTAATGCAATTACCACATACCATGCATTTTACAGTTGCAACATTATAATAGGCTATGCTCGTACGTCTCACTACGTACCTTATGTTCCCGTTGCTCGAATCCAAACATTGCCTCAGTCCTGAGGTCCGATGGAGGAATGTGCTAAACACAATTCAATAACTCATAATCAATGAGTAATCCCAAATTCATATGCACAAGCATAAAATATGACCCCAATCATCCCAACACGATGATTAAATAGTAAATGGTCAATAATAGCTCCCCAAAACCCGAGGGAGGACCCAAAATAACATTTTACATAATTGCACTACCGATCGATCGGTCACCCTTACCGATCGATCGGTAACTGCTCACAATTTCGATTTAAGTTACGCCTTGCACCCATCGATCGGTCCAAGCTACCGATCGATCGCTAGCCACCCACCGATCGATCGGTCGTTCTTACCGATCGATCGCTAAAGATCGAAATAAACGTCCATCGCTACGCACATGCACTGATCGATCGGTCCAAGCTACCGATCGATCGGTCGCTGTGCGAACCCGAAATCACCATTTTTTAAAAGCTTGAAAACCACCACCAATCTTACCCAAACATCCTCAAACTCGAAAATAACCATATACAAACACCCTAGTACGCCCAACAAGGGTTAAAACCATTTTAAAACAAAACCCATAAGATTTCAAGTTTTTACAAAAATCTCCCAAAACGTAATTCAATTCTAAACTCAACCAAACACCTCCAAAATACAATCGACACGAAGATAAAAGCGAGGGGAATGAGATTACCAAATTATCTCCGAGAAATTCCGGCTCCCGAGCCAAGCTTCAAGCCAATTCTTCCATGGGAGAAAAGAAGGGGTTTGGGGGGGGGGGGAGGAGGAGAAGGTGTGAGAGAGAGAGGAGAGAGGGGAGGATTTTCGTATAATGACGAAATACCGAGTCCACTTGGTATATATAGCTCCAAGGCTCCAAAATACCAATACCTCCACAACTACATCATGACTCATTAAAAATCATCTATTTTCAAAAATCACCTCTCCTACTCAAATTCCATTGCCAGCCCCTGCACAAAGTACTCCGGACCCCGGATTCCACCAAAAACCAAATTCCAAGGTTATCACCACGATGAGAATACAATCTCATCCCTTGAATCCAACGACTACAAAACAGGATTTAAAATCCCCGGGAGCCCCGAAACTGCAATTAATACACAATTGCCACAATTAATAATCCATTAAGGATTATCACTACACCGGGATTAACACCAGTAATTCCCGGACATCATAATTATCCCCCAGTAATAAACTTTTGTCCCCGAAATTTGCACAGGCGCACTCCACAAACACCGAGACCACGCAAACCAAACGGATTAACATCGCCGAATCATGAACACGTCATGAACGACATCCAACCGCGAGGACACCGACCTCGCACCAAAATCTGGAATGGTGTAAACCTCCCAAACCACCGTAAACTCAAAGAAATACGTCAGCATTCCCGATGCTAAACATCCCCAAAAGCAGCTAGCCAACCCTAACTGCAAAACAGCGAATCATTCGTGATTCTAAAATTGATATCGCCTCGAGGATATCTCTACGATCTAGCCCACGATGTTAAACATACATCGTTGCCAAGGGAACCTGTGAGACCCCGTTATCTAAACAAGAATCTAAGGTGCAATTAAGAGAACTAATCATTCATAAATCAGAGTATTAGGCCGTGTTGATAATCCTGTGCTTAAGAGATTACAGTACCAAAAAGTTCAAAAAGGAATTATACATATTCCTAACAAAAGGGTACTAAACTATAGCTTTACTCTACACTTTGTAGAAACTATGCAAAAGGAATTTCTGTTCTGCTAATCCTGTATCACTCCTTACAGCTCAGCGTATCAACCCCAACCCTGGTTCTCCATGTCAAAAGCACCTACAAAGACAACCCCCAACACATGAGCACATCATAGTTCATATTTAACATAATATGAATGTAAAGCATAAAGGCATAAATAATAGGCATATGATACTTCCTGAATTCCAATGCATTTAAAACGCCCATTTTGGTTGTCCCTGTACCATAACTCATAATCAAATCAATATATGATATTATGGTTTCTTTAAATAAATGTCATGACATAACTTCACTTCTTAAATCTTTACTTCAATCCTTAGTCAGTTTATCATCAGTGTATTTTAATGCCCTCGCTTCATAACTTTAGAACAAGCGGTCCTCCCCTCCCTCGCTTCTTCATACAAGCGGTATTTCTATCCTCGCTTCGTATGGTAAACCTCGCCTCCATGTGCAAGCGGACCTACACCCTCGCTCCACATTTTTAGCGGTATAATAGCGGTAAGCATTAAAATCATCACAGTGATAACCGTAACTCATGGAATACACACCAAACGTTCCACAACATACATATGCAACAACAATGCATAACAACATGTATCGTACTCATAATGCACAGTCTTGCATTTATCGTATGTCAAATCGACAAACATATAATACACGTTACCGTTGGGTGCCCGTACGTCGCTTACGTACCTTTCCAAGATATCTGCAGTTGCAGGGCTCTATCCCCTGTGTTGTGTGGCTACCTGTGATGGCTCTACACAAGTGTACAACACAATATTAGATGCCTTATTATAATCCAATACCAAAATTAAACAATTTCCACATTTTTCAAAATCAGGACACTACCGATCGATCGGTCCTCATCACCGATCGATCGGTGATAACTTCGAATTAAACATAAATGCTACGACTTTTACCGATCGATCGGTGTTCATCAGTGATCGATCGGTCGCTCTGTTTTCCTTCGCAATTTTCCAGAATTCTCGAACACATACTTTCAAGCCATCCAATCTAGCACATAAGACATAAAACATGCCCAAACAAACATGCTAGGAACTTCATTATACTACCATGCAAGCATCCAAAACAAGAATCTCATCAAAAGCTACTACACATGCCATTTTCACACCAATAAAAACATGAACTCAAACAAACATTAAATCAAAACAGGACATGGTTCCTCACCCTCTTTTGCTCCAATTTTTGCAAGCTTTGCTGCAAAAAAAATTTGCAATTCCTTCTTCCTATGTCCTTAGCAGAAGATGGACGGTATTTTGGGTGAAATTGGGGAGAAATGAGTGACGGAGGTTGACTGGGGGAAGGGTGAAAATGAGGTATAAGGGCAGCTGTAGCAGCATGGGTTGCCGGGGGCGGGGGGGGGGGGGGGGGCAGGGGTGGTTGGGTGGTGGGTTATGTGATGTGTTATGTTTTGGTCCCGGTATTTAGCATGATGTATTAAAATATCTTCACATGATATTTTATAGTATTTATCAATAAAATACTTCAAATTCCAATTAAACATGCTTCACCAAAACAAACAACACCCACCCCAAATAATCATGCCATAACCCAAATTCCCAACATATATCACATGCACCCTGAAATGCATTTACTAGGCCATGACCACCACATGACTAAGCATTTCTCACAATTATTAATTCATCCCAATAAATTAACACCATAATCCTCATATAACATAAATAAATGTTCAAATGCACATAATCATTTCGGGGATATCACAGAACCACCAGTACACAACAGTGTACCTAACCATAACCGGCTTCCGTTTCTAAACCCGTCCTCTGACCAACAAAATGGGACTCCCTTCTGAGTCAGCTGTGTAAGTGGCTTGGCGATCTTTGAGAAACCCTCGACGAAACGTCGGTAATAGCCGGCCAGACCAAGAAAACTTCGAATCTCACTGACTGAAGTAGGGGCAGACCAATCCATAACTGCCTCTATCTTCCTCGGGTCTACTGATATTCCCTCTCGTGATATGATATGGCCCAAGAATGCCACACTGCTCAGCCAGAACTCACACTTGCTGAGTTTGGCGTACAACTGATGATCTATGTGATGTCCAGATTATTATTAATCATTTGTTGGACTAAATATGATTTGGATTTTATTGATAATTAATTTTAGAATTAATTACTTAGAAGTGGAATTGACCAAGTGAAGGTCAACTGGCAAATTAATCGGATTATAAAATATTTTGAGATTGTAAAATATACTCCGATAATATTTTAGAGATAAATTAATTAAAATGAAGAATTTAAGTTTTGGGTTTTTGGGGTGTGTATAAATCCAATCAATGTCTATAAATAATATATCATTGCACCGGCGACACTTCGATGTACAAAATCGGGTCAGGGTACAAAAATAAATATGTTATGTTGGGCATTTTTTCGAACACACAGTAAACGTGTAAATACACGCACTGAAAATCCCGATCCCCTTTCTCTTCGCTGCTGCTCGACCCTCGCCGCTAAATCGCGCACGCCCGCCGCCGTCCGAGCTCCTTCCGGCGCGTCCGAACCGCCACCGCCTTCGTCTCTCCCAGGCGCTTCTTTCCATACCAAGAACATGAAGTTTCGTCGCGTATTTCGTCCGGATCTTGCAAGGAATCGCAGCGGTTCGATTTCCAAATTCGTTCGATTTTGGGGCGTTTTTCTTCCAATATTTTTGTGGGTAATCTTCCTCGTCCCTCAGTAGTTATTCACCTGAAATCCCTCGAGTTTTTGATGAAGCTTTGGTTCGATTTTGCTAACATTTTGGTAGGGTTGCCAATGTGTGTTCGAGTGTGTGCAAGTGTGTGCAGCAGTGTGTGTGCGTGTGTGTGTTTCTGCGTGTCTGTGTGTGTCCAGCATGTGTTTGTGGGTGAAGATGGTGTGTATGTATGTATTCCTTCATGTATTGAAGTGTTGTATTTGGGAATGGGATAGCATGAGGGATGTTTTGATTGTTGGAAGTTGATGGGGGCTCACTTTATTGAATGGTTAATTGTTGAAAATAAATTGTGGAATATGTCTTGACTAGTATTATTGTTGGTTAAAAGATGACTAAAATCATGCATGGAAGGTGTTTGTTACTACGCTTAAAATGTGATTCAAGTGAGGGTCTAAACCTTGTTAGTTGCTAATAGGTGGTGAAAAGAATTGACTTCTATGGTTTGTAGCCATTATAATATTTTGGTGGGTGTTGGGCTATGGTGTGGATTATATTACCTTTAGAGGCATGTATGGTATGTGTTAACATGGAATAGAATTTATGGTGATGTATATGCTTGAATGTGTATCATGGCATGTATTGTTGATTTATGTTACTTTATTGAATTACTACTCTTAGTAGTGAGTTCTAAATCAAGAATTTTGGAATCCAATGTATCTTTAAATTGTTAAAGTTGAATTTAATCAATAAATGACTTTATGTAGGGATTAAGGGAATTAGATTTAAAAAGGGTAGAATTTTGTATCTACATGGATCCCTTCTTTCGTGTCTTGGTTTGAATCACCTCGGTGTGGCTTTGAATGTTTGGAGCATGTTAATTGGCTTAATTGGATTGTTTTAGTTAGACACTAGTTGGATATTATTATGCATACACCCTTGCACTTCCTTTCCCTTTGTTGAACTTGTGTGTCTAGTGAACTGCTATGTGAGTTGGGCGTGATCTTGCACGTATGGGTGTGTGTATCCTGCATCATGTGTGTGATGTAGAGGATGGTGGGAGAAAATGGGTTTTTTGCATCACCAATGTTATATCATGATTAATGTGAGGATGTGTGCATCCAAAATATTGATTATGATTTGATTCATAATATTGAGTTATTGATTTGTGATATGGAAATGAAAGTAAGAACTATTTGATGGTTATTCATTGCTTGGATTATGAGCTAATATTGAATTGATATTCGATATAGACTGTACAGGAGACTTCGGACGTTGATGATAGCTTGTTCATGTTGTCTTCTATAAGGTACGTGGTGACGTACGAGCAGGTATATCTAGTATCTATACATTCATGTATACATGCAATTTTGAATATGATGTTTCAGACTTTAACAACTGAGTTTCATATACGAGTTATGGGGGACACGTAGTGGTACGTGATCCGATTATACTAGTTGAGTATTAATGCCTTGGGCAGGAGCATTATGAGAAAGTGTCGAGAATGAGATAGTGGGATAACCAGGTTTACATTGATGTTGAATTATTTATGTTGAGCATAAATGATGCATTGTTGTTGTATTGAATTCATAGTGTTGTTGGACATCATATTTTCAATGATAATACTGAACTTGACATTATGAAAGTCCGTGAGTTTGAAACAGGAACAGTGTGTGGAAGCTATACAGATTCGGAATTGTACAGGGAGTATATTTTATGAGCTTTGAATAATCTAAATTGTTGCATTATGATTTCGTATGTTGATTTGTGATCGAATATTGAGTTGGAGTGTGCTCACCCTGTGTGAGGGTTGTTTCTGTTGAAACAGGTACAACAGGTACGATGCTGCTTTGGAGTGCTAGGCTCGAACCTTGTTGGATGATGCTTCCAGAAGCATAGTATGAGATTGAGCCGATATACGAGGTTGAGCGGTTGGTATTTATACTAATTATGCATCCGGATGTGTATCCGTTATTCGTTGCTCTTCTGTGAGCACTTGTATCTGTATATGGACTGTATAAGGGTGTTGAAACCCATTTTTGTTGTCTTATTAGTGTGGTGTCTTCCCTGGCTGGGAATTTACTTGTGTTTATGTATTCTGTTTAGTATCGTGTTGTCCCTGGTCGGGAGTTATATTATGTGATGTGCTTTTCTTTCCGGATAGCTCAGTTTGTGGGGAGACTCTGCCCAAATTTTTATAAAAACCCACAATGTAAAAGTGGTGTAATGGGCGAAATCTTTGAGTCTATTTGTTGGTAGAGATGATCATATAATGTTGAACATTATTTATGTCATGGGATTATGGGAAGCATGTAATGATTCTTTTTTAAAGAATGAAAAGAAAACGAAAAATTTATACATATACGACGTCATAAATGAACTAATGACGAGTTTAGGTGTTGGGGTCTTACAATCTATGAGGATCTGGAGCACTATCCTCAGATGATAAGCATGATCCTCCTCACTCCTTGAATAGACAAGGATGTCATCAATGAATACGATCACAAACTGATCGAGGTACTCCTGAAATACTCTGTTCATCAGGCTCATAAATACAGCAGGGGCATTCGTCACCCCGAATGGCATCACTAAGAACTCGTAGTGCCCATACCGAGTTCTAAAAGCCGTCTTTTGGACATCGTCAGCTCTAACCCGCACCTGGTGATAGCCTGACCTCAAGTCTATCTTTGAGTACACCTCTGTACCCTGAAGCTGATCAAAAAGATCATCAATCCTCGGAAGTGGATACCTGTTCTTCACTGTGGCCTTGTTCAGTTGCCTGTAGTCAATGCACAGACGCATTGAACCATCCTTCTTTTTCACGAACAAGACTGGTGCACCCCAAGGTGATACACTAGGACGAATGTATCCCTTGTCGAGGAGCTCCTGTAACTGTATCTTCAGCTCCCTCAACTCTGCCGGTGCCATCTTGTATGGGGCACGAGAAATGGCTGAAGTCCCCGGCAGTAGCTCAATGGCAAACTCAACATCCCTGACAGGCGGAAACCCCGGACTCTCATCTGGGAACACATCAATGAACTCCGCCATGACCGGAATGTCCTCGGCTCTCACTTCCTTCTCTTCTGATGCATCCACAGCATAAATAAGGTAGCCCGTGTGGCCGCGTTCCAATAACCGCGACATCTTAACCGCTGAGATCACTGGAATCTTTGGACGAGAGCCGTCCCCATAAAAATTCCACTGGAACCCCTGATCAGAAAGAAAACGTACCATCCTCTGTCGGCAATCTACCACAACTCGGTATCTACTCAACACATCAATGCCGACAATGCAGTCAAAATCTACCATCTCTAACTGAATCAGATCGGCCCTCAGATCATTGCCCTCAAAATAAATGAGGCAATCGGATAACAGTCGGTCAGCAATCACATGCTTCTCCGTGGGTGTCGAGACCATGAGAGGCATGGGTAACAGAGACGAGCACAAGCGGTGCCTCTTCACGAAAGCAGCAGACACAAAAGAATGGGAAGCACCTGTATCTATCAATATAAGTGCAGGGTACGTAAGTAAATGGCACGTACCAGCAATGACCTCCTCCGGGGCTGCCTCAGCCTGCTCCCTAGTCAGTGCATACACCTGACCCTGCGGTGGTCCTGCCGTCTGACCTCCCTGTGGTCGAGGGGCAAGCTGCTGTCTCTGTGGTGCCCTCCTAGCATCAAACTTTGGCCTATTCGGCCCAGAGTCTGCCTGTCTCTGTTGTGCTCTCCGATTGGGGCAACCTCGCGCCAAGTGGCCCACCTTGCCACAAATATAACAACCCTGATAGTCAAGTGACAAGTGCCATCCTCCACTATTGTCACACCTACTTCCTCCTGCCTTGCTCCACAGTGTGGATCCCCGATTGTTTTGCTTCTGACCCTGAGACTTCTTCCCACCAAATCTGGAAGATGATGAGGCCCCACGAGCCTTGAACTGATCCCCTCGTGGCCTCAGACTATCAGCAACCGGCCTCTGTGGTGGTACAAAAAGGGGTACAACATCCTTGTACGCGCCCACTGTAATCTCTGCCAACTCCGCCCGTGTTAGAGCATCATCAAAAGAGCTGGGGTTGTTGGAGACAACCCGATCAAACAATTCTGTCCTCATCCCCTTCAGAAAGTTTCTCATCTTGGCATGACTGCTCACAGCGACATGAGGTACATACCTCAGCAGTGAGGAATACTGCATAGCGTAGTCTGACACTGACAGGCTGCTTTAAACTATTGAACTCATCTTCCTTCAATTGTCTGGAAGCTGCAGAAAAATACCGGTTAAGGAACCGGGTCCTGAATACAGTCCAGTCAACTGTCACACTTTGAGCTCTCAGCTCCATCACCGTGGTCTTCTACCACATAGAGGGCTTCTTAGCCATCTGAAATTCGGCTAACCTCAGCCATGCGGTACGTGCACAAGGCGCAGTCACAAGTATCTGCTCTATCCGCTCAAGCCACTCTTCGGCTGCTTCACCAGACTCAGTCCCCTCAAAAATAGGTGGATGGAAGTTCAGAAACTGTGTCAAACTGAGCTCCCCTGGTAATAACATCTGTGCACTGGGCTCCACGCCCACAGCAGGTGGCGGTAAAGGATTCAGCTGAGCAATATTGGCATTCATACTGCCCATATCCCCTACCTCTTCATTGAGGTTCTCCGGGTTAATAGCCGCCATGCTGCAACACAAGAGTTAACAACAATACCAAAAGTAGTTCATAATATAAGCCGTTAGATAACAAGAGTATCATATTCAAAAGCATGTTAGTATAACACTTATACAACAATATGCATCACATGCATAACATGTCCAACAATGAATACCTAGCCAACTTGTCTCTAAAGGCTACCCTTCACTCTTCCCTGTTTATCTAACCACTGCTCTGACACCACTAAATGTGAGACCCCGTTATTAAATCAAGATATTAAGGTGCGATTAAGAGAACTAATCATTCATGTGTATATATCAGAGTAATAAGTCGTGTTGATTAACCTGAGCTTAAGAGATTATAGTACCAAAAGTTTTAAAGGAATTTCACATATTCCTACAAAAGGTACTACATTATAGTCTTACTCTACTTCTTGTAGAAGCTATACAAAAAAATTCTCTAACATGCTAATCCTTTAGCACTCCTTACAGCTCAGCATATCAACCCCGACCCTGGTTCTCATCATCAAAAGCACCTACAAAGACAACCCCCAACACATGAGCATACCGTGATTCATATTCAACATAATATGAATGTAAAGCGTAAATGCACTAATCATAAATACAAAGCACTTCCTGTATTTCCAAGCATTTACAACGCCCATTGGTTGTCCCTGTACCATAACTCATAATAAACACAATATATGAAATTATGGATCCTTTAATAATGTCATGACATATCACATCTTTCTTTAGACAGCTTTTGAGTCATATATCAACAGTTATTTTAATGCTTCTTGCTTCAACATCTCATAATGAGCGGTACTATCTTCCCCGCTTCATTACTACACAATCTCATAATGAGCGGTACCATCTTCCCCGCTTCATTACTACACAATCTCATAATGAGCGGTACCATCTCCCCCGCTTCATTACTACATAATCTCATAATGAGCGGTGCCATCTTCCCCGCTTCATTACTACATAATCTCATAATGAGCGGTACCATCTTCCCCGCTTCATTACTACATAACAAGCATAAGCATTAAAATCTACATTGTGATCTCTTTTGACTCGTGGAATACACCTCTTTATTCCACACCACAATATGCAACAAAAAGCATAATATGCAACAACAATGCATAATAACATGTATCATACTCATAATGCGTCACTTGCATTATCATGTGTCAAAAGACAAACATAAAGTACATGTTACCGTCGGGTGCCCGTACGTCGCTTACGTACCTTTCAAAATGTGGAGGAGTCAACAGACTTTATCTCCTCGACTGTGCTGGTACCTGAGATGGTTCTACATAACCACACAACACAATATTAGGCACTCATAATAATCCAAAACCAAATTTAAACAAATTCCACACTCATCACCGATCGATCGGTGAACTGTTCGAATTAAATAAAAAAGCTACGGCTTTTGCCGATCGATCGGTGTTCTTTACCGATCGATCGGTCGCTCTGTTTCAGCCCAGATTGCCCAGAATTGCCTAACACTGATTTTCATACTCCTCAATCTAACATGTAAGATATACAACATGCCCAAAAAAACATGCTAGCAGTTACAATACACTACCCTGAGTGTATTCATATCAAATTTACACCCCAAACATAAACCCATATGCATCAACGTTGTCCATTTACATAAGTACTCGACCAACTTTTCCGGAAACAGGCAACATATTTCATTTCCAGATTTCTTGAGCACCTCATTTCATGCTATTAAGCTACAACATATATCATAAAACATGCTCGAACAAAAACGTCCCGGGCTTTACAAAACTACCATGCATGTACTCAAATCGAAGGTTCACCAAAAACCCATCTAACATGCATGATATCACCTTCTCAATATCACTCCCATTCCATATTTTTCCAGAAAAAAGGGGCAATTATCTACCCAGATTTTCGAACACCCTATTTCACATGCTTAAATCCTTCACATAAAACATGTAACATACTCAAGGAAAAATACTGAGAGCTTCATAATAACACCATGTAAGCATTTAAATCGAAGGTTTTAAGAAACCTAAGCTAACATGCCATATTCACACCACTTAAAAGCAAGAACTTAAACAAGCTTAAATCAAAAACAGAGCATGGTTTCTCACCCTACTTTGCTCCGATTTTTGAGAGGCTTCCAAGGAATGAAAATGGCAAGGCTCCTCACGATTTTGCTTAGCAGATTCTGGAGGTTATTTTGGAGAGAAATTTGGAATGGAGGAGAAGGGCTGAATGATTGTGCCAAGTGGGGTGGATAGTCAGCCATTGCACAGTTGATTGGTATGGGTTGGGGGGGGGGGGTGGTTGGGTGTTGGGTGGTATGATGTGTTATGTTTTGGTCCCGGTATTTAGCACGATGTATTAAAATATCCTCACATGATATTTATAGTATTTTCTCAATAAAATACTTCAATTCCCATTTAAACATGCTTCACCAAAACAAATAACACACACCCCAAATAAACATGCCACAACCCCAAAATCCCAACATATATCACATGCACCCTGAAATGTATCTCCTCAAAAATATTAATTCAATCCCATGAATTAACACCCAAATTATCATAATTTAAAATAATGATTAAAATCACATAATCATTTCGGGGGTATCACACTATCATTGGAACAATCAAAATACATTTGCACAGTAATGCATCCCTTGAACCAGTATATGCATGACTATCTCATGATAGTGCATCAACACCACTATGATAAGTGTGATTTTTACACTTATTTTGCTATGAATTTAGGTGTTTTTATATGGATTCCTGAACGATTTTACATTTTTTGGTATATTTTCATTGATTCCAGGAATCTAGGTCTAATTGTAAAAGTTGAGAAAACAAGCTAAAAATGTTGAAACATGACAAAACCGAGCGAACACGTTGAAAGAAGGACCGAAATCTCAATTTGAAGGTTTTGAACCCTGCGATCGATCAACAGCAACTTAGCGATCGATCGCATTTTATCGCAATCGATCGCGACGGACCAGAAGATTTTGGCGATTGATCGCCAATTGTCGGCGATCGATCATGAGTACTCAGATTTTGAAAAATAAAAGACAGAATGTTCTGGCGATCGATCGGCAATTCACCGCGATCGATCTCCGGACGCGAAAAAATCGAGATTTTATTTCCTTGTTGAGTATTTTGTGTCCGAACTTTGGTAAACTCCTTCCCACTATAAAAGGATGAACTTGGATGACTTGTGGGGACTTTTTGCTCAGTTTTATACCCTAAAACACAGCCTCCACCTCCATTCAACCTCAAGCCATTGAAGAGCAAGCCGGAATCGAAGAGAAGAACGACGCAAAGTGTAAGGACCCCCGTGCCCTTAACCCGTAATTAGCGCATAAATCCCATAATCGTGTACATGTAACCATATATGTTGGAAAATAACCATATGCTAGATTAGCATAATATACCGATAATAAAATTCTTCCGTTTAATCCAATACATACCATTTCCATTTTTCCAACTAAATCATTTAGCATGTCATGTACCCCCGAGATACACTAATTACTTCTCAATTCATCTAGCAATTCCCAATTAATTGAATATCACAATATAGATGAAAAGAAAAGACATTTGCCTTTTATACAACCCATGCACACATATACGTCGCTCACAGACGAGCACCAAATAATCGTATGTGTACATAAAGTATAAAATACCATACTTCCAGCTGTCGTTACCGGTGCCTCAATCCTGGAAGCACCTCCCAAGCGCAACTCGATCTCAACTCTGGATCTGAGCGTCTATCCAGCCAGCTCTGGTACCTCTATCCTGGAAGTACCTCTAACCAACAGCCCGAGCTCGACTCCAAAGACGCTGCTACACCTGTAATACCTGCCCCAACAGAGACAGCCCCCACACGGGGTGAGCATACCAATACTACCAATCCAAAATAATAATATCGCAATTCATAATTTACAGAATGTAAATGCCATAATTAAATGATACTCCCTGGATGGTAACACCCTCATCCGGGATCCCATGTATTGTCCCTGTTCTCAACACAACCAAACTCATCAAATTCCCAAAGCCAGTTAATCGGCATATAGATTAACTAATATAGTTCTAGCATGCCAGTTCCATAATCAATGTGTAAAATCAGCATATATATATAGGCCATAGATTTCACATACATTTAACCATTCCATGTTCCCATAACATTGCTCGCTCCACAATAGCGGCATTCTAAACCCAGCGCACGCTCAACAATAGCGGCGTCATGACCGATGGTCGCTCAACGGCGACAACACCCAATCGTTGCTCGCTCTAAAGCGGCACCCTATGATTTCCAATGTATGTCTATTTATCACAGTTACCATATACCATGCATTCCACAAACCAATCATTGCAAGTACCATGAATCATGCATTTCGACACCCATCTATTTCCAATACCATACCCCATGCATTTCAATACCCATTTATTGTAAATGCCACACACCATGCATTTCAATGTCCATTTATTACAATTACCATATATCATGCATTTCACTATTGCAACATTATAAAAGGCTATGCTCGTACGTTATACGTACCTTAATTTCCGAAGTCCGAGCCAAACCTTGCTCGAGTTCCATGCCCCGAAGAACGATGTGCTAACACGATAAATAATTCACAATTAATTACGAACATGCAACCCATGCTCAAGCACACCCATAACCCTCAAAATATTGTCAACCCACGACAATTTACCATTTACAAGACCCGGGGCAGGGCATATACAGGGAGGGAAAACGAATGAGACAATATCAAAAATTGCTCAAGAACCACTCCTAAAATTCGAACCCCAACCACACAAATCAAATCCAAAAATCACCATAATTCATTTAAAACATGAATTAATCAATCAACAACATGAATAATCGCCCCACATGCGAAACCCCCAAAATTCGAATTTAAAGCCCTAAATTCGAATCCAATTCCTCAATTCGAACCCAATAAGCATCTAAAACATAAATTAATTAATTAACAACAAGAATCAACATCCCCAAGCCAAAACCCCAAATTTTCGAACCTTAACCCGCCCAACACAAGAAATTCGAACCAAACCATGCAATCCAGCGCTCAAATCGAATCAATTGGCAACCAAATTTATGAATCACAAAGTGTGGAATAATCGACCCAATAGCAGCATAAAAACGCCCCAAAAACACCCAAAGAAAAGCCCCAAAATCGTACCAAAATCGAACCCCAAAAATCGGACAGAATTCCAGATCCGAACCCTACGCTTTTCTGGCAAATCCGAACTCGATTCTCGACGAAACTTCGAATTGATTGTATGAATAGCTGCGTCTCGAAGAGACGATTCCAACGGCGGGTCGCACGCGCCGATCGGCGGCCGGACGGCGGCGGGCGCACGCCTGGAAGCGGAGTGGGTCAAAAGGGGATCGAGAATGGCGCGGCTACGGGGAGAGAGAAGGAGGGGGAAGAAAATGGTTCCGATAATTAAAATCCCGGGTTTAATTGGTATTTATAGCAAAAATACCCCGAAATACTAATAGCCCCACAAATACATCATGATTCATTAAAAATCATCTGTTTTCAAAAACTCTCTCTCTAACTCAAAAACCCCCTACCGGTGCCCACACCAAGCACCCGAGATTCCGAGTCACACTAAAAACCCAACTCGCAGGTTTTCACCGGAATGAGAATACGATCTCAACCTCGGGATCCAACTATCCCAAATGCCCGATTTACCAACCTCGGGAACCTCGGGATCCAACGATCCCAAATGCCCGATTTACCAACCTCGGGAGATGCCAAACCGCAATTAATTCCTAATTGCCACAATTAAAAATCCATCAAGGATTAATACAACACCGGGATTACCACCATAATTCCCGGACATCACAATTATCCCCTACTAATAAAATTTCGTCCCCGAAATTGCACCGGTGTACTCCACGTAACACCAGGACTACACCAACAAAACAAAGCCAAGACCCTGATTCTGAACCACCTTAGAATCAAATTAACAACTGCGAGAATACCAGTCTCGCACCAAGCCCTAAAATAGCGCAACACCAAAACCAATACAAACCCGAAAGATAACAACATACCTCGACGTGAATCGTCCCACAAGTCAGTTCACCAAAACTGCAAACCAACCAAATGCATTCCTACACACGTGTCAACCATGACACTAAACAAATCCGAAACTCGGACATCCCTCATTTATCCTTGGATTCAACAATCTTAAAATAGGAAGGCTATCGAATTATCCAACAAGAACCACCATTAGTCCAAAACACGTCGATCCCTCCTTGCGGGAATCAAACAACCCTCACGATCATTCATCAGAATGCATCGTGCCATCGAGATTACCGATCTCGAGGTCCCTCAATCTCGCACCGGAGATTCACCATCCCAAGCAAATTAAACCAACGTTCAACAATGAACAAAAATAGAGTTGACATTCGTATACTCACACGGCATACATGCCCATACACCACACAACATGCATACACAATGCAACAGACTCGGGTATCTCCAAACATACCCACATCCCAAAACCAACTGTCAAACCTCGATTATTCTCACCCCACGGAGAATGATGGTTGACAAACCAAAACCAAAGGGTGTGATTTCAACATCACCACCACACGAACCAAAATAACGAATCTCCCTAAAAGATTCAACCGATAGGAATCATAATACCGTCTTCCTCTCAAGGAAAAAGTCATGAATCCATGATTCTCCAATCCTCGAACTACCGTTCGGAAGACCTGGGTATATTAATACCAAAACATATCCCGGAACCCAGAAATACACAACTGGTTAGAGTAGTGCATCAATACCACCATTACCCGATCCAAAATCCGTATACGCCATGTATACACATCCCAACGATGCTCTGTACTAATGCCATCGTACTCCACAATCGAGCATCTCCCCAAAGACGTCTCCTCAAACGTCTCACCGAGGAAAGAAATCCATTACCCGGTCCAACACCAGTAATGCTTACCATGGCTGATTTACAATCAATCCACGACCGATGTAAGCTGTCTCCAAGACAGTACAATCCAAACCTCTCCAAGGGATAAAATCAATATAGTGGTGTCACCCCACTAACTACATCTCACAACCATTGTGACTCCCGTTGCATTCCACATGCAAGGGTGCTCAACCAGAGCTAACCACGACTTGACGACACTCACGTTGGCATTCCAAACAGAATTGAGCTGTCCCAAAACAAGTCTCAAAACAATGACGTATATACGTCCCCGTGAGGTATCCCCTACCTCAAACACCATGCCACAAAGAGACTACAAGAGTCCACCATAACCCTCATCGTATCACCATACGATTCACCAAACTCGAATCCAACGAGCATTATAATGGCTAACACAAGCACGCTAAAGTACTGCAATAATACCTGGCTAGTGATTCGCTGGCCCCATAGGCTCATACCAACCTATCAACGTGACACACATTACAATCCGGTATACCATACCGCACAAACCATTAGAGTTGTGGGTCATTGTCCAACATATCTCTAAAACACCAAAGCACACTGGACAACCCAGCGTCCATGCTCAATTATCATACAATCCTAATCCATTAGGACTTATTCCACGCCCTTAGGGTGGGTGTAACCATGCATACACCACATCACAACAACAAGCGAGTAGTTTCCTCAATGACTACTCTTACCACCAATCACTTGGCCTTAGCCATCCCAGCGAGCATACCCAAGGGTATCATTGCTCGACAAATATTTACCTCTATAATATGATGCGGTACTCTCACCGGTACAATGCATCAATGCTCCATCGAGCAAACCTGCTCGGCAAAAGGTCTCGTCAACCAATGACCCAGACTCTACCATGTGCTCACCATCGGCACTCAAATCATACTACCAAATACATGAATATGAATGTATTAATCACCAAAACGACGCCAAGCGTCCACATAAACATACTAAATAACATCGTCAAACACATGACGGCACCTGTCTATACACGACATCTATAATCTCATCGTCAAACACATGACGATAAATAACAATACACCATAATCACAATACTGATAACAAAAGTAATATGCCATACCTCATCGCTATCGAGATAGCGGAATACATGTATCCATCAGCACCCATCGCTCGTAGGCGGCATAACCCAGTGCTACACACATAGCGGTATAACCCATCGCTATAGAATCAGCGGCATGATCCCTCGCCATAGAGTCAGCGGTATAAAACGTCGCTATAGATACCCGGCGGTATGAACCATCGCCATAGATGTAGCGGAATGTACCCTCGCTGTATGATACCTGGTGGCAAGAACCATCGCCAATAGAATAGCGGAATGAACCATCACTAAGAATACCCGGCGGCATAAACCATCGCCAATAGAATAGCGGAATGAACCATCGCTAATAAAATACCCGGCGGCATAAACCATCGCCAATAGAATAGCGGAATGAACCATCGCTAATAAAATACCCGGCGGAACCATCGCCAATAAAATACCCGGATAATCGCGGACTCAAGAGGTACTCACACTCATGTAGTACTTTGTTCCCGATCGTATCGCTACGTCATGACAGCGGCATCATCGCTTCGACGTGACAGCGGCATGTATCATCGCTTCGACACGACAGCGGCATCATCGCTTCGACATGACTGTGGTACCATCGCTTCGACGTGACAGCGGCATTCACCATCGCTTTGACACGACAGCGGCATTTACCATCGTTCCGGCATGACAGCGGTAATACCCCTCGCTTCGACATATTAGCGGCATAATATCCCTCGCAATAATAATATGACAGCGGTATTTTCCTTCGCTTCGACATATTTGCGGCAAATATTCTTCATCGCTACAATATGACAGTGGCAAGTATTCAGATCGCTACGCCATGCATGCAACCGTAATGCATACCCGTATCCCACTAATTGTTCCGGCACGACAGCGGCATCATCGCTTCGACGTGACAGCGGCATTTACCATCGCTTCGACACGACAGCGGCATCATCGCTTCGACGTGCATGCAACCATAATGCATAACCTGTAGTACCATAAACATCGCCATGAGTGTATTTTAATGCACCTCGCTCCAACATGTAGCGGCAAAGCATTAAAATCATCACTCCGATGTATACCTATGCAACCGTAATGCATAGTCCATGTCTCATAAGACCCTGCAACCACCATGGTTAGCAACACATATTCCAATTATGAACATATATCATAAACGCACATAAGCAATCATGCATAAGTATGTGCTTCTCATTCCCAATAACATGTTTCTAGGCCCTCAACAGCCCCAAAGAGCTAACCACTGCTCTGATACCACTAATGTAAGGACCCCCGTGCCCTTAACCCGTAATTAGCGCATAAATCCCATAATCGTGTACATGTAACCATATATGTTGGAAAATAACCATATGCTAGATTAGCATAATATACCGATAATAAAATTCTTCCGTTTAATCCAATACATACCATTTCCATTTTTCCAACTAAACCATTTAGCATGTCATGTACCCCCGAGATACACTAATTACTTCTCAATTCATCTAGCAATTCCCAATTAATTGCATATCACAATATAGATGAAAAGAAAAGACATTTGCCTTTTATACAACCCATGCACACATATACGTCGCTCACAGACGAGCACCAAATAATCGTATGTGTACATAAAGTATAAAATACCATACTTCCAGCTGTCGTTACCGGTGCCTCAATCCTGGAAGCACCTCCCAAGCGCAACTCGATCTCAACTCTGGATCTGAGCGTCTATCCAGCCAGCTCTGGTACCTCTATCCTGGAAGTACCTCTAACCAACAGCCCGAGCTCGACTCCAAAGTCGCTGCTACACCTGTAATACCTGCCCCAACAGAGACAGCCCCCACACGGGGTGAGCATACCAATACTACCAATCCAAAATAATAATATCGCAATTCATAATTTACAGAATGTAAATGCCATAATTAAATGATACTCCCTGGATGGTAACACCCTCATCCGGGATCCCATGTATTGTCCCTGTTCTCAACACAACCAAACTCATCAAATTCCCAAAGCCAGTTAATCGGCATATAGATTACTAATATAGTTCTAGCATGCCAGTTCCATAATCAATGTGTAAAATCAGCATATATATATAGGCCATAGATTTCACATACATTTAACCATTCCATGTTCCCATAACATTGCTCGCTCCACAATAGCGGCATTCTAAACCCAGCGCACGCTCAACAATAGCGGCGTCATGACCGATGGTCGCCCAACGGCGACAACACCCAATCGTTGCTCGCTCTAAAGCGGCACCCTATGATTTCCAATGTATGTCTATTTATCACAGTTACCATATACCATGCATTCCACAAACCAATCATTGCAAGTACCATGAATCATGCATTTCGACACCCATCTATTTCCAATACCATACCCCATGCATTTCAATACCCATTTATTGTAAATGCCACACACCATGCATTTCAATGTCCATTTATTACAATTACCATATATCATGCATTTCACTATTGCAACATTATAAAAGGCTATGCTCGTACGTTATACGTACCTTAATTTCCGAAGTCCGAGCCAAACCTTGCTCGAGTTCCATGCCCCGAAGAACGATGTGCTAACACGATAAATAATTCACAATTAATTACGAACATGCAACCCATGCTCAAGCACACCCATAACCCTCAAAATATTGTCAACCCACGACAATTTACCATTTACAAGACCCGGGGCAGGGTATATACAGGGAGGGAAAACGAATGAGACAATATCAAAAATTGCTCAAGAACCACTCCTAAAATTCGAACCCCAACCACACAAATCAAATCCAAAAATCACCATAATTCATTTAAAACATGAATTAATCAATCAACAACATGAATAATCGCCCCACATGCGAAACCCCCAAAATTCGAATTTAAAGCCCTAAATTCGAATCCAATTCCTCAATTCGAACCCAATAAGCATCTAAAACATAAATTAATTAATTAACAACAAGAATCAACATCCCCAAGCCAAAACCCCAAATTTTCGAACCTTAACCCGCCCAACACAAGAAATTCGAACCAAACCATGCAATCCAGCGCTCAAATCGAATCAATTGGCAACCAAATTTATGAATCACAAAGTGTGGAATAATCGACCCAATAGCAGCATAAAAACGCCCCAAAAACACCCAAAGAAAAGCCCCAAAATCGTACCAAAATCGAACCCCAAAAATCGGACAGAATTCCAGATCCGAACCCTACGCTTTTCTGGCAAATCCGAACTCGATTCTCGACGAAACTTCGAATTGATTGTATGAATAGCTGCGTCTCGAAGAGACGATTCCAACGGCGGGTCGCACGCGTCGATCGGCGGCCGGACGGCGGCGGGCGCACGCCTGGAAGCGGCGTGGGTCAAAAGGGGATCGAGAATGGCGCGGCTACGGGGAGAGAGAAGGAGGGGGAAGAAAATGGTTCCGATAATTAAAATCCCGGGTTTAATTGGTATTTATAGCAAAAATACCCCGAAATACTAATAGCCCCACAAATACATCATGATTCATTAAAAATCATCTGTTTTCAAAAACTCTCTCTCTAACTCAAAAACCCCCTACCGGTGCCCACACCAAGCACCCGAGATTCCGAGTCACACTAAAAACCCAACTCGCAGGTTTTCACCGGAATGAGAATACGATCTCAACCTCGGGATCCAACTATCCCAAATGCCCGATTTACCAACCTCGGGAACCTCGGGATCCAACGATCCCAAATGCCCGATTTACCAACCTCGGGAGATGCCAAACCGCAATTAATTCCTAATTGCCACAATTAAAAATCCATCAAGGATTAATACAACACCGGGATTACCACCATAATTCCCGGACATCACACAAAGAAGCAAGGAGTGGACGCCTAGCATCTTTAGTATTTCTAAACTCTTGTTGTTGTTTATTTTTGGATTTTAGGAAGTTGGTTTTGTTGTTAAACAAGTTTTTGCATTCATATTTGATGATGGTAGTTGGCTAATTTAAGTATCAAGACTAGGGATCCCTTGTATGAACCCATGATTCAAGTTTGAGTTTATTGATTTTTCTACAATTCTTTGAGTATGATTATGTTTTTAATGCTTTTCAAGGTTTAACTAACTTTGAATTGATGTTAGTAATTATAATTGACTTAACCATTTGATATTATAATTTGACAAGATAATTCATACCGTGGGTTCTAGATTGAAACATACCACGTAAAATCTAGCACACACGTGATAACTATAGATCTACCAAGATCGAAAGCTAGAATTTTCCATAGAGCGTATGTGATATTGAATGTTAAATGAGTGCATGACCATTGACTTGTTTCATTTTAATATTAGGTTCACTATAACTTGACCAAAGTATATTGGATAACATAGGAAAACTCGTCGCCTTAGAACATAGAATTTGAAATCTTAGCTAATAGGAGATTTGTGGGGGATTACATGGGTGAAAAGAAGTCTTGATATTCATTCTATTGATTTCCGTCGCTTTTCATTTCTAGCTTGTTTGATTTGGCTAATTCTCTGGGTTTATTATATAAGTTTCACTTAATAATCGTAGGCTAAATATAATTAGACTAATTAACTTTGGTAATTGCTACTAGTCCTTGTGGATACGACATCCCTACTTTCATATCATTATACACCGTGCCCTTGCGGTATAAAATCGCTACACTGAAATTTTATTGTTAAATAAGCCATTGTCGGGGACTAGTTTTGTAAGGACCCCCGTGCCCTTAACCCGCTATTAATGTATTAACCCATGCATTTAGTGCATACAATCATATAAAAACACTTGCTACCATAGCATAACATGCCAACAATAAAATTTCTTGCATTAAATCACTTAAATCCCCCATACCACTCGACTCATAATTATGCATGCACCTTATAATACACTAACATGTTCTCAATTCGATTTGCAATTCCTTAATTGCATGCAACCCAAAAAAGAGAACAACTCATCACCTTTATACAAATCATATACACATATAACAGTGCTCACACGCGAGCATCAAATGAGTGAATTTGTATTTAACGTATAAAGTACGTGACTCAATACCGGCATTGGTACTTAAGTCCTGGAAGCACCTCCAATCCATAGCTCGATATCAACTCTAGATCCACCACTGTACCTATTCTGTAAGGACCCTAATCCTTAAGTGCGGAATCAAGGCATAATAGAGCTATCATAATAATCAGAGTGTAAAAGAACGTGTTGAGTCTATGAGCTTAAGCATTACATGCCAAAAATAAGGACTACCAAATGGATTAATTACATTCCAATCAATGAATGTGTTCAACTATAGTTTTATACTACTCCTAGAGTAGATACTATCCAAAATAATCATGTCCTTCAAGTCCCAAAAGCATCCTCAACAAGCTCACCAACTCAACCCGTCTAGCCCTTCTATCATGCCAAACGTGTACCTACAAGGACAACCCCCAAACATGAGCAATAATAATCATTCATATTCAACACAATATGAAGATAAAGCGTAAATGCATAATCATAATAAAACACTTCCTGTTTTCCCCATGCATTTCAAACGCTTCCCGTTTGGTTGTCCCTGTACCATAACTCATGAGTATAATCAATAGATTATTTTTAATGGTCTAAACATGTCATGACATATACCATCTCATCAATACCAAATACTGATCACCAATCCCTAGTCTGTCCATCACAATGTATTTTAATGCCCCTCGCTTATTTACATATAGGCGGCATAGGATAACCTCGCTTCAATGGACATGCGGGACTCCCACCCCTCGCCTCTCATTGAGCGGCAAATACCCTTTCCTCGCCCTATATGATAACCACGCTCAAATGTGACATGCGGCGCTCCCACCCCTCGCTTCACATTTAGCGGAACCAAACAAAATAACGGCAAGCATTAAAATCATCAAGGGATGACCACGACTCATGGGATGTGCACCAATAATCATATGCATCTATAAACATCATGCATAACATGTAATTGCATCCACAATGCAATACCACATATATACTTGCATCCACAATGCATAAACAATGAGTATATAAGATACATGTACCGTTGGGTGCCCGTACGTCCTCTACTTACCTTTCCAAAATGTAGGATATGGTAGGACTTCAATGCCTTGGCTGTGTTGCCACCTGGGATGGTTCTACACATTCACACAAATCAATATTAGAACCCAATAATAGTCCAATACCAAAAATCCTACAAAAAAATCCAAAAGCACCATATTTTGACCTTCGCGATCGATCGCCCATCACGGCGATCGATCGCCAAACCTCACTGTCCGAGAACCAAAATTTTCACCCTTCGGCGATCGATCGCCACACTTGGCGCGATCGATCGCCAGCCGCGCCGATCGATAGCCCAAGAGTGGCGATCGATCGCCAAACGCTGGAAAAGCCTACTGCCTGGGCGCGATCGATCGCCTGGAATGGGCGATTGATCGCCAACCCCTGTTACCCGAAAAACTTCCATTTTTGCACCTCAAAACCATTCCAACCCATTCCAACACTAAACCATCGAACCAACAATTCAAATAACAACATAAACTTCCAAAATACACCTTAAAACAACCATAAATCCAACCCCCAAACAAAACCACAATAACCCAACACAAACCCATTTCAAAACCTTTCAAAAATCATTACAAACTCAATCTAAACACAATAAAAGCAATGGGGAGGTATCCATACCTCTTGGGGACTCCAAAACTCACACCAAATCCCACAAAGCAAGTTTTTTGAAGTTTTTCTTTTCAACCCAAAGCACCAACTCGAAAATGGGAAAAGAAAGGGTTTGGTGGTGGTTTTTGGGGAAAGTAAGAGTGATGGTTGGAAGGGTGGGATTGGGGTATAAGTGGTTTAATTAAACCAATTGCATTCCATAAATTACCATGGTGTATAAAACACCCCAACGTGATATTTTTAAAAGCATTAATCCAAAATGCACCAAATATCAATTAAACTCATGATTTCCAATTAATTGCTACCCATGGCAAATAAATCATGCTTCCAACCATAATTCCCAACATGCACAACATGCACCCTGAAATGCACTCCCGGGTCATCCTTTCCACATGACCATGCATTTCCACATGATAAATAATTCCAATGCATAATTAATTACCACATAAATAATCATATAAGCACAATTAATGCCCAAATGCAAATAACCATTTCGGGGATATCACAATACTCCCCTACTTATAAGATTTCGTCCTCGAAATCACATGCACTTACCCCAAAAGAAACTAAACATAAACACATACCAGAGAATAGTTCCGGGTAGTGCTGCACCATATGCCGCTCCGTCTCCCACGTAGCCTCCTCGACACCCCTGCGATCCCACTGAACCTTGATCATAGGTATCACTTTGTTCCGAAGTCTGCGGTCTGCTCGATCCAGAATTCTGACAGGCCGTTCCACATAAGATACATCTGATTCTAACTGAACTTCGGAAGGCTGTAACACGTGAGATGGATCCGGCTCATACTTCCGTAGCATCGATACATGAAACACATCATGTATACCAGATAAAGAAGGCGGCAAAGCTAGTCGGTAAGCTAAGGTGCCAATGCGTTGCAAAATCTCGTACGGTCCAACATACCTCGGAGACAGTTTCCCGCGCATCCCAAATCGCACAACGCCCCTGAAAGGCGAGATCTTCAAAAAGACCTTATCTCCCAACTTAAATTCCAACGGTCTCCGCCGTTTATTTGCATAAGCTGCCTGTCTGTCCTGGGCCGCTTTCATTTTCTACCTTATCGTCTTTATCTTTTCTTCCATCTCCCGAATCAACTCCGGTCCTCCGACCGATTTGCGGTCCAAATCATCCCAACACAAGGGTGATCTACACCGTCTGCCATAAAGAGCTTCAAACGGAGCCATCTGAATACTCGCCTGGTAGCTATTGTTATAAGAAAACTCTACCAAAGGCACTGAATCCTGCCAAGAGGCATCGAACTCCAAAACACAAGCTCTCAACATGTCCTCGAGCGTCTGGATAGTACGCTCGGTCTGGCCATCCGTCTGAGGATGATATGCAGTGCTCAACCTGACCTCAGTTCCCAAAGCTGACTGAAGGCCTTCCCAGAAATGAGATGTGAATCGCGGATCTCGATCCGACACTACGGAAATGGGGATCCCATGCAATCTCACCACATCTCTAATATACAACTGCGCCATCCTCAAAAAGGTGAAAGTCATGCTATAGGGGATAAAATGAGCTACCTTAGTCAATCGATCCACAATCACCCAAATAGCATCGAAGCCTGAAGCACTCCTCGGCAAATGAGTCACGAAGTCCATGGAAATGTGCTCCCACTTCCACTTCGGTATCTCCAAGCTTCTCAATTCGCCGCCAGGTCTCTGTCTCTCTACCTTAACCTGCTGGCAGATCAAACACCTCTTTACAAAAGCGACGACATCAGATTTCATTCTCTTCCACCAAAACTGACCACGCAGATCTCTGTACATTTTCTTCCCGCCTGGGTGGATGCTAAGTCTGCTACTATGAGCTCGCTCTAAGATCCCTTTACGCAGCTCCGGCGTACTCGGAACCATCCAGCGGTTCCCCAATCTCAAAGATCCGTCATCGGCCACTCTGAACTTCGTTGGCTGACCATGATGCACTAAAGACACCCATCTCTGAATCTCACCATCTGACCTCTGAGCTCTCCTGATGTTCTCATAGATATCTGGCTCAGCTAACAAGGTCGATACATACACAGGTGATGCATCTATGTCAAAATCATAGCCCAGATGGCAATAGGAGGTCATCATAGCTGACAAATGGATGACGTCCTCAGCAGAACTCCTCACTTTCCGGCTCAAAGCGTCTGCTGTCAAATTGGCTTTCCCCGGATGGTACTCTATCTCGCAATCATAGTCCTTGAGTAGGTCCATCCATCTCCTCTGCCTCATGTTCAACTCTGCCTGAGTGAATAAAAACTTGAGGCTCTTGTGATCCGTGTAAATGGTAAATGAAGTACCATACAAATAATGCCTCCAAATCTTCAGGGCGAAGATGATAGCCGCCAATTCCAAGTCATGAACTGGATATCTGGTCTCATGCGGCTTCAACTGCCTCGATGCATAAGCTACCACATGCTTATCTTGCATTAGAACACACCCAAGGCCCTGAAGTGATGCGTCAGTATACAGAACAAATCTGGAGTTCTCCGTAGGGATCACTAACCCTGGCGCCGTCGTCAACCGGTGCTTTAATTCCTGGAAGCTCTCCTCACAAGCTTCTGACCAAAAGAAAGGCACTCCCTTCTGGGTCAACTGAGTCAGCGGCTTGGCAATCTTCGAAAAGCCCTCGACGAAGCGTCGATAATACCCGGCCAAGCCAAGAAAACTCCGTATCTCGGGCACAGAAGTGGGGGCAGCCCACTCCATCACAGCCTCAATCTTCTTGGGATCTACAGATATCCCGCTGCTCGATATGACATGCCCCAGAAACACTACACTGCTCAGCCAAAATTCACACTTACTGAGCTTAGCATACAACTGATGCTCTCTGAGAATCTGAAGCATTGTCCTCAAGTGTTTCACATGCTCTTCCTCACTCCGAGAGTAGATGAGAATGTCGTCAATAAACACAATGACGAACTGATCAAGATACGGCTGAAACACTCTGTTCATCAGACTCATAAAGACCGCTGGAGCATTCGTCACGCCGAACGGCATTACTAGGAACTCATAATGCCCGTATCGAGTCCGGAATGCTGTCTTCTGCACATCTTCCTCTCTGACCCGAATCTGATGATACCCGGATCTCAAATCAATCTTACTATACAACCTGGTGCCTTGCAACTGATCAAACAAGTCATCTATCCTTGGGAGAGGATACTTGTTCTTCACTGTAGACCTATTCATTTGCCGGTAATCGATGCACAACCGCATCGAACCATCCTTCTTTTTCACAAAGAGAACTGGTGCGCCCCATGGCGACACGCTCGGGCGTATATATCCCTTGTCAAGGAGATCCTGCAACTGTTCTTTCAACTCTCTCAACTCAGCCGGTGCCATCCTATAAGGCGCACGAGAGATAGCGGATGTCCCTGGCAACAGCTCGATCCCAAACTCAACTTCCCTAGCCGGTGGGAATCCTGGGATCTCTTCTGGAAACACGTCAGCAAATTCTGCTACCACTGGTACATCCTCAATTCTTAGTTCTTTATTCTTCCCAGACGTGTCCACGGCATAAATGAGATAGCCCGTGTGGCCACGTTCCAACAACTAAGTCATCTTGATCGCTGAAATCAACGGAATCTTCGCACGAGAACCGTTTCCATAGAAGGTCCACTGACTGCCCAACTCAGGTCTGAACTTCACTGTCCTCTACCGACAATCTACCACTGCCTGATATCTGTTCAGAATATCAATGCCCAAGATGCAGTCGAAGTCCGACATACCCAACACGATCAAGTCTGCCTTCAACTCGTTGCCCTCAAAATAAATGAGGCAGTCTGCCATAAACTGATCAGCAACGATATTTCTTCCAGTGGGTGTCGAGACAAGGAGAGGCGTGGGTAAAGAAGACGTGCGCATATGGTGTCTCTCCACAAAACCAACAGACACAAAAGAGTGGGAGGCACCTGTATCGATCAAAATAAAAGCAGGGTACGTAAATAAATGACACGTACCAGCGATCACCTCCTCTGGGGCTGCCTGGGCCTGCTCTCTGGTCAGTGCATACACCTGCCCCTGGGGTGGTCCTACTGTCTGACCTCCCGATGGTCGAGGCCCAAACTGCTGCCTCTGCTGCACTGTCATATCCTCAAACCTCGGCCTGTTGCCCTAAAACTCTGACTGTCCTCCCCGGGTGGGGCAATACCGAGCGATGTGGCCCATCTTGCCACAGATATAACAGGCAGGGCACTTGCTTGAAGAATGTGGTCCTCCACAATTGTCGCACATCGGCTCTCCCGGCCTATTCCCTTGTGAAGACCCTCGATTTGCGGACCAATTGCTCTTCTTGTTCTCCTGTTTCTCACCAAAGTACTTCTTCCCACCAAACCGTGAAGATGAAGAGGCGCCACGAGGCTTAAATGGTTCTCCCCGGGGCCTCAAACTGTCAGGAGCTTGTCTCTGCTGGGACACTTGTGGGGATACAGTACTAGAATAAGCTCCCACTCCAAGCTCGGCAAGCTCCGCTCTTGTGAGAGCATCATCAAAAGAAGTTGGGTTATTGGTGATAACCCGGTCATAGAGCTCCGGTCGCAACCCCTTCATAAAGTTCCTCATCTTTGCGTGCCCATTGGTGGCAATGTGGGGAACATACCTCAGCAACGAAGAGTACCGCGTTGCATAGTCTGACACTGTCATGTTCCCTTGTTTCAAACTTGTAAACTCGTCCTCCTTTGTCTGTCTCGCCGCTGCGGAGAAGTACCGGTTCAGAAACCTAGTCCTGAAGAGTGTCCAATCAATCACAGCACCTAGTGCTCTTAGCTCCATCACCGTGCTCCTCCACCACATTAGAGGTTTCTTAGCTAACTGAAACTCCGCCAGCCTCAGCCAAGCTGTAACAGCACAAGGAGCCGATACAAAGATCTGTTCAAGTCTTTCCAGCCACTCTTCAGCCTCTTCTCCGGACTCTGTCCCCTCAAACCGGAGCGGATGGTAAGACAGAAATTGCGTCAGACTGATCTACCCGGTAGTAATAACTGAGCTACGGGTTCCATGCCTACGGCCGGTGGAGGTAGGGGGTTTGCCTGTCCAATACTTGCGTTCACACTACCAACATCTCCAACCTCCTCATTAGCAGCCATGCTGTAACACAAATGTTAACAACAATTCCAAAGCAATATATATGTTATGCCGTTAGATAACAGGAATGAGCATAAGCACGTTAGTATAACAGGATATACATTAATATGCACCACATGCATAAACATGCTTCAAATGTAAGCACCTAGCCAATCATGCTAAGGCTACCCTTCACTCGTTCCCGGGTTCTCTAACCACTGCTCTGATACCACTAATGTAAGGACCCTAATCCTTAAGTGCGGAATCAAGGCATAATAAAGCTATCATAATAATCAGAGTGTAAAAGAACGTGTTGAGTCTATGAGCTTAAGCATTACATGCCAAAAATAAGGACTACCAAATGGATTAATTACATTCCAATCAATGAATGTGTTCAACTATAGTTTTATACTACTCCTAGAGTAGATACTATCCAAAATAATCCTGTCCTTCAAGTCCCAAAAGCATCCTCAACAAGCTAACCAACTCAACCCGTCTAGCCCTTCTATCATGCCAAACGTGTACCTACAAGGACAACCCACAAACATGAGCAATAATAATCATTCATATTCAACACAATATGAAGATAAAGCGTAAATGCATAATCATAATAAAACACTTCCTGTTTTCCCCATGCATTTCAAACGCTTCCCGTTTGGTTGTCCCTGTACCATAACTCATGAGTATAATCAATAGATTATTTTTAATGGTCTAAACATGTCATGACATATACCATCTCATCAATACCAAATACTGATCACCAATCCCTAGTCTGTCCATCACAATGTATTTTAATGCCCCTCGCTTATTTACATATAGGCGGCATATGATAACCTCGCTTCAATGGACATGCGGGACTCCCACCCCTCGCCTCTCATTGAGCGGCAAATACCCTTTCCTCGCCCTATATGATAACCACGCTCAAATGTGACATGCGGCGCTCCCACCCCTCGCTTCACATTTAGCGGAACCAAACAAAATAGCGGCAAGCATTAAAATCATCAAGGGATGACCACGACTCATGGGATGTGCACCAATAATCATATGCATCTATAAACATCATGCATAACATGTAATTGCATCCACAATGCAATACCACATATATACTCGCATCCACAATGCATAAACAATGAGTATATAAGATACATGTACCGTTGGGTGCCCGTACGTCCTCTACGTACCTTTTCAAAATGTAGGATATGGTTCAATGCCTTGGCTGTGTTGCCACCTGGGATGGTTCTACACATTCACACAAATCAATATTAGAACCCAATAATAGTCCAATACCAAAAATCCTACAAAAAAATCCAAAAACACCATATTTTGACCATCGCGATCGATCGCCCATCACGGCGATCGATCGCCAAACCTCACTGTCCGAGAACCAAAATTTTCACCCTTCGGCGATCGATCGCCACACTTGGCGCGATCGATCGCCAGCCGCGCCGATCGATCGCCCAAGAGTGGCGATCGATCGCCCAAGAGTGGCGATCGATCGCCAAACGCTGGAAAAGCCTACTGCCTGGGCGCGATCGATCGCTTGGAATGGGCGATCGATCGCCAACCCCTGTTACCCGAAAAACTTCCATTTTTGCACCTCAAAACCATTCCAACCCATTCCAACACTATACCATCGAACCAACAATTCAAATAACAACATAAACTTCCAAAATACACCTTAAAACAACCATAAATCCAACCCCCAAACAAAACCACAATAACCCAACACAAACCCATTTCAAAACCTTTCAAAAATCATTACAAACTCAATCTAAACACAATAAAAGCAATGGGGAGGTATCCATACCTCTTGGGGACTCCAAAACTCACACCAAATCCCACAAAGCAAGTTTTTTGAAGGTTTTCTTTTCAACCCAAAGCACCAACTCGAAAATGGGAAAAGAAAGGGTTTGGTGGTGGTTTTTGGGGAAAGTAAGAGTGATGGTTGGAAGGGTGGGATTGGGGTATAAGTGGTTTAATTAAACCAATTGCATTCCATAAATTACCATGGTGTATAAAACACCCCAACGTGATATTTTTAAAAGCATTAATCCAAAATGCACCAAATATCAATTAAACTCATGATTTCCAATTAATTGCTACCCATGGCAAATAAATCATGCTTCCAACCATAATTCCCAACATGCACAACATGCACCCTGAAATGCACTCCCGGGTCATCCTTTCCACATGACCATGCATTTCCACATGATAAATAATTCCAATGCATAATTAATTACCACATAAATAATCATATAAGCACAATTAATGCCCAAATGCAAATAACCATTTCGGGGATATCACATATTCCACCTGCCCCAACAGAGACATCCCCCCACCCATGGTGAACATACCATACCACCGATCCAATAATCACAATATCACATTACATAATTTACAGAATGTAAAACGGTGAATTTAAAATACACTCCCTAGATATTGTCATTCTCATACGGGATCCCCTTTGCTGTTCATGTTCTCAAAATAACCGAAACCGTTAAATTCCCAAAAGCCAGTTAATCATTACATTGATTAACCAATTCGTTCCCATATACCAATACCATAATCAATAAAATAAAATCAACTAACAATGATTACAGATATCCCATATATCTAACCACTGATTCCACAGTTTTATTACCTCGCAAGCCCAATAGTGGCGGCATCACAACCGATGTTCGCTCCATAGCGACAACATCCCACCCATTGCTCGCTCCATAGCGGCACCATATGATTTGTAATACTTACCAATTTATTGCATTAACATTATAACATGCATTTCACAGTTACAATAATATAAAAGGCTATGCTAGTATGTTATACGTACCTTATAATTCAGTAGTCCGAGCCAAACCTTGCCTTAGTCCCGTGATCCAATGAATCATGTGTTAACACATAAATAACTCACAATTATTAATGAGCATGCAACCACGTGCCCAAGCACGTTCACAATTTCCCATTATATCATCAATCCATGACAAATAACCATTTTAGAAGACCTCGTGCGAAGCATGTGTAAGTAATCCAACAAGCATAATGTGCAGCGGAATAAAATTTGGATTCCAACCATGGACCTACACGAGTGTTCATATCGGGTGTCAAGAATTATACTTGTGAAGCGTGTTTGATGCAGAATCACTGAAGCAACCGTCTACGAGTCAGGAGCAAAGCTTTTGCAACTTTCCCCTCTACTGTATCCACACGATAAATTGATTTAGAGAAGTTGAAGATATCAAGTTGCTAGACTTGATGTTCAACTGGGACAAAGAACACACGGGTTCAAATCACAGTGACGGCGGGTGGTCACAAGTGGTCTGCTAGGTTTTGTCTATCGTTAATTCTCAACTAACGTATGTTTTAGCAAAACCTAATGCAGGCATATATATATAGACATATGTAAGGCGGCTAACATTAATAGGAACCCTCTGGCCCATCTATTATTCCTTTTGTATGTGTATATCCAATTATATATATATATATATATATATATATCTCATCTATTTATATAAAATTTGCCCATAATAATATAACATATTATTATTATATGATTAGGACTCGTCCCAATCAACTTAATTCATCCAATGAATTATATCTCCCTTTATCGATTTAATCTTTTGTGTGCGACCCGTTAGGATCTCGCAATTTTGGCAGTGATATAAAATCTCATTTTATGTCACAAGAAAAGAGCGGTATCTAGCAACACATCAAGGCTACCCAAATTACAAGAATGTCATTGACTCGACATTACCTATGGCCTGTGATAATATTAACCATGTAACTTAATCCCTTTGTCCTATGTGTTTAGATTAAACACGAGTCATGGAATAGTCATACTCGTATAGTTCAATCTCTATTTCTTGATCCCCAAGTAAACTAGAATAAACGAATAAGCTCGATATCACATATCTACTCATTCGAGCAAGGTCATGCATTTTATTCTTACTTGATCAAGGGCCCAAACACTTCTCCTGTTATATAGGAGGGACAAATCCTATCCGATCATTCAACATCCCTCTACGTAATTCGTGGTGTATCCAATTATTGTCTTTATATTTCACCCTATTACAGGTAACGTTTGACAATATCAAGATACACGACTCCTTATGTTGGGATCTCTGGTGATCTCAAGTCGTAAGGATTACATACATCATTATCACTATGAGAATTGCTTATGACATTCATATAACTATCCATGTAGCATGCTCATGGTGGGTCTATCCAATACATTGTTCTCTAACATATACCCATATGTTGATTTGATATCTCATATCCATGAACAATTCATCAATCAATACATACTAGTCTCAATACATTATCATTATCATAATTCATGATAATACTTGACTAGGGACAATCTTTAAGAATAATACTATATTATTCTAAGGACATCAACATATATATATATTCTTATTACACAGACATTTGAATAATATATAATAATGAATTACCTTTAATAAATTCATATTACATTGTATGCCAAAATCAATCATCTAATGAGTTGTCTTAGGGCATATCCCAACAAATCTCCCACTTACACTAAGACCAATCTAACATGTACTTAATGCCTAAAGATCTAGTATGACGATCATTCTTCTGATGCGACAGAGGTTTCGTCAGTGGGTCAGATACATTATCATCAGTTGGTACTTTGCATATTTTTACATCTCCTCTTTCAACGATTACTCGAATGAAATGAAAGCGCCAAAGTACGTGTTTGGATCGCTGGTGAGATCTGGGTTCCTTAGCCAACGCGATGGTTCCATTGTTGTCACAATAGAGTCAATCGGATCTAGTATGCCTGGCATAACCCCAAGCTCAGTAATGAACTTTGATCCAAACGACTTCCTTTGCTGCATCTGAGGTAGCAATATACTCAGCTTCAGTTGTAGAATCGGCTACTGTCTCTTGCTTTGAACTCTTCCAGCTCACAGCTCCTCCATTTAGGCAAAACACATATCCTGATTGCGATCGAAAATCATCATTGTCAGTTTGGAAGCTTGCATCAATGTAACCTATTACATTGAGCTCTTCCTCACCTCCATAAATCAAGAATGTATCCTTAGGTCTTCTCAAGTACTTCAGGATATTCTTGACAGCGATCCAGTGACATTCACCTGAATCAACTTGATATCTACTAGTCATGCTCAAAGCATACGAGACATCGGGACGAGTACATATCATGGCATACATGATAGATCCAATAGCTGACGCATATGGAATCTTACTCATGCGTTGTCTCTCATCTTGTGTTGAAGGACACTGATCTTTCGAAAGATGTATCCCATGTGTCATAGGCACAAATCCATTCTTTGATTCTTGCATGCTAAACCGTTTTAGCACTTTATCTATGTATGTACTTTGACTTAGGTCAAGTAATCTTCTTGATCCATCTCTATAGATCTTGATACCTAACACGTAGGTGGCTTCACCCAAGTATTTCATAGAAAAACAATTCCCTAGCCAAATCTTTACAGACTGCAAGGCAGGTATATCATTCACAATGAGAAGTATGTCATCTACATACAACACTAGGAACATAATTATGCTCCCACTGAACTTCTTGTAGACACAAGGTTCATCTACGTTCTTGATGAAACCAAACTCTTTGATGGCATCATCAAAACGAAGATTCCAACTCCAAAAAGCTTGCTTTAATCCATAAATGGATCATTGTAGCTTGCATATCTTTCCAGCATCCTTTGGATCGACAAAACCCTCGGGTTGTCTCATGTACACATCCTCAAGTAAATTTCCATTAAGGAAAGTTGTTTTGACATCATCTGCCAGATTTCATAATCATGAAATGCAGCTATAGCAAGTAAGATCCTAATGGATTTAACCATGGCAACTGGTGAAAACGTTTCATCATAGTCAATACCATCAATTTGTTTGAAACCTTTAGCAACCAGACATCATTTAAAGGTTTGTATATTACCATCCATATCGGTCTTTTTCTTGAAAATCCATTTGCACCCTATGGGTCTTACCCCTTCAGGTAGTAAGTCACCTTGTTGAGTCACAAGAAATCCATATCTCTGTGGCTCCCGGTGCACTCTTACATACCTACGCTGGGCTTGTGTCTATTGAGCAGGCATTTCATCCACAACAACTTATGGTGTCTGCTCTGTTTCCATCCCAATATCATGTAAAGTGTTTTATTGTGGTTGTACTTCACTAAGTTCTATTTGTCTCCCACTGGTTCTTCTAGAAATAAATTTTCTTTCAAGAAAGACACCTGTCCTAGCAACAACCACTTTGTTCTCGGTGTGATAATAGAATTAGTATCCTTTCGTTTCCTTAGGATACCCCACAAATAAACACTTATCAGATTTGGGTCCAAGTCTATTGGAGGCATGACGTTTCACATAAGCCTCACAATCCTAAATCTTCATAAAAGACATACTACGTTTGCTAGTCCATATCTCATATGGTTTCTTTTCAATTGATTTAGATAGAACACGGTTAGTATAAATATTGCTGTTTGTAAAGCATTTCCCCAAAAGGAAATTGGAAGATCTGCATGACTCATCATAGATCGAACCATGTCCAATAAAGTTTGATTCCTCCTTTCAGATACGCCATTCCATTGTGGAATATATGGAGGTGTGAGTTGTGGAACTATCCCACACTCCTTTAGATAGTCATGGAACTCTTGGTTTAAATATTCACCTCCTCGATCTGATCGAAGGATTTTGATACTTTTGCCAAGCTGGTTTTGTAATTCATTCTTGAAATCCTTGAACTTTTCAAAGGTTTCATGTTTATGTTTCATTAGGTACACATACCCATATCTACTGAAGTCATCAGTAAATGTAACGAAGTATTGAAAACCACATCTAGCTTGTGTGCTTATTGGGCCACATACATCACCATGTATGAGACTCAATAAATCACTTGCCCTTTCAACATGTCCCTTGAAAGGAGCTATAATCATCTTGCCCATTAAACAAGATTCAGATGTTTCATATGATTCAAAATCAAATGAATCTAAAGCTCCATCCTTATGAAGTTTTGATATGCGATTCTCGTTTATATGGCCCAAGCGACAATGCCAGAGATAAGTTGGATTAAAATCATTATTCTTAATCCTTCTAGTATTTATGTTATAGACAGACATATCAAGATCCAACTTGAGATCGGCCAGATGAGATGGTCGCTTGACAATATGACAGAGATAGGCCTTTTTTCTTGGGATTTAAAACATAAAGACCATTAATCAATTGTGCACTAGCATAAAACATCTCATTCAAATAAACTGAGCAACATTTGTCTTTTTTAATAAATGAAAAACCAATATTTTCCAAACAAGAACTTGAAATAATGTTTCTAGTAATCGACGGCATAAAATAACAGTCTTGTAAATCTAATATTAAACCAGAAGGAAAAGTTAATGAATAATCTCCTATAGCTAATATAGCAACTCTTGCTCCATTTCCCACTCGGAGGTCAACTTCGCCTTTTAGCCAAAACTCTACTCCTTTTGAGATCCTGCACATTAACACAAATGTGAGAACCACATACCGTATCTAATACCCATGATGAAGAAGTAGATATATTGACTTCTACAACAAAAATACCTGAAGTAGAAGTCACACTTCCCTTCGTCTTCTTAAGATCTTCCAGGTATAACTTGCAGTTTCTCTTCCAATGTCCGGTCTCACTGCAATGGAAGCAATTTCCTTCCTTATCCACTCCTCCTTTAGGCTTAAGTGCAGTAGCATGAGGCTTAGGTTTGACAAAGACTTTCTTGTTCCTTTTATTGCCTTTTCCTTTAGCCTTTCCCTTGCCCTTATTCACAATAAGAACATTTGTGGGCTTACTTCTTTGAGTTTGCTTCGTAAATTCCAACATACCAAGCAACTGTGGTAGTGTCTTCTCAATTTCAATCATATTGTAAATCAGAACAATTGACTGTAGCTATCAGGCAATGATTGCAAGATCACGTCAGTGGCCAACTCTTGGTCCAACGGAAAACCAAGTTTCTCAAGATTCTCTGTGTATCCAATCATTTTGAGTACGTGAGTTCCAACAAGGGTTCCTTCTACCATTCTGCACTGAAATAACGCTTTAGAGACTTCATACCTCTCTTGTCTAGCTTGTTGTTGGTAAAGTTGTTTCAGATGTTCAATCATATTGAACGCATCCATTTCCTCATGTTGCTTCTGAAGCTCAGAGTTCAAGGTTGCAAGCATTAAACAACCAACATCAAGTGCGTCATTTTGATGCTTCTTGTAAGCATCCTTATCGGCCCTCGCGACCGTAACAGAAGGCTCCTCAGCAGGTAAGGGTTCCTCTAGGACATATTGTTTTTTCTCTTGTTTGAGGACAATCCTCAGATTCCTATACAAGTCTAGGAAACTTGTCCCATTTAATTTGTCATTCTCAAGGACCGATCGCAAAGATAGTGTGCTAGTAACGTTGTTTGATGCCATTGATTTCTACAATACAAATATGCAAAATAAGTTTATGCTTTTAATCATTTAATAAGGTCTTATATTAAATGAACTCCCACTATTTAGTTAAAAAAAACATCAACCCTCAAAACTATTAGTGGGCCAAGATCCATATTTCACCTAACCTTGAGTTAGCTTTGGCTAATCAGCCAAGACTCGGTAATTTAGGTAGACAACGCTTTGTCAATTACATCATATGTAACTCTTGGATGGTTGGCGAACAACACTTTGTTCTAATTCATCTAATAAATTATTACTCAACCCATGCCTCTAGGTTCCCCAATCCTATTGAGATAACGCTAGTTAAGTCGAAGCCAATTTAAAATAACACGGATAGCACTTTTATCCTATCGCGCCTTACTAAGATTGTCACGGTACTTTGCTTTGGCAAACCCACACATGTCCAATCGAAGTCTTGACGAGTACTTTTAATTGGAAAGCATCTTGATTGACTTAATATTATTAGAGGGATTTAAAGATCCCATGATTTTATTAATATTAAAAAAATGTCTGGTACATATACATATATACATATCTACATATATGTATATCAATCATCAATATTAAATATAAAACGATAGACATGCATCACATACATCAACATAAAATAAACGTGACATGGTTATAGCCCCAACTATTGATTTTCTCAAGCCAATGAGAAAATCTAAAAGGTCTACCTAAGGGTAACTTCTCCAAGCACCTCTTTGGTCCTTTTGTGAATGGCCTCCTCGTCCCGGCACCATGGTCCATCTTCATTGATCTCCATCAATAAAACTATAACTATACTAAATAACAATTACATGATATAGAGAAGTCCCCGAGTTACATTCGAGGGGGAGCATAGGGGAGGGAATACATTCAGAAAAAATAGAGAAGGTACGACATGCAGGCCGTATTTAAAATTACAATCATTCACAAAATTCCTATCTAATAGGTCATAGGGCTATAACCATGCACCATGCTCAAACAACACATAAAACATACTAGGACATCATAACAATTTAATGAATTAAATTCTAAATATTTCAAAACTTAATTTTATGTCCATAAACTGTAAAATAAAATTAGGAAAAGGGAAAAAAAATATTTCACGCTCGGGTCGGACGTCGCCCAGCCAGGTCGGTTGCCCACCCAGCCAAGGGCGGTCACCCGCCCAGCCAGGTCGGTCGCCCGCCTTGCGATCTCTGTCCGCCCGACTTTTGAGCTACGGTCGCCCGACTATCGAGCTACGTTGGTCCGCCTTGCTAGGCTCTGTCACGCGAACACATGTATCTTGTTACGATGATTTCCCCATACTAGATTACAACATATCATAGATGTTATTACAGTTTCTAACTAGCATGATTACAATAACTCAAACATGATAAATAAATTTATCACATAACCCCGATATGAGCTTCGTACACGGTTCTGATGCCACTGTAAGTAATCCAACAAGCAAAATGTGCAGCGGAATAAAATTTGGATTCCAACCATGGACCTATACGGGTGTTCATATCTGGTGTCAAGAATTATACCTTTGAAGCGTGTTTGATGCAGAATCACTGAAGCAACCGTCTACGAGTCAGGAGCAAAGCTTTTGCCTCTACGGTATCCACACGATCAATTGATTTAGAGAAGTTGAAGATATCAAGTTTCTAGACTTGATGTTCAACTGGGACAAAGAACACACGGGTTCAAATCACAGTGACGACGAGTGGTCACAAGTGGTCTTCTAGGTTTTGTCTATCGTTAATTCTCAATTAACGTATGTTTTAGCAAAACCTAATGCAGACATATATATACACATATATAAGGCGGCTAACATTAATATGAGTAGGGTTTTCCAAAAACTCTCTGGCCCATCTATTATTCCTTTTGTGTGTATATCCGATTATATATATATATATATATATATATATATATATATATATATATCTCATATATTTATAAAATCGGCCCATAATAATATCACATATTATTATATGATTAGGACTCTTATGATTAGGACTCTTCCCAATCAACTTAATTCATCCAATGAATTATATCTCCCTTTATCGATTTAATCTTTTGTGCGACCCGTTAGGATCTTGCAATGTTGGCAATGATATAAAATCTCATTTTATGTCACAAGCAAAGAGCGGTATCTAGCAACACATCAAGGCTACCCTTAAAAGAATGTCATTGATTCAACATTACCTATGGCTTGTGATAATATTAACCATGTAACTTAATCCCAATGTGTTTAGATTAAACACGAGTCATCGAATAGTCATACTCGTATAGTTCAATCTTTTATTTCTTGATCCGCGAGTAGACTAGAATAAACGAATAAGCTCGATATCATATATAGACTCATTCGAGCATGGCCATGCATTTAGTCTTACTTGATCAAGGGCCCAAACACTTCTCCTGTTATATATGAGGGACAAATCCTATCTTGATCACTCAACATCCCTCTACATAATTCGTGGTGTATCCAATGATTGTCTTTATATTTACCCTGTTACAGGTAACGTTTGACAATATCAAGATACACGTCTCCTTATGTTAAGATCTCTGGTGATCTCAAGTCGTAAGGATTACATACATTATTATCACTATGAGAATTGCGTATGAGATTCATATAACTATCCATGTAACATTCTCATGGTGGGTCTGTCCAGTACATTGGTCTCTAACATGTACCCATGTGTTGATTTGTGTAAGGACCCCCGTGCCCTTAACCAGTAATTAGTGCATTAATCTCATAATCATGTACATGTAACCATCTATGTTGGGAAATAACCATATGCTAACTTAGCATAATATACCAGTAATAAGATTCCTCCGTTTATTTCATTCCATGTCATTTCCAGTTTCCCCAACTAAACCATTTAACATATCATGTACCCTTATAATACACTAATTACATTCTCAATTCATCTAGCAATTCCCAATTAATTGCATACCACAAATAAATGAAAAGAGAAAGACACTTGCCTTTTATACAACCCATGTACACATATACACTGCTCACAAGTGAGCACCAAATAAACGTATGTGTACGTAATGTATAAAATACCATACTCCCAGCTCTGGTACCTTGATCCTGGAAGTGCCTCCAATCCACAGCTCGAGTTCAACTCCAAAGCCAACCACGAACCTGTTCACCTGTCCCAACAGAGACAGCCCCCACACGGGGTGAGCATACCAATACAACCAAACCAATATTACAATAACATAATTCATAATTTACAAAAATGTAAATGCCATGAAATATAAAAGATACTCCTTGGATGGCATCATCCTCAGCCGGGAATCCCTGTACTGTCCATGTTCTCAAAATAACCAAAATCATCAAATCCCTAATAGCCAGTTAATCATTACATTGATTAACTAATCCTTTCCAAATTCCAATATCGATAACATTATTTCATTATCAAGTCATTACAGATATTCTAGATATCCAACCAATGATTCCATTTCCTCGCTGGCTCAATAGCAGCGGCATTCATAACTGATGTTCGCTCCATGGCGACAACATCCAAAATATCGCTCGCTCCATAGCGTCACCATACAATTGATATTATCGACCAATTCTATGTAACTGTATTCCATTTCCGTTATCCATCAATTCGACACAATTATATTATATCATGCACCACAATTGCAATAATATATTAAATATATGCTCGTACGTCATACGTACCTTATATTCCCGTAGTTCGAATCCAATCTTTCCTTGGTCCATGACCGATGAATTATGTGCTAAACACGATTAATAATCCACAATTAATCTCAAGCATGCAACCATGTGTCCAAGCACGTTCACAAACCCCAATTATATCGTCATCCATGGCGATTAACCATTTTAAAAGACCCTGAGCGAAGCATGCATCGAAAACTCGACATGAAAATAAACCCCAAGAATTAGGCACTGGCGATCGATCGCTTCGCCCTAGGCGATCGATCGCTTCGCAAAATGGCATGGTCGATCGATCGTCTCATTTCCAGGCGATCGGTCGCCTCTCAATGTTTTTGGCTACCGCCTCATGGCGATCGATCGCTTCATTTGACCCGGTCGATCTCCTCACTGTTCATCTTCCTCAAAATTTCGTCAACGTCGCGGCGATCGATCGCCCCTCCCTAGGGATCGATCGCCTCGACCTGTAACAGCCAAAAATGGCATTTTTCTTGCAAAATTTTCCCCAATAACAATCTTCACACCCCATACAACATAAATCCTTAAAGTAAACACCATTAAAACTCCTCAAACCAACCAACCCAAAATTCTTTAAAATTTCAAAACTCAAACCCAACTCATATCACAACCAAACCACACAATACCACATTCAAATCGAAGACAAATACGAGGGGATGGATAATACCTTATTATCTTCGAGAAATTCGGCTCCCAAGTCGAGCCTCCATCGATTTTTATCAAGGGAGAAAAAGGGGGAGGAAGAGGGGTGGGGAATCGCTGGGAGAGAGGGGAGAGGGAGGGGAGATTCCGTGCAATGACGGAACACCGAGTCTATTTGGTGTATAGAGCTCCAAAGCTCCAAAATACCGACTCCTCCACAAATACATCACGACTCATTAAAATCATATGTTTCATTAATTACATCCCAATCTCTTATTCCATCACCAGCCCCAGTACAAAGTACTCCAGACCCTACATTCCACTAAAAACCAAATTCAAAGGTTATCACCACGGTGAGAATACAATCTCATCCCTTGGACCCAACGACTCCAAAAACCGGATTTAAAATCCCCGGGAGTCCCAAAACCGCAAGTAATCCATAATTGCCACAATTAAAATCCCTTAAAGATCATTACCACACCAGGATTAACACCATAAATTCTCGGGCATCACAATTATCCCCCACTAATAAAATTTCATCCTCGAAATTTGCACGGCGTACTCCACGTAACGCCGAGACCACGCAATCCAAACGGATCCACAATGTCGAATCATGAACATGACATGAACGACACACCAACCTCGAGGATACCGACCTCGTACCAAAACCCGGAATGGGGTAAACCTCCCAAACCAATACAACCGCAATAGAACTTCAGCATACCCCAATGCTATCTCAAAAGCAGTCAGCCAACCCTAACCGCAAACCAAACGAATCAGTCATGATTCCAAATAGACATCGCCTTGATGATATCTCCACGATTTAGCCTACGATGTTAAACATACATCGTTACCAAGGAAACCACCACTACACTACAATGTACTTATACCACATCCGACTTCCGCTTTCCAAATCCATCTCCATCAAAGGAGTAGTTGCACCACATTGCAACACGGATTGGGCCACAACACGGCCCCGATCAACACGAAACATATCTCCAAAGATGTCTACATCCAAGTGTTTCAAGAATCCTATCTTGGTCCAAACACACTATCGAGACCCCACAAGGTCTCAAGTTCTCGAAAGGTTATGCAAGAACAATCAATTGCATTCCCGCCACACGTGTTAACCACAACACCTAACAAATCCGAATCCTGGCCATCCCTCGTTTACCCTAGGATTCAACAATCCTAACAATGGGAGGCTATCGAATTAACGAGCAAGAATTACCATGGTCCCAAAACACGACAATCCCTCCTCGGGGGAAGTCAACCAGACCTCACGATTATTCTCAAAATACATCGTGCCATCGAGATTACCGATCTAAAGGTGCCACCGTCTCTCACCAGAGATTCGTCAACCAAGCATACTAATCCGATACTAAACAAGTACCGAAACGGGGGCGTTCGTACACACATACATGCCCAAGTACCAACACAACATGCATACTCAATGCAATATGCTCGGTTATGTGATATCCCCTAAATAATTAATTGCAATTTTGGCATTAATTATGATTATGTGGTTATTTATGGTGTTAATTATTTTAGTGTTGGGATTAATTAAAATGGCGAAATGCCTAGTCACTCGGTGGACGTGACATGGTAATGCGTTTCAGGGTGCATGTGATGCATGTTGGGAAATTGGGTGTTAACATGGATAAATTATGATGGTTGATAATTAATTGGTAAATCATGGGTTTAATTGAAGTTTTGGTGCATTTTGATAAAATGCTTTTAAAATATCATGTTGGGGTACCATGATATTTTAATCCCAACACTTATAGCGCCCCCCCCCCCCCCCCCCCCCCCCCCCCCCCCCCAACCCCACTTTCCTCTTTAACCCAGTACTCTCAATTAAAATCACTCCCAACCCTTTTCCCCAAACCCCCATTTTCGATCTTGGCTAGAGAGTGTAAGCAATCCTTAGAGCATACAACGCAGCGGAATAAAAATTTGGATTACTAAACTGCGGATCTATACTAAGGTTATCATATCGGATGAAGGATTTACAAAAGTCTCACCCTTGTAGCGTGTTTGATGCAGAATCCTCGACGTAGCACCACGAGTCACAAACAAAAGTTTGCACCTTTGTCTCTACGGTATCCACACGATCAAATCGAAAGGGATGTTCAAGAACAAGTTGCGAGACTTATTCTTGAACCAAAGCTCAACTCTCGGTTCAAAACCGATCACCGACTACCAACAATTCCGACAAGCAAGCGGCGGCGGCCGTGGCTCTTGAAGGAGAATGAGGGGGCCGAGAGAGTGAGGAGTGAAGGCTAGGTTTTGATATCAAGCAATGATATGAAAGAATAATTAACAATTAATCAAAACCTTGTATTTTTATTATAAGGCTTTAATTAAGGTTCAAGACTTTCCTAAAGTCTTATGGGCCCAAACCCATGATTTAATTAAAACCTTTTAATCACTTAATTAAGACTCTTCTTAATTAATTAATTCATCCAATTATTTTAATTTCCCTTATCGATTTAATCTTTTGTGCGACCCGATAGGATCTTGTAATGTTGGCAGTGACATAAAATCTCATTTTACGTTACAAGCAAAGAGCGGTGTCTAGCAACACATCAAGGCTACCCAAATTACAAGAATGTCAATGACTCGACATAACCTTTAGAACTTGCGATAATATTAACCATGTAACTTAATCCCTTTGTCCTTTGTGTTTAGATTGAACACGAGTCATGGAATAGTCATAGTCGTATATTCAATCTCTATTTCTTGATCCCCAAGTAGAACTAGAATAAACGAATAAGCTCGATATCTCATATCTACTCATTCGAGCATGGCCATGCATTTTAGTTCTCACTTGATCAAGGGCCAAACACATCTCCTGTTATATAGGAGGGACAAATCCTATCTCGATCAGTCAACATCCCTCTACATAATTTGTACTGTATCCAATAGTCGCCTTTATAGTTTACCCTGTTACGGGTAACGTTTGACAATATCAAGATACATAACTCCTTAGGTTGGGATCTCTGATGATCACAAGTCGTAAGGATTACATACATTATTATCACTATGAGAATTGCATATGACGATCATATAACTATCCATGTTGCATTCTCATGGTGGGTCTGTCCAGTACATCGTTCTCTAACACGTACCCATGTGTTGATTTGATATCTCATATCAATGAACAATTCATCAATCAACACATACTAGTCTCTACGTATTATCATTATCCTTATTCATGATAATACTTGACTAGGGACATCTTTAAGAATAATACAATATTATTCTAAGGACATTAACATATATATTAATTCACATTGCACAGTTAAAAGAATAATATATAATAATGAATTGCCATTCATGAAATCATAAACATTGTATGTCAAAACAATCATCTAATGATTTGTCTTAGGGCATATCCCAACAAATCTCCCACTTGCACTAAGACCACTCAGACATATACCTAATGCCTAGAGATCTAGTATGACGATCATGCTTCTGCTGTGATAGTGGCTTCGTCAATGGGTCAGATACATTATCATCTGTTGGTACTTTGCATATTTTAACATCTCCCCTTTCAACGATTTCTCGAATGAAATGGAAACGCCTAAGTATGTGCTTGGATCTTTGGTGAGATCTTGGTTCCTTAGCCAATGCGATCGCTCCATTGTTGTCACAATAGAGTTCTATCGGATCTTTAATGCTAGGCACCACTCCAAGTTCAGAAATGAACTTCCTCATCCAAACAGCTTCCTTTGCTGCATCCGAGGCAGCAATATACTCAGCTTCCGTTGTAGAATCGGCTACTGTTTCTTGCTTTGAACTCTTCCAGCTCACAATACACATATCCAGATTGCGATCGAAAATCATCTTTGTCAGTTTGGAAGCTTGCATCAGTGTGACCCATTACATTGAGCGCTTCCTCACCTCCATAAATCAAGAATGTATCCTTAGTTCTTCTCAAGTACTTCAGGATATTCTTGACAGCAATCCAGTGACCTTCACCTGGATCAACTTGATATCTGCTTGTCATGCTCAAAGCATACGATACATCGGGACGAGTACATATCATGGCATATGTGGGGTCCTCTTTACTTAATCCATTATGTAGAAATTAAACATACATATGTGAGTCTGAATTAAGTAATAACATGCACTGATTAAGAGTTTCTTACTAGTTAAGTTGTTACAGAGTTTACAAAACCCTAACCAACTATACATCATATGTACAAGTAACAACCTACTCCAAAATAACTCCTATGCAGTGGTTCCCCTCGCATCGGAAATCATGACTCACGCTCCCTACGTCTATGAGTCCCTACAGAAACATTCACACAATGAGTATAGAGAACAACTATCTTAGTGCAATATCAAAACACAATATCAATATCAATGATAAAGCACAATAAATCATCTAACGTGAATGTTCTGTATCATGCATCCACAAATGCACTATGTCATGACATGTCTCAACAATTACTCTATTATCACGAGCCCCATATGATATGCCTATTCAGCTCAATATGTCAGTGGAACCACATCACATCTTCATATTAGCAGCACATATCATAGTACCATACTCATCTGTGATAATAGCCAGAGCATATACCCACACCAGGCGTATATCTCTCAAGCCAAAGCATATGTAATATATCTATCGTGGCAACGATCCCAGCCAAAGCATATACCACACCAGGCATATCTATCAAGGCATTGATCTTACCCAAGCATATACACATATCTATCAAGGTATCCATCCCAATCATATGAAATCCATGTATGCACATGCATATGATACTACCAATCATATGACACAAAGATAACATAAATCATATGATATCATAACCATAACATCATCAATCACATCATATCTATACTCCGTACGTCAACACGTACCTGTATTGCGACACAAAAGCGATAAATCAGGCGTTGATGGCTAATTGCCTCTTTGCCCTGTCCCCTGTGATGATGCTACAAGCACATGAACAATAGACCATGTTATAAGAGGCTTCAATATCAAAAACTACAAAATATAACATTTTAGGTCTACCGATCGATCGGTCCTTCTAGCGATCGATCGGTCCAAACATGTAACCCTAGCGATCGGTCGGTCAAAAGCCAGCGATCGATCGCTTAAATAGTTGAATTTCTCAAAAAATGCTACGGCATTTCACCGATCGATCGGTCGCTTTCAGCGATCGATCAGTACATGCACCGCCTTAACTTTCCCCTGTTTTACCGATCGATCGGTACACTTCGAGCGATCGATCGGTCGACAACAGAATTTTCAAACCATGGCGATTTTGAGCTTATCTTCCTAGCTCTTCTCCTAGAACTAGAAATTCAACATTAAAACAAGGTTCATGCACTCTCTACTAGCATAACAACCTGTTTTCACCATTTTAGAATTCAATTCCTAGCTTAGAACCATAATATGATTCTTCACATGCTTTCATGCTTCCAACTTCAAACAAATCAAAGAACCTCTAAATTGTATGATAAAGTAATGAAAGTTTAGTCTCCTTACCAAGTAACTTACTACCTCTTAGTCTCAAATGAATCTTGCAAGTAAAATGCCAAGATAAAAGTACAAGAGTAAGAAGAACAAGCAAGAGGTTTTGTAGAGATTTATAGGTGAAAGTTGGTGTATTATGTGTAAACAATCAGCTCATCCCTTCTTATTAATTCCTTCACCCCTAACTCAAATTCACTTGACATGTTAATGCACTTGCAACTCAAATACACTTGCTAATGCACTTGCAAATGTATACAAATGTGCACCAAGGTCATGTTCCACTACACAATTTATATCTCTTCCTTCTCTTGCATATCAAAACATCCATATGTCAAGACTATACATATCTTTGTTCACAACTCACATATCTCCTATGTTTCTTGTTTATGTTGCCTCATAGTAATTCATTCTTTTAGTACCTCGATCATCACTCGGTTCCACCCGAACTCGAGTCCACATCATACCATAATTATTCTAAATTACGTCATAATCATGTGACACGTATATAAAGTAAATCGAGGCATTACAATTCTCCCCTACTCAATAAATTTCGTCCTCGAAATTGCATATACAAACCTCATAATACATGCTTCATATAAGAACATATAAAAGATATGGAATATAAGAAACATGTATAAATCACAAATCAACATACCAGAAAATAAATCCGGATACCGTTGCATCATATGCTGCTCCGTCTCCCACGTTGCCTCTTCGACACCCCTTCTGTCCCACTGTACCTTAGGAATCACTTTATTATGCAACCTGCGTTCAGCTTGATCCAAGATCATAACCGGTCGTTCCTCATACGACACATCTGTATCCAACTGTACATCAGGTAACTGTAATACATGACTCGGATCTGGTTCATACTTCCTCAACAGTGAAACATGAAAAACATCATGAATACTACTCAATGCCGGCGGTAGTGCCAAGCGATATGCCAACGTACCAATACGTTGTAACACCTCATACGGACCAACATACCGTGGAGACAATTTTCCACGTTTACCAAACCGTACTACACCCTTAAAAGGTGAGATTTTCAAGAACACACGGTCACCAACTTGAAATTCAAGTGGTCTACGTCGCTTATTGGCATAAGCAGCCTGTCTGTCCTGAGCAGCTTTAAGTTTCAATCGAATTAACTTCACTTTCTCTTCCATTTCATGAATCATATCCGGTCCATGTAAAGAAGACTGATCCACATCATCCCAATACAATGGTGATCTACATCGTCGCCCATACAAAGCCTCAAATGGTGCCATCTGTATACTAGACTGATAACTGTTATTATATGAAAATTCCACTAATGGCAACGACTCTTGCCAAGAGGTATCAAACTCTAATACACAGGCACGCAACATATCCTCAAGCGTCTGTATCGTACGCTCTGTTTGTCCATCTGTCTGAGGATGATATGATGTACTCAACCGCACTTCAGTTCCCAACGCTGTCTGTAACCCTTCCCAAAAATGAGAAGTAAATCTCGGATCCCTATCCGACACAATGGAAACTGGAATACCATGTAATCTCACTACATGTTGAATGTACAACTGTGCCATTCTCAGATATGTAAAAGTCATACAATATGGCACAAAATGAGATACTTTGGTGAGTCGATCAACAATCACCCAAATAGCATCGCAGCCAGAAGACGTCCGTGGTAAATGAGTCACAAAATCCATCGTGATATGTTCCCATTTCCACTGAGGAATTTCAAAACTATGTAATTCACCTCCTGGTCTCTGTCTTTCCGTTTTCACTTGTTGACAGATCAAACACCGTTTCACAAAGCTCAACACATCCTGTTTCATGCGTTTCCACCAAAATTTGGTATGTAAATCATGATACATTTTCTTCCCTCCAGGATGTATACTGTATCTACTACAATGAGCACGTTGTAGTAGTTCTTGGCGTAAGCCCAACGCTGCAGGTACTACCCAACAAGTCCTGTATTTCAAAATTCCATCATTTGCAAGTACAAACTGTGATGTTTGTCCTTGACTTATCATGTCTTTCCAACGTTGTACTTCATCATCAGTCATTTGTGCCGTTCTGATTTTCTCAAAAATGTCGGGTTCAACCAACAACGTTGATACCCGTATTGGCACTATTTCCACATCAAAATCATAACCCAAAGTACAACAAGAAGTCATCAAGGCAGATAAATGAATCATCTCATCAGCCGTATGATGTACCTTTCGACTCAAAGCATCTGCTGTAAGATTAGCCTTTCCTGGATGATATTCAATCTCACAATCATAATCTTTTAACAGATCCATCCATCTCCTTTGTCTCATATTCAACTCCGCTTGAGTGAATAGAAATTTTAGACTCTTATGTTCTGTGTATATGGTAAACGACGTACCATATAAATAATGTCGCCATATCTTCAAGGCAAAGACAATGGCAGCCAATTCCAGATCATGCACTGGATATCTCGTTTCATGTGGCTTTAACTGTCGTGATGCATAAGCCACTACATGATTGTTCTGCATCAATACACAACCCAAACCAAGTAAAGATGCATCAGTATATAATGCAAACCTGTCATGCTCCGATGGAATGATCAAGACTGGAGCTGTAGTCAATCGATGTTTTAATTCCTGAAAACTATGCTCACAAGCCTCTGACTATCGAAATGATACTCCCTTCTGTGTCAAATGTGTCAATGGTTTGGTAATTGCTGAAAATCCTTCAACAAACCGTCTATAATACCCAGCCAAACCCAAGAAACTACGAATCTCTGGCACAGAAGTAGGTGCTGACCAATTCAACACTGCTTCCACTTTCTTTGGATCAACTGCTATACCTTTTTTCTGAAATAACATGTCCCAAAAAGCCGACACTAGTCAACCAAAACTCACACTTACTGAGTTTGGCATACAACTGATTTGTCCTCAACAATTGCAATACCATATGCAAATGTTGAACATGTTCTGCATCACTTTGTGAATAGATCAGTATATCATCAATAAAGACAATGACAAATCGATCAAGGTATTCCTGGAAAACCCGATTCATTAAACTCATAAAGACAGCTGGAGCATTTGTCACTCCAAATGGCATTACCAGAAACTCATAATGTCCAGAACGAGTTCTGAATGCTGTCTTCTGTATATCTCCTTCCCTCACACGTATTTGATGATACCTGACCTCAAATCAATCTTAGAATATATCCTTGATCCCTGCAACTGATCAAACAAATCATCAATACGAGGAAGAGGATATTTATTCTTTATTGTTACCTTGTTCAATTGTCGATAGTCAATACACAGTCGCATTGTCCCATCCTTCTTCTTAACAAACAATACCGAAGCACCCCAAGGCGATACACTAGGACGTCTGTACCCCTTGTCCAATAAATCTTGCAATTGAGTTTTCAATTCTTTCAATTCTGTTGGTGCCATCCGATAAGGAGCTCGTGAAATTGCAGAAGTACCAGGTATCAAATCAATACCAAATTCCACTTCTCGACTCGGTGGGAATCCAGGTATCTCATCTGGAAACACATCCGCATATTCTGCAACCATTGGTATCTCCTCCACTTTCCTTTCTCTTTTCTGTTCAGTGACATCAAGGGCATAAATCAAATAACCCGCATGTCAACGTTCTAACAAACGTGACATTCGGATTGCTGATATCAAAGGAATCTTTGCCCTCGATCCCTGGCCATAGAAGTACCATTGATTTCCAGTATCAGACTGAAATCTCACTATTTTCTGACTACAATCCACAACAGATTGATATTTACTCAACACATCAATTCCAAGGATGCAATCAAAATCTGACATGTCTAACACAATCAAATCAGCCTGTAGTCTATCCTCAGTTTCAAACTGAATATCACAATCAGACACACTCTGACAAGTCATCACAGTAGTTCTCATGGGTGTCGAAACATAAAGATGCATCAATAGTGGAGACGAGCATATATGATACTGATCAATAAATGCTTGTGCAATAAAAGAATGTGATGCACCAGTATCAATCAACAGTAAAGCAGGATAGGTAAACAAAGTACACTTACCCGCTATTACATCATCAGGAGCTGCCTCTGCTTCCTCCCTGTTCAGTGCATATACCTGAGCCTGAGGTGGTCCTGTCCTCTGTCCTCCACTAGACTGTGGTACACCCTGTGATCTCTGCTGCACTGTATTCTCTGACATTGGTCCTCTCCTCTGTTGTCCACCCACTTGAGGACAATCACGGATCACATGTCCTTGCTTCCCACAACGGAAACAAACCACTGTATCAAACTGTGGACAATTTCTTTGATAATGTGGCCCTCCACATTTAAAACATTGTAATCCTCGTCCACTACTACTACTACTTCCTTGAGACTGCCCCTTAGCTTTTCGGTCATCCCCTTTCCGTGGTCCAAAACGTTTCCCACTAAACCTAGATGAAGATGCACCACCTCGTGGTGATTTAAATGGTTCTCCTCTAGGTCTCATACTTTCAGATGTAGGTGGTTGAGCTTGTCCAACATCTTTATATACCCCTACAACAATCTCAGCCATCTCGGCTCTAGTCAATGCTTCTTCATATGATGTAGGGTTATTGGACATGACCCCATCAAACAATTCAGGCCTCAAACCTTTCCCAAATTGTCTGATCTTTGCCTTTGTGTTTACTGCAATATGTGGTACATACCGGAGCAAAGAAGAATAATGCACAGCATAGTCAGATACTGTCATTGATCCCTGTCTCAAGTTTGTAAATTCATCCTCTTTCCTCTGCCTTGCAGCAACAGAGAAATAATGCTCCAGGAACTTCGTTCTAAATACATCCCAGTTCACTGTCTGTCCTTGAGCCCTCAACTCAAGCACTGTGGATTTCCACCACATCATAGCTTTCTTAGCTAACTGGAATTCAGCTAAACGTAACCAAGCTGTCTTGGCACACGGTGCTGACACAAATATCTGTTCCACACGTTCCAGCCACTCCTCTGCTAGTTCCCCTGATTCAGTCCCCTCAAACCTGGGTGGCTGATAACTCAGAAATTGCGTCAATGTTAATTCTCCAGGCAACAATACCTGTTCCACTGGCCCTTGCTCAATCGGTGGTGGTGGCACAGGAACCATTCTCACAATAGCATTGCCACTCATGGCATCCCCAGCATCCTCATGATACCCTCTGTCTGTCATAGCTGTAGATCAAGGGTTAACAATAACATTCACAATTATATAACATGTTAGAATAACATCATATTCCAAATCCTAACATGCTATTACCATTCTCAAAGTGTTTAGGTAACTCCCTAATACACATCCTCTACCCATATTCACCCCGTTCTCGAACCACTGCTCTGATACCACTAATGTGGGGTCCTCTTTACTTAATCCATTATGTAGAAATTAAACATACATATGTGAGTCTGAATTAAGTAATAACATGCACTGATTAAGAGTTTCTTACTAGTTAAGTTGTTACAGAGTTTACAAAACCCTAACCAACTATACATCATATGTACATGTAACAACCTACTCCAAAATAACTCCTATGCAGTGGTTCCCCTCGCAGCGGAAATCATGACTCACGCTCCCCACGTCTATGAGTCCCTACAGAAACATTCACACAATGAGTATAGAGAACAACTATCTTAGTGCAATATCAAAACACAATATCAATATCAATGATAAAGCACAATAAATCATCTAACGTGAATGTTCTGTATCATGCATCCACAAATGCACTATGTCATGACATGTCTCAACAATTACTCTATTATCACGAGCCCCATATGATATGCCTATTCAGCTCAATATGTCAGTGGAACCACATCACATCTTCATATTAGCAGCACATATCATAGTACCATACTCATCTGTGATAATAGCCAGAGCATATACCCACACCAGGCGTATATCTCTCAAGCCAAAGCATATGTAATATATCTATCGTGGCAACGATCCCAGCCAAAGCATATACCACACCAGGCATATCTATCAAGGCATTGATCTTACCAAAGCATATACACATATCTATCAAGGTATCCATCCCAATCATATGAAATCCATGTATGCACATGCATATGATACTACCAATCATATGACACAAAGATAACATAAATCATATGATATCATAACCATAACATCATCAATCACATCATATCTATACTCCGTACGTCAACACGTACCTGTATTGCGACACAAAAGCGATAAATCAGGCGTTGATGGCTAATTGCCTCTTTGCCCTGTCCCCTGTGATGATGCTACAAGCACATGAACAATAGACCATGTTATAAGAGGCTTCAATATCAAAAACTACAAAATATAACATTTTAGGTCTACCGATCGATCGGTCCTTCTAGCGATCGATCGGTCCAAACATGTAACCCTAGCGATCGGTCGGTCAAAAGCCAGCGATCGATCGCTTACATAGTTGAATTTCTCAAAAAATGCTACGGCATTTCACCGATCGATCGGTCGCTTTCAGCGATCGATTGGTACATGCACCACCTTAACTTTCCCCTGTTTTACCGATCGATCGGTACACTTCGAGCGATCGATCGGTCGACAACAGAATTTTCAAACCATGGCGATTTTGAGCTTATCTTCCTAGCTCTTCTCCTACAACTAGAAATTCAACATTAAAACAAGGTTCATGCACTCTCTACTAGCATAACAACCTGTTTTCACCATTTTAGAATTCAATTCCTAGCTTAGAACCATAATATGATTCTTCACATGCTTTCATGCTTCCAACTTCAAACAAATCAAAGAACCTCTAAATTGTATGATAAAGTAATGAAAGTTTAGTCTCCTTACCAAGTAACTTACTTCCTCTTAGTCTCAAATGAATCTTACAAGTAAAATGCCAAGATAAAAGTACAAGAGTAAGAAGAACAAGCAAGAGGTTTTGTAGAGTTGTAGGTGAAAGTTGGTGTATTATGTGTAAACAATCAGCTCATCCCTTCTTATTAATTCCTTCACCCCTAACTCAAATTCACTTGACATGTTAATGCACTTGCAACTCAAATACACATGCTAATGCACTTGCAAATGTATACAAATGTGCACCAAGGTCATGTTCCACTACACAATTTATATCTCTTCCTTCTCTTGCATATCAAAACATCCATATGTCAAGACTATACATATCTATGTTCACAACTCACATATCTCCTATGTTTCTTGTTTATGTTGCCTCATAGTAATTCATTCTTTTAGTACCTCGATCATCACTCGGTTCCACCCGAACTCGAGTCCACATCATACCGTAATTATTCTAAATTACGTCATAATCATGTGACACGTATATAAAGTAAATCGAGGCATTACAACATACATGATAGATCCAATAGCTGACGCATATGGAATCTTACTCATGCGTTGTCTCTCATCTGGTGTTGAAGGACACTGTTCCTTCAAGAGATAAATGCCATGCGTCATAGGCACGAATCCTTTCTTTGATTCTTGCATGCTAAACCTTTTAAGCACTTTGTCTATGTATGTACTTTGACTTAGGCCGAGAAGTCTTCTTGATCTATCTCTATAGATCTTGATTCCTAATACGTAGATGGCTTCTCCCAAGTCTTTTATCGAAAAGCAATTCCCTAGCCAAATCTTTACAGATTGTAAGGCAGGGATATCATTCCCAATGAGAAGTATGTCGTCTACATACAACACTAGGAAAATGATTACGCTCCCACTGACCTTCTTGTAGACACAAGGTTCATCCTCGTTTTTGATAAAACCAAACTCTTTGATTGCATCATCAAAACGAAGATTCCAACTCCGAGAAGCTTGCTTCAATCCATAAATGGATCGTTGTAGCTTGCATATCTTTCCAGCATCCTTTGGATCGACAAAACCCTCGGGCTATGTCATGTACACATCCTCGAGCAGATTTCCATTAAGGAAAGCTGTTTTGACATCCATCTGCCAGATTTCATAATCATGAAATGCAGCTATTGCAAGTAAGATCCTTATGGATTTAACCATGTCCACTGGTGAAAAGGTTTCATCATAGTCAATACCATGAATTTGTTTGAATCCTTTTGCAACCAGCCGACCTTTATAGGTTTGTACGTTACCATCCATATCGGTCTTTTTCTTGAAAATCCATTTGCACCCTATGGGTCGTACCCCTTCAGGTGGATCAACCAAAGTCCATACTTGGTTTGCATACATGGATTCCATCTCAGATTTCATGGCCTCTTGCCATTTCTCAGATCAGTGCCCATTATAGCTTGTTGATAAGATGACGGCTCATCCTCATCAATAAGTAGTAAGTCACCTTGTTGAGTCACAAGAAATCCATATCTCTGTGGCTCCCGGTGTTCTCTTACAGACGTACGCTGGGCTTGTGTCTCTTGAGCAGGTACTTCTTCCACAACAGATTGCGGTGCCTGCTCTGTTTCCATCTCAATCTCAGGTTCAGTGTTTTCTTGTGGTTGAACTTCACTAAGTTCTATTTTTCTCCCACTGGTTTTTCTAGAAATAAATTCTCTTTCCAGAAATACACCAGTCCGAGCAACAACTACTTTGTTCTCGGTGCGATAATAGAAATAGTATCCTTTCGTTTCCTTAGGATACCCCACAAATAAACACTTATCAGATTTGGGTCCAAGTTTGTTAGTGGCGTGACGTCTAACGAAAGCCTCACAACCCCAAATCTTCATAAAAGACATACTAGGACGCTTCCCAGTCCATATCTCATATGGTGTCTTTTCCACTGATTTAGATGGAACACGGTTCAGTAAGAAAATCGCTGTTTCTAGAGCGTGTCCCCAAAACGATATCGGAAGATCTGCATGACTCATCATTGATCTAACCATGTCTAACAAGGTTCGATTTCTCCTCTCGGATACACCATTCCATTGTGGAGTATACGGAGGAGTGAGTTGTGGGCCTATCCCACACTCCTTTAGATAGTCATGAAACTCTTGGCTTAAGTATTCACCTCCTCGATCTGATCGAAGGATTTTGATATTTTTGCCAAGTTGGTTTTGTACTTCATTCTTGAAATCTTTGAACTTTTCAAAGGTTTCATGCTTATGCTTCATACACATACCCATATCTACTGAGGTCATCAGTAAATGTAAAGAAGTATTGAAAACCACCTCTAGCTTGTGTACTTATTGGTCCACATACATCACTATGTATTAGTCCCAATAAAACATTTGCCCTTTCAACATGTCCCTTGAAAGGGGCTTTAGTCATCTTGCCCAATAAACAAGATTCGCATGTTTCATATTATTCAAAATCAAATGAATCTAATACTCCATCCTTATGAAGTTTAGATATGCGGTTCTCGTTTATGTGGCCCAAGCGACAGTGCCAGAGATAAGTCGGATTACAATCATTATTTTTAATCCTTTTAGTATTTATGTTATAGACAGGTATATCAAGATTTAATAAATAAAGACCATTCACCATTTGTGCACTAGCATAAAACATATCATTTAAATAAATGAAACAACAGTTGTCCTTTATAATAAATGAGAATCCATACTTGTCCAAACAAGAAATAGAAATAATGTTTTTGGTAATTGAAGGCACAAAATAACAATCTTTTAAAATCAACGATAAACCAGAAGGCAAAGATAAATGATAATCCCCTATAGCTAATGCAGCAACTCTTGCTCCATTTACAACTCGGAGATCAACTTCGCCTTTCGCCAACAATCTACTCTTTTTGAGGTCCTGCACATTTACACAAATGTGAGATCCACATCCAGTATCTAATACCCATGATGAAGAAGTAGATAAATTGACTTCTATAACAAAAATACCTGAAGTGGAAGTCACACTTCCTTTCTTTAGATCCTCCAGATATACTTTGCAGTTTCTTTTCCAATGGCCGGTCTCACCGCAATGGAAACAGTTCCCTTCCTTCGCTATCCCTCCCTTTGGTTTCAGTGCATAAGACTTTGGCTTAGATTTAATGAAGACTTTCTTTGCTTTCTTATTGCCTTTAGCTTTGGCCTTTCCTTTGCCCTTATTCACAATAAGATCATTTGTGGCCTTAGTCTTCTTTGTATTTGCTTCATATGTTCTCAACATACCAAGCAATTGTGGTAGAGTCTTTTCCATGTCAGTCATATTGTAATTTACTACGAATTGACTGAAGCTCTCAGGCAATGATTGCAAGATCACATCGGTGGCCAACTCTTGGTCCAGTGGAAAACCCAGCTTCTCCAGATTCTCAATGTACCCAATCATCTTGAGCACATGAGTTCCAACTAGGCTTACCTCTACCATCCTGCACTGGAACAACGCTTTAGAGACGTCATACCTCTCTTGTCTAGTTGCTGTTGGTACAATTGCTTTAAGTGTTCGATCATATCGAACGCCTCCATTTCCTCATGTTGCTTCTGAAGCTCAGAGTTCATGGTGGCAAGCATAAGGCACCCAACATCAAGTGCGTCACTTTGATGCTTCTTGTAAGCATCTTTATCAGCTCTTGTAGCTGTTAGGGGAGGTTCCTCAGCGGGCAAGGGTTCCTCTAGGACATATTGTTTCTTTTCTTGTTTGAGGACTATCCTCAAGTTCCTATGCCAGTCTAGGAAGTTTGTCCCATTTAATTTGTCCTTCTCAAGGACCGATCGCAGTGATAAAGTGCTTGTTACGTTGTTAGTTGCCATGGATATCTACAATATAAATATGCAAAATAAGTTTATGATTTAATCATTTAACATGGTCTTACATTAAATGATGCTCCCACTATTTTGTTTAAAAAAATATCAACCCTCAAAACCTTTAGTGGGCCACATATTTCGCCTAATCTTGAGTTAGCTTTGGCTAATCGCCCAAGACTCGGTTATTTAGGTAGACAACACTTTGTCAATTACATCACATGTAATTCTTGGATAGTTGGACGAACAACACTTTGTTCAATTCATCAAATGAATTATAATCCAACCCATGCCTCTAAGTTCCCAATCCTATTGAGATAACTTAGTTAAGTCGTACCCAATTTTAAGTATAACGGATATCACATTTATCCTTTCGCGCCTTACTAAGATTGCCACGGTGCTTTGCTTTGGCAAACCCACACATGTACAATCGAAGTTTTTGACGAGTACTTTTAATTTTGGAAGGCATCTAAAACTTAATATTTTAGAGGGATTTATTGATCTCATGATTAGTTTGATAATTTAAAATATGTCCACTACATATAGTTGTATACATATCTACATATATGTGTAATACAATTATCAATCTAAAACATAAGATAAATCATGCATCAACATACATAATTAAACGTGACATGGTTATAGCCCCTACTAATGATTTTCTCAAGCCAATGAGAAAATCCTAAGAGTCAACCTAAGGTAACTTCACAAGCACCTTCCTTTGGCTCCAACTTGTGAATGGCCTCCTCATCCCGGCACGATGCTCCATCTTCATTGATCACCATCAATAAAATAAACTACACTATTTACAAGATATAGAATTCCTCGATTCACATTCGAGGGGAACATAGGGGAGGGATTACATTTAGAATAAAATAGAGAAGGCACGACACGCAGGTCGTATTATAAATTACAAACATTGAAAAATCCTATCTAATAGGTCAAAGGGCTATAACCACGCACCATGCTCAAACAACACATAAAGCATGTATTAACATTTAATTAATTAAATTCTAAACATTTTAAATTTAATTCTAATTAAAACTGTAAAATAATTTTTGAAAAAAATTATCGTACGCTCGGGACATCACATGCCACGAACTAAAGCGACTAAGCCACGAACCACCATGGTTCGAACCACAAAACCGCACGGCTGGACCAATTATGGGCCTAGGGTTCGAAACCCTAGCCCATGGCCGAACCAAGCTCAAGCGGCGGCGGCGCTAGGGTTCCAAACCCTAGCCGCCTCGCACCTTCTTGATTTTTCATCGAGGCATCTTGATTGAAACAATAGAATTTGTTAGCCACGAGTCACGGTCAGGCCATGCACGGGGTTGGCTCAACCATCTCAAGCTAAGGGTTCGAAAAACCTTGCTCTCATGTGGTAAAGCTACTAATCCATGCATGCGTGAACCATTATCGAGCCAAAGAGTTCAAAACTCATCCACGTCTCAAAACCTCCATGCATGAACATGAGCCACAACGACTAGGCCATCTCGAGCCAAGGGTTCGAAAACCCTAGCCCTCATGTGGCTAAGCCGTGGGTCAACATGCTAGGGGTGGCCGAAACTTTGATCAAAAATTTGATTATTCGCTTTGTGTATCGTATAAATCAAACATCAATTATATCAAATATAATATCATGATAATTTCACAAACTAAATATTAACATATCATATATGTTCATACAGTTTTAAATAGCATGCAATATAAATTCTAACATGATTAAACTATTTAACCACATAAATCCGATATGAGCCTTGGACCTGGCTCTGATACCACTGTAAGTAATCCTTAGAGCATACAACGCAGCGGAATAAAAATTTGGATTACTAAACCACGGATCTATACTAAGGTTATCATATCGGATGAAGGATTTACAAAAGTCTCACTCTTGTAGCATGTTTGATGCAGAATCCTCGATGTAGCACCACAAGTCACAAACAAAAGTTTGCACCTTTGTCTCTACGGTATCCACACGATCAAATCGAAAGGGATGTTCAAGAACAAGTTGCTAGACTTATTCTTGAACCAAAGCTCAACTCTCGGTTCAAAACCGATCACCGACTACCAACAATTCCGACAAGCAAGCGGCGGTGGCCGTGGCTCTTGAAGGAGAATGAGGCGGCCGAGAGAGTGAGGAGTGAAGGCTAGGTTTTGATATCAAGCAATGATATGAAAGAATAATTAACAATTAATCAAAACCTTGTATTTATATTATAAGGCTTTAATTAAGGTTCAATATTTTCTTAAAGTCTTATGGGCCCAAACCCATGATTTAATTAAAACCTTTTAATCACTTAATTAAGACTCTTCTTAATTAATTAATTCATCCAATGAATTTAATTTCCCTTATCGATTTAATCTTTTGTGCGACCCGATAGGATCTTGTAATGTTGGCAGTGACATAAAATCTCATTTTACGTTACAAGCAAAGAGCGGTGTCTAGCAACACATCAAGGCTACCCAAATTACAAGAATGTCAATGACTCGACATAACCTTTAGAACTTGTGATAATATTAACCATGTAACTTAATCCCTTTGTCCTTTGTGTTTAGATTGAACACGAGTCATGGAATAGTCATACTCGTATATTCAATCTCTATTTCTTGATCCCCAAGTAGAACTAGAATAAACGAATAAGCTCGATACCTCATATCGACTCATTCGAGCATGGCCATGCATTTTAGTTCTCACTTGATCAAGGGCCAAACACATCTCCTGTTATATAGGAGGGACAAATCCTATCTCGATCAGTCAACATCCCTCTACATAATTCGTACTGTATCCAATAGTCGCCTTTATAGTTTACCCTGTTACGGGTAACGTTTGACAATATCAAGATACATAACTCCTTATGTTGGGATCTCTGATGATCACAAGTCGTAAGGATTACATACATTATTATCACTATGAGAATTGCATATGACGATCATATAACTATCCATGTTGCATTCTCATGGTGGGTCTGTCCAGTACATCGTTCTCTAACACGTACCCATGTGTTGATTTGATATCTCATATCAAAGAACAATTCATCAATCAACACATACTAGTCTCTACGTATTATCATTATCCCTATTCATGATAATACTTGACTAGGGACATCTTTAAGAATAATACAATATTATTCTAAGGACATTAACATATATATTAATTCACATTGCACAGTTAAAAGAATAATATATAATAATGAATTGCCATTCATGAAATCATAAACATTGTATGTCAAAAACAATCATCTAATGATTTGTCTTAGGGCATATCCCAACAGAGAGGAGGAGAGAAAACTTGGGGAAACCTTGCTTTTGATTGGTTCTTGCAAGAAGTTTGAAGCTTCAAGTGTATAAACCCTCCTAATATTATTCTCATGTATTTTGATAAGAATAGGGTTTGTGTTTTGGGGATTTAAAATGGGTTTGTTTGATTATATGGTGTTTTTGGTTGGGTTTTGGAGTATGTTGTTGTTGAGAGTTGTTTGTAATATTAGTATTTTTGATGTATTGGATTGAGGTGTTAAGAAGTTAATGTGGTTTGGTAGGGTTCTGTGCACATTAATGGCGATTTCTCGCATTTACAGAGCTCCTCGATCGATCGAGCATGACCTTCGATCGATCGAGCACGGCAGAGCTTCTGGCAGGATTTTTGAAGTCTTCCAGATCGATCGAGAAGAACTCCCGATCGATCGAGGTGACTTCTCGATCGATCGGTGAGGGTATCTCGATCGATCGAGGCGGGCAGCGAGACATTGGGCGCTGGATGGTCAGCTCGCGATCGATCGAGCGTAAGGGCCGATCGATCGCTAGTCTTAAAAATGTGATGTTTTGGATTTTGGTTATTTTGATGGGATTTTTGGTGTTGGTTCATAAATTGGCTTCTAATATTGGTTTGTATGATTGTGTAGAAGCATCCCAGGTGGCAACACAGCCAAGGAGATAAAGTCCATCGATATCTCCATTTTGGAACTAAGGTACGTAGTGAGACGTACGGGCATCGGACGGTAAAATATATATTTACGCATTGAATTGGTTATGCATTATGGTTGCATACATTGTTTTGGTTATGCATCATGGATTGCATACATGGTTTGGTCATGCATTATGGTTGCATGTGTATATTGGATGCATTGGTGCATGTGATTGTGAGTCGAGATTATATTCCAGTGATGGAGAATACTTGCCGCCAGTGGCGTAGCGATGGGAATACTTGTCGCTGTCATACCGTAGCGATGAGAGAATATTTGCCGCTAATATGAAGCGAAGAACACGACCGCTGTCATATTATAGCGAGGGATATTAGTGCCGCAGGAATTGTCTAAGCGAGGGGTATTTCCGTTGTCATGTTAACGCGATGGTTATTATGCCACTGATATAATAAGATTTGGAAATTGAACAAGGTATACATGGAATGGATGCATGTCATGATATACATATTGGTGTTATAATCTATTGGATTGATTGTGATACAGGAACAACCAAAGGGAGCATTAAATGTATTAAATACAGGAAGTGATTCGTATTTACGGTCTATGTATTTCTAAATTACAATCATATTATTGTGAATATGGTTTGTTACATGCTCATAGCTTTGGGGTTGTTTCCTGTAGGTACTTTTGGGCGGAAGGCCTAAGGCGGGTTGATGCGGTGAGCTTGTAAGGAGTGCTCTTGGTATAGCAGGCTTAATTCTTTTGTATAGTCTCTACTCTAGGAGTAGTGTAAAGCTATAGGATTAACATTCAATTGGCTGGAAATGTAATTAATCCCTTTTGGAAATTTTATTTTGGCACTGTAATCTTAACAGCTCAAGGCATCAACACTATCTTTATACTCTATAGATGTATGTTAGCTCTATTTACGCCTTTAATCCGCACTTAAGGAACTAGGGTCCTTACATTAGTGGTATCAGAGCAGTGGTTAGAGAACCCGGGAATGAGCGAAGGGTAGCCTTAGCAAATAGTTGGCTAGGCGTTTATATTTGGGCATGTTTATGCATGTGGTGCATATTGATGTGTATATTATTATACTGACATGCTTATTGTTGCTTATGTTATCTAACGGTATATCATATGTATTATTTTGGAATTGTTGTTAACCATTGTGTTACAACATGGCGGCCATAAACTTGGGGAACCTCAATGAAGAGGTAGGTGACGTAGGAAGTGTAAATGCTAGCATTGGTCAGACAAATCTTTTACCTCCACCTGTTGTGGGCGTCGAGCCGGTAGCTTAGTTGTTATTGCCGGGGGAGCTTAGTCTGACTCAATTTCTGACTTTCCATCTGCCCATGTTTGAGGGGACAGAATAGGGGAAGAAGCCGAAGAGTGGCTAGAAATACTAGAACAGATATTTGTGTCCGCACCTTGTACTAGGACGGCTTGGTTAAGACTAGCAGAATTCCAATTAGCTAAGAATTCTTCCATGTGGTGGAAGACGACGGTGATGGAGTTGAGGGCTCAGGGTATTGTAAGGACCCACGTGCCCTTAACCCGTTATTAGTGTATTAATCCAAGCATTTAGTGCATGCAATCATTTATGTAGGGGGGAAACCCACTTGTCATCATAGCAACTCACGCATATAATAAATTTACGTTACATTATTCCATATAATGTCTAATTCCCCCGACCAAGTCCACATACATATCATGCACCAATATTATACACTAACATATTCTCAGTTCATTTGGCAATTCATAATTAATTGCATGCAACACATAAATGAAAAGAGAAAGGCCCTTGCCTTCTTTATACAATCCATATACACAAGATACTGCTCACATGCAAGCATCAAATAAGTGTACGTGTATCTAATGTATAAAGTATCATGCTCAATACCGTTGCTGGTACCTCGATCCTGGAAGCACCTCAAATCCACAGCTCGAGCTCAATTCCAAGCCATCGATGTACCTAATAACCTGCCCCAACAGAGACAGCCCCCACACGGGGTGAGCATACCAATATCCCGAATCCAATAATCACAACAATACAATTCATAATTTACAACAATGTAAATGATATGAAATACAACATAACTCCCTGGAAGGTATCATCCTCATCCGGGGTTTCCTGTACTGTCCCTGTTCTCAAAACACTGAAACCATCAAATTCCCAAATGCCAGTTAATCATTACATTGATTATCCATTAGCCATACACCGATATCATAATCAATAACATCAAATCATTAAACAATGATGTGATACCCGGGGATTAATGGGTTAATCCCGGTGTGGTAATAATCCTTAATGGATTTTATTTGTGGCAATTGTGTTTTAACTGCGGTTTCGGGGTTCCCGAGGAATTTTAATCCTGTTTCTGGAGTCGTTGGATCCAAGGGATGAGATTGTATTCTCATCGTGGTGATAACCTTGGAATTTGGTCTTCGGTGGGACTTGGGGTCCGGAGTACCTTGTACTGGGGCTGGTGATGAAATTTGTTGTTGGAGAGAGAATTTTTGAAAACAGATGATTTTAGTGAATCATGATGTTATTGTGGAGGTATTGGTATTTTGGAGCATTTTTGCTATATATACCAGATGGACTCGGGATTCCGTCATTTTCTTCCGGAATCATCTCTCTCTCTCATCGCTCTCTCCCCTTTACCCCAAAACCCTTCCCCTCTTTCCCTTCAATGGAAATCGTTGGGAACACGATTTAGGGGCCGGATTTCTTAAAGAAAAGCTGGTAATCTCTTTCTCCTCTCTTGTAGCTTTGATTTGATTGTAATTTTGTTGGATTTGGTTGAGTTTTGGGTTTGATTTGGTTTGGGTGATTTTGGTGAAAATCATAAACTCTTTGGGTTTGTTTTATTTAAGTTTAACACCCTTGTTGGAGGTCCTTGGGTGTGGATTTGTTGTGGTTTTGGGTTGGGAGGAGTTGGGGTATGGTTGGTGGAGGTTTCAAGCTCTTAAAAATGGTGTTTTTTGGATTACAGGTCGCGGCGATCGATCGCCCGTTTTTGGCGATCGATCGCGCTCAAGCAGTAGCGAAATCAAACAAAGAGCGATCGATCGCTACATTCGAGCAATCGATCGCCTCACGCCAGTAAGGTCTGTCGATCGATCGCTATATCGAGCGATCGATCGCCAAGGGGCTAGCGATCGATCGCCCGGTATAGCGATCGATCACCAGCAGGGGTTTTGTGGTTTTCTTGGCCTTTTCGTGGGATTTTGGATTTGCGACTTAAATGGTCGGCTTCGGGGCAATGTTCACAATCCAATGGGAATGCTAGACTTTAAAATGGTTTGGTTGGAACCTAGGAGAATTAATCGGAACTCTCGGTTGAGTTTTTGGCTATCTTTTAAACGTTTTAAATGGAATATTTTTGGGTATTATGCAGGCTTAGCCGGGGGGCTTTTATTTGGATAATCGTCATGAATTGACGATATGTTTGAGAGTTTGAACGTGCTTGGGCACGTGGTTGCATGCTTATGTTTGATTGTGAATTATTTGTGTGTTAGCACATAATTCATCGGATCGTGGGACTCAGGCAAGGTCGGACTCGAACTACAGAAACTTAAGGTACGTATGACGTACGAGCATAGCCCTTTTATATAATTGCAATTGTTGAATTCTTGGTACACTGTATTGCAATGAATGTGTGTGGAAGTGCATGATGCATGGTATTGGCAATGAATGGATATTGAAATGCATGGTTTATGGTACTTGTTACAAATGCCTATATATATGCATTGGGAATTATGTGGTGCCGATTTTGACCGAGCAATGATTGGGATGTTGTCGCCTCTGAGCGAACATCGATTATGACGCCACTGCTGTTGAGCATGCGTGAAAATGGAACGCCGATATTGTAGAGCGAGCAATGAAATAGAACTATGGAACCATAAGTGAGGAATATGGAATGTTGTAATCATTGTTTAGTGATTAGATGTTATTGATTATGATATCGGTATATGGCTCATGGATTTGTTAATCAATGTAATGATTAACTGGCATTTGGGAAGTTGATGGTTTCAGTGTTTTGAGAACAGGGACAGTACAGGAAACCCCGGATGAGGACGATACCATCCAGGGAGTATATTTTGTATTTCATAGCATTTACATTTTTGTAAATTATGAATTGTGTTATTATTGTGGTTATTGGATTTGGGATATTGGTATGCTCACCCCGTGTGGGGGTTGTCTCTGTTGGGGCAGGTGATTAGGTACATCAATGGCTTGGAGTTGAGCTCAAGCTATGGAATGGAGGTGATTCCAGGGATCGGAGTACCAGTGACGGTATTGAGCACGACGTTTTATATATCTGATACACATATACTTATTCGATGCTCGCATGTGAGCACTAATATGTCTATATGGTATGTATAAAAAGGTAAGGGCCTTTCTCTCTTCATTTATGAGTAACATGCAATTATTTATGGAATTGCTAAATGAACGGAGAACTTGTTAGTGTAATAAATTTGTGCATGAGACTTATGTGAATATGATTGGGGAGAATTGGTCATTATGTTAATTAATGTAAAGAAATTTTATTATATGCATGGTTGGCTATGATGATAAATGGTTTTTCCCCTACATGTATGATAGTATGCACTAATGGCATGGATTAATACTCTAATAACGGATTAAGGGCACGGGGGTCCTTACATTAGTGGTATCAGAGCAGTGGTTAGCTCGTTGGGGGTGTTGAGGGCCTGGAACATGCTGATAGGAATGGGTAGCACATATTTATGCATGATAGTAGTTAGTGTTGTGTGACACAACTATTTTGCCTATGTGCATTTATGAGATGTGATCATAAGTGGAACAATTATATGTCATGACATCTATGGAATCATAATATAACCTGTTGATTATGATTGTTAGTTATGGCACATGGACAACCAAAGGGAGCATTTTGAAATGCATTGGGATACAGGAAGTACTTTGTACTCATAGTTTATGCATTTACTCGTTATAATCATATTGTGGTGAATATGGATTTTTATATGCTCATGGTTTGGGATTGTTCCTGTAGGGACACTATGACACGAAGGGCTAAGGCCGGGGTTGAAAGACATGAAACGGTAACCTGCGTTTTATATACAACATGGATTATGCATTAATGTGCACAATGGAGTGATGATTTTAATGCTTTGCCTCCAAATGTTGAAGCGAGGGTGTTGCCGCATGTCGCATTTGAGCGAGGTGCATTAAAATACACTCATTGTGGTTGTATATATATTGGAGTGATGATTTTAATGCTTTGCCGCCAAGTGTTGAAGCGAGGGTGTTGCCGCATGTCGCATTTGAGCGAGGTGCATCAAAATACACTCATGGTAATGTATATTGGATATGGTATATGCATTGTATTGCAGGTATAGATGGAATTCTTGGTGAATATCCCATGAGTCATTGTTATGGATGAGTGATGATTTTAAATGCTTGCCGCTATTTATTTTGTGCCGCTAAATGTGAAGCGAGGGGTGGGAGTACCGCATGTCACATTGAAGCGAGGTTATCATATGAAGCTAGGAAAGAATATTTGCCGCTAAAATGTGAAGCGAGGGGTGGGAGTACCGCATGTCCATTGAAGCGTGGTTATTCTATGCCGCTTATATGTGAAGCGAGGTGCATTAAAATACACTACCGTAACAAGACTAGGGATCCGCTATTCTATTGACGATGGTTCATGCCGCCGGGTATCTATATAGCGATGGTTCATTCCGCTATTCTATCACCGATGGTTCATGCCGCCGGGTATCTATATAGCGATGGTTCATTCCGCTATTCTATTGGCGATGGCTCATGCCGCCGGGTATCTTTATAGCGATCGTTCATTCTGCTATTCTATTGGCGATGGTTCGTGCCGTCGGGTATTCTATTGGCGATGGTTTATGCCGCCGGGTATTCATAGCGATGGTTCATTCCGCTATTCTATTGGCGATGGTTCATGCAGCCGGGTATTCATAGCGATGGTTCATCCCGCTATTCTATTTGCGATGGTTCATGCCGCCGGGTATTCATAACGATGGTACACTCCGCTATTCTATTGGCGATGGTTCATGCCGCCGGGTATTACATAGCGATGGTGCATTCCGCTACATTTATTGGCGATGATTCATCCCGCTGGATATCTATAGCGATGTCTTATGCCGCTGACTTTATGGCGATGGATCATGCCGTTGATTCTATAGCGATGGGTTATACCGCTATGTGCGTAGCACTGGACTATGCCGCCTACGAGCGATGAGTGCTGCTTGTGTACAGCTGTTGGGCGACGGAGACAGGTATGCCGCTATCTTGTTAACGATGAGGTATGGCATGTTACTGTTTATTTAGCGTTATTGTGGATATCATGCGTTGTTTTACCTATGCCGTCAGGTGTTTGGCGATGAGACTATGGATGTCGTGTATCGACATATACCGTCACGAGTTAACGATGTTATTTTGAATGGCATATGTTGACAGGTACCATCACAGGATGATGACAACATAGTGGATGTCTATATAAACGCGTAGCGTCGTTTCGATGATTTATACATTTATGTATTTAGTTGTATGATTTGAGTGCCGATGGCGAGCACATGATAGTGTCTGGGCCACTAGTTGACGAGACCATTATGCCGAGCAGGTTGCTCGATGAATTATTGAGTGCGCCGTACAGGAAGTGTACCGCAGCTCATGTTTGAGGTAAATATTTTACGAGTAGTGGTACCTTCGGGTATACTCGTTGGAATGTCTATGGCCAAGTAACTGGTAATAGGAGTGGTTGTTGAGGGAACTACTTGCTTGTGCCAAGGTGACATGTGGTAGACATGATCACACCCACCCCTGAGAGTGTGGGATAAATCCAATGGAATTAGGATCATTTTGTGGTTAAGCACGGGCACCGGAATGTCCACTATGCTTTAGTGTTTTAGAGATATTGGGTGATGACCCACAACTCTAATGGTTTGTACGGTATGGTATACCGGGATGGAACGTGTGTCACGTTGATAGGTTGGTATGAGCCTATGGGGCCAACGAACCGTTAGCCAGGTATTGTTGCAGTACTTTGGTGTGCTTGTGTTAGCCTTTATGCTGCTCATTGGATTCGAGCTGGGTGAATCGTATGGTGATACGATGAGGGTTATGATAGACTCTTGTAGTCTCTATGTGGCATGGTGAATAAGGTAGGGAATACCTCACGGGGACGTTTATACGTCAAATGTTTCGAGTGACTTGTACCGGGACAACTCGATTTTGTTGGGAATACCAACGTGAGTGTCAACAAGTCGTCATTAGCTCTGGTTGAGCATCCTTGCATATGGAATGCAACGGGAGTCACGATTGGATTTGTAGGATATAGCTAGTGGGGTAACACTACTATACCGATTTTATCTCTTGGAGAAATTTGGATGGCACTGTCATGGAGACAGCTGGTATCGATTGTGGGTTGATTGTAAATCAGCCATGGTAAACATTACTGGTGTTGGACCGAGTAATGGATTTCTTACCTTTCCGCGAGACGTTCGAGGAGACGTCTCCGGGGAAATGCTCAATATTGTGGAGTATTATAGCATCGGTACAGAGCATCTTTAGTTTGAGTATACATGGCGTATACGGGTTTCGTTTTGGTAACAGTTGCTTTGATGCAATGTTTTGGTAGATATATCCAGATTTCCGAACGGTGGTTCGATGATTGGAGGATCATGGATTCATGACATTTTTCCTTGAGAGGAAAGAAGTATTATTATACCTACCGGTTGAATCTAGTGAGGAGATTCGTTGTTTTGGTTCGTGTGGTGTTGATGTTGAAGTCACACCCTTTGGTTTTGGTTTGTCAACCATCATTCTCCGTGGGGTGAGAATAATCGAGGTTTGACCGTTGGTTTTGGGATTTGGGTATGATTGAAGATACCCGAGTCTATTACATTGAGTATGCATGTTGTGTTGGTGTATGGACGTGTATGCCGTGTGTGTATACGAATACCAACCTTATTTGTTCCTTGTTGAACGTCGAGTTTGTATGCTTGGTTTGGTGAATCTCCGGTGTGAGATTGTGGAACCTTGAGATTGGTAATCCCGATGGCACGAGGTATTCTGAGGATTAATCGTGAGGTCCGATTGACTCCCCCTGAGGTGGGATTGTCGTGTTTAGGACCATGGTAGTTCTTGTTAGATAATTCGATAGCCTTCCTGTTTTAGGATTGTTAAATCCAAGGATAGACGAGGGATGGCCAGGATTCGGAATTGTTTAGTGTCGTGGTTGACACGTGGGGCGGGAATGCAATTGATTGTTCTTGCATATCCTTTCGAGAACTTGAGACCTTGTGGGGTCTTGATAGTGTGTTTGGACCAAGATGTGATCTTATTGGAACACCCGGATGTGAACATCTTTAGAGATGTGTTTTGTGTTGGTCGATAGCTGTGTGGTTGCCCAATCTATGTGGCAGTGTGGTGTAACTACTCCTTGCTGGAGGTGAGTATGGAACTGAAGCCGGTTATGGTTAGGTACATTATTGTGTACTGGTGGTTCCCTTGGCAACGATGAATGTTTAACATTGTGGGCCGGATCGTAGAGATATCCTCGAGGCGATATCTATTTTGGAATCGCGAATGATTCGTTGTTTTGCAGTTATGTTTGGCTGACTGCTTTTGAGACGGTTAGCATTGGGGGTATGCTGACCTTCGGTTGCGGTTGCAATGGTTTGGGAGGTTTATCCCATTCCAGGTTTTTGGTGCGAGGTCGGTGTCCTCGCGGTTGGAATGTCGTTCATGATATGTTCATGATTCGGCAATATAGATTCGTCTGGTTTGCGTTGTCTCGGCGTTCGTGGAGTACGCCTGTGCAAATTTCGGGGACAAAATTTTATTAGTGGGGGATAATTGTGATGCCCGGGATTAATGGGTTAATCCCGGTGTGGTAATAATCCTTAATGGATATTATTTGTGGCAATTGTGTTTTAACTGTGGTTTCGGGGCTCCCGAGGAATTTTAATCCTGTTTCTGGAGTCGTTGGATCCAAGGGATGAGATTGTATTCTCATCGTGGTGATAACCTTGGAATTTGGTCTTCGGTGGGACTTGTGGTCCGGAGTACCTTGTACTGAGGATGGTGATGAAATTTGTTGTTGGAGAGAGAATTTTTGAAAACAGATGTCTTTTAGTGAATCATGATGTAATTGTGGAGGTATTGGTATTTTGGAGCATTTTTGCTATATATACCAGATGGACTCGGGATTCCGTCATTTTCTTCCGGAATCATCTCTCTCTCTCTCTCTCTCTCTCTCTCTCTCTCCCCTTTACTCCAAAACCCTTCCCCTCTTTCACTTCAATGGAAATCATTGGGAACAGGATTTAGGGGCCGGATTTCTTGAAGAAAAGCTGGTAATCTCTTTCTCCTCTCTTGTAGCTTTGATTTGATTGTAATTTTGTTGGATTTGGTTGAGTTTTGGGTTGATTTGGTTTGGTGATTTTGGTGAAAATCATAAAATCTTTTGGGTTTGTTTTATTTGAGTTTAACACCCTTGTTGGAGGTCCTTGGGTGTGGATTTGTTGTGGTTTTGGATTGGGAGGAGTTGGGGTATGGTTGGTGGAGGTTTCAAAGCTCTTAAAATGGTGTTTTTCGGATTACAGGTCGCGGCGCGAAATCAAACAACGAGCGATCGATCGCTACATTCGAGCGATCGATCGCCTCGCGCCAGTACGGTCTGGCGATCAATTGCTATATCGAGCGATCGATCGCCAAGGGGCTAGCGATCGATCGCCCGGTATAGCGATCGATCGCCAGCTGGGGTCTTGTGGTTTTCTTGGCCTTTTCGTGGGATTTTGGATTTGCGACTTAAATTGTCGGCTTCCGGGGCAATGTTCACATTCCAATGGGAATGCTAGACTTTAAAATGGTTTGGTTGGAACCTAGGAGAATTAATCGGAACTCTCGGTTGAGTTTTTGGCTATCTTTTAAACGTTTTAAATGGAATATTTTTGGGTATTATGCATGCTTAGCCGGGGGCTTTTATTTGGGTAATCGTCATGAATTGACGATATGTTTGAGAGTTTGAACGTGCTTGGGCACGTGGTTGCATGCTTATGTTTGATTGTGAATTATTTGTGTGTTAGCACATAATTCATCGGATCGTGGGACTCAGGCGAGGTTGGACTCGAACTACGGAAACTTAAGGTACGTATGACGTACGAGCATATCCCTTTTATATAATTGCAATTTGTTGAATGCTTGGTACATTGTATTGCAATGAATGTGTGTGGAAGTGCATGATGCATGGTATTGGCAATGAATGGATATTGAAATGCATGGTTTATGGTACTTGTTACAAATGCCTATATATATGCATTGGGAATATGTGGTGCCGCTTTTGAGCGAGCAATGATTGGATGTTGTCGCCTCTGAGCGAACATCGATTATGACGCCACTGCTGTTGAGCATGCGTGGAAATGGAACGCCGCTATTGTAGAGCGAGCAATGAAATAGAACTATGGAACCATAAGTGAGGAATATGGAATGTTGTAATCATTGTTTAGTGATTAGATGTTATTGATTATGATATCGGTATATGGCTCATGGATTTGTTAATCAATGTAATGATTAACTGGCATTTGGGAATTTGATGGTTTCAGTGTTTTGAGAACAGGGACAGTACAGGAAACCCCGGATGAGGACGATACCATCCAGGGAGTATATTTTGTATTTCATAGCATTTACATTTTTTGTAAATTATGAATTGTGTTATTATTGTGGTTATTGGATTTGGGATATTGGTATGCTCACCCGTGTGGGGGCTGTCTCTGTTGGGGCAGGTGATAAGTGTGAATTTTACACTTATTTTGCTATGTTTTTGTATTGATTTTCGTATTGATTCCTGGATGATTTTACGCTTTTTGGTATATTTTTGTGTATTTCAGGAATTTAGGTCCAATGGGATAAAAGTGGAGGAAATAAGCTAATAATGTTGAAGAAGGACCAAACCGAGCGAAGACGTGAGAAAATGGACTGAAATATCGAAGTTTGAATTTTGTACAGCTCGCGATCGATCGGCAATGACATCGCGATCAATCGCCGAGCTTTAAAAAATGATGCTGAACAGAAGACATTCGCGATCGATCGGCAAGAACTCTCGATCGATCGCCACTATACAGTGAGGGCTCGCGATCGATCGCGAGGGAACAAAGATCGATCGCGGATTGGTTTATTTTGGCTAACACGTCCAGTAGAGAATGAAGATTGATCGCGGAATAACAAAGATCGATCGCGGCATAAGAGTTTTTGGAAAAATAAAGACTTTCCATGTTTGGTTCAAAGAGGACTCCTTCCCACATATGTTAACCCTATATATGAGACTAAGGGACGATTTTGAGAGGACTTTTTCCCACTTTTACACAGACCTAGCAGCCTCTCCTCCATTCAAAGAACCACCACAATTCATTGAAGAGCAAGAGGAACGTAAGGAACGAAAGAACGGAGCGATGCACGGAGCGACATCCTCGTTATCTTAGTATTTCTGAACTTATTAATTTTTATATCAGATTTTGATGTTGAATTTGTTTAAAGACATGTTTATGCATTATAATTTGATTATGGTTGTTGGCTAAATTCTTTGTCAAGACATAGGGGATCCCATGTTTGAACCCTTGAGTTAATTAACGGTTTCGATTTAATTTCTATGATCTTTGCGCATAATTTATGTTGTTAATGCTTGTAAAAGATTAGCTACCTTTTGCATGATATTGGTAATCGTAATTGAATTGACCATAGGAGATTACGATACGACGTAGTAAATTAGGCCGTGGGTTTTAGGTTGAGACGGACCAAGTAAAATCTAGCACACGTGTGATAGCAATAGATTTACCAAAATCGAAGGCTAGTAGTTTTCACAAAGCGTTTTTCGGTATTAATCATTCAATAAAGACACGGGAGTGATTTATTGTAGGTTAATGCTAGACTTGTTATAACCGGACCAAGGTATAACGAATGAAATAGGAAAACTCGTCACCCTAGAACATTGAATCTTAATTAATAGACAACTTTTGGGGGATTACATGGGTGAACCGACGTCTTGATAATTCGTTTATAAATTCTCTTCAATTATTCATCACTGCTGTTTAGGTTGATTTTTGTGCTTAAGTCAATTTAGTTTAATAATCATTCCATAATCGTAGGTTAAATATAGTAATTCTAATCGAACGTGGTAATTGCTACTAGTCCCTGTGGGTACGACACTCCTTACTCTTAAACCATTATATTAAAACTTGACACTGTGCACTTGCAGTACATAAATCGCTACACTGAAAATAACTGTTTAAAATAAAAGCGATCAAGTTTTTGGCACCGTTGCCGGGGACTAGTTTAAGTAATATCATAGGAGATTAGTTGACTATAATTTAGCCATAATATTTTTTTTATTTTTACTTTTACTACGGTTTATACGATTTCACCACTGTTGTTCCTTCATTGTGTTGAATTTTGCAGGGAGTTATCTTTGTAGTGCATGCTACGAAGTGACAGACCTATATTAGAGCCACTTGACTTAGAGATTGAGCGAACTTGCAGAAGACTTCGGAAAGAAACTAGAGAGATGGCTGAGGATAATCGAGGGAATGGTGAACAACACAATGATGAAGTGCCAATTACAAGGTCCATGATGGACTATGCACAACCATCTTTTCAAGGCACCATGTCTAGCATCACTAGACCAAGGATTCAGGCTAATAACTTCGAGATCAAGCCTGCCATAATTCAGATGATTCAACATTCTGTGCAATTCGGAGGATCGCATACTGATGATCCTAATGCTCATATCTCCAACTTTTTGGAGATATGCGACACATTCAAGCACAATGGCGTCAGCGACGACGCCATCAGGTTACGACTCTTTCCCTTTTCCTTAAATGATAAAGCTAAGAGTTGGTTAAATTCATTGCCTACAAGATCGATCACTACTTGGGAGGGGATGGCTCAAGCATTCCTATCAAAATACTTTCCCCCTTCCAAGACAGCTAAGATGCGCAATGATATCACAACATTCATGCAACATGATCCGGAGACACTGTATGAAGCTTGGGAGCGCTTCAAGGATCTACTTCGAAGATGCCCACATCATGGCCTTCCGATTTGGCTTCAGGTACAAACATTTTACAATGGTTTATTTTCTGCTAATAGATCTATGATTGATGCAGCAGCAGGAGGTACCATTATGAGAAAGTCACCTGAGGAAGCTTACACACTCTTGGAAGAGATGGCATCCAACAGTTACCAGTGGCAGTCCGAAAGGAATGTGCCCAAAAGACCAATTGGGATGCATCAAGTGGACGAAGTGACATCAATACAAGCTCAATTGGAGGCTTTGAACAAGAAGATGGACAGTTTGAGCATGACAGCCATGCAAGCTCAAGTGATCACGTGCGATTTATGTGGAGGCAACCATCCAAGCACGGAATGTCAGGCAGGTAACCCTTTTATGCTATCTAATGAACAAGCCAATTTTGTAGGAAATAGACCACCACAGGGTAATTCATACTCCAACAACTATAACCAACCGTGGAGGAATCATCCGAACTTCTCTTGGTCCAACCAAAAGAATGTCTTGAATCCACAACCTCCACCGGGTTATCCACCAAAGCCAAGTATGGAAGAGTTGCTAAGTTCATGACGATGACGGAGAATAGGATGCAAAATCAAGATGCATCAATTAAGAACTTGGAAACTCAAATGGGGCAAATGGCAAATATGTTAGCGGGAAGAGCACCAGGAAGCTTACCAAGTGATATGGAAAAGAACCCCCGAGAGCAAGCCAAGGCGATCTCATTGAGGAGTGGAAAAGAAATTGGATCACAAACTGAAGATCGGGACGATGAGCACGTAGTTGAGTTGAAAGGTGAGAATGACATTCAGACACGCGAAAATGGTGAGTCTACTCCTACTACTGCACCTATCGCACCACCCAAGAAGGTACAAATCCCTCCCCCATTTCCTGCTGCATTGAAAAGGGCAAAGGTAGATGCTAGTTTTGCTAAATTCTTAGAAATCTTTAAGAAATTACAAATAAATATTCCATTTGCTGATGCTTTACTTCAAATGCCTAGCTACGCTAAGTTTTTGAAAGATATTCTGTCGAATAAGAGGAAATTGGGTGAGCATGAGACGATTAAATTAACTGAGGAGTGTTCTGCCGTTGTCCAAAACAAACTGCCTCCTAAGTTGAAAGATCCAGGGAGTTTTTCTATACCTTGCACAATTGGGTCTATTTCATTTACAAAATCTTTATGTGATTTAGGTGCGAGTATTAATCTTATGCCTTTGTCAATTTTCAGGAAGTTGGGACTTGGTGAGCCAAAACCGACCACGGTTTCTTTGCAATTGGCAGATAGGTCTGTGACATACCCACGAGGAATCATAGAGGATGTCCTAGTGAAGGTCGATAAATTCATCTTCCCGGCAGACTTCCTTGTGTTGGATATGGAAGAAGATGCTGACACGCCACTGATCTTAGGAAGACAATTCCTTGCTACTGGAAAGGCACTTATAGATGTCCAACAAGGGAAGTTGATCCTCCGTGTAGGGGAGGATCAAGTCACTTTCAACGTTTTTAAAGCTTTAAAACACCCACATGATGAGCATATGTGTTTTAGTGTTGATATTATTGATGTGTTATCTGCTAATGTGTTTAAGGGAACACACAAGGATGAATTGGAAGCATGCTTGGTAGAGGACATTGAAAAGCTGGGCGAGACCGTCGAGTTGAAAGAGACTGTCGTTTATTTGAACGCCAATATTCCCCATAATAGGCGTGTGCGGAACAACCTAGGCGAGTTGGGTGAAAGGGACATGAAGCCACAAAAGCCCTCCATTGAAGAACACCAACTCTTGAACTCAAAACCCTCCCTCCTCATCTCAAGTATGTTTATTTAGATTGTAGTGAGTCATTGCCTGTAATTGTCTCTTCATCTTTGACAGGTATAAACGAAGACAAACTACTTAGGATTTTGAGGGAGCATAAGAAAGCATTCGGGTGGAAAGTAGCGGACATAAGAGGGATAAGCCCATCAACATGTATGCATAAGATCTTAATGGAGGATGCTTACAAACCCGTGGTTCAACCACAACGCAGGTTAAACCCAAAGATGCAAGAAGTGGTGAAGAATGAGGTCATCAAACTGCTGGATGCAGGTATTATCTATCCCATTTCTGATAGTGCATGGGTTAGTCCTGTGCAATGTGTACCCAAGAAAGGAGGTATGACTGTCGTTAAAAATGAGAACAATGAATTGATCCCTACTAGAACAGTCACAGGTTGGCGCGTCTGCATTGATTATAGAAAGTTAAATGACGCCACCCGTAAAGACCATTTTCCCCTTCCATTCATTGACCAAATGATAGAGCGTCTAGCAGGGTATGATTTCTATTGTTTTCTAGATGGCTATTCTGGGTATAATCAAATAGCTATTGCACCTGAGGACCAAGAGAAGACTACCTTCACTTGTCCTTATGGTACATTTGCTTTTAGGAGAATGCCATTTGGATTGTGTAATGCGCCTCCAACGTTTCAAAGATGTATGATGTCTATTTTTCATGATATGGTTGAAAAATTCTTAGAGGTCTTTATGGATGACTTTTCTGTCTTTGGGGATTCTTTTGATGCTTGCTTAAATAATCTTGACTTAGTACTGACAAGGTGTGAAGAGACGAATTTGATACTAAATTGGGAGAAATGCCACTTCATGGTACAAGAGGGAATAGTCTTGGGACACAAAATATCCCACAAGGGTATGGAGGTGGACCGAGCAAAGATCCAGGTGATACAGGAACTACCTCCACCAGTATCAGTGAAGGGGGTTCGAAGCTTCCTAGGCCATGCAGGCTTCTATAGGAGATTTATTAAAGATTTTTCAAAAATTTCAAAACCACTCTCCCATTTACTGACTAAAGATGCACCTTTTGATTTTAATCCTGATTGTATGCAGGCATTCGAGACATTAAAGGAGAAGTTAATTACAGCACCTGTGTTGGTAGCACCGGATTGGGATACGCCATTTGAGTTGATGTGTGATGCTAGTGACACTGTGATGCCCCGAAATTAATTAATTGCAATCAAGGCATTAATTATGTTTATATGATGAATCATGTGTTGATGGATTTATGTGTTGGGTATTAAGATGTTAACATGATTTAATTATGTTGATTTTTAAATATGAGGAGGATGTGATTTTAGATGAAGTTTGGAGCATTTTTGTAAAATGCTTTTAAAATACTATGTTGGAGCATTTTTATACATCATGTTAAGTTTGGGGTACATTTTTAATTAAATTAAGACAACCCCTTTTAATCCCTTACCCACCACTTTAACCCCTCTATACCTTTCACTTTATTAAAAATCCCCAAAATCACTTCCCAACCCCAAACCCTCCCATTTTCGAGTTCCACCAAAAGAGGAGAAGAAAAGTTCCACAAAAACTTTGTTTGTGTGATCTTTGCTAGGATTTGGAGCCTACAAGAGGTATGGAACCATTCCTATAAGTTTTATGATGTTTGGTGTTGAAATGGGTTAAGTTTTTGATGTTTTATGTGGGTTTGTTTGGGTATGTGTTGTTTATGGTTGGGGTATGATTTTTGAAGTGTTTTAAGTGGGTTTTAGTGGGTTATGATGTTATTGTTATTGTTGGAAAGTTTGGTGTTGAAAGGTATGAAGATGAGCTTGCAAAATGCACATGGAAATGGAGAAATCGCGGCCACTGTAAGTGGCGATCGATCGCTACAAAAGCAGCGATCGATCGCCGAGAGGCAGTACGCGAAGATGAACTCAGGCGATCGATCGCCTCAAAGGGCGCGATCGATCGCCAACGTCCAGTAGCCAAATAAGCATCAGGCGATCGATCGCCTCATTTTGAGCGATCGATCGCCGCTAAGTGAAAAATCAAGCGATCGATCGCCTCATTTTGAGCGATCGATCGCCACTGTTCAAAAGATGAAAAATGTTGATTTTTGTTGAATTTTTGGTATTGGGCTATTGTTTAGCTTCTAATATCAATTTGTATGGTTATGTAGAACCGTCCCAGGTACCCACGACTTCAAGGAGATAAAGTTCTACGATTTCTCCTTCTTTTGGAATTAAGGTACGTAAGAGACGTACGAGCATCGGACGGTAAACCATACCCTTACATATTATGATGACGTTACGATGATGATGTTTATGATGATGTTATGATGATGATATTTATGATGATGATATTTATGTTACGATGATGATGTTTATGATGATGTTTATGATGACGTTATGATGAAGATGTTTATGATGATGGTTACGATGATGATGTTTATGATGATGATGTTTATGATGACGTTTATGATGATGAAGTTTATGATAAGGTCATACGACGTGTATGATTGGGTAAGACGCCCGCGTGGTAAGATGCCACCCAAAGTATGTGAGTGGGTAAGATGCCCCCGTGGTAAGATGCCACGTAATGTTTATGATATGGTAAGACGCCATATGATTGGGTAAGATGCCCATGTGGTAAGATGCCACACGATGATTATGATATGGTAAGATGCCATACAATGGGGTAAGATGCCCTAATATATGAATAAGAGTCAGGGATAACAAAGGAAGTCGAAGGACGACCAATAATCTTTACTTAACTAGGATGATATGCATTATTGTATGCTTTTGATATAATGTTAAGTAAATATGTATATGCTCACGACGTGTTATCCCTGTAGGTACACTTTTGGACCGAGGGCCTAGGGTCGGGTTGAGGAGGTGAGCTAAAGGAAGCAAGATGAATGTAGGATGCAGGATTTTTGATAGTCGATACTCTAGGAGTAGTGTAAACCTATAACTTAAACATTCATTATTGGGAATGTAATTAAAAGCTTTTGAAAATTTTATTTTGGCCTGTAACCTTCTTAGCTCAAGCTACAACCGGAACCCTTAAGAGGTTATAAATGCATGTTCTGTCCATTATATGTGTATTAATTGATGTTAAGGTAGGAAGACCCTACATTAGTGGTATCAAAGCCAGGTTAGATAACCCGGGAATGAGTGAAGGGTAGCCTTAGCAATAAGTTAGCTAGGCGCTTACTTTTAAACATGTTTTGCGCATAAGTTGCATATGAAGTATATGATGTTGTGCTAACATGTTTTGTTATCTAACGAAGTATCATACGAACTGCTTTTGGATCTTGTTGTTAACCCTTGTGTTGCAGTATGGCAGCAAACGTGGAGGTAGGTGACGCAGTGAGCGTCAATGCAAGTGCGGGGCGTACGAATCCCCTACCCCCGCCAGCTTTTGATGATGAACCGGTCGAACAACAGTTGTTGCCAGGGGAGCTAAGCTTAACTCAGTTTCTTGCATACCGACCCCCAACCTTTGAAGGAACTAAAACAGGGGAACAAGCTGAGGAATGGTTGGAAAGAATAGAGCAAATCTTTGTGGCAGCCCCATGTGCGAAGACAGCATGGATACGGTTAGCAGGGTTCCAATTGGCCAAGAAGGCGCTAATGTGGTGGAAGACCACCGTGGTTGAGCAAGAGGCTCAAGGTCATGAAGTCAATTGGAAAATGTTTCGGACTCGCTTTCTGAATCGTTATTTCTCGGCTGCTGCACGACAGGCTAAGGAAGATGAATTCACTCACCTCAAGCAAGGTAATATGTCAGTGTCAGATTATGCTCTTCAGTTTTGCTCCTTACTTAGATATGTGCCTCACATCGCCACGAGCACTCAAGCAAAGATGAGGAACTTTATGAAGGGCTTGAGGCCGGAGCAGTACGATAGGGTGATTACTTATGGCCCTACTTGCTTTGACGATGCACTCTCACGGGCTGAGCTAGCCGAACTAGGAGTGGGTGCATACCCTGATGTTGTACCACCGCCAGCACCCCCCTCAGAAATCCACTCATGATAATTTGAAGCCAAGGGGTGAGCAGTTCAAATCAAGAGGAAACACATCGGCGTCAAGGTTCGGTGGTAAGAAGTCTGACAATAGATGGAAGGGGAACCGAAGGAGTGATGCCCCATCTGGGAGGGGGCAGTCTCAGGGAGACAGATCCGGGAAGGTCCAATGCACTCTCTGTGGGCAACCACATCTGACGAAAGATTGTATAGGGTGCTATGTTTGTGGTGACAAGGGCCACTTTGCTAGACAGTGTCCCAACAGGGGAAGCCAACAGGGTCCTGCGGGGAGGCCTGCGGATAGGACAGCACAGCACAGACCACCATTTGTGCCGCGACAGTATGGAGGTCAGCCCATGGGGCCACCTCAAGGACAAGTCTATGCATTGACAAGGGAGCAGACTTCAGCGGCTCCGGAGGAGGTTATAGCGGGTACGTGTCTTTTATTTACGCACCCTGCTTTTATATTGATCGACACAGGTGCGTCACACTCTTTTGTGTCAACAAGTTTTGTGGAAAGACACCACATATGCACTTCTCCGTCGCCCACGCCTCTTATAGTCTCGACCCCCGCTGGAAGAAGTATGATTACTGATCGGATCGTCTACAATGGCCTCATTTTTTTTGAGGATAAAGAACTAAGGTCAGATTTGATTGTTCTGGGAATGTCAGATTTTGACTGCATTCTGGGCATTGATGTTCTGAACAGGTATCAGGCAGTTGTGAACTGCAGGCAGAGAACTGTACGGTTTAAATCCGATATGGGAGTTCCATGGACGTTCTATGGGGATGGTTCTCGCTCTAAGATCCCGTTGATGTCTGCTGTCAAGATGGCGCAGTTGTTGGAACAAGGCCATTCAGGATATATCATTTATGTCGTTGATGTTACGGAAAAGAAAGAAGAAGTAAAAGTTGAGGATGTGCCCGTAGTGGCGGAGTTCCCTGATGTCTTTCCGGAGGAGATTCCCGGATTCCCACCGACGAGAGAGGTCGAGTTTGGAATTGAGTTATTACCGGGGACATCGGCCATTTCTCGTGCCCCTTATAGGATGGCACCAGCGGAGCTAAGGGAATTAAAGATTCAGTTGCAAGAGCTCCTTGATAAGGGCTATATACGCCCTAGCGTATCGCCCTGGGGAGCACCTGTTTTATTTGTGAAGAAGAAAGATGGTTCGATGCGTTTGTGCATCGATTACAGACAACTGAACAAAGCTACAGTGAAGAATAAGTACCCACTTCCGAGGATCGATGATTTGTTTGATCAGTTGCAGGGTACGAGGCTCTACAATAAGATCGATCTGAGGTCGGGGTACCATCAGATTCGAGTAAAGGAAGATGATGTCCAAAGGACAGCCTTCAGGACTAGGTATGGACACTATGAATTCCTGGTCATGCCTTTTGGGGTGACAAATGCCCCGGCTGTTCTCATGAGTTTGATGAACAAGGTGTTCCAGCCATACGTGGATCAATTCGTCATAGTTTTCATTGACGATATAATCATCTACTCTCGGACCGAAGAAGATCATGTACGGCACTTGAGGACAGTACTTCAGATCCTCAGGGATCATCAGTTGTATGCAAAGCTTAGCAAGTGCGAGTTCTGGTTGGACAGCGTGGTATTCCTAGGCCATGTCATATCTAGCCAAGGGATACCTGTGGATCCCAGGAAGATTGAAGCTGTGATGGAGTGGGCAGCACCCACTTCTGTACCCGAGATACGGAGTTTTCTTGGCTTAGCAGGTTATTACCGACGTTTTGTCGAGGGATTTTCTAAGATCGCTAAACCATTGACACAGCTGACTCAGAAAGGAGTTCCATTCTTTTGGTCCGAAGCTTGTGAGGAAAGCTTCCAAGAATTGAAGCGTCGTTTGACGACAGCGCCAGTGTTGGTGATTCCGTCTGAGGATAAGAGGTTTGCCTTGTACACGGATGCATCATTGCAGGGTTTGAGCTGTGTATTGATGCAAGACAGACAAGTGGTAGCCTATGCTTCGAGACAGTTGAAGCCTCACGAGACCAGATACCCAGTCCATGATCTGGAACTGGCGGCTATCATTTTCGTCTTAAAGATTTGGCGTCATTATCTTTATGGTACTACGTTTACCATCTTTACGGACCATAAGAGCCTAAAGTTTCTATTCACTCAGGCTGAATTGAATATGCGTCAAAGAAGATGGCTGGATCTGCTCAAGGATTATGACTGTGAAATTGAGTACCATCCTGGTAAAACAAATTTGATAGCAGACGCCTTAAGTCGGAAGGTGAAGAGTACTGCTGAGGATGTTATGTGTTTATCAGCTTTGATGACTTCCTATTGCCATCTGGGCTATGACTTCGATGTGGACACGTCGCCGGTGCGAGTGTCGACCTTATTGGCCGAGCCAGACGTATTTGAGGCTATCAGGAAATCCCAGAGGTCGGATGATGAAGTGCAGAGATGGTCATCGATAGCACTTCGAGGTCAGCCAACAAAGTTTAGAGTGGCTGAAGATGATTCATTAAGACTGGGCAACCGATGGGTAGTCCCAGATACACCAGAGTTACGTAAAGGAATTTTAGAACGGGCTCATAGTAGCCGATTCAGTATCCACCCCGGAGGAAGAAAGATGTATAAGGACCTGAGTAGTCAATTCTGGTGGAGACGCATGAAACATGATGTGATCAGTTATGTTAAGAGATGTTTAATCTGCCAACAAGTAAAGGCGGAAAGGCAGAGGCCTGGTGGCGAGCTGAAGAGCTTGGAGGTACCTAAGTGGAAGTGGGAGCATATATCTATGGACTTCGTGACCCACTTACCAAGGTCGGCCTCTGGATTTGATGCGATCTGGGTGATCGTGGATAGGCTGACGAAGGTGGCTCATTTCATCCCTTACAGTATGACTTTAACGTATCTAAAGATGGCCCAATTATATGTACGGGATGTAGTGAGGTTGCATGGGATTCCAGTCTCGATCGTGTCTGACAGAGACCCAAGGTTTACTTCTCATTTCTGGGAGGGTCTCCAGACAGCTTTGGGCACCGAGGTGAGACTGAGTACAGCTTATCACCCTCAGACAGACGGCCAAACGGAGCGTACTATTCAGACGCTCGAAGATATGCTGAGGGCATGTGTTTTGGAGTTTGATACTCCGTGGCAAGAATCTATACCACTGGTAAAGTTCTCATACAATAACAGCTATCAGGCGAGCATTCAAATGGCCCCTTTTGAAGCTCTGTACGGACGACGATGTAGGTCACCGCTGTATTGGGAGGACTTGACGAGTAAAGCGGTCAGAGGACCGGATATGATTAAGGACATGGAGGAAAAGATTAAGATGATACGCTTAAAGATGAAAGCGGCCCAAGATAGGCAAGCAGCCTATGCAAATAAGCGGCGACGGTCGCTAGAATTTCAAGTAGGAGACAAGGTCTTCTTGAAAATCTCACCCTTCAGGAGTGTTGTTCGTTTTGGTATGCGGGGGAAGTTATCCCCGAGGTATGTTGGACCGTACGAGGTGTTACAGCGTATCGGCACTTTGGCTTACCGATTGGCTCTACCGCCGTCTTTATCTAGGATTCATGATGTTTTCCATGTTTCTATGCTACGGAAGTATGAGCCAGACCCGTCTCATGTTTTACAGCCTACTGAAGTGCAGTTAGACTCAAAAGTATCCTACGTTGAACGATCGGTCAGAATTCTGGATCGTGAGGATCGCAGACTACGAAGTAAAGTTATACCGATGGTCAAAGTTCAGTGGGATCGTCGGGGTGTCGAGAGGCAGTACGCGAAGATGAGCTCAGGCGATCGATCGCCTCAAAGGGCGCGATCGATCGCCAACGTCCAGTAGCCAAATAAGCATCAGGCGATCGATCGCCTCATTTTGAGCGATCGATCGCCGCTAAGTGAAAAATCAGGCGATCGATCGCCTCATTTTGAGCGATCGATCGCCACTGTTCAAAAGATGAAAAATGTTGATTTTTGTTGAATTTTTGGTATTGGGCTATTGTTTAGCTTCTAATATCAATTTGTATGGTTATGTAGAACCGTCCCAGGTACCCACGACTTCAAGGAGATAAAGTTCTACGATTTCTCCTTCTTTTGGAATTAAGGTACGTAAGAGACGTACGAGCATCGGACGGTAAACCATACCCTTACATATTATGATGACGTTACGATGATGATGTTTATGATGATGTTATGATGATGATATTTATGATGATGATATTTATGATGATGTTACGATGATGATGTTTATGATGATGTTTATGATGACGTTATGATGAAGATGTTTATGATGATGGTTACGATGATGATGTTTATGATGATGTTATGATGATGATGTTTATGATGACGTTTATGATGATGAAGTTTATGATAAGGTCATACGACGTGTATGATTGGGTAAGACGCCCGCGTGGTAAGATGCCACCCAAAGTATGTGAGTGGGTAAGATGCCCCCGTGGTAAGATGCCACGTAATGTTTATGATATGGTAAGACGCCATATGATTGGGTAAGATGCCCATGTGGTAAGATGTCACACGATGATTATGATATGGTAAGATGCCATACAATGGGGTAAGATGCCCTAATATATGAATAAGAGTCAGGGATAACAAAGGAAGTCGAAGGACGACCAATAATCTTTACTTAACTAGGATGATATGCATTATTGTATGCTTTTGATATAATGTTAAGTAAATATGTATATGCTCACGACGTGTTATCCCTGTAGGTACACTTTTGGACCGAGGGCCTAGGGTCGGGTTGAGGAGGTGAGCTAAAGGAAGCAAGATGAATGTAGGATGCAGGATTTTTGATAGTCGCTACTCTAGGAGTAGTGTAAACCTATAACTTAAACATTCATTATTGGGAATGTAATTAAAAGCTTTTGAAAATTTTATTTTGGCATGTAACCTTCTTAGCTCAAGCTACAACCGGAACCCTTAAGAGGTTATAAATGCATGTTCTGTCCATTATATGTGTATTAATTGATGTTAAGGTAGGAAGACCCTACAGTCACAGCTGTCGGAGCAGTATTGGGACAAAGACGGAATAAGGTATTTCATACTATTTACTATGCTAGTAGAACTTTAAATGAGGCACAACAAAACTATGCCACCACTGAGAAAGAACTACTAGCAGTAGTATTTGCATTTGATAAATTTCACTCTTATCTCTGTCTATCCAAAGTAATTGTGTACACTGATCACTCGGCACTTAAATATCTTCTTGCTAAAAAAGATGCTAAACCACGTTTAATCCGATGGATTCTCCTATTGCAAGAATTTGATTTAGAAATTAAAGATAAGAGGGGTGTTGAGAATGTAGTAGCGGACCATATCTAGGATTGATAATATGGTGGAAAAACATGATAATGAACTGGAAGAAATCAATGAAAAATTTCCTGATGAACAGCTGTTCCAAGTTCTTGCACTACCATGGTATGCCGATTTTGCAAATTATCTGGTTAGTGGTATCCTCCCACAAATGACCTTCTATCAGAAGAAGAAATTCTTATCTGATGTTAAACACTACATGTGGGAGGATCCATTGTTGTTTAAAGTTTGTGCAGACAACATGATCAGGAGATGTGTACCGGAGGAGGAGATGGCATCTATTATGAGCCACTGTCATGACCGAGAGGTAGGAGGCCACATGGGTCCAACAAAAACTGCTGCCAAGGTACTTGAATCGGGTTTTTACTGGCCTACCTTGTTTAAAGATGCATACAGGTATGTATCCACTTGTGATAAATGCCAAAGAACGGGCAACATTTCTAGGAGACATGAAATGCCTTTAAACAATATGCTTGAATGCGATTTATTGATGTTTGGGGCATAGATTTTATGGGACCATTTCCAGTTTCATGTTCTAATTATTACATACTTGTCGCTGTGGACTACGTTTCAAAATGGGTTGAGGCTGAAGCTTCACGCACTAATGATGCTAGAGTGGTAGTAAAATTTTTGAAAAAGAACATTTTTACTCGATTTGGCACTCCTCGAGCAATCATTAGTGACGGTGGGTCACATTTTTGCAATAAACTCTTTGAAAAACTTTTGAGCAAATATGGTGTCACCCACAAGGTTGCAACACCTTACCACCCACAAACATGTGGACAAGTAGAGGTTTCTAATAGAGAAGTGAAACAGATTTTGGAAAAATCGGTCAATACGTCTAGAAAAGATTGGTCATTGAGGTTAGATGATGCTTTATGGGCATATAGGACGGCATTTAAAACACCTATTGGTACATCACCATATAGGTTAGTTTTTGGAAAAGCATGTCATCTTCCTGTCGAGCTAGAACACAAGGCATTCTGGGCAATAAAAAATCTGAATTTTGATTTAACTGTTGCAGGTGAAAAACGACTCCTACACTTAAATGAAATGGATGAGTTTAGAAACCAAGCCTATGAGAATGCCAAGATCTATAAAGATAAAACAAAAAAATGGCATGATGCTAAGCTTAGCCAGCGTGATTCAAGGAAGAGGATTTGGTCCTGCTTTTTAACTCCAGATTGAGACTCTTTCCGGGTAAGTTGAAGTCTCGATGGCAAGGACCATTCACTATCACAAGGGTATTTCCATCCGGAGCGATCGAGATCAACGATCCAACAAAAGGCACATTCACAGTCAATGGACAGCGGCTGAAGCACTATCATGGACATGATTTCAGTCCGCCTACTGTTGTCCATTTTGACTCCTAAATTGATGTTGGTAACAAGTCCAGCTTGGGACTATAAATTAAGAACACCATTTCCTCCATTTACCTTGTTTTTATTCTTTTTAGTTAGAATTTGTTTGGTTTGAAATGTTGTTTCAAGGATTGACTCCGTGTGTCAATTTTGCAGAGTGGGTGGAGAAGAGCGAATCTCGAGAGCAAGAAAAAAAAAATTCGGACAGTGTGTTTTGGCGATCGATCGCCATACCATCGCGATCGATCGCCAAGTCCAGAAAAAGAAAAAATAATAATTTTAAAATTGGCGATCGATCGCCATAACTCGAGATCGATCGCCCCTTTCCAGAATACTCTCGCGATCGATCGGCAAGAACTCGCGATCGATCGCGAGGTCCCATATTTCGTTTTTTTAATATCAGAATCAACATTTTTCACACATTACACACACTCAAACTCGAAACCCTCCCCCAAATTCCCCAATTTTCCTCAAAATTTGTCCAATCCATCTTCAATCCTTCAATTTTCTTCAAGATTTTCGATACATATCTTCAATTCTAACATCAAGCCTCAATCTTTCACAGGAATTAGCAAGAGAAAAGGAGTTTTTGAGCACCCTCCACTCCAATTTGAAGCTTTGGAAAGCTAAGGACTATCACTAACAAATTTTTGAAATTTGTTGAGGTATTTTGGCTTTGCTATACATAGTCCATGAATTGATTGATAATTAAGTGTTGGGATGTCAAGTTCTTAATATTTTGAATTGTAAGTTGGTGAAGTTGGAATTGTATGATATTGTTAAGTTTGGGGGAGAATTGAAGAGCTCCTTGTGGATTATTGTGTGGTTGGGTTAGTAACCTAACTTGGATAGGTGGTTGGAGGATTTGTGCTTGGTTGGTAGTGGTGTTGGTATCTTTGATTCTAGGGATGGCACCGAAGCGCAAGCCAAAGCAGGCAGTTCCCGCTCCTGAGGAGTTTGACTCCTCCAAGTTCATAAGTAATGCAGCTGCAAAGTTTTATGCGGTATACCGGAAGAAAAAGGTGATACGGGAACGGGGAATGGACACGAGCAAGCTCGGCTGTGCTGTGATCCAAGAGGCACTCCGGCGAGATTGGTACTCTTTTGTTCGCCAACCACAAGATGCGGTGGTTCCTTTAGTCTGGGAGTTCTACTCCAACCTCCGGGCACAACACCAAATTGAAGCCAACGTTGCCTCAGTACGGCAGCAACCAGTTCTCTTTGATTCACAGGCTATCAATGCACTATATAACATGCCCAACATCCCGGAGGATGACTATACCATTTATTGCCGGAATCATGTCGACTTGGATGCAATTTTGTCAACCATATGTATAGAGGGAACACAGTGGCGACTGAACGCCGACGGAAAGCCACAACTTGTACTGATATCAGATCTGAAGGAGGAGCCCAAGGCTTGGTTATCCTTTATAGTAGCTCGGGTCATGCCATCGACCCACACATCGGAAGTCACAAAGGACCGAGCTATACTGGTATACGCCATAGTTACCGGACTTACGATCGATCTCGGACGTCTTGTCGAGGCCGCTATCCGGAACTACATTCGAGGCCCTCCCACTTCTGGTATGCCATGCCCCTCCACGATCACCACTTTATGCCAGCATGCGGAAGTTGTCTGGGACTCCGCAGAAGAGGCCGGTCCACCGAAGGCCTCACTCGTGGTCGATCATCCTGCACCAGCCACAGTCAGACGGTTGGCACAATCACGACCTAGCAGCAGCCACCTTCCTGGACCATCATCATCTGCTGCTACAGTGCCTACTTCCATTACGATGGAATCCCTCCATCATGAGTTGCAGGAGATACGACATGAACTCCGATGGGGCCACCAACAATTATATCAACAAAACATGGAGTTCGTGCAGTATCAGGTGGCATGGAACTCCGCTTTGGCACAGGGGTTCCCGAACATTCCATTCCCACCCCAGCCTACAGTCCAGCAATTCCAGCCATACCAGCATTACCAGCCATACGAGCCACACCAGCCACAGGAACCATATTACCCAGACCCACCACCAGAGCGGGAAGATGAGGACGACGATCACTGACGATCGTCGTCGAGGTATGTGTTATGCTACTGCACTTATTGTTTTTGTACATTGAGGGCAATGCACATACTAAGTTTCGGGGGGTTTTTACTGAGTACTGCTGTTCTCTTGCTAATACTGTTATTGCATGATATTTTAGCGAGTGGTACGAATTCGTTCTTGAGCATATTAAAGTTATTTGTTGGTGAAAATTGAGTTATGCATTAAGAAATACATGAATGAAACTTGCAACTGGATACATGATGAAAATAATCTCCATCTCAATTAGAGTTTTGAAAATTTTTGACTTGTTGGTGAATATCTTGGGTTAAGTTAATATGTCAAAAAAAATTGAGGAACATTTTGATGCACGTCTGAGTCGTGATTGAGTGGAGTTTATATAGGAAAGTGAAAAATTCTGTTAACTATGATTTGTCTTGAGCATCTTAGAGCACTCTAGAATCTATTTGAAAGCACTTTGAGGCGAAATTTTATAATTATGAACTTGACTTGGATATGATTTAGGCGATCATTGGAACGTTTGAGCCTTTCGAGCATACCTTGTCTATATATACCACTAGTGTCCCTCTTTGATTGTGAATTATTTGTGTGTTAGCACATAATTCATCGGATCGTGGGACTCAGGCGAGGTTGGACTCGAACTACGGAAACTTAAGGTACGTATGACGTACGAGCATATCCCTTTTATATAATTGCAATTTGTTGAATGCTTGGTACATTGTATTGCAATGAATGTGTGTGGAAGTGCATGATGCATGGTATTGGCAATGAATGGATATTGAAATGCATGGTTTATGGTACTTGTTACAAATGCCTATATATATGCATTGGGAATATGTGGTGCCGCTTTTGAGCGAGCAATGATTGGATGTTGTCGCCTCTGAGCGAACATCAATTATGACGCCACTGCTGTTGAGCATGCGTGGAAATGGAACGCCGCTATTGTAGAGCGAGCAATGAAATAGAACTATGGAACCATAAGTGAGGAATATGGAATGTTGTAATCATTGTTTAGTGATTAGATGTTATTGATTATGATATCGGTATATGGCTCATGGATTTGTTAATCAATGTAATGATTAACTGGCATTTGGGAATTTGATGGTTTCAGTGTTTTGAGAACAGGGACAGTACAGGAAACCCCGGATGAGGACGATACCATCCAGGGAGTATATTTTGTATTTCATAGCATTTACATTTTTTGTAAATTATGAATTGTGTTATTATTGTGGTTATTGGATTTGGGATATTGGTATGCTCACCCGTGTGGGGGCTGTCTCTGTTGGGGCAGGTGATAAGTGTGAATTTTACACTTATTTTGCTATGTTTTTGTATTGATTTTCGTATTGATTCCTGGATGATTTTACGCTTTTGGTATATTTTTGTGTATTTCAGGAATCTAGGTCCAATGGGATAAAAGTGGAGGAAATAAGCTAATAATGTTGAAGAAGGACCAAACCGAGCGAAGACGTGAGAAAATGGACTGAAATATCGAAGTTTGAATTTTGTACAGCTCGCGATCGATCGGCAATGACATCGCGATCAATCGCCGAGCTTTAAAAAATGATGCTGAACAGAAGACATTCGCGATCGATCGGCAAGAACTCGCGATCGATCGCCACTATACAGTGAGGGCTCGCGATCGATCGCGAGGGAACAAAGATCGATCGCGGATTGGTTTATTTTGGCTAACACGTCCAGTAGAGAATGAAGATTGATCGCGGAATAACAAAGATCGATCGCGGCATAAGAGTTTTTGGAAAAATAAAGACTTTCCATGTTTGGTTCAAAGAGGACTCCTTCCCACATATGTTAACCCTATATATGAGACTAAGGGACGATTTTGAGAGGACTTTTGCCCACTTTTACACAGACCTAGCAGCCTCTCCTCCATTCAAAGCACCACCACAATTCATTGAAGAGCAAGAGGAACGTAAGGAACGAAAGAACGGAGCGACGCACGGAGCGACATCCTCGTTATCTTAGTATTTCTGAACTTATTAATTTTTATATCAGATTTTGATGTTGAATTTGTTTAAAGACATGTTTATGCATTATAATTTGATTATGGTTGTTGGCTAAATTCTTTCTCAAGACATAGGGGATCCCATGTTTGAACCCTTGAGTTAATTAACGGTTTCGATTTAATTTCTATGATCTTTGCGCATAATTTATGTTGTTAATGCTTGTAAAAGAATAGCTACCTTTTGCATGATATTGGTAATTGTAATTGAATTGACCATAGGAGATTACGATACGACGTAGTAAATTAGGCCGTGGGTTTTAGGTTGAGACGGACCAAGTAAAATCTAGCACACGTGTGATAGCAATAGATTTACCAAAATCGAAGGCTAGTAGTTTTCACAAAGCGTTTTTCGGTATTAATCATTCAATAAAGACACGAGAGTGATTTATTGTAGGTTAATGCTAGACTTGTTATAACCGGACCAAGGTATAACGAATGAAATAGGAAAACTCGTCACCCTAGAACATAGAACATTGAATCTTAATTAATAGACAACTTTTGGGGGATTACATGGGTGAACCGACGTCTTGATAATTCGTTTATAAATTCTCTTCAATTATTCATCACTGCTGTTTAGGTTGATTTTTGTGCTTAAGTCAATTTAGTTTAATAATCATTCCATAATCATAGGTTAAATATAGTAATTCTAATCGAACGTGGTAATTGTTACTAGTCCCTGTGGGTACGACACTCCTTACTCTTAAACCATTATATTAAAACTTGACACCGTGCACTTGCGGTACATAAATCGCTACACTGAAAATAACTGTTTAAAATAAAAGCGATCAGCAGGTGATTAGGTACATCGATGCCTTGGAGTTGAGCTCAAGCTATGGAATGGAGGTGATTCCAGGGATCGGAGTACCAGTGACGGTATTGAGCACAACGTTTTATATATCTGATACACATATACTTATTCAATGCTCGCATGTGAGCACTAATATGTGTATATGGTATGTATAAGAAGGCAAGGGTCTTTCTCTCTTCATTTATGAGTAACATGCAATTATTTATGGAATTGCTAAATGAACGGAGAACTTGTTAGTGTATTAAATTGGTGCATGAGACTTATGTGAATATGATTGGGGAGAATTGGTCATTATGTTAATTAATGTAAAGAAATTTTATTATATGCATGGTTGGCTATGATGATAAATGGTTTTTCCCCTACATGTATGGTAGTATGCACTAATGGCATGGATTAATACTCTTAACGGATTAAGGGCACGGGGGTCCTTACAAATGATTACAGATATTCCATATATCTCACTTATGGTTCCATAGTTCTATTCCATCACTCGCTCTACAATAGCGGCATTTCATTCAGACGCATGCTCAACATCAGAGGCATCATAACCGATGTTCGCTCAAAGGCGACGACATCCTAATCATTGCTCGCTCAAAAGCAGCACCATATATATATATATATATATATATATATATATATATATATATATATATATATATATATATATATATATATATATATCCATTGTAGCAATTACCATAAACCATGCATTTTCATATACATTTATTGCTAATACCATGTATCATGCATTCCCATACACATTCATTGCAATACAGTGTACCAAGCACTCAACAATTGCAATTATATAAAAGTGCTATGCTCGTACGTCATACGTACCTTATGATCCTGTAATTTGAGTCCATCCTTTCCTGAGTCCCACGACCCGATGAGCTAAGTGCTAACACGCAAATAACTCTCAATTAAACATAGGCATGCAATCACGTGCCCAAGCACGTTCACAAATCCCAAACCTATCTTCCATCCATGACGATTATCAAAAATAAAATCCCCCCGGCTAAGCATGCACAATACCCAAAATATTCCATTTTATAAGTTTAAAAGATAGTCGAAATCCCACCGAGAATTCCGTTTTACTAAACTTTGGCTCGAACCAAACCGTTTTAAAAGTATAGCATCCCCATTGGAATGTAGACATTGCCCCGGAAACGGGCTATTCAAACCTCGATTCCAAAATCCCGACATTTACCAAAAAATCCAAAAAATAAAATCCTGCAAGCGGCGATCGATCGCCTAAAACATAGCGATCGATCGCCTCCAACCAGTGGCCAAAATCGCCTACTCGCGATCGATCGCTACCCCTCGCGATCGATCGCCAACCCCCTCGCGATCGATCGCCTGCACTGTTCATCTTCATCAATTTCAGCAGCTGCTCGTCGCGATCGATCGCCTAAACCACGCGATCGATCGCCTGCACTGTTCATCTTCATCAATTTCAGCAGCTGCTAGTCGCGATCGATCGCCCCTCCTCGGCAATCGATCGCCACCTGCGATTTTCCGAAAAATTCGAGCTTCCATGTTGTTTTTGACACCCAAACTCAAAACCAACATCCCACTTCCTCAACACCCCCAATACACCTTTTAAACAATAAAAACACCAAAATCAACACTTTAAATTTTTAACCCAAAACACCCAAAACTCAAAACCAACCCAAAACTCAACCATATAGCACAAAACCATAATCAAATCGAAGCTAAAGGTGAGGAAAAGAAGATTACCAACCTTTCTTCAAGAAATCGAGCTTCCAAGACGAGCCCCTATTGATTTGTGCCAAGAGAAGAAGAGGGGAAGGGTTTGGGGTGAGGGGAAAGAGGCGTGAGGGAGAGGAGAGGGAAATGATTCCGTATAATGACGGAATACCGAGTCCACTTGGTATATATACCACTCAGGCTCCAAAATACCAATACTTCCACAACTACATCATGACTCATTAAAAATATCTATTTTCAAAAATTATCTCTCCAACTCAAATTCCTTCACCAGCCCTAGTACAAACTACTCCGGACCCCAGATTCCACTGAAGATCAAATTCTAAGGTTATCACCACAACGAGAATACAATCTCATCCCTTGGACCCAATGACTCCAAATACGGGATTTAAAATCCCCGGGAGTCTCGAAACCGCAATTAATACACAAATGCTACAATTAAAATCCATTAATTATTATCACTACACCGGGATTAACACCAATAATTTTCGGACATCACAGGTATGGTGATTGACTGGACTTTATTCAGAACCCGATTTCTGAAACGGTACTTCTCTGCTGCGGCTAGGCAAACAAAGGAGGATGAATTCACGAACCTGAAAGCAAGGAAGGATGACAGTCTCGGACTATGCCATGCATTACTCATCACTATTGAGGTATGTTCCTCACATCGCTACGAACGGGCATGCCAAGATGAGACATTTCTTTAAAGGACTAAGGCCAGAACTATTTGATCGGGTTATCTCCAACAACCCCACCTCTTTTGATGATGCTCTCATTAGAGCGGAAGTGGCGGAGATAGGAGTCAGTGCTTATACGGATGTTGAACCCCCCACAAGTTCCACCACCGAGGTCGGTGTCTAATAATCTGAGGCCACGAGGAGAATCATTTAAACCTCGTGGGGCTTCTTCTTCTTCTTCTAGGTTTGGTGGAAGGCGAATGGATAACCGGAGGGGTAGTACACCTAACAATAGAGGGCAGACTCAAATAAGCAGGAGCGGCGTGGTGAAGTGTCACTTTTGTGGAGGACCACATCACATGCGAGACTGTACGGCTTGTTATAAATGTGGCAAGATGGGCCACATATCTCGGTTCTGTCAGAATGGTGATGGTCAGGTGGATGTCAGAGGAGGCAGAGGGAGGTTTCCTAATGGGACAGTGCAGCAGAGGCAACCGATGGTGCCTCGACATATGGAAGGTCAGGCGATGGGGCCGCCTCAAGGACAGGTCTATGCACTGACTAGGGAGCAGGCCGATGCAGCTCCAGAGGAAGTGATAGCTGGTACATGCCTTTTGTTTACATATTCCGCCTTTATTTTGATAGACACAGGTGCATTGCACTCCTTTGTGTCTGCGGACTTTGTGGAGAGACATCATATGTGCGCGTCTCCGTTAACCACGTCTCTATTGGTCTCGACACCCAACGGAAGAAATGTTGTTGCTGATCAACATTTCTGGTACGTGCCTTTGACTGCCTCATTTATTTTGAGGGCAATGAATTGAAGGCAGATTTTAATGTATTGGGTATGTCAGATTTTGATTGCATTGTGGGCATCGACATACTGAACAGATATCAGGCAGTAGTAGATTGTCGGCAGAGGACAGTTCGGTTCAGATCTGATATGGGGATTCAGTGGACTTTCTATGGGAACAGTTCTTGTGCGAAGATTCAGTTGATTTCGGCGATTAAAATGTCCCAATTATTGGAACGTGGGCACACGGGCTATCTTATTTATGCCGTGGACACGACGGGAAAGAATAAAGAGTTGAGGGTTGAGGATGTACCAGTGGTAGCAGAGTTTGCTGATGTGTTCCCGGAGGAGATTCCAGGATTCCCACCGGCTAGAGAAGTCGAGTTTGAGATTGAGTTATTATCGAGGACGTCCGCTATTTCTCGTGCCCCTTACAGGATGGCACCGACGGAGTTAAGGAAATTGAAGGAGCAGCAGGAACTCCTTGACAAGGGGTACATATGCCCTAGCGTATCGCCTTGGGGCGCACCGGTTCTTTTTGTGAAGAAGAAGGATGGTTCGATGCGTTTGTGCATCGATTACCGGCAACTGAATAAGGCCACGGTGAAGAACAAGTATCCTTTCCCAAGGATTGACGATTTATTAGACCAGTTTCAGGGTACTGTATAGCAAGATTGATTTGAGATCAGGGTACCCAGATACGGGTCAGGGAGGAGGATGTGCAGAAGACAGCATTTCGGACCCGATATTGGCACTACGAGTTCCTAGTGATGCCGTTTGGTGTGACGAACGCCCCGGATGTCTTTATGAGCTTGATGAACAGGGCGTTCCAACCATATCTTGACCAGTTCGTCATAGTGTTTATTGACGACATACTCATCTACTCTCGGAGTGAGGAAGAGCACGTGAGACACTTGAGGACAGTGCTCCAGGTCCTCAGAGAGCATCAATTGTTTGCCAAGCTCAGCAAGTGTGAGTTCTAGTTGAGCAGTGTAGTGTTTATGGGGCATGTTATATCTAGCGGTGGGATATCGGTGGATCCCAGGAAGATTGAGGCTGTGATGGAGTGGGCTGCACCCACTTCTGTGCCCGAGATACGGAGTTTTCTTGGTTTGGCAGGATATTACCGACGCTTCATCGAGGGATTCTCTAAAATTGCTAAGCCATTGACTCAGTTGACTCAAAAGGGAATACCGTTCTATTGGTCTGAGGCTTGTGAACAAAGCTTCCAAGAGTTGAAGCATCGGTTGACGACGGTGCCTGTGTTGGTAATTCCCACGGAGAACAAGAGGTTTGTTATGTACACTGATGCATCACTTCAGGGCCTTGGATGTGTATTGATACAAGATAAGCATGTGGTTCCTTATGCATCGAGACAGTTGAAGCCGCATGAGACTAGGTATCCAGTCCATGTCTTGGAGTTGGCGGCTATTATTTTTGCCCTGAAGATTTGGAGGCATTATTTGTATGGTACATCTTTTACCATATATACGGATCATAAGAGCCTGAATTCTTATTTACTCAGGCGGAGTTAAATATGTGACAAAGGAGATGGATAGATTTACTCAAGGACTGTGACTGTGAGATAGAGTACCATCCTGGAAAGGTAAACTTGACAACAGACACCTTGAGTCGGAAGGTGAAGAGTACTGCTGAGGATGCCATGTGTTTGTCGGCTATGATGACTTCTTACTGCCATCTTGTGTGATGCCCCGAAATTAATTAATTGCAATCAAGGCATTAATTATGTTTATATGATGAATCATGTGATAATTGATCTATGTGTTGGGTATTAAGATGTTAACATGATTTAATTGTGTTGATTATTAAATATGAGGAAGATGTGATTTTAGATGAAGTTTAGAGCATTTTTGTAAAATGCTTTTAAAATACCATGTTGGAGTATTTTATACATCATGTTAAGTTTGGGGTACAATTTTTAATTAAATTACACAACCCCTTTTATCCCCAATATACCCACCTTTTTCCTACACTTTATCTCACTTTACACTTTTACACTCTAAATCCCCAAATTACTTCCAAACCCTACCATTATACCCATTTTCGAAATCCACCAAAGAAGAAGAAGGAAAGTTCCACAAAACTTGTGTTTGTGTAATCTTTGCTAAGATTTGGAGCCTACAAGAGGTATGGGACCCTTCCTTAAGTTTTCAAGATGTTTGGTGTTGAAATGGGTTAGTTTTGATGATTTATGTGGGTTGTTTTGGGGTATGTGTTATATATGTTTGAGGTATGATTTTTGAAGTGTTTTATGTGGATTTTAGTGGGTTATGATGTTATTGTTATTGTAGGGAAGTTTGGTTTTGAAAGGTATGAGGATGAGCTTGGAAAGTCCACACAAAAATGGTGAAATCGCGGCCACTGGTTGTGGCGATCGATCGCTACAAAAGCAGCGATCGATCGCCGAGTGGCAGTACGCAAAAATGAGGGTAGGCGATCGATCGCCTCAAATGGCGCGATCGATCGCCAACGTCCAGTAGCGAAATGTGCATCAGGCGATCGATCGCCTCATTTTAAGCGATCGATCGCCGCTAAGTGAAAAATCAGGCGATTGATCGCCATGTTTTGAGCGATCGATCGCCACTGTTCAACAGTAGGAAAATGATGATTTTTGTTAAATTTTTGGTATTGGGCTATTGTTTAGCTTCTAATATCAATTTGTATGGTTATGTAGAACCGTCCCAGGTACCCACAACCTCAAGGAGATAAAGCTCTCCGATTTCTCCTTCTTTTGGAATTAAGGTACGTAAGAAACGTACGAGCATCGGACGGTAAACCATACTCCTACATTTATGATGATGTTTATGATGATGTTTATGATGATGATGTTTATGATGATGTTTATGATGATGATGTTTATGATGATGTTTATGATGATGTTTATGATGATGATGTTTATGATGATGATTATGATAATGTTTACGATGATGATGTTTATGATGACGTTTATGATGATGATGTTTATGATAAGTAAGATTATGATAAGGTCATATGACGTATATGATTGGGTAAGACGCCCATGTGGTAAGATGCCACCCAATGTATGTGAGTGGGTACGATGCCCCTGTGGTAAGATGCCACACAATGTTTATGATATGGTAAGACGCCATATAATTGGGTAAGATGCCCATGTGGTAAGATGCCACACGATGGTTATGTTATGGTAAGATGCCATATAATGGGGTAAGATGCCCTTATACATGAACAAGAATCAGGGATAACAAAGGAAGTTGAAGAACGACCAATAACTTTTACTTAACTAAGATGTTATGCATTATTGTATGCCTTTTAATATAATGTTAAATAAATGTGTATATGCTCACGATGTGTTGTCCCTGTAGGTACACTTTTGGACCGAAGGGCCTAGGCTCGGGTTGAGGCGGTGAGCTAAAAGGGAACAAGATGAATATAGAATGCAGGATTTTGATAGTCTCTACTCTAGGAGTAGTGTAAACCTATAGCTTTAACATTCATTGTTGAGAATGTAATTAAATAGCTCTTGGAAATTTTATTTTGGCCTGTAATCTTCTTAGCTCAAGCTACAACCGGAACCCTTAAGAAGTTATAAATGCATGTTTAGTCCTTAATACGTGTTTAATATGATGTTAAGGTAGGAAGACCCTACATCTTGGCTATGATTTTGATGTGGATGCATCACCGGTACGGGTATCGACCTTATTGGCAGAGCCGGACATTTATGAGAATATCAGGAAAGCCCAGAAAGCGGATGATGAGGTTCAGAGATGGTCATCATTGGTACTTCAGGGACAGCCATCAAAATTCAGAATGGCTGAGGATGGTTCTTTGAGGCTCAGTAACCGTTGGGTAGTTCCGTGTACGCCGGAATTGCGTAGAGGGATTTTGGAGCGAGCTCATAGTAGCCGATTTAGTATCCACCCAGGAGGGAGAAAAATGTATAAGGATCTTTGTGATCAATTTTGGTAGAAGCGAATGAAGCGTGATGTCATCGCTTTTGTCAAGAGGTGTTTAATCTGTCAGTAGGTTAAGGCAGAGAGGCAGAGGCCTGGTGCCAAGCTAAGGAGCTTAGAGATACCAGAATGGAAGTGGGAGCACATATCTATGGACTTTGTGACCCACTTGCCGAGGACTACTTCGGGTTGTGATGCCATTTGGGTGATCGTGGATAGGCTGACGAAGGTAGCTCACTTCATTCCCTATAGTATGACGTACACATACTTGAGGATGGCTCAGCTGTATGTCCGGAATTAGCGAGACTGTGGGGTCCTCGTTACTTAATCCATTATGTATTTAATTAAGCATACATATGTGAGTACGAATTAAGTAATTCATACACTGTTTAAGAGTTTTGACTAATAGGTTGTTACAGATGTACCAAAACCACTAATACACAAAAACCAAATAATTTTTTTCCATATACATTACATGTAAAATTAACAACCTAATCCAGTACAACTCCTATGCAGTGGTTCACCTCGCAGCGGAATAAGACTCACGATTCCCACGTCTATGAAATCCTACAGAAACATTCACAACGTGAGTATAGATAAACAACTATCTCAGTGCGATATCAAAACATAATAGCAATATCAATGATAAAGCACAATAAATCATCTAATGTGAATGTTCTGTATCATGCATCCACAAATGCACCATGTCATGACATGTCTCAACAATTACCCTATTATCATGTGACCAATATGATATGCCTATTCAGCTCAATATGTCAGTGGAACCACCTCACATCTTCATATTAGCAGCACATATCATAGTACCGTCCTCAAATGATAATAGCCCGAGCATATACCCAAACCAGGCGTATATCTCTATGTAACAGAACCGAGCATATACCCAAACCAGGCGTATATCTCTATGTAACATAACCGAGCATATACCCAAACCAGGCGTATATATCTATGTAACATAACCGAGCATATACCCAAACCAGGCGTATATCTCTCAAGCCAAAGCATATGTAGTATATCTATCGTGGCAACGATCCCAGCCAAAGCATATACCACACCAGGCATATCTATCAAGGCAATGATCTTACCAAAGCATATACACATATCTATCAAGGCATCCATCCCAATCATATGAAATCCATGTATGTACATGCATATGATACTACCAATCATATGACACAAAGATAACATAAATCATATGATATCAAAACCATAACATCATCATCACATCATATCTATACTCTGTACGTCAACACGTACCTGTAAAGCGACACAAACCAGATAAATCAGGCGTTGATGGCTAATTGCCTCTTTGCACTGTCCCTTGTGATGATGCTACAACAATACCAACAATATCATGTTAAAAGAGGTTGAACTATTCATTTCCCCAATAATATAATATTGTTCAACATTTTAAGTCTACCGATCGATCGGTCACTCTAGCGATCGATCGGTCCAAATATTCAACCCTAGCGATCGGTCGGTCAGAAGCTAGCGATCGATCGCTCCAAAGTCTGAATTTCTTAAAATGCTACGGCATTTGAGCGATCGATCGGTCGCCTTCAGCGATCGATCGGTACATGAACCGCCTTACTTCCCCTGTTTCTACCGATCGATCGGTACGATCCTAGCGATCGATCGGTCGACAACTGATTTTCAAAACCATGGCGATTTGTTATGCTTATCTTCATGGTTCTCAACCTACACCTCAAGTTAAACCATCAACACTTGATATATGCATACTTTAACATCATATAAACATGTTTCTATCACAATACAACTTAGTTCATTGAATTCAATAACATATGAATTCCATCTTCCTTCTAACAATCACATGCTTCTTAAATTGCATACAAAGCATCATAACTAAGTTATTACACCAACTAACTACATAAAGTAGAGTATGCAACATCTCCTTACCCCATACTTCATGTTGAACATGCTTCCAAGCTAGAACCAAACAAAAACACCAAGAGGTTCAAGAGAGCATGTGTAGAGATTTGTAGGTGAGTTGTGGTGTATTATGTGCTTTGATAGCTGAAATCAACTTGATATACTTGGCCTCATCTTAGATGCAAATTCACATGACATTCCTAGCAATTCAAATGCTAATTTACATGTACATGCATATGAAATTAATTTCAAATGCCCACTAGTCCAAGTTGCTTGATATGTCATTACACTTGATTTAATTCACGTCATTTCTATGCACTACATCTTGTGCATCCTGTTTCATTCCTTGCATATCACATATTCATGTCATGTATATGAGTATTAACCCTCGGTTCAACCCGAACCCGATTCCACATCGTACTGTAATTAAACATAATTACGTCATAATCATATAACACGTGTATAAAGCAAATCGAGGCATTACAATTCTCCCCCACTCATTGAATTTCGTCCTCGAAATTCTATAGTCTAAGATGAATTTCATATATCATATGAATCTCATACAGAAAGCCATAAGCTTTCAACCCTACTAGCAACACTACAAGGAATAACAACATAGTGACAAATAGGCTTTGCACAAACATGCATTATAAATGCAACATTATTTGCCGGAACAAATAATCAAAAGTAAATCTGCTACATACTCACCATGCTCAACTAGCAGATACTTACCAGATCAGCAATATAAGAAACCAAAAGAAAACATACCAGACATTGCACTTTGGATTCTACTGCATACTCCTGTTCTCGCATAACAACTTGTTACCATTCGCTTTTGTCCACGTAGCCATATGCTCATAACACTTTACACCAGCCGGGCATAGATAGTATGTATGCATCGTTGTAATACCATCAACAGACAAACATTTCACTAGTATCAGTGAACACTCAAGAAATCATGTCCGGATGTTAGCACATATACATATCCTGTCATACACAACAGTATCCATCAGATTTAATTGATCTCATACAACTCATTGTACTGGTGGTTTCCCTTAACCAAGTCACTGCCCACTCCTATTCCTGCTGGATATGATCTCCAATGGAGCATCTGTTCGTCTAATGTCGAATACATCCGTCCCTCCTTGGACAACTAGTCACCACATCGTAATACAGTCAATGGTTCAAATCATGGTATTACGCCTTTTCCATACACATTATGCTACACTTTAGAAACACAGCAACACACATACCCGCGTTGTGTATTGTATAACGGTCTAGAATGTTTCCATTCGTCTGTACTCCTGTGTAAGCCTACGCAGAATATCGAGATCAACAAGATACTCTAAACCAAGTACCTCGGTCCTTGTCACATTCAGATTCTACACATCCAAATGTGCACAGAGCCATCTCTGCTCGAACATTTCACCAAGTTATATTATAGTATGTAATTACACAATGTGATAGATACAACATATCCATCTATCGTTTGTTTACTAATCTCCCACGCCAGACTTCTCAGTCTAGATTAAACACTGGACACGATACAAGTCCAGAACAAACACTGGACACGAACTTGACCAAACCACAAGAAGCAATCCACATCACACTCATATGTCATCAATGCATAATGTACACCAAAGCCATGTACAATACATATGTCCATATGAGTATTTGGTTATCTCACTCAATGACTATGGTCTCATCGAATTTATCCACAACATTTGTGTGGTTCAATATTCCCTGTCCTGACCCCTGTACCGGAAATGTCATTCTTTGTACCAACTATTTCCCCCAAGACTACCATCTTGAGTATGACAAACTTTTACAACGATTCCTTACTTTCTATTCACTGTTCCCTATAATGATCAACACAAAATATCATGTAGTAATGGAAACCAACACGTTTTCCAACCGACACGTTTTCCACGCATGTGCAAATCACTTGCTACATGTATTATGCCCATAAGTCCCACATATCACAGGTGCCTGATAACCCATTCCGTTCTGCTTCAAGAACCTATCCATACGAATAATCATATCACCCGGATAGATCATATGATCGAACATATCACTTAGATATATTATATGATTGCATATATCACTCAGCTATATCACATGATCGCATATAATACATAATCGAAATCAACAGTTGTCTACCTCGCCATATTCATTGAATCTTTCTTTCTTGGAATAAACACGATTGCTCCCAGCAAATCGTTATCACCTCTGGTTCATGCAGGAATAGCCAATCCAACAAGACATGGAAGGTAACAAATTCCAACTCAACTGCAATCACACAATCCACACATTACTGTTGCCATGAAGGATACATTACTATCCCATTTATGGTCATTCTGGCACTATGACTCTGCAATCAGACTCAAAGGAATTGCCATATCATATAGCATTGCCAATGATACCCTCCCAATACTGTAATCGTATTATGTTACTGGTACACCTTCCGTGTACAATCAAAAGATATCATATCAGAATACTCAAGTACAACCATATAGCAAAAATACCATTCACCATCTGATATATGTCAAATCAGTCTCATATTGGTCGTATCACTATAACATGACACAAACTTCAATGCCATACACATATGTGTACGAACAAGCTCAAAAGAGAATTCATTTCATGGACAAATCAAGTCCCATCACACTATCTCTTACGTGTGAGCTTCTGTAGTTTTCTCATAACCATTTGTGATTCATCAACCATTACCTGGTTTCATTATTCATCAACCATCACATGGTTTAGTATACCAATCATACTGTTTCCTCATGAAACATATTCACAGCCTGTCTAGCAATAGATATCAACCCAACATCTATCGAGCAACTGCAAACGAATCAACTATGCCAACGAGTCACATGACGAGATCGGCATATCACAATCACGATCCCATCAGTCATACATCTCCCGTCCTGACTCAAGAATATATGAATATCATGTCAAACGCATAGTACAATCACAACACAACGGAAACTCTGATTGCATCTGTGACGCCCCGAAATGATTAATTGCAATTAAGGCATTAATTATGTTTATATGATTCATTATGTGGATAATTGATTTACGTGTTGAAATTAATTATCATGATGAAATGCTTAGTCACATGATAGGTATGACCCGGGAGGGGAGTTACGTTTCAAGGTGCATGTTATGCATGATAGGAAATGGGGTTAACATGATTTAATTGTATTGATTGAGAATTATGAGGAAAACATGATTTAGTGGAAGTTTAATGCATCTTTGTAAATGCTTTTAAAATACCATGTTGGGGTATTTTATACATCATGTTAATTTGGGGTACAATTTTAATAACCCCACTATATTCCCTTTTTATCCCATTTTCCCTTAACTTCTTCCCCACCACTCAAAAACCCCCAATTCTCTCCCAAAGCCCTAACCTCACCCCATTTTCGAAATCCCTCAAAGGAGGAAGGAGGAAACTCCACAAAACTTGTGTTTGTGTGATCTTTGTTAAGATTTGGAGTCTTCAAGAGGTATGGAACCCTTCCTAAAGTTTTTATGAAGTTTGGATTGGAAATGGGATGATTTTGAAGTGATTTATGTGGGTTTGTTTGGGGTATGTGTTGCATGTTGTTGGGGTATGATTTTCGAAGTGTTTTATGTGGGTTTTAACAAGTTATGATGATGTTAGTGTGATTGGAAAGTTTGGTTTTGTAAGGTATGAGGATGAGCTCGAAAAATGTACAAAAATGGTGAAAAATCGCGACTCTGTGCGAGGCGATCGATCGCCTGAAAAGAGGCGACCGATCGCCATAGGGCAGTACCATTTTCACAGGGGAGGCGATCGATCGCCTAAAATGAGGCGACCGATCGCCGAGAGGCAGTAGCCAATCCAAGTGTTAGGCGATCGATCGCCATGTTTGAAGCGATCGATCGCCGCGAAGAAAAATTTGAGGCGATCGATCGCCTCAAGTAGCGATCGATCGCCACTGTGTAAAAGTTGGAAAATGATGTTGTTTGTTGTATTTTTGGTATTTGGCTATTGTTTAGCTTCTAATATCGATTTGTATGGTTGTGTAGAACCATCCCAGGTGCCAACAACATCGAGAAGATAGAGTTCTTCAATTTCTCCACTTTTGGAATTAAGGTACGTAAGAAGCGTACGGGCATCGGACGGTAACACACTCCTAACTCTGACTATGCATTAATTGCATAAGTATTTACGATGTTTATGATGATGTTATGATAAATGAAGATGATGATGACGTTTACGATGATGATTATAATAAGTAAGTTTATGATGATGATGTTTACGATGATGATTATGATAAGTAAGTTTATGATGATGATGTTTATGATGATGATGTTTATGATGATGATGTTACGATGATGATTATGATAAGTAAGTTTATGATGATGATGTTTATGACGATGATGTTACGATGATGATTATGATAAGTAAGTTTATGATGATGATGTTTATGATGATGATGTTTACGATGATGATTATGATAAGTAAGTTTATGATGATGATGTTTATGATGATGATGTTTAAGATGATGATGTTTATGAAGATGATATGATAAGTAAGTTTATAATAATGTTATACAATGTTTATAAAAGGGTAAGATGCCCATATGGTAAGATGCCATATAATGTTGTAATGTGGTAAGATGCCACGGGGTAAGATGCCCATATGGTAAGATGCCATACGATGTTATTATGTGGTAAGATGCCACGGGGTAAGATGCCCATATGGTAAGATGCCATACGATGTTATTATGTGGTAAGACGCCACGGGGTAAGATGCTCATATGGTAAGATGCCATACGATGTTATTATGTGGTAAGACGCCACGGGGTAAGATGCCCATATGGTAAGATGCCATACGATGTTATTATGTGGTAAGATGCCACGGGGTAAGATGCCCATATGGTAAGAGGCCATACGATGTTATTGTGTGGTAAGATGCCACGGGTAAGAGGCCCATATGCATGAAGGTAAATCAGGGTCACTTAACCAAGACTTCGTACATTTACTGTTATATTTTGTTATGATGCTTAGATGATGATGATGTTATAAGATGATGAAGTTATAAGATGACGATGCTATAAGATGATGATATTACAAGATGATGATATTATAAGATGATGATGTTATAGGATGATGAAGTTATAAGATGATGATGTTATAAGATGATGATATTATAAGATGATGATGCTATAAGATGATAATGCTTATATGATGATGTCGTTGTAAGATGACGATATTTATAAGACGATGATTTTAATCATTCATGTCAAGAATTAATGATTATATGCATGGCTATGAAACAGGGACAACCAAAGAGGGTTAATGCAATTAACCAGGAAGTACACGTTACCAATTATTTTCATGCATTTATTTATATGCCATTGCCTTATGATTATTAAGTAACGATGTATATGCTCATAATGGGTTGTTCCTGTAGGTACACCTTTGGACTAATGGATTAAGGGCCGGGTTGAGGCAGTGAGCTTTGAGAAGCATGGAAGAAGTTAGGATGCAAGAACTTTTGGATAGTATCTACTCTAGGAGTAGAATAATTATATCGCCTTAACATTCATTTTGTGAATGTAATTATTTTAGCTTTTAAAATTTCATTCTCGGCCCATAATTTTACTAGCTCTAAGCTACAACTGAAACCCTAAGACGTTATAAATGCATGTTTAGTCCCTAATAGGTGATTAAGACGATGTCAAGGTAGGAAGACCCTACATTAGTGGTATCAGAGCAGTGGTTAGATAACTCGGGAATGAGTGAGGGTAGCCTTAGCAATAAGTTGGCTAGGTGCTTACTTTTAAACATGTTTTGTGCATAAGTTGCATATGAAGTATATGATGTGGTACTAACATGTTTCGCTTCTCTAACGATGTATTATGTGAACTGCTTTTGGGTATTGTTGTTAACCCTTATCTTGCAGTATGGCACAAATGTCAACAAGTTTTGTGGAAAGGCACCACATATGTACTTCTCCGTCGCCCACGCCTCTTGTAGTCTCGACCCCCGCTAGAAGAAGTTTGATAACTGATCAGATTGGTTAAGACGGCCTCATTTATTTTGAGGATAACGAACTGAGGATAGACTTGATTGTTCTGGGGATGTCAGTTTGTAGGCATTGATGTTCTGAACAGGTATCAGGCAGTTGTGGACTGCAGACAAGGGCTGTCCGATTCAGGTCTGATATGGGAGTCCGATGGACATTCTATGGGGATGATTTCCGTTCAAGGATTCCGTTAATATCTGTTGTCAAGATGGCACAGTTATTGGAACGAGACCACAAAGGATATTTCAACTATACTGTGGTTATTACTGAAAGAGGAAAGAGTTAAAGGTTGGGGATGTGCCCGTAGTGGCGGTGTTTCCTGATGCATTTCCGGAAGAGATTCCCGGATTCCCACCGACGAGAGAGGTCGAGTTTGGGATTAAGTTACTACCAGGGACGCCTACCATTTCTCGTGCCCGTATAGGATGGCACCAGCGGAGTTAAGGGAATTAAAGGTTCAGTTGCAAGAGCTCCTTGGCAAGGACTATATACACCCTAGCTGTGATGACCAGAAATTATGGATGTTAATCCCGGAGTGTTAATAACCCGTAAAGTTGTTTTACGTGGCAATTGGAGTTTAATCGAGGTGTTGGGCCTTCTGGGCTCGTCTATTTGAGTAGTTGGGATCGTTGGATCCCGAGGTTGAGATCGTATTCTCATTTCGGTGAAAACCTGTGAGTTGGGTTTTTAGTGTGGCTCAGAATCTCGGGTGCTGTGTGTGGGCACCGGTAGGGGGTTTTTGAGTTAGAGAGAGAATTTTCGAAAACAGATGATTTTTAATGAATCATGATGTATTTGTGGGGATATTAGTATTTCGGGGTATTTTTACTATAAATACCAGATGAACCCGAGATTTTAATTACCGGAACCATTTCAGCACCTCATTTCTCTCTCCCCGTACCCGCCGATTCTCGATCCCCTTTCGACCACCGCGCAGAAAAAGCCTCCGCCCGCCGCCGTCCGGCCGCCGTTCGGCGCGTCCGACCCGCCGCCGTGTTCGTCTCTTCCAGGCGGTCCTATCCATACCAACAATTCGAAGTTTCGTTGAGAATCGAGCTCGGATTTCTGCAGAAAGCGCTAGGGTTCGTCACTGGTTTCAGTCCGATTTTGTGGCCCGATTTTGGTACAATTTTTGGGGCTTTTCTTCCTGTGTTTTTGGGGCGTATGTGAGCTGTTATTGAGTCGATTATTTCAGATTTTTGTGGTTCGAAATATTGGTTACATTTGGTTCGAATTTCAGTTCGATTTTTGTGGGGTTTATGTTCGAATTTGGGGATTTTTGACAAGGAGTGATGATTCTTGTTATGGATTGATTAATTCATGTTGTTGATGCATTATGATGCTTGATTGTGTTCGAAATTGAGGAATTGGATTCGAAGGGCTTGAATCGAAAATTGGGGATTTTGGCTTGGGGATGATGATTTTCGTTGTTAATTGATTAATTCATGTTTTAGATGAATTATGGTAATTATTTGGGTTGGATTTGTGTGGTGAAGGTTCGAAAATTTGTGGGGAATTCTTGAGCAATTTTCGATAATGGTTAATTGTCATGTGTTGGCAATATTTTTGAGGGTTACGTGTGTGCTTGAGCATGGGTTGCATGTTCGTAATTAATTATGAATTAATTTATCGTGTTAGCACATCGTTCCTCGGATCATGGAACTCGAGCAAGGTTTGGCTCGGACTTCGGAGATTTAAGGTATGTGCGACGTACGAGCATTACTTTATATGAGAGCATTTGTGAAATGCATAATGTATATTGACTTCATCGATGGTTGTGCGCATGGCTATATTTATGTGTTGATATATATATGGGGTACTGGGCCTATATTACTATTTTACGGCATTTGAGATGCCTGAGAATGATCGTGGGATCATGTGCTCATTATAAGACATGTGAGATGTCTAAGTATAATGGGAAATTGGTAAAATAAATGCTAGGCATTTGAGCTATCTATGATTGATAGTGAAATTGAGAAATCAGTACTAGATATTGAGATATCTATATTTGTATGTATAATGAACTTGGAATCATTGATTATTGATACTTGAGAATCAGGCATGCTATGAGTTAAATCAATGTGTTGATTTACTGATTTATGAGATTTGATGAGTTTGATGATTGTGAGAACAGGGACAGTACACGGAATCCCGGATGAGGATGTTGCCATCCAGGGAGTATCATTTAAAATTCATTAATATTTACTTGTGTTGTAAATTATGAATTTCATTATTGTGATTATGAGATTTCGTGTATTGGTATGCTCACCCCGTTGGGGGCTGTCTCTGTTGGGGCAGGTGAACAGGTACATCGATGGCTTTGGAGTTGAGCTCGAGCTGTTGATTGGATGTACTCCCAGGATCGTGGTACCAGAGCTTGATGGAGCACGGTATCGTATAGAGTACATATATATACACCTGAGGATTATATACATATTCATGCTGCTCGCCTGTGAGCACGATTATGCTTGTATATGGATTGTATATAAAGGCATGGGCCTTTCTCTCTTTCATTCTATGTTGTATGCAATTAAGAGTAGAATTGCTAATGATATGAGAGTCATGGGTGTATTGTGTGGGTGTTGAAACCCATCTATGTTGTCTTATGTGTGGTGTCTTCCCTGGCTGGGAATTTATTTGGTATTGCTGTATTCTGATGAGCATTATGTTTCCCTGGCCGGGAATTGTGTTTTGCGTTGTGCTTTTATTTCGGGATGGGGAGACTCTGCCCAATTTTTTTATAAAAGTCCACAATGTGAAAGGTGGCAAAGTGGGGATGGTAATGGGCAAACTCTATGAGTCTAGATGTTAGTAGAGATGATCTTATAACGTTGAATATTAAAGGAATTTTGTAAGCATCATCTGGGTTTCCCGATTGATTTGTATGAAAGCATGTGCCACACATAGTGGTTAATACACTAATTAAGGGTTAAGGGCTTGGAGTCCTTACATTAGTGGTATCAGAGCAGTGGTTAGCTCTTTGGGGCTGTTGAGGGCCTGGAACATGCTGATAGGGATGAGTAGCACATATTTATGCATGATAGTAGCTAGTGTTGTATGACACAACTGTTTTGCTTATGTGCATTTGTGATATGTGATCATAGTGAAACGATTATATGTCATGACATCTATAGAATCATAATATAACCTGTTGATTATGATTGTGAGTTGTGACACAGGGACAACCAAATGGAGCATTTTGAAATGCATTGGGATATGGGAAGTACCTTGTACTCACGATTTATGCATTTACTCATTATAATCATATTGTGGAGAATATGGATTATCGTATGCTCATGGTTTGTGATTGTTCCTGTAGGAACACTATGATGCGAAAGGCTAAGGCCATGGTTGGAAGATACGAAACGGTAACCTGCATTTTATATACATCTTGGAATTATACATTGTGGATGTATGTGTACATGTAGTGATGATTTTAATGCTTTGCCGCCAAATGTCGAAGCGAGGGGTGGGAGCGCCGCATGTCGCATTTGAGCGAGGTGCATTAAAATACACTCATGATGATGTATGTTGGTATATGGATTATGCTTTGTGATGCAGGTATGGATGGAATACTTGGTGAATATCCCATGAGTCATTGTTATGGATGAGTGATGATTTTAAATGCTTGCCGCTATTTATTGTTTTGTGCCGCTAAAATGTGAAGCGAGGGGTGGGAGCGCCGCATGTCACATTGAAGCGTGGTTAGCATATGAGGCGAGGAAAGAATATTTGCCGCTAAAATGTGAGGCGAGGGGTGGGAGTACCGCATGTCCATTTAAGCGAGGTTATTCTATGCCGTCTATATGTGAAGCGAGGGGTGGGAGTACCGCATGTTTTATTTGAGCGAGGGGCATTAAAATACACTACAGTGACAATGACTAGGGATCAACTATATTGACTGGCGATGATTCTTGCCGCCATGGATATTGATAGCGATGGTTCATGCCGCTATATTGACTGGCGATGACTCTTGCCGCCATGTATATTGATAGCGATGGTTCATGCCGCTATATTGACTGGCGATGATTCTTGCCGCCATGGATATTGATAGCGATGGTTCATGCCGCTATATTGACTGGCGATGACTCTTGCCGCCATGTATATTGATAGCGATGGTTCATGCCGCTATATTGACTGGCGATGATTCTTGCCGCCATGTATATTGATAGCGATGGTTCATGCCGCTATATTGACTGGCGATGGTTCTTGCCGCCATGGATATTGATAGCGATGGTTCATGCCGCTATATTGACTGGCGATGGTTCTTGCCGCCATGTATATGGATAGCGATGGTTCATTCCGCTATATTGATAGGCGATGGTTCTTGCCGCCGGATATATATTGCTAGCGATGCCTCTTTCCGCTATTATGTGGACGATGATTCATGCTCAGGTGTACAGCGAGGTTTCATGCCACTTATTATATGACGAGGTATCCTGCCGTCGATTCTATAGCGATGGATTGTGCCGCTATGTACTCAGCACAGGATTTTGCCGCCTTCGAGCGATGGGTGCTGACTACGTACTATTATCGAGCGACGGAGACAGGTATGGCGCTATATTGATAGCGATGAGGTATGGCGTATTACTTGTGTTAGCATTATTGTGGATACTATGTGTTGCTATATATATATGCCATGTGTTTGACGATGAGATTATGGATGTCGTGTATTGACATGTACCGTCGTATGTTTGACGATGTTAGTTGGATGTCATATGTTGACATATGCCGTCACGAGATGGCGATGACATAGTTGATGTTCTATGTAGACGTGTGGCGTCGTTTTGATGATTAATACATTTATGTTATGTATTTGGTTATATGGTTTGAGTGCCTTGGTGGCACATGGTAGTGTCTGAGTCACTAGTTGACGAGACCATTATGCCGAGCAAGTTGCTCGAGGAACTATTGGGTGCGCCGTATAGGAATTATACCGCAGCACATATTCGAAGTATTTATTTGTCGAGCAATGATACCCTTGGGTATGCTCGTTGGTTTGGCTAGGGCCAAGTGATTGGTGGTAAGAGTAGTCATTGAGGAAACTACTCGTTTGTTGTTGTGATCTACGGTAGGCGTGGTCACACCCACCCTGAAGGTGTGGGATATGTCCTAATGAATTAAGATGGCTCCGTGGTTGAGCAAGGACACCGGGATGTCCATTATGCTTTGGTTTTAGAGAGATTTTGGGTGATGACCCACTACTCTAAATGGATGTTACGGTATGGTATACCGGATGGAACGTTTGAGACGTTGGTAGACTTTTGTAGTCTCTTTGTGGCTTGGTAATTGAGGCAGGGAGTACCTCGAGGAGACGTGTATACGTCAATGTTTTAGGGACTTGTCTGAGACAGCTCATGATGTTGAAGTACCAACAAGAGAGTCATCAAGTCGTTGTTGACTCGATCTGGTGAATCCGTATATTTGGGATGCAATGGGTGTTATTGTATCCAGTTTTCCGAACAGTGGTTCGAGACTTGTGGATCTCGAGTTCGATGGCACTTCCCTTGTGGGGAAGGAGGTAGTATTATACCTATTTGGGAATCTTTGAAAGATTCGGTGAGTTAGTACGTGTGGTGTTGATCTTGGGAATCACACCGTGCTGTTGATCGTCGATTATCATCCTCCACTGGGTAGGGAATGACTCAGAATTGACAGTTGTGTTTGGGGCTTATGGGCATGTTGTAGATACCCGAGCCAAGTGCATTGAGTATGCATGTGATGTCAGTGCTTAGGCAGGTATACCGGTGAGTGTACGGATGCCAGTTATTGATTTCCTTTTGACAAGCATAGAGTATGCTATTTCTGGATGGTTAAATCTCTGTTGAGAGATATGGAACACCTTGAGATTGAGAATCTCCATGGCACGATAATTATGAGGAACAATCGTGAAGTTAGTTGACTCCCTTGAAGAGGGATTATCTTGTGTGGGTTGAGGTGTTTCATTGTTGGTGTTTCCTCCGAGTTATGCGATAGCCTTCCCAAGTTTGGATTGTTAAATCCTAGGATTGTCAAGGGATGGCAGGAATTCGGATTTATTGGGTGTCGCTGTCGACACAAGCGTTGAGAATGCAATGTGTTTATTGCATGTCCTTCCAGGATTTGAACTCTGTGGAGTCTCGATGGTTTATTTATGATCAGGATGTGATCCTTGGAATATCTGGAGGTGGACATCTTGTGTCTTTTATGTGAATCTGTGGCCGTGTGTTGCCCAAATTGAGTTGCAATGATGCGACTGCTCATTTGATGGAGGAGGTTTGAAAGTGGAAACCAGGCTTGGTATGTGTACACCGTGGTATGCTAATGTTTCCCTCGTAACGATGTATGTGTCTTTGAATGATATCTACGATGGAATCGGGAGCGATTCAAATCCTTGCAGTTTCAGTTGACTAACTGTTTTTGGGTTGTTAGCGTTGAGTGATACTGACGCTCTTTGACGTTATGTTGGATTTGGAAGTCTATTCCACTCCAGAGTTTGACACGAAGTCAACGTTCTCACGGTTGAGGTGTCATTTATGATGCGTTCTTACTAGTGGTATTAGAACGAAGGATGACTGTCCGATCTACGGTCGTAAGTATTGGTTGTTTTGCAGTCATGAGGGACTGACTTTTGGGATGAACCACATCGAGGTACGTTTTACCTCTTGGGTGATATGTTGGTTTTGGTATGTCGCTCTGTTTCAGAGTTTGTTGTGAGATAAGTATTCTCGAGGTTTTAAGACGATTCTGATATGGTCAGGAATCGAGGTTATGGCTCCATGTTATTGTGTAGCCCAGGTGTTATGTGATACACCGGTGCTAATTTCGAGGATGAAATTCTTTTTAGTGGGGGATATTGTGATGACCAGAAATTATGGATGTTAATCCCGGAGTGTTAATAACCCGTAAAGTTGTTTTACGTGGCAATTGGAGTTTAATCGAGGTGTTGGGCCTTCTGGGCTCGTCTATTTGAGTAGTTGGGATCGTTGGATCCCGAGGTTGAGATCGTATTCTCATTTCGGTGAAAACCTGTGAGTTGGGTTTTTAGTGTGGCTCAGAATCTCGGGTGCTGTGTGTGGGCACCGGTAGGGGGTTTTTGAGTTAGAGAGAGAATTTTCGAAAACAGATGATTTTTAATGAATCATGATGTATTTGTGGGGATATTAGTATTTCGGGGTATTTTTACTATAAATACCAGATGAACCCGAGATTTTAATTACCGGAACCATTTCAGCACCTCATTTCTCTCTCCCCGTACCCGCCGATTCTCGATCCCCTTTCGACCACCGCGCAGAAAAAGCCTCCGCCCGCCGCCGTCCGGTCGCCGTTCGGCGCGTCCGACCCGCCGCCGTGTTCGTCTCTTCCAGGCGGTCCTATCCATACCAACAATTCGAAGTTTCGTTGAGAATCGAGCTCGGATTTCTGCAGAAAGCGCTAGGGTTCGTCACTGGTTTCAGTCCGATTTTGTGGCCCGATTTTGGTACGATTTTTGGGGCTTTTCTTCCTGTGTTTTTGGGGCGTATGTGAGCTGTTATTGAGTCGATTATTTCAGATTTTTGTGGTTCGAAATATTGGTTGCATTTGGTTCGAATTTCAGTTCGATTTTTGTGGGGTTTATGTTCGAATTTGGGGATTTTTGACAAGGAGTGATGATTCTTGTTATGGATTGATTAATTCATGTTGTTGATGCATTATGATGCTTGATTGTGTTCGAAATTGAGGAATTGGATTCGAAGGGCTTGAATCGAAAATTGGGGATTTTGGCTTGGGGATGATGATTTTCGTTGTTAATTGATTAATTCATGTTTTAGATGAATTATGGTAATTATTTGGGTTGGATTTGTGTGGTGAATGTTCGAAAATTTGTGGGAATTCTTGAGCAATTTTCGATAATGGTTAATTGTCATGTGTTGGCAATATTTTTGAGGGTTACGTGTGTGCTTGAGCATGGGTTGCATGTTCGTAATTAATTATGAATTAATTTATCGTGTTAGCACATCGTTCCTCGGAGCATGGAACTCGAGCAAGGTTTGGCTCGGACTTCGGAGATTTAAGGTACGTGCGACGTACGAGCATTACTTTATATGAGAGCATTTGTGAAATGCATAATGTATATTGACTTCATCGATGGTTGTGCGCATGGCTATATTTATGTGTTGATATATATATGGGGTACTGGGCCTATATTACTATTGTACGGCATTTGAGATGCCTGAGAATGATCGTGGGATCATGTGCTCATTATAAGACATGTGAGATGTCTAAGTATAATGGGAAATTGGTAAAATAAATGCTAGGCATTTGAGCTATCTATGATTGATAGTGAAATTGAGAAATCAGTACTAGATATTGAGATATCTATATTTGTATGTATAATGAACTTGGAATCATTGATTATTGATACTTGAGAATCAGGCATGCTATGAGTTAAATCAATGTGTTGATTTACTGATTTATGAGATTTGATGAGTTTGATGATTGTGAGAACAGGGACAGTACACGGAATCCCGGATGAGGATGTTGCCATCCAGGGAGTATCATTTAAAATTCATTAATATTTACTTGTGTTGTAAATTATGAATTTCATTATTGTGATTATGAGATTTCGTGTATTGGTATGCTCACCCCGTTGGGGGCTGTCTCTGTTGGGGCAGGTGAACAGGTACATCGATGGCTTTGGAGTTGAGCTCGAGCTGTTGATTGGATGTACTCCCAGGATCGTGGTACCAGAGCTTGATGGAGCACGGTATCGTATAGAGTACATATATATACACCTGAGGATTATATACATATTCATGCTGCTCGCCTGTGAGCACGATTATGCTTGTATATGGATTGTATATAAAGGCATGGGCCTTTCTCTCTTTCATTTTATGTTGTATGCAATTAAGAGTAGAATTGCTAATGATATGAGAGTCATGGGTGTATTGTGTGGGTGTTGAAACCCATCTATGTTGTCTTATGTGTGGTGTCTTCCCTGGCTGGGAATTTATTTGGTATTGCTGTATTCTGATGAGCATTATGTTTCCCTGGCCGGGAATTGTGTTTTGCGTTGTGCTTTTATTTCGGGATGGGGAGACTCTGCCCAATTTTTTTTATAAAAGTCCACAATGTGAAAGGTGGCAAAGTGGGGATGGTAATGGGCAAACTCTATGAGTCTAGATGTTAGTAGAGATGATCTTATAACGTTGAATATTAAAGGAATTTTGTAAGCATCATCTGGGTTTCCCGATTGATTTGTATGAAAGCATGTGCCACACATAGTGGTTAATACACTAATTAAGGGTTAAGGGCTTGGGGTCCTTACACTAGCATATCGCCTTGGGATGCACCAGTCCTATTTGTCGAGAAGAAAGATAGTTCGTTGCGGTTGTGCACCGATTTCAGACAACTGAACAAAGCCATAGTGAAGAATAAGTATCCGCTTCCGGGGATCGACGATTTGTTTGATCAGCTGCAGAGTACGAGGCTCTACAGTAAGTTCGATCTGAGATCGGGGATCATCAGATTCGAGTTTGAGAGGACGATGTACAGAAGACAGCTTCCAGGACCTTATGTGGGCACTACGGATTCTTAGTCATGCCCTTTGGGGTGACGGATGCCCCAACTATTTTATGAGCCTGATGAACAGGGTGATCCAACCATGTTTGGATCAGTTCGTCATAGTTTTCATTGACGATGTACTTATTTACTCTCGAACTGAAGAGGAACATGTAAAGCACTTGAGAACAGTACTCCAGATCCTTAGGGATCATCAGTTGTATGCAAAGCTCAGTAAGTACGAGTTCTGGTCGAGCAGTGTAGTATTCTTGGATCATATTATATCAAGATCGCTAAGCAGCTAGCACGGTTGACTCAGGAAGGAGTCCCATTCTTTTGGTCCGAAGCTTGTGAGAAAAGCTTCCAAGGATTGAAGCGTCGTCTGACGACAGTGCCAGGGTTGGTGATTCCTTCTGAAGATAAGAGGTTTCCTTGTACACGAATACATCACTTCAAGGTTTGGGCTATGTGTTGATGCGAGATAAGCTTGTGCTGGCTTATGCATCGAGGCGGTTGAAACCACATGGGGCTAAGTACCCAGTCCACGATTTGGAGCTGGCAGCCATTATGTTTGCCTTGGAATTTGGAGGCATTACTTGGATGGTACGTCGTTTACCATCTACACGGACCATAAGAGCCTGAAGTTTTGTTCACACAGGATGAGATGAATATACGACAAAGAAGATGGATGTCATGAATTTATCAGCTATGATGACCTCTTGTTGCCATTTGGGCTATGATTTTATTATGGACACGTCGCCGGTGCGAGTGTCGACCTTGTTGACTGAGCCTGACATATTGATGTTATCAGGAAAGCCCAGAGGTCGGATGATGAGGTTCAAAGATGGTCATCTATAGTACTTCAAGGATGGCCATCAATGTTCAGAGTGGCAGAAGATGATTCCTTGATATTGGGCAACCGATGGGTAGTCCCAGATACACCAGAGTTGCGTAGAGGAATATTGGAGCGAGCCCACAGTAGTCGGTTCAGTATCCACCCAGGAGGAAGGAAGATGTACAAGGACCTAAGTGGTCAGTTCTGGTGGAGACGCATGAAGCACGATGTGATCGCTTCTGTTAAAAGATGTTTGATCTGCCAACAGGTAAAGGCAGAAAGGCATAGGCCTGATGGCGAGCTGAAGAGCTTGAAGGTACCTACGTGGAAGTGGAGGCATATCATTATGGACTTTGTGACCCACTTACCAAGGACGGCCTCTGGATTTGATACGATCTGGTGATCGTGGATAGGCTGACGAAGTAGCTTACTTCATCCTTTGTCATGTGTCTTTCACATACCTAAGGATGGCCAATTACATGTGCGGGATGTAGTGAGGTTGCATAGAGTTCCAGTCTCGATTGTGTCTGACAGAGACCCACGGTTTACTTCACATTTCGGGGAGGGTCTCCAGACGGCTTTAGGCACCGAGGTGAGACTGAGTACGGCCTATCACCCTCAGTCAGACGGCCAGACAGAGCGTACCCTTCAGACGCTCGAGGACATGTTGAGGGCATATGTTTTGGAGTTTGATACTCCGTGGCAAGATTCAGTGCCAATGATGGAGTCCTCCTATAATAACAACTATCAGGCGAGCATTCAAATGGCCCCTTTTGAAGCTCTTTACGGACGACGATGTAGGTCACCGCTGTATTGGGAGGACTTGACTAGTAAAGCGGTCGGATGACCGGATATGATTAAGGATATGTAAGACAAGATTAAGTTGATACGCAAAAGATGAAGGCGACCCAGGATAGGCAAGCAGCCTATGCCAACAAGCGGCGATGACCGCTAGAATTCCAAGTAGAAGACAGGGTCTTCTTGAAAATCTCACCCTCCAGAGGTGTAGTTCGTTTTGGTATGCGGGGAAGTTATCCCCGAGGTATGTTGGGACATATGAACTATTGCAGCGTACCAGTACTTTGGCTTACTGTTTGGCTCTACCGCCGTCTTTATCTGGGATGTATGATGTTTTCCATGCCTCTATGTTACGGAAGTATGAGCTAGACCCGTCTCATGTATTACAGTCTACTGAAGTGCAGCTGGACTCAGGGGTATCCTAAGTTGAACGACCGGTCAGAATTCTGGATCGTGAGGATCGCAGACTACGAAGTAAAGTTTTACCGATGGTCAAAGTTCAGTGGGATCGTCGGGGTGTCGAGGAGGCTACGTGGGAGACGGAACGACACATGATGCAGCATTACCCGGAACTATTTTCTGGTATGATTAATGTTTAGTTTCATTTTGGGTATGTGCATGCGATTTCGAGGACGAAATCTTATAAGTAGGGGAGTAATGTGACGCCCCGAAATGATTAATTGCAATTAAGGCATTAATTATGTTTATATGATTCATTATGTGGATAATTGATTTACGTGTTGAAATTAATTATCATGATGAAATGCTTAGTCACATGATAGGTATGACCCGGGAGGGGAGTTACGTTTCAAGGTGCATGTTATGCATGATAGGAAATGGGGTTAACATGATTTAATTGTATTGATTGGGAATTATGAGGAAAACATGATTTAGTGGAAGTTTAATGCATCTTTGTAAATGCTTTTAAAATACCATGTTGGGGTATTTTATACATCATGTTAATTTGGGGTACAATTTTAATAACCCCACTATATTCCCCTTTTATCCCATTTTCCCTTAACTTCTTCCCCACCACTCAAAAACCCCCAATTCTCTCCCAAAGCCCTAACCTCACCCCATTTTCGAAATCCCTCAAAGGAGGAAGGAGGAAACTCCACAAAACTTGTGTTTGTGTGATCTTTGTTAAGACTTGGAGTCTTCAAGAGGTATGGAACCCTTCCTAAAGTTTTTATGAAGTTTGGATTGGAAATGGGATGATTTTGAAGTGATTTATGTGGGTTTGTTTGGGGTATGTGTTGCATGTTGTTGGGGTATGATTTTCGAAGTGTTTTATGTGGGTTTTAACAAGTTATGATGATGTTAGTGTGATTGGAAAGTTTGGTTTTGTAAGGTATGAGGATGAGCTCGAAAAATGTACAAAAATGGTGAAAAATCGCGACTCTGTGCGAGGCGATCGATCGCCTGAAAAGAGGCGACCGATCGCCATAGGGCAGTACCATTTTCACAGGGGAGGCGATCGATCGCCTAAAATGAGGCGACCGATCGCCGAGAGGCAGTAGCCAATCCAAGTGTTAGGCGATCGATCGCCATGTTTGAAGCGATCGATCGCCGCGAAGAAAAATTTGAGGCGATCGATCGCCTCAAGTAGCGATCGATCGCCACTGTGTAAAAGTTGGAAAATGATGTTGTTTGTTGTATTTTTGGTATTTGGCTATTGTTTAGCTTCTAATATCGATTTGTATGGTTGTGTAGAACCATCCCAGGTGCCAACAACATCGAGAAGATAGAGTTCTTCAATTTCTCCACTTTTGGAATTAAGGTACGTAAGAAGCGTACGGGCATCGGACGGTAACACACTCCTAACTCTGACTATGCATTAATTGCATAAGTATTTACGATGTTTATGATGATGTTATGATAAATGAAGATGATGATGACGTTTACGATGATGATTATAATAAGTAAGTTTATGATGATGATGATTATGATAAGTAAGTTTATGATGATGATGTTTATGATGATGATGTTTATGATGATGATGTTACGATGATGATTATGATAAGTAAGTTTATGATGATGATGTTTATGACGATGATGTTACGATGATGATTATGATAAGTAAGTTTATGATGATGATGTTTATGATGATGATGTTTACGATGATGATTATGATAAGTAAGTTTATGATGATGATGTTTATGATGATGATGTTTAAGATGATGATGTTTATGAAGATGATATGATAAGTAAGTTTATAATAATGTTATACAATGTTTATAAAAGGGTAAGATGCCATACAATGTTGTAATGTGGTAAGATGCCACGGGGTAAGATGCCCATATGGTAAGATGCCATACGATGTTATTATGTGGTAAGATGCCACGGGGTAAGATGCCCATATGGTAAGATGCCATACGATGTTATTATGTGGTAAGACGCCACGGGGTAAGATGCTCATATGGTAAGATGCCATACGATGTTATTATGTGGTAAGACGCCACGGGGTAAGATGCCCATATGGTAAGATGCCATACGATGTTATTATGTGGTAAGATGCCACGGGGTAAGATGCCCATATGGTAAGAGGCCATACGATGTTATTGTGTGGTAAGATGCCACGGGTAAGAGGCCCATATGCATGAAGGTAAATCAGGGTCACTTAACCAAGACTTCGTACATTTACTGTTATATTTTGTTATGATGCTTAGATGATGATGATGTTATAAGATGATGAAGTTATAAGATGACGATGCTATAAGATGATGATATTACAAGATGATGATATTATAAGATGATGATGTTATAGGATGATGAAGTTATAAGATGATGATGTTATAAGATGATGATATTATAAGATGATGATGCTATAAGATGATGATGCTTATATGATGATGTCGTTGTAAGATGACGATATTTATAAGACGATGATTTTAATCATTCATGTCAAGAATTAATGATTATATACATGGCTATGAAACAGGGACAACCAAAGAGGGTTAATGCAATTAACCAGGAAGTATACGTTACCAATTATTTTCATGCATTTATTTATATGCCATTGCCTTATGATTATTAAGTAACGATGTATATGCTCATAATGGGTTGTTCCTGTAGGTACACCTTTGGACTAATGGATTAAGGGCCGGGTTGAGGCAGTGAGCTTTGAGAAGCATGGAAGAAGTTAGGATGCAAGAACTTTTGGATAGTATCTACTCTAGGAGTAGAATAATTCTATCGTCTTAACATTCATTTTGTGAATGTAATTATTTTAGCTTTTAAAATTTCATTCTCGGCCCATAATTTTACTAGCTCTAAGCTACAACTGAAACCCTAAGACGTTTTAAATGCATGTTTAGTCCCTAATAGGTGATTAAGACGATGTCAAGGTAGGAAGACCCTACAGCATCAGTACTACAGTCGTAGTGTACAAGCAATCGATGAAAACTCAAATTTCCTTATTACTCTGGATAACTTGGACATTCAACATCAGACTTGTGAACCATACATCATAGCCACCAAGCTATGCTATCATACAATAGTTCACACTCAATGCTTACCAGATACTCACATTACTAACCAATCTCTGTTGGGCTCACATTGCCAACCACTCTCTGTTGGTCTCATGTATACAGATCACTACTGTCATGCAATAATCCAGAATATGACAAGATGTCATACATAGTTCCACTAAAGAACCAGTTTACGGATGTCTATCATGACGTCTTTTTCTATATCCAAAAGCTATACAAGCATCCAATGCCCTCAGCAACAACACAGATACTCACACTCTGGTCAAAGCAGACCAACCAATTTCAACCTCATAAATACAGTTCACAAACACAGAACTAGCTGTTCATATGCAACATCTCATACACAACTGTATGCACGTGAGGTATCTCGTGTCAATCAAAGACACCCATGGCTACCACACATACCATATATCATACGGACAACCTTATAACTCGGACGGAGTTCACATCAAAACAAAGATATCCATTCCCATCACTATACACTAGCCAGATATCCTACATGGCCACATCGCACCATGTATGTCTCTGTCCAGCCATCACAAAGATCACATGTGCAGACGTCACAACAATCTTTGCCGGTGATCATTGCATCACTGCAATCTCCGCCGGTACTCATTTTCTTTCAATCTGAAAGACTTCCATGCTCAAATCCATATAATATAACAAGAACGAACACAAGCAGCTAATACACAGAAAGGATCAAACAGTCCGTGAACCAGTCACCAAAATGAGTGACGTAAACGACATAGGCTGATAACAATCAAACCGTAGAACTCACAGTTACTGCGGTTGTACCGCTCCATCAATACGTCTCAGCGTCACTATCATTGAACTCTCCCAGTTTCATGTTCCTTGTCAACTCCATGACAACAAACATAGAGCTCAACACACACATACACACCGGAGAACCATACACAGATGATACCCTGACAAGATAATCATCACCACGGTGATCTCACAAATCACCAATTACCGCTGTGGAATACAATAATAAAGAATACTATTATTGTACATGAATCTCACACTCACTACATGTACCATCTGAGTACCACAAGTAACTCATGTCTGCATCCTCTCCCAATGTAAACACACTGTGTTAGCCATATTATCCACAGATCAAGAGCAAAGTATTACATTCCCATTCAGGCCATACATGTCGAATTGACAATGCAACCACAGATTGCAATATCAAGAATTGCCCCTGAACTAGATACAGTGATCAATAACCTGGATCTTCACTTCCATTCACACATCAAGTGTCAGCGACCAGTCCATCATTATGTCTGATACACACTCTCATGCAGGCTGACTTTGCACATGGAGCTGATATCAAGCTTTGCTTTTCTTCACGCTCCAACCACTGTACAACTTACTCCGCCGATTCGGTATCGACCTACATACTATTACCACGGAATTAGTGGAATAGCTCCCGCAAAACATATCATGTTTTCCCAGCCAAATGATAGTACAGAAACCCGGTATACCAATCACAAGTACACCCACAACATCACTTATGCCACGCATAAGGAGTCATACCAAGTCATACTATCATCCTGCAAACCAAGGGTTAACAATAACAGATACAAATACAAAGCGTGTTCCAGACACTATATTATCAGTATCACATGCCTTTAAGTGATTAGGTAACTCCCTAACTCACTTCCTCTACCCTTGTTCATCCCGTTCTCGAACCACTGCTCTGATACCACTAATGTGGGGTCCTCGTTACTTAATCCATTATGTATTTAATTAAGCATACATATGTGAGTCCGAATTAAGTAATTCATACACTGTTTAAGAGTTTTGACTAATAGGTTGTTACAGATGTACCAAAACCACTAATACACAAAAACCAAATAACTTTTTTCCATATACATTACATGTAAAATTAACAACCTAATCCAGTACAACTCATATGCAGTGGTTCACCTCGCAGCGGAATAAGACTCACCATTCCCACGTCTATGAAATCCTACAGAAACATTCACAACGTGAGTATAAAACAACTATCTCAGTGCGATATCAAAACATAATAGCAATATCAATGATAAAGCACAATAAATCATCTAATGTGAATGTTCTGTATCATGCATCCACAAATGCACCATGTCATGACATATCTCAACAATTACCCTATTATCATGAGACCAATATGATATGCCTATTCAGCTCAATATGTCAGTGGAACCATGTAAGGCCCCGTTGTTAATTAAGTATGATTAATCCAGATTAACGATTCTTAAGCAAACCCGTATGATTAAAAGTCGACACTATGATTTAAGGAGTTCCGGATCACGACACCTGTATTCGATTGAATTAAAAATACATATGTATATACATGCATATACACGGCTATATACACATTTATACCATGCTCATGTATACCATGCAAGACAATGGGAATTGCAAGGGACACTTGGACTCCCACTAACCATTAAGCATTAAAAATATTCACCCAAAACCATGAAACTATCACCCCACCTCTTTTTAATACCAAGCAAGATCATTTTGCAAGACAAAAACCACTCCTCCTCTCTCTCTCTCTACAATTTCGAAAACAATTGGCCATATTTCTTGCCCAAATCCTCTTGCAACCTTGAATAAAATCCACATGCAAGATAGGCTTTAAGAAGATCAAGGCTAGAGTAGTATAGTGGTTCAAGAATTTTTGGATTTGGAGCAAGGATTCAAGTGGCAGCTTCATTGTGGAACTTTGGCTGTTTTGGATTGATGTTTTGAAGCTTCAATCTTGAATATTATTGAAGGTATAACACTTTTATTGAGTTTTATATACCTTGGTGTCGTTTAAGGATCGAAATTTATGAGTCTTGGCATGAGAAATGTAGAGATAACTTGCTGTCAAAAAGTGTGCAACAGATTTCAGCATGCATGTATCTGTCATTTCGAATTTTGGGTTTAGTTAAGTTTCGAATTTGAGGTTGCGATTCAAATACAAGTTGTAGCTTGTTGGAATACCTTCGCTTTGACAGTAAAGTCGACTAATTTGGAATTCTGATGAAAACGTTATGAACATTTTACCAATATGTGTAAAATCTGGAAATTTAGTGCATGCGAGTTTTATGCATCGAGTTCTTCGAGTTTCTGGGTAAATTATTTTCCAAATTTGATGTTGGTATTCAAATACAAGTTGTAGATATATGTGTTTTCGTCCTGTGGTTAAACTTTGAGACGATTTGGACTTAAAATGAATGAGTTATGATGTTTTTACCACAAGGTGCACAATCTGAAACATGCATGTAGGCGGGTTGCACATGCAGTGTGTTCTTGGTAAAACTGGGCAAAATGTGCTACGATTTTGACCTTGGTGTCTGAATAAGAGTAGTAAACCTTTGAGTTATCTTGCACTTATAAACTGGCCTCACATGATTTGGAGTTTATTTGTGCAAGATATGCACTTTTGTTCTAGAACTGCTCACTCTGTCAAAACAGAGTGTATAAGTATTTTTAAAACTGCCATACTTTGTTTTGCATGTGCCTCTAGATGAGCGAAATAGCTTCTGGACTTCAAATATGAACTGTAGTACTTTGGGTTTTCGTGATTTTCCCACTAGCCTCAAGTCATTTGGACATCATATTAATTTATTACGAATTTTATACGAAAATGGGTCAGGCTGGAATTTGGTGAATTGTCCTGTTTTCCAGCAGATTGTTCTTGGCCATTTTACCTAGGCTAAATGAACGAATTTGAAGATGAGTTGAACTGATGAAATGTTCATTTTTGAGTTAGCTTTGAAAATAAATTGAACCCATGTGATTTTATTAAGTATCGAACAAGTTATGAGCCAATCTCTACGGTCGCGCAGGCTGAAATTTAGAGAATTGGTTTTGGGTCTAAAGTTTGGGTTTTATTTTGATATGTTTCAGGCTAGTATGTGACATTAAGTTGTATTTGGAACTGTTATGGCCAGGTTTATTAATCCTGAGATCGATTCAAGGATCACTTGGTATTTAGCTAACGGTTTGAGGTACGTTGAAATGAGTTTTATCATGACGTCTGGCAAAGACGTGTAATGATGCTAATGTATGGCCTTATATGTCATTATTTGATTTATATGACTTATTTGTCACTATATGATTCTTATGTGACTATATGACATGATGAATGTCTTGGATTACATGATATGTGAAATTACATGATTTGTATATACTTTCACATGAGAATGCATGATATATTGAGTTGCATATGTCATTTGATGCATAAATGATTCATGGGCATATCATATTGATCTATCATTCCTTTGATATCCATGATTTGACTGAGTTGACTTACTCTGAGTGTCGGGTACGACAAGCATGGATATGACAGGCAGTATAGGTAGTAACTGTAGTCACGTGCAGGTGCGACCGGACCTAGACACGAGGGCTGGATGCAGTAACGTACATAGGATGAGTTTTCCTAGCGCAATGTACGTATACTGTCACCCTCTGCTCGAGCTTTGATGATTTGATGATACCTTCCTTTGGACTCCGATTTTTGGTATCTTGATATTCGATTCCTTGTACCCATTCATACATCGCATTCATACATGGTATGCATTGCATGATACTTTGTCACTTGACATGATTTATTTATTTACATGTTTCAAGTTTGACATACTAAGCACATAGATCCATTAACTATGATACCAAAGCATGAAAATCTACTTTCCTTACCACATACTTCATGTTGAACATGCTTCCAAGCTAGAATCAAGCAAAGACACCAAGAGAGTCAAGAGAGCATGTGTAGAGATTTGTAGGTGAGTTAGGTGAATTATGTGTTTAAAATCTGATTTTCATCTATATAATCATCTTTAACTCCAAATGCACATTCACATGTAATTCCTCTCACATGTATGGTAAATGTATAGCCAAGTTCACATCCCACTACACACCTCATGCTTGAAGTTCTCTTGTCTATGCAGATGCACCAACATTCCAAGTCAATAGACACATATGATCTATGTTCTCAATTAAGATCTCTAGTTTGCTTCTCATATATCAATATGTATTGATTTATCATATATGCACACTATTTCGTTGCCACATAACCATTAGTTCTTTCTTTCATTGTTTCAACATTTTATTATCATGCATGGCAACATTCTTCCTTGGTTCAATCCAAACTCGAGTTCATATCATACTGTAATTAATCATAATTACACCATACACATCTAACACATGTATATGTCATATCGAGGCATGACACCCTTGCTTTAGGCTCGTGAATTCATCCTCCTTTGATTGCCTAGCCGCAGCCGAGAAGTACCGGTTTAGAAACCGAGTTCTGAATAAAGTCCAGTCAATCACCATACCTTGGGCCCTCAACTCCATCACAGTCGTCTTCCACCACATAGAAGACTTCTTTGCCAGTTGGAATTCTGCCAGCCTTAACCAAGCCGTCCTAGCACACGGCGCAGACACAAATATCTGTTCCAATCTCTCTAGCCACTCTTCGGCCTCTTCCCCTGTCTCTGTTCCCTCAAACATGGGCGGGTGGAAGGTCAAAAACTGAGTCAGACTAAGCTCCTGGCAATAACAGCTGAGCAACCGGCTCCATGCCCACAACAGGTGGAGGTAAAGGATTCGTGTGACCAATGCTAGCATTCACGCTGCCAATATCACCTAACTCTTCATTGAGGTTCTCCAAATTCATAGCCACCATGCTGTAATACAAGGGTTAACAACAATTCCAAACAACATATATGTTATGCCGTTAGATAACATGAATGATAATAAGCATGTTAGTATAACAGTTTTACACCAATATGCGTCACATGCATAAACATGCCCAAATATAAACACCAAGCCAACCATGCTAAGGCTACCCTTTACTCATTCCCGGGTTCTCTAACCACTGCTCTGATACCACTAATGTAAGGACCATAGTTCCTTAAGTGCGGATTAAAGGCGTAATAGAGCTAAACATGCATATAAGAATAAAGTTCGTGTTGATGCCTCGAGCCGTTAAGATTACAGGCCAAAATAAAATTTCCAAAAAGGATTAATTACATTCCCAATTAATTGAATGCTAATCCTATAGTTTTACACTACTCCTAGAGTAGAGACTATGCAAAAGAATTAAGCTTGTTATGCCAAAAGCACTCCTCACTGGCTCACCGCAACAACCCGCCTTAGCCCGTCCGCCCAAAAGTACCTACAGGAACAACCCCAAAACCATGAGCATGTATATAAATCATATTCACAATAATATGATTGTAACTCAAATGCATAAACCGTAAATACGATTCACTTCCTGTATTTAACACATTTAAAAACTCCCTTGGTTGTCCCTGTACCATAAATCATAATCAATAAATTATAATACAAATAATGTATGTCATGACATGCACCGATTTCCATGTATACTGTGTTCAATTCCCGAGTTTTATTATATCAGTGGCATAATACCCCACCCGTTAACATGACAGCGGAAATACCCCTCGCTTAAACAATATCAACGGTACTAATATCCCTCGCTATAAATATGACAGCGGTCGTGTTCTTCGCTTCATATTAGCGGCAAATATTCTCTCATCGCTACGGTATGACAGCGGCAAGTATTCACATCACTACGCCACTGGCGGCAAGTATTCTTCATCACTGGAATATAATCCTGACTCACAATCACATGCATCAATGCATCCCATATACACATGCAACCCAAATGCATGACCAACCATGTATGCAATCCATGATGCATAAACAAGACCACATATTCAACCATAATGCATAATCAATTCCATGTGTGCAACCATAGTGCATAACCAATTCAATACGTAATAATACGTTTTACCGTCCGATGCCCGTACGTCTCACTACATACCTTAGTCCCAAAATGTGTTGTGTCGTGGACTTTATCTCCTAAGCTGTGTGGCCACCTGGGATGGTTCTACACATTCACACAAATCAATATTAGGAGCCAATAATAGTCCAATACCAAAAATCCCGCAAAAATATTCAAAAGCACCATATTTTGTGTCTCGCGATCGATCGCCGCGAGGGGCCGATCGATCGCGAGATCATGATGCCCGATGCCAAATTTTTCAACCTTCGGCGATCGATCGCCACATTTGGCACGATCGATCGCCAGCCTCACCGATCGATCGCCCAAATGTGGCGATCGATCGCCAACTGCTTCTGGAGCCCACTGTTGGCTCGCGATCGATCGCCAAAAACAGGCGATCGATCGCCGAGTCCTGCACCACGAAAAACACCATTTTTGAACACCATTTTCTTCCCAAACCTCACCAACACTTATACATTCAACCCAACAACATAAAATCACAATCAACCTTCAAAATACACCTTCAAACAACCGAAAATCTAACATCCAACCAATAATCATACCAACAAAAACAAATCCATTTCCAAATCAATTAAAACCATATCAAACCTAAACCAAACAGCATAAAAATACCAAGGAGGTATCCATACCTCTTGGGGACTCCAAGTCTCACAATAAATCTCACAAATAAGATTTTTGCAAAGATTTCCCTTCCACTTAAATCCAAAAATCAAAAATGGTGAGAGTTAGGGTTGGGGAGAGTGAGTTGGGGGATTTTGGTAAAGTGAGGGTAGAGTGGGGGTTGGGGTATTAAATGGGTTTTAAAATTGCACTCCAATAATTACCATGGTATATAAAACATCCCAACACGATATTTTAAAAGCATTTTACCAAAATGCACCAAAATCCCAATTACAACCATGCTTCACCAATTAATCATTAACCATCATATTTAACCCATGGAAATGCCCAATTTTCCCAACATGCATAACATGCACCCTGAAACGCTCTACCGGGTCACGCCTACCATGTGACTAAGCATTTCACCAAAATAATTAAAAACATAATTAATGCCCAAATTGCAATTAACTATTTCGGGGATATCACATAAATCATCTTTGTCGGTTTGGAAGCTTGCATCAATGTAACCTATTACATTGAGCTCTTCCTCACCTCCATAAATCAAGAATATATCCTTAGTTCTTCTCAAGTACTTCATGATATTCTTGACAGCAATCCAGTGACATTCACCTGGATCAACCTGATATCTGCTCGTCATGCTCAAAGCATACGAGACATCGGGACGAGTACATATCATGTCATACATGATAGATCCAATAGCTGACGCATATGGAATCTTACTCATGCGTTGTCTCTCATCTGGTGTTGAAGGACACTGGTCCTTCGAGAGATGTATCCCATGTGTCATAGGCACAAATCCTTTCTTTGATTCTTGCATGCTAAACCGTTTTAGCACTTTGTCTATGTATGTACTTTGACTTAGGCCAAGCAATCTTCTTGATCTATCTCTATAGATCTTGATACCTAATACATAGGTGGCTTCACCCAAGTCTTTCATAGAAAAGCAATTCCCTAGCCAAATCTTACAGATTGTAAGGCAGGGATATCATTTCTAATTAGAAGTATGTCATCTACATACAATATTAGGAAGATAATTATGCTCCCACTGACCTTCTTGTAGACACAAGGTTCATCTACGTTTTTGATGAAACCAAACTATTTGACTGCATCATCAAAATGAAGATTCCAACTCCGAGAAGCTTTCTTCAATACATAAATGGATCGTTGTAGCTTGCATATCTTTCCAGCATCCTTTGGATCGACAAAACCCTCAGGTTGTGTCATGTACACATCCTCAAGTAAATTTACATTAAGGAAAGTTGTTTTGACATCAATCTGCCAGATTCATAGTCATGAAATGCAGCTATTGCAAGTAAGATCCTAATGGATTTAACCATGGGAACTGGCGAAAAAGTTTCATCATAGTCAATACCATGAAGTTTGAAACATTTTGCAACCAGTCGACCATTAAATGTTTGTACATTACCATCCATGTCGGTCTTCTTCTTGAAAATCCATTTGCACCCTATGGGTCTTACCCCTTCAGGCGGGTCAACCAAAGTCCATACTTGGTTTGCATACATGGATTCCATCTCAGATTTCATGGCTTCTTGCCATTTCTCAGAATCAGTGCCCATTATAGCTTCTTGATAAGATGACGGTTAATCCTCATCAATAAGTGGTAAGTCACCTTGTTGAGTCACAAGAAATCCATATCTCTATGGCTCACGGTGTTCTCTTACAGACCTACGCTGGGCTTGTGTCTCTTGAGCAGGCATTTCATCCACAACAGCTTGTGGTGTCTGCTCTGTTTCCATATCAATATCATGTTCAATGTTTTCTTGTGGTTGAACTTCACTAAGTTCTATTTGTCTCCCACTGGTTCTTCTCGAAATAAATTCTCTTTCAAGAAAGACACCAGTCCGAGCAACAACTACTTTGTTCTCCATGAGATAATAGAAATATTATCCTTTCGTTTCCTTAGGATACCCCACAAATAAACATTTATCAGATTAGGGTCCAAGTTTATTGGAGGCGTGACGTCTTACGTATGCCTCACAACCCCAATCTTCATACAAGACATACTAGGACGTTTCTTAGTCCATATCTCATATGGTGTCTTTTTTACTGATTTAGATGGAACACTGTTCAGTATAAATATTGATGTTTCTAAAGCATGTCCCCAAAAGGAAGTCGGAAGATCTGCATGACTCATCATTGATAGAACCATGTCCAACAAAGTTCTATTCCTCCTTTCAGATACACCATTCCATTGTGGAGTATACGGAGGAGTGAGTTGTGGGACTATCCCACACTTCTTTAGATAGTCATGAAACTCTTGGCTTAGGTATTCGCCTCCTCGATCTGATCTGAGGGTTTTGATACTTTCGCCAAGCTGGTTTTGTA